>CM067218.1:97145958-97815406 GCA_034190945.1 Octodonta nipae | reverse complement strand
ATTTTGTTTCCGAACATCAAAATTAGTGCCCTGGATCAAGAGAAATTCTGCAATTTTGGATGTGTAAAACTTACCCCCAATGAATGTTTTGTCAATGATGAGCCATCCAGCTGAACGGAACCAAAGTGTGGCGAAAATAAGGTAGAGATACTTTTTTGTTATAGTGATACTTGTCATTCATAGGAGAGTCTACTGTCTTCTGACTTAATAAGACCTTGTACATTACATAGAATATATATTTTATCTGTTTGTCACATACATTTAGTCACAAAAGGAACCACCTTAAATGGCAACACAATCAGATAAAGCAAGTTATATTGTTAGGTCTTCATTTTATGCATTTCTTCTACCTTATTTAATTTTTCTTGAACACATTCAGTTTAAGGAGACTGCAAATTTAACATCATTTATCCTAATACTAATAAAAAACGTTAAAATTTAAAATTGATTAGCCCACTTTAATTAAATATTTCTTGTATGTATTTAAAATAATCTGCTATTTTATATCAAATATTATACTCCAACCATACATCTCTGTTTATGGCATCATTTAATTCCAACCACATGCCGAAAGGCCTTACTTTTCTACCCATTGGGATAGGCGCTTAGTGTAGGGATGGTTCAGTTGAAATATTAAAAGTGTATTGGGACACTCCGTAGGAAACGAGTTCATTTTGCTATATACTATGTATGTAGCAGTATTATAGTCCATTGAAATTTTGCCTGAATCTGCAAAATGAGGTGGCAGCAAACTAACACTGAATATTTATGTTTTTTGACCGTGCTGATTACGAATCTGCTATTAGTTTTTGCCGCAAACGTGCAATAAGGAGAAATCTCCATAAAACCCTAGGGGTTTTTTCTGCATTTTATTCAAAAACTATACTAAATTTTAAAATATAATCACGTCATAATATTCCTTGTAACATTTTACATCGAAATCGTATAGTAACTTTCAGATAATGATTAAGTATTTCTCTAATTATATTATTATTATTTTACTATATTTAAGATATTGAGAATGCACGCAATAAACGCGTATACCTCCAATATATCATGGAATGTTACTTTACGGATATACAGAAGGTTCTCTCTAACTTTGTTATATTAAACGCATTGGTAATTTTTTAGAATCAATTTCTATACAATTTAACAATTTAAGACATATTTAATAATCACGTGATATGTGTATCACGTACAGTTTCAGATAATTTATATTATGGGAAACAAAAATATACAAAACATACAGGATATAAAAAGCCATACCTTTCAACAAGGTGAAATAAAATTATGAAATTTTAATCAGCAATAACTAAGACTTTAAACCTTATACTGGATTCAGATATAGCTTGCTAAGTTTTCACAAGAAACTGCAAATAGATTTTTTTTTTACAAAATTGAGATATCATTCTTGGCGACCCTATCCGTTAGCTGCGGCCACTGCTTCAAATTGTTTGTATATAGGTAAGGTGATCAATGTTTTAACGAGGACGAAAACATTTAAGAAAAAAGTGCAACGTAAATAAATGAAACAAAATTCACAAATATCCTTCATATCTTTTAATTATTTAATTAACAAATATCTTCCCATTGAATAAATATTTTTGTCAATGTATCATTTTCTAACATTGAATTTTACGGTAATGCCGCAGCTAGTCCTAGATCCCGGAACACTACCACGAATATTTGTAATTGAAATTAGAAATTAGAGGGAACATTAGGTTTAAAACGGGTGATCTCAATTCTGTGCGACAAGTGATTCACTCATAGAACAAAAACATTATACCCATTATACATGACAATTACAATTAGGAATAAAAATAATTAGAAATGATTTAGAAACATGAGTAAAATAAAAACTTTTTTATCCCGCAAAGTTACAATCGCTCCCACTAACTTTAAAATTTTCTGTAAAGCTACTAAATAAAGATCCACAATCCAGGAATACCCCAAATTCGTTATTGAATGCAAGTGATCTATTAAATTTTGAATTTATTCGAAATTAGAAGTAATTCCGATTGAATGTTGTAAGCCAGCTATGTGAACTCGTATCGAAAATGCTTATTGATTTATCGGAGTGTATGCGCGCCAACGCGTGTATTCCGAATATGCCAAACTATATTAAAAATTAAATAATGAGACAACAGTTTGTATAAGTTGCTACACATTTTCTATTTAAAATTATACGAGGAATACGATGACGAGGTTATTTTTTTAAAAATTTATTGTGGTTTTTGAGTAAATGCAAAAAACACTTTTTTTGGGGGTTTTATGCAGATTTCTCTCTTATTGCCACGTTTTGCGGCAAAAACTAATTGCAGATTCGTAATCAGCACGGTCAAACACATAAATGTTCTGTGTTAGTTTGCTGCCACCATCATTTTGCAGATTTAGAAAAAATTTCAATGGACAATTATTGGTAGTCTGTCACGCCCTATTTCATAGCATCGCAGCGCATGGTATAATTGCTTGGGAAGGAGTGTATGAAAATGTAGTACAATCACTAATCAACCTGCAAAAAAGACCGAGATTTTTAAATTTTATAACAAAAAAGTGCAAATTCTCCATTGCGACTAAATCTCACAATATCTTTTCTTGGTTCTCAGTCAAAGCGATATGATAAATACAAAGCAATATATTTATGAACAAATAGTAGCACTAGATATAAATGACTATCAACTCCAAACTCAAAGAGTGTACGTACGTGTTACTTTGGGGAAAATCTCTGTTCAACAAAATTCTAGATTAGATATTAATAAAAAAGAACTAACATTGATATGAGCAAAAGTTGAAATAAAAAACAAACTAAACCTGTAGGAACAAAACTCAAAATAGCTTATCATGTAATAAAATCAAAATTGGATATAAAGAACAAGCAGCGAGCTTGACTTAGTAATAGTTTAGTTATCGTTATTTTCACCCAAGTACAGACATCTGGTGATATCTCTATGTAATCTATATGCTTGTTTTTCTGTATTAAAAATATACCTAAATAAATAAATAAAAACGAAACTATTATTTTATTCGGTTATATTACTCGACATTAAACCTATTTAGAAATTTGTAGAGAAAATGTTCATATTATCTTTTCGAGATCAGAATTTTTAGTTAACTTGTTATTTTTTTCGGCTGATTTCTTTCCTATGAATCAAGCTAACTGGCACTACACACAGTACGACACTCGACTGGAAAATTCTGTGAGATAGCTTTTCCTGAAACCCTCGTCATAGCGTGATAAAATAGGAAATTTTCAAATCTATTTTCAGTGGTGTTATCATGGACAGTGCGTGGAGATAGGACGAAGACCAGAAGCTGTAAATGGGGGATGGGGATCCTGGGGCTCTTGGTCGCAGTGCTCTAGAACGTGTGGTAGAGGCATTTCATATTCCGAGAGAGAATGCAACAATCCCGTTCCCCAGAATAATGGGAAATATTGCCTAGGTGAAAGAAAGAAAATGAAAATTTGTAATACGAGTGTGAGTAAGTTATCGTTTTTTTGATATATCAAATATTCAACTTTTCTTAACGTTATAATAGGTATAATGACTCATAAGAAAAACTGTGATATGTACGAAATTTTAGCAAACGTAATTTCAGTTAACATCTATAACTTCCTCCTTCTCTTAAATCACGGTTTCTAAGATTTCACTAATCAAGAGTTCTACCCAGATATAGTATTTTATATTGATTTAAGATATATTATCAAATTTCAATTGAAAAAATCTTCATAAATATTCATATAGTTTAAATTATTGACTATTGTGTTCCATTTGACTGGTTTTATTTTATTTTTTTTTTGTTAATTTACTGACACTATATTCAAAAAAACTTACTTACTTTCTCATGACTTTAACTGGTATTTAAATTATGTTTATCTCAATTAGTGAATAGTAATGAAACTAAAATTGTTTACTAATGAACAATTTCCTACATTTCAGGTCTGTGACTTCGGCTTGGCCTTTTGGAGATTATGTACTGTTACATTTTGTGTTTACTCGCCCAATTATTACCCAAAGTTACCACTAGGCGATTCTTTCAACCACCAAGTGGTTTTCGAATATCACCTCCCCGCATCCTCCTTGAAATTGTGACGACTAGTGCTATCAGTCTTACCAGCTCGATCTTATCAGTACGCTGTTGTTTCCATATAAAAATGAATTAGCGTATAGAATGGAAACTCACATGTTTCGATTTGGAAGACAGTTTTCAGCGCATCGTACGGATGCAGGGAAAAGCTTCAGCTGCAATCTGCGACCTCTATTAGTCAATAGTTGAGTTAAATCTACCGGTAATGGCATCTAGCGGTAGATCTGACACTAAATTATTGAAATATGTCCAAAGTGTTCCAGATGTTTCTTTACAGCTGATACCTTGTTTTTTTGTAAGGGTAGGTACAATTTCTAAAAATAATATTAATGAGAACAAATAATGTTCTATAGATGTAACAAAAACCAACAAAAGTTTAACGTACTGGCTCAAGTTTTTGATTACATTGTTCAAAGGATAACGTGTTCTCGTTAATAATTTTATGAAATTGTTCCTACCTTTACTAAAAAACAAGTTATCAGCTGTAATGAACCACCTAGAACACCTTGTACATAGACAGCCCCAAAAAACTTAATTACGCATCATTTGAGGAGGAAATTAGCTTCCTATTAGGCAATAAGATTTGATGCAGAATAAAAGGTAAAAAGCTTTATCATCAAACATTATACATATCAAATTTTGTATAACAATAACATAAAACATGTTGTGTTAATCTTTAGTAATTTTCTTGTTCTAAAATTATGTAATTTGATATAATTTTTGCTATTAAATAATATGAAAGGATGTGTATTCACACTTTCATTAATCAAAATACAATGAAATAATAAGTGTATTAATCAAAAAGATGCAGGTATAATTCATGAAATTTCTGATTCGAAATATATTTGGCAACTAAAAAAATGTGTAATACTTTCAATAAAGAAAAGGATATATAGTTAATATATGAGTAGTCAATCTGTAACACAATGATGTCTTAATAAAAGAGTTTATTATATAGCAGGTGATATCTGTTGAAAATCGTATAAAAAATATGGGTAGGGTACAAAAAGTCATACATACATCTAAAAATGATACTACACAAGGAAATAACATTTGGTGTAAATAGTTATGTTGAAAAATCTATTCTAACACTTTTGAATTGGTTTGGCATTTCAAAAAGCTAAGAGAAGTCAAACAATGTGATATAAATGTAATTTGGTGTTTGAATATATATTCTAGCTAAATACTGAGCGTCTAAGGATTCATAAGTTTCTAAACATACATAAAAATAATGCACCAGCAAATTTGGTTGCTGTTCCATTAAATTTGGTTGCTCTGCCATTAAGGTTACAGTTAACTGTGTTGATATGGAAGTTTACAGCCATTTCCTTTTGGAGAAAATCCTACCCAGTTAACACATTTGTTATTCCCACTTTTTTGACATGCTGAACCTTGGCTGTTTATGAATCTCTCATATGATTAATTAAATACTGCTCTCATCATGAAACTGTGGATGTAATGCAATTTGTAGATTATATTTAGCACCAAATATAATAAATGCCTCTTCAGCCAAAAGCAGGGTATAGCAATAAAACTTTTAAAAATAATTACTTTCAAAGGACTAGTAAAAAGGATACAGTTGCATTATGAACTCCCTAACTACCAATGTAACTATAAAATTCCTCTAACACATTTAATTAATGGCTATTGTCAATAAATGTATGAATGTTTAGTTAAATGTTTGGTTCTTAGATATATGAAATTAATTTTAATGATTAGTCAATAGGTATGTTTATTGATATATGCCAGCCGGAGGCGCAGGCGTCAAAGCTCGCCCACATTGGAGGATAGCTCTCAGGCTTCCTTTCAACAATTTCCCGTTCCAAAAACCGGATGGCAGTGTTCGACAGATCTTCAGTTTGCACCAGTAAACCAGTTTTGCTAACAAAAAAATTCCGGCTGACAAATCAGTTAAAAGCACCGAGTTTCCTACTACGAGAGGAATTCTTGGTCAAAAAAGACCTATTTCGAGCGTATCTCTACAAGTTGGTGAAAGAAAGCCACCGAAGATCCCTGAGCATGTCGTACAAAGGTCTTCCCTTCGGTTTACGACGGCTCCGCAAGAGTTTTCCAGAATAAGTAATTAGATAGCGAGCATTGTTCCTCAGCTGGGAATGAGAGTGCTGGTATATCAAGACTCCAGAATGTGGTTACCGAACAGCAAGAAAGTTCGTATTCTCGAGATGATGGAAAAAATAACATTTTCAGTGGAGTGGAACTGAAAGATGTCAAAGGCGCTTCTAAGTCAGGTAATCCCCCTGAGCCGTCTGTTCTCGCGCGGATTACAGATGGCGTCCAAGAAGCTGCCGGAACAGCAGCCAAGAAAAATGTAAGCATAGCAGTGGAGGCTCGAGAAGATTGTGTATGGTGGCAGCAGAACATCGACTACACCAGCCCAATTTTTGTAACCGACTCAGATATTTTCCTAACGACGGATGCGTCGGTTTTCACCTGAGCAATGTGATGGAGGCAGGGTCTTGGAAACCGCAACAACAAGTTGGCATGTTAACCGGAAGGAACTGTTGTCGGTACTGATTGCTAAAACGCAGGCTTAGGAACAGATCAGTGTTGTTGCAATAGGACAAGATAATGGTGGTGACGGATATTCGCCAACAGGGAGGAACTCTGTCTCACGCCCTTCAAGCTGTGGCCAAAAAACTTTTTTTAGTGCTGCATCGATTTCAGATCTAGTTCGTTCCTTTTTAGCTAGGTTAATACAACTGTCTGGCAGACAGGTTGTCCGAGGGCTGCCATTGACAGACTGGCACCTGAATAGCACTCTAACCAGAATAGTCTTCGAAAAATGAGGAACTCCTCAGAGAGACTTGTTTGCTATCAGCAAGTCGAAAGTTGTCCCATAATTTGTGACAATGAAAGCCAACGAGCAAGAAGCAAGCTTCATAAATGCTTTCAACAGACAGTGGGTCGTGAATCTAGCGTGGGTCTTTCCGGCCCCGCCACTAATTCCCAGAATCTGCAACATCTGAACATAACAAAAGGTATCTTCCTGATGTTGGAGAAAATATTTTAAAGAGAAGACCTGAAGAGCAGGAGTACTGCAGCACCTCTTCAGTTGGGAATCTTAAACAATTATCTGGTGGCTCTGATAAAGGGACTTCCGCCTCCTTATGTAAAAGACCTGCGCTTGGAGGTTTGGATGGGTTAGCAAGAATCCTCCGGACAAGAATAGTATCTTTTAAGGTTCAAGGCACATTGGGATGCTATTAATGTTCACCTCAGGTCAGCGAATAAACGATCCACGCTCCTGTCCACAGAGCCAGATAAAATGGTGTTGAACAATGATTTGATATTTTTTTGGCCAAATATTGGATCAAAGACAGATTCTATTAGCCAAAGGCAGTCAGGTTATAACCTAGTAGGAACAGGCAAACCAGAGTTTGATGTAGGAGGCATCAAGAACAATTATTGCTGGTTGATTAAAGACGATTTTTGTGGCCTGTCAGTGCATTTGGCAGTAGCCTCATACAACTTCGACAAGAATGTAGATCTGGAAGAAATTTTAAAACGAGGTAACTGGAAAGGCTCAAAGCAACTTTTTTAGATTATATTATAAAGCTGCGGAAAAACTAAAGTTATTTATTAGTGGGAAATGAAGTTTGTTTACCTGTAGAATAAGTTAATAAGCTAGTCAATAGCTGTTAATGTTAAAGGGTATTGATTAATAATTTCAAAGTTTAAATATGGAGCATAAAGTTTATTATTTTATTATTTTTCCTAGTTCTTCTAGTCGTTTTTATTTGGAACAGATTTTGATAAAGATCCATTACAGGTTTCTGCTTTTCGGTTAGTTTCGCTAAATGTTTCTTTTTATTTATGAATTGTATCTCCCGTGTATGTTTGTCAGTTACAGTTTTACGTAGCGGAACTACGTCTGGATAGCCTGTTCATCCGTAAAACACTTATGTTACTTGGGATTTTTGAAGTGCTGGATTTCTGCATTTTGACTGGAATGGAAGATGGCTGCGAAATGGCGGAACGAGTGTTCATAGCTCTTGGACTTATATCGTTTTTCGGTGTTGGAATTTTGGGTGTATGTGGTTCGGTCGAGAGTTCTCGCTCTCTTGGTGAGGGTTACGTCACAGCGAAACCAGTCCACATTTCTAAAGGAGCAAGATTAAGTGAAAGGTTACCTCCATCTATTACTTTCGTATCTACTTTACTACCCAAAGATTCTACAACATTTGCGGTTTGCGAAGATGATATAATAGTTTTAGGGGCAAATTAATTACTTTACATTATCCGAATAGTTGCTCCTCACAAGCATATTTTAGGCCCAATGAAAAAATGATCAGCTCACAGTTATACAAATAAATGATTTAGTAAAATTTATTATTGTACTAGGATGTTTAAAAAATTCTTTCTCTTAAGTCCTAGCGCCTTTTACCTTATTTGTGTGTGTCTTTCAGGCCACAGTTCCAAACACCTCTCCGAAAGGTCAAGCTGAAGGCACAGACCTGAAATATTACTATTTTCCACCCCAAAAGGAAGAAAACGATTATTTCGGGTCTTGCGAAAGGCTTGATCTCAATAAGGCCTTGCCGGCTTTTTTTCGGAGCTGTACTGAAGATCAAGTTGATAGGACCGACCGCACTAGCCGTCAGAATTTCCTAGGGGGTTGCGGATAGGACAAATTCTCCTCGAAAGAGCCCACTAGTGGTAACTTTGGGTAATAATTAGGCGAGTAAACACGAAAAGTATGTTAGGTAATCTCCGAAAGATCCGAAATAATCGTTTGCTTTCTTTTGGGGTGGAAAACAGTCATATTTTAATATATGCAATGAAACAGCTGAATTAGAAAATGCTGTATCGTTGGAATTATTTAATTATTTGCAAAATTTTAAGAATTTGCATCTATGTTTAATAATTAGGAATTCCTGATAATTAACACTATTTGAGTTTCAGCCTCTCCTTGGTCTTAAGTCTGCAAAATACAGATTTTTTTTAGTTGTTTGCACATTATCCCCTAAGTACAGTTTTTAGATATTATGGTTTTGGTATCTCCAAATAACAAATAACATTGATTCTATCAAAATACATTTCATCTTTAATTTTCAATATCGTTTTCACCGGCTTGCCTAATCGTACGTCATTTTTTCCCTAGCTCCTTTCTGGCTTTTTGATATCCATTCTCTTTGTTTTCAAGTCGACAGCAACTCCCAACCCATCTAAGAGACAGCTGATCTGTCTTCAAGTTACCGCCACTGCTTGGATTCCTTTGGTACTAGCGCGAAATACTACCTCGCGGTAGTAGATGTTTTTTGATAGGGTTGTTTTTTAATAATAACCCATTCCCCAACTGTTATAATTCTAACAACGCAATCGAATCCCTTAAATTGATTACCATTTTGTGAACTGATTATATCTTTTAATCATATGAAGTCATTTTTAGGGTTCAGTATAATACAATATACGGATACCCTTATAATATCACTCAGGATTTCTGCCTGTGTCACATCACAGCAATTTTCTCCTAAACAACTGGACGGAAGAGGTTGAAATTTGGTAAATGTATAGTTTGGTGACCCGATCAGGAATGCATATCGCAAAAGAAGAAATTTTTATTTTAGGGATACTTCTGGGGGGAAAAACTAAAAAAATCGACCGTTCCATCCCCCCCCTGATCTCTGCAACTACTGAGCCTAAAATTTTGAAAAAAACAGGAAATATAGAACGTTGCCCGAACTTTACAGGAAAAATAAGGAGAAACCATTAATATAAATTTTGGGGGGCAAATTGTAGAATTAAATGAAAATTTAAAAATCAAAATTTTTTAAAACACATCATGTAATACATCAAATGAGAGGTCTCATTCTGAGGAACACAAATACATTTTTTTCATATTAAAAAAAAATAATTTAAAAGATATTAACGAAAATATACCAAAATTTACCCATTCCCCCCCACTTTATCTGACCTGAAGTTTACTGGAAAAAAAGGGGAAATCTCTACTTTTAATTTTGGGTGGCAAATTACAGAATTAAATGGAAAATATAAAATTAAAATTGTTTCTAACGCATCTTGTTATATATCAAATGAAAGGGCTCTTTATGACGAAAACAAATATATTTTTTTCATATTTTTAAAATAAATTAATTAAAAGATATTAACAAAAATATAAAAAAAATTTACCCACGAAAGTTTATTACTAAAATAAAACTCTAATGTTAATTTTTGGAGGCCAAATTAGAAAACTAAATACATATGTATTCTTATAAAAATCAAGCGAATCTTGAAGGTGGTACGGAACCCTTAGTATGCGAGTCCAACTCGCTCTTGACCAAATTATTTAAGATATGCTTATGCCATTTTTCATGATGTTGTTTTCTCCATTGCTTATAATTTCGGTGTTATAACTTATATTTTCTTCAGCCTCGGTGGTTACCAGTTGTTTCTATGTTCCAATATCTCGGTGCTCAACCGAATACTCATCTGTTTTATATTTAACTGCTATGTCTCAGTTCGTTAATGGAATGTTTCTCATCCTGATCTTGAATGCTACACCCAAACAGTACATTTGTACCGCGATTCACTTTAGGTGGTTTGTGTTACGAATCAGGCTCCAGAATTTGAATAGTACCAAATTCGTTTCGACTATATGCTATGTCTAGTCGTTTAGATATAGATGCAATTAGCGAAAAGCATTATCACCTTGCATGAAGGTTAGCTTTTGCAAAATTTGGTGACTTTATAACGCCTAATTGATGAAGAAAAGTTGAAATTTTTGCGATTTGGCGAGGACTAGAGAAACATGTATTGACGCCGTGACTTCAACGACAACAAACAATAGCTGATGCGTTCCCTATCATCTAGCCTGCCTGCCGGCATACTATATAAATTGGATCTTACTACAAATCCTGCTGAAATTTGCACAATCGTCACACAATGGCAGGACGCCTTCTGATCTTTAAAACATTTCAGCTCTAAAATTTTATAACTGAAACAGGTGATTTGGAATTGAGAAAAATACATTTAATTTTTATATAATTGATACATTAATAAATTGCTCATCTTCAATTCCATACAATCCATTGTAGTCTCCGCAGGCTTTAACAATGATGTTGCTGTGTTAATATATGTAAATGTAGCCCTAGATTTTTGTCTCCATTTCTTACTTTCCCAGTTCCAAAAGATCAATTTATTTATTATTCAACATGATTTTTTTTTGATCAGAAAATATGATAAATTTGATAGTAGTTTACCGTCGACAGTGTATATTAAAGCATGAGTATTAATGGATCATGAATAACTTACAGAAATATGTATAGCCAAAATGTCAGTACCGTGGCATGTCGAATTTTTGTTTTCAAACTAATTGTAAAAATTTCTATAGAGCCGTCTTATAGTCTAAAGTTAAGCTTTTAAAACTAAAATCTATTGTATAATTCATTAAATTATGCTGCAATAATAGATTTGACTAATGTTAAAGTTTGTTTTATTTTAAGACTATTATAAAAATTGTATTTATTTTAATTGAATTGTTAATAAATTTTAAATATTGTTAAAATCAAGAAAGAAAATACCGTAACTGTCTCTCTATTATTATCAAACTCCCATAATTTATCATTTGTTTAAATATTTTAAGAATTTAAAGAGATTTATTAGGCAAGTATTTTAAATATTTCATTTTGGTGTCAGTACCGTGGCTGTGAAATTTTTGTTCTAGTTTTTTTTCTGTCGAAGTTGTAGTAGAACTACGACACAGGCTTAATTTTGAGGATAATAAAAGACCAATAGCACCCAGAACACAAGTCTTAAAGCACTTTTGTTTTAAAAAAATGTTGAATTGTAGAAATCATAGTTACCTAAGTACATTTCTACTTTCGGTATATTTGTTTTTCTATTTATTATTATTTTCATTCTCTTATGTCAGTTTTGTTATAGCATATTGTTATTTTCGAAAAGTTTGTTGCACAAATAAATAGTTTGCTATGTGATAACTAAATGTAATTAATATATTTGCAGCCTTGCCCAGCAGACACACCATCTTTTAGAGAAGTCCAATGTACTGAACACAATACTAAGCCGTACAATGGCCAACTACACACTTGGGCGCCATTTCTTGTAGAAGGTAATTAAAAATGATCTACATTAAACAAAAGATTTATTGATATTTTGGTAAAATACTAAATTGAAATCCATGTTATTTGAATTTTAGCTGAACCATGTGTTTTATATTGCGTTAATGAAGCTCACACCTATAGCAAACTTGAACCAAGAGCAAAAGATGGTACTCCTTGCAAAGCGGGAACAAATTACATGTGCGTTAGTGCTATATGTCGGGTATGTATTATACTTATATTTCAAACTCCTATGATGATATTTAATAAATTTCACATATTAATTTTTGGCATACCAAAGATGAAATTACAAAAAGTTGCTCGTAATAAAACAACCATTTGTATAAACATTGATAGCTGATTCTAAGATTTTTAATTTTTATAATATCGTAAGGTGCTGTTTGAATAGCAAAGTTTACTTCAATTTAAAAAATACATATTCTACATAAAATCAAACTGAAGTTTTGTATAAAGATTTCGGTATTCAAATCTGCTACAAATACTTACGTTAGAAAAGAGTTGCAATAAAGGAAACACTTGTTTTCAACTTCAAAGTCGACCAAACAAAACCTGGAAGAAAGAGAAAGATAATAGAAAACTTCTATGAAGACACAGAATGAACCGGAAATCTCAAGAAACGAAGGAACAAAGAAAACTAAATTGCAGAAACAGGGTCCCGAAAAAGGAAATAGGAAAGTTTTCCAAAAATTAAACGACATAAGATACTAACGGTTTTGGTCAGAAAGAAACTTTTTTTGTACAATATAGTCAAATGGACTGAAATCTGTGGGACTAAGTCAAAAGTTATGTCAGCAATGTGTTACACATCATGTCCACCTCAATGGGTACCAAATTTGTTCCTTTACACTGTCATTATTTGTAAGTTGATTCCCAGAGTGTTAAAACTTATCTCAATTAATAGCTAACACAGGTAGTTTTGTTATTAGATAGTTACAACAAAGATTTTATTTTAAAGGAAGCTGTAAAGATCGGGTAGTCAAATCCATTTTCCGGTGGCTACCCAGAGTCATCGCAGTCGATTTCAGACCTCGTTCCTGGCGACAAGGCGGTACCCGTTAGTAAATAGGAACTGAAAGGGTCCAAGCCCTCGAGTGACATTTGTCAAAACTTTACACAGGTAGTTCGCCGGTCACACGTTCCTTCGGGATTGAGACCTGTTTTTCTTCGGGATTGCGGCGATGAGACTACCTGGTGGGTAACAGTGAGAGAGTCGCATGAGATATTATACCTGTATAGGGCGCGAGCTAGTATTCGAAACGAGAGCTCTTGCCTACATCTGGCCTGTTACTCTTAAAACTGGGCAAACGAGTCCCGCAAGTAGAGTGATTACACATCGCAAGCGTAAGTTCAGTCTCGTCGAGACAAGTAATAGAGGTAGACTTGCAATGAGTCGAACCTGTCACCCATCGGCGTGGGCTATCTTAAACGAACTGGCGTGTTCGTAAGATCCCAAAATGTGTAGTGCTGGTGGAGAGAAGCGCTACTCGCAAAACCAGATTGTAATCCTGGCTGGGATGGTGGTCCTCGTTGGTCCGTCGTGTGTGCATTTCACTATTGTAACGTGGGAAGGTAGACGACAGCCGTTTGAGGTGTCGGACTGGGATCGCATTCCTGGAGGGAATAACCCGTCTAATATCCGAGGCAAATCCTACCTTAGTCTACACCTGCACTCCTAAAACTGTGTTAGAATGCTTTATTTTGTTGATCTTACAAAAAAGAAGTGATTTTTTATACAGTTTTCGGGAAATAACACCACAATTCACGAAATTACTATATATTTCAAAACTTTTCGGGCTCTAGGTCAGACCTCGTTGTCAATGGCAAAGAAACTATATAAAAGTAACATTTAAAAAATATGAAATTACAATTTTGGACAATATTATTTGAGTTTTGACTTACTAATAGAAATTTAATTTGAAACTATACAGGATAGCACAGAATGTATTGATCATATAATAATAAACTTCCTTTCAAATTGAAAGAATTTGAAAGGGGGCTCCTCCGTGCGACTTTATTATAAGATAGTGCATTCGCTAAAAATGCGACCACAGAATTTTGTTGATTGGTGATCACATTAAAATTATAAGGAAAAACCTAGGAAAAATCTTATGAACTATCCCGATACTGGGTTGTTTACAAGGACATAAAAATTTCTTCCTTAGTCATCGGCAACCAGGAATCATTGAATTCTTTCGAGAGTGTAGTGATACACTTGTTGTTATTTAACAAAATTTAAGCAGATTCTTTTAATTTTCCTTTCGTGTTGTGTGCTTCTTTGTGTAATATAACTAAATTATAAAATTCTATTTTATAACCAAGGTTCCAAGCATGTTCACAAATTTTAGATATTTCAAACTGTCGTTTTTTAATGTAATTTTGGTGTTCGTATATTTAAAGGTATTTTTAGCCTTTATGAGAGACCCTATATGTATGATATAGTTATTGTAGTAATGGGATTGTCTTGGGAGTCAGTGTTGTTTGGTGAAGTTGGTGTTTGTTGTTAGCGATCGTTTTGTATTCGATTTTGTTTAACTCTTTATTAATATTTTTTTTTGTCTTATAAAGATTTGATGATACATCTTCTTACAGAATTTGGATGGTTAGAGTAAAAGTTGAGAAACTTCTTGGTGTGAGTCAGCTTCCTATAAACTTCTGTTGTAAATGTCGATTGTGTTTTTGTTATTAAAATCTCTAAGAAAGATAATTTGTTATTCTGTTCAAGTTCTAGTGTAAAGTGAAAAGTGTGTTCATTGTTGTTTATGTTGTTAAGTAATTCATTCTAGTCTTCAGATTATGTTATGTACCAAATATGTCATCAACATAACGCCACTAAATCAAAGGTTTAATCTGTTTTAAGGAAATTGTTTGTTCTTCAAATTTTTCCATTAAAATGTTGCTTCAAGGAGGAGATAGACAGGAACCCATTGCCATGCCAAAATCTTGTTGGTAGAATTAGTCATCATTAAGTTGAAAATATGTTTTTGTTAGTAATTCCCTTATTATAACAATGAACATTTGTAAACGTTGATTTAGTAAAGAATTATTTTATAGATTTACAATGTTGCTAGTGTAAAAGTATTTTTGTACGGTAGATGTGATAATTTTTTCTAATAAATGTGCGCTGTTTGACCAGTAAGCGATGAAATAATTTTTAACAGTACTTTTGAGAGTTCACTGCATGGAGAATTTTTAGAACAGACAATTAGTCTTAATGGAATGTTGTGTTTATGAGTTTTATGTAACCAATAAAAATGTTGGGGTTTAGAATAGTGTGGAGTAAGATTTTTAAGTTCGTATTCTGTAAGTTCATGTTTGTGATTGTAAAGTAAGCGGTATATTTTGTTTTCTATAGAAGTTGTGTCTTTCTTTAATTATTACACAAAGAAGCACACAATACGAAACGAAAACTAAAAGAGTCGGCTTTAATTTTGTTAAAAGAAAACGATTGTGTTGATACTACCTCCGTAGAATTTAATCATTCCTGGTTGCCGATGTTAAAGGATGAAATGGGTAATAGTCATGCCCTTGTGAACAATCCTGCATCGTGAAAGTTCATAAGGTTTTTCATTGGTTTTCCCTTATGATTTTAATGGGATCACTGAGTCAACCAAATTCTTTGATGACATTTTGGCGTATGTTCTATCTTATCAAAAAGTCGCACCTAGGAACTTTATTATTATGTTTCCGTGCTACCCTGTATACTATGAAATTAAATTTCGCTTAGTTTCGTCATAAATCAAATAATATTGTCAAACATTGTAATTTTATATATTAATATTGTGCCTTTTTTTCATAGTTTCTTTGCAATTGACAACGGGGTCTAATCTAAACCAGGAGACGTTTGGAAATATACAGTTATTTCGTGAATTGTTGAGTTATTTCCCAAAAAGTGCTTAAACATGGACAAAATATGCCCCACCTATCCTTTAGGAAACAAAAGAAGTGATGTTCGAACGAACAGGTAAAATGTTCAACTGTTTCCAAATTAGTGATCAAAGGGTTAACGGTATTAGAAATTTTAATTGAGAATCATGTAATTAGAACTCACATCTCTGGCCCCTTAACCAAAGAAATATTGCACTAATTAATTGTAATTTCCAGAAAGTTGGATGCGACGATAAATTAGATTCCGATGCAGTAGAAGATATTTGCGGTATTTGTAATGGTGACGGTACACAATGTAGAATAGTTGAAGAATTATATAGAGACACAGGAGCCCTAGGTAATATTTTGCATTCATGACATAATTTCTTAATCTTCTCATATTAACATCCTAACTTAATTCAGCACCTAGTTGAGTGAGTAATCCTATTTCGGTATTAAAATACAAATTCAACTTTTTGTATGTTTTATTTCAGTAGGTCAAATATTGTTCAACAAAATCCTTCATATTTAATATAAAATGAAAAATCTACTAATTCTCTTGTTTAGAGATATAGGTTTAAATTATTTTTTCAAAGTGAATGATACTTTTTACTGTTATAAAATATGCTAGGTAAAGCAGCTTACCCAAAAAGAAACAAGCCACATAAAATACCACCAGTTGGGTTGACTCAGACGCATATATAAATATACGGTTTCAGCAATATATCATATCCGCTAAAAATAGCCCATTTTTCACATAACAGGTTAGAACTCTAAGCAGTACAAAATAAATTAAATACAGGATTATTGACTATTCGTACAAGTTGCTTAGAGTTAGTTAGTGTTAAACAAGACACAAGTCATCAAAAGTATTATTAGTAGTCTGGATAAAAATTTCTAACTAAATGTAGGAAGTAGTTGTCTGCTTTATTGTGCATGCTATGCTTGTTTTTGAATAAAGCACTAGACGATGCAGAACATACCAGAAGTTGTATAAATAAAAACAAGAAAAATGTAATTCTTAAAAAGGAGAGAATATGAAAATTCCAAACCAAAATTCCAAAATAGCAAAATAACTATCATAGAATAGTGGTTCTGTTAAGATTCAAAGCGGATCATTTGTTAGCCAGTAAATCTTATTAGAAATTTATATAGTTCTCTGAATGACAGATTTTAAATAGAAGAATTATTGGTAATGTTTGAGCCATTATTTGTCTATTTATAACATTACAAAATGATGAGTCGACACGCATGTTAAACAAAGACAATTTAAGAGTGTCGTTTCAAAATGGATGATCATCAGTTTTTATATGAACTGAAAAATAAGACGTGTACAGTTTAGGTTAGCAAGTATAAATATAAAACGTCGAACGAGATTAAAATGACTAACAAGTATTATATTACAATATCAGAATAATGACGATATTTGACCTTATGATTAGTAGTAAATGTAATTTAAAGTATATCTAAAAATGTATATAACAACTCCATTTATCCTGAAAAAGTTGAAGCTATGCTTCAACTTTTCAAACCATCTTTGTAAGTTCTTTATCTTCGATGGGTTCCTGGAGATTTCTGGTTTCCCTACGACATGGCATTTTTGAAGGTGACGGTGGATCGGCGGTCGCTGTTGTTATGGCTTACAATTTGGATTGTCTTCTTGGTTTACATTTTTATAGAAACTGTAGATGAGGATTAATAAAACGAGTAATGTAATTGTTAAAAATTGTGAACCATGGCATGTGTTTTTTAATAAACGGTTGGTTTATTAATTTATGAATTTATTTATTTTATTTAATTTTTTATTTATTTATTTTATTTATTTATTTCTGAATAATGGTTATTTCTGAATAATGGTTCAGCCTATGTTGGGCTATGTTGAGGTCGTCTTTATCGGTCTTGTTTAGTCTGAGAGCCCTTAGATTTGCTGCATAGTTTCTCGGTGGTATAGATTTGCAGTAGTTGTACGGTATTTGGATTGGATGGCTCGTGTAGGTAATGTTTTGGAAATTGTCGATTAGGTTGCTTGAATGAATTCGAGTGTTGCCAATGAATGCGTTACAATCGGCCTGCAAATTTAGGACTGAGTTCGTTGTAATTGTTAGTGTTACAACGCTGTTTCCACTGCATTTTATGGTGATAGGTAAAAGATCAGAAACAATAAAAAGCCTAATATTGTAAATATGGAAGCCTGACAAGCCTTTGCAAGGAAGGTAGACTGCTTCAGCAGCTGGGTCTCACAAATTGAACTTGGCAGTTATCCAAGTTCCTAAATGTAGTATACAGTAATGAATATATTTGCTTGTGGTAGGTAAAATGTGATGAAACCGTGTTCGGTCGTCAAGTATCGGAATTGAATATAAATGAGAAACGGTAAAAGTTTCAGGGTTTACTAAGGAGATACTTAGTACAAAAGTTATTTTCGTGTCTAATTGAAATGCTTCGTTATATTGTGTAATATTATTTGCATTTCGGCAAATTGTTTTTGTGCAAAGACTGAGAGATAATTAGAAGAGAGTCGACCAAATCTGCCGGTGTAATGATTGAACTATGTAACATTTTAATGCGAGCGATAGATATTGCTGATAATACATCATTAAGGTCATCTTGAATAAAGACATAAGGTTCCATGAATGATTCACATAAATCTAGAGTTTTGACCAGTGTCTCAAAAATACTGAAGATAGTCTGCAATAAACGCAATAGTATGCCTGATTTCATTACTATCCTTATTAAAGGTTTCCTCGTCTATTTGGAGTTTACGAACCGTTGAAATGAAAATCTTGATTAAAGAAGTCGTAACAAAGATTTGGTTTTTCAGCAGATTTTCAATTTGTTGTTCGTCGTGCATGATCTTATTAATACAGTTATTAATATATTCAGCATCGCTTGCATCTAGTGTACCGGTTATTGATTTCCAAATTGTTCCTAATCCATTATTATGTCCGCGTTTCTGTCGGATTAAGTAAAGTTTCAGTGATATTTATAGTGTACTGTGTCTCATATTTGTTTGAGAAGTCAAGTAGTTAAGTTTGAATGGATAGTGTCAATTAAATTATTTAAAATTTTGACATCATTGGAAACTGCGTTTCCGAATGGGTGGAGATACTTATAGACAAGCAGTGTCCATTTGTCAATTGAAATTGTGATGGTTCCTTCTTCATGAAAGACTCTCCGGTGATGTTTATGGTTGTTTGTTTATGTGGCGATTGTGAAGAGTCCGAGGATTCTGGAAAGAAGTAATTTTCACTCAAAATACGGTTTCAATCTGCCAAAATTTGCTTTTGTAGATTGGTTTGTCTCGGGATTTAGTAAGACTGCAGAATTTTGAACGAGTTCAGTTAACTGAAAAGAACTACTAAATTTATTGTGTGAATTACTAGAAATTTGCGATTCTTTGAAATATATCCTTTTCTTTTTGTTGTTCAGTTTTTGAACGAGCTAGTTTGTAAAAGTACTTCATACGATTTTTAAGATCTCTTACTTAGAAATGACGTTCTGTTGGTAATAGAGCGTTTCCGGGGGTCTACTAGACATATGACCAAACATAAGCTCGTAGAGTGTGAAGCCATGAATTTTATTTTTGGTGTTGTTGTAATAGATAACTGCAATGCTCTGGTCATTTCCGATAATGTTGAGTAGAATCGTTCAATAGGAACGTTGGATTGTGGGTGACTCACACTTGAAAAAACACTTTTTATGTCGTAAAGCTCACAGAGGTCTATGATTAATACATTATGAAACTCACGGTCGCAGTCGTAGTGAATACTAGAATAATAGATAAGCGTGTTAATGACGGTTTTTGTATTTAGGTCCTTCATTGGATATGCCTGTGCGAGCTTTGTTAGCTCGTCTCTAACTGTCAGAGCGTAATTTCACAATGGGTATTCAAAAACGTTAATATGAATTCGCTCAGAAGGTGTTATTGGGGTTTCTGTTATAACTAGAGGGGAACCTAAGATTCCTCGACATGTTTTGACTTTTTGACAAATTTTGAATGAGTTTATGAAATTTTCTACATTTTTTGTCAACCGGTCCAATTATATTTTTCCTTTATTCGTTATTGATGATACTTTTCTAAAATTTGGGGTATTTTCATTTCAAATTTATGTCTTTGTGTGAAAATATATAAGAAAAAGTTTCGAGGATTGGAATTTCCAAATTGTATTCGACATAGTGCGTGGTTCCGGGATCAAATTTATTTTGTGATTTGTAAATGATGAAGGACACAAATTGCACTACTGTTTCTGGGTCAAATAGCAAGGGAATTATAAAGTATTTATTATCTTTGACTGATTTACTGGCAAAGGTGTTGAGAGAATAGTTCTCAAAATTAATATCTTCTTCGAAGATGTCCTCCAAGACCGCAACGTGTAGATCAGTTAATTTGTTTTGCCAAAAGAATGTAATTATTTGCTCATGAACTTTGTCCAGAAGATGGGAATTTGTTGTTTCGATTTTATTATTGATCTTGTTGACAAATTTGTTAAATTCGTTAGTTAATAATTCTTCATTAACTTCGGGTTCCTATTCAGATTCGCCTACTGAGTCGGTGTCAATGGCATGGATGTTTGACTGATAATTGGTGCTATTTAGTGGAAGTGGTTGATTTTAATTTGAGATATAGCTTCCGCGTTCTTGTTTATCTTTTCAGGTTTGTGTTCAGTCTTGTAATTGTACTCTTCCCGTTTCAGTCGCCATCTGGAAACTCTACTGTCTGGATCTTTGTTTACGAGAAGCCACGTATGCGGACCGTGATTAAAGTAAACTTCCTGCCGAATAAATATGGAAGGAATGCTTCACTGCCCATACTATGGCAAGCAATTCCCTTTCGATAGTGGAAGATCTTTTCCTACAGGATCTTAAAGAAGAACGGCACTAAAAATTTGGATACTTATGAATGGGGTCTGAAGTGAGAGGTTTCTTTAAGTCGTTAAATGATGACTTACAATCAGAATCAAAGAAAAATTTAGCATTTTTTGGAGGAGATGTTTTGTTAATGGTTTTGATATTTTTGCGAAGTTGGGGATGTATTTGCTACAGTTTCCCGTCAATCCTAAGAAAGATTTAATATCTTTTGGATTCTTACGCTCTGGGAATTTTTGGATACAATCAATCCTTTCGGGATTCGGTTTTACACCATGTTGTGTAATTAGATGACCGAGATACGCTACCTCTTCGTAAGAATTCACACTTCTCAGGCTGGATCTTGAGATTTAAGTTAGAAAAAGAGAGAATATCCTGATAATTTTTATTCTCTAGGAGATCTAAATCGATACTTTGATAGTTATCAGCAGTATGATAATTACTATTAATTGCTTCTGGATTGTATGACTGACCATTACCTCTATAATAATCATATTAACTTTGATTGTCAATGCATTATAATCACAGTCCTGCTTGCGGTAATTTGTATAATTTAAGTGATGTGTTTTATTTGGATTGCCGGCGCGGATTATTTGCTATAGACGCGGTACTAAACCGGTCAGAAGGGTGTTTAGCGCTACAGTGTCTATAAAACTCGTTTGGCTGTCTTCTGATCTGCATTCAAATTAGAGGTGTTCTGAATTTTTGCACTAAGTACTTGCAATCTGTTCTAAAATGGGAGTTGCCTTATAAGTTTTGTATGAGAGATCTCAAATCTCTAGAATCACTAAAATGCGAGTTAAAAAGTTGTCTTTAAGTTCTAAATAGGACACGGGGTCGCCTGAGTTAATTAATTGGGCGGCTCTGCCTTTCAGTTTATTCTTAATGTGTATAAGTAAAAGATAGTGTTGATCGCCTTATATCAAGGGGCAGTCGTACACATCAATGAATGTTCCTAGGGAGATTTGATCGCCCTCAAACTCAGGGACAATGGAGATTTCTCCGAAAGCCGGTACGGCTGGGGTTCTGAAGAATTTTCGGGAGGTATCATTATTTTGGTTTATTAAGAATATAGGGAATTAATAGAAATGTTCAAAATTAAAGGAAATATCTAGAATTATCAAAACATTTAGGTATCACGCTTTTCTTTTAAAAATATAAAAGGAAATGGCTGTAATTGTGCACAAAGTAAAATAAACCGAAACGGGAAATAGTACGATTCGGTATAAAATGGTTAGGTTAGGTTAGGTTAGGGGATATTTAACGTTCGAACAATAAAAAAATAAAATCAAAATATAAAGTGATAAAACAAAATCAAATTGGCAAAATAAATAATTGCGAGATCATTACTTAATTGTTGTATGTGTTGCAGTTGGGACGTCTCGAGATTCTTTTTTTATTCAAACGATTGAAATCCAGCGCAACCAGTTAAATTTTTCTTCTAACGCCGGTTCTAGCAACGTAATGGAATCCTACTGAATGCGCCACTTTATTAAATTACTACTTTCACAATTCACTTTCTAAAAAACAATTTATTTAATGAAACACAAAAAGAATAATTATAACATTCAACTATAAAATTATAAATCAACTAATCATCTGGCGACTGAAGATCCTTTGCTAGTAATTATAACATTAAAAAATAATGAATCCACACGCGTGTTAAACAAAGACAATTTAAGCCTGTCTTTTCAAAATGGATGATCATCAGTTTTCATGTGAACTTAAAAACAAGACGTGTACAGTTTTGGTCACCAAGTATAAATGTAAAACGTCAAACGAGATAAAAGTGACGAAACAAATATCATATTACAATGTGAAAATAACGACGATATTTCACATTATGATTAGAAATAAATTTAATAAAAAGTCTGTCTAAAAACTTACATAACATACATATATGTTATATAAGTATTTAATAGACTCTCTAAAATAATAAGTTCTAATATTATATTTTATCCAATAGCTTTATAACATTGTGATTCATAACACTTTTTTCGCATAATGTCATATTATACTTTTTTTCCAAATTGTCACGTACTATATCCTATTTCATATTTTAATCTTTCATCTATATATATATATATATATATATATATATATATATATATTATATCTGCACATCTGCTGTTTGACTTCACAGAATTTCTTTCCTTTTCATTATTTAAGTTTATATAGAGTCAGCACATTCTTTCTTATAAATTGTTATTCACGACCTTCAGTCCGGCAGATGATTTCCTCTACTTCTAGTGTTAATATTATTGTACTCAAGTTTATCAAGTATTAAAGTTTGTTGTTTAATAAATATTTTTTTAAAAACTCATTTTGAAAAGAAGTGATATAAAAAGTGGCGCAGTCAGTAGGATTCCAGAACGTTACTAGAACCGGCGAACGAGCTTAACTGGTAGCGGCAGATCCTAATCCCTTTAAGGAAGAAAGAACCTCTCGAGACGTCCCAACTGTAACCGTAGAACAAGGCAACTAACTACAACTGCAGAACACGGCAGCATCGATGGTCCATTTAATGTGAGTACAAACGGGAATCATCTCGCAATTTTTAATTTTACCAATAATTTTTGATTTTATATTTCTGTTCGGACGACCAAAAACCCGAACCATATTTTTTAACCATACCAATTTTATTTTTGTACCTTATATTTTGAATTGCTCGATTTATTTTATTTTATTCTTTTACCATACTTTGTTTGCAAACAGTGTACACTAACTATCTTCCTCCATTATATGTTTTATTGTTTGTCGTAACAATCTGAAAATTTTATTGCACTTTAACCAATTTATACATTTATTTTGAACAGATTTTATTTTTGCTTAGTTTTTCAAACAATTTTTTCATTTCTCCCATTTAATAAACTTAAAAATGGCACAACAATCTCCCAGCGACTGAGCCCTATCGGCTATCCGAAATATTCTCTATCGTCCCAGAGTTCGAAGGAGATCAGATCTCCTTGGGAACATTTATTAATGCGTGCGACTGTGCTTACAACATGTCGACGGGCGATCAAAGATACCTTTTACTCATCCATATCAAAAATAAATTGAAAGGCAGAGCGGCCCAACTAATAAATTCGCGTAGCCCCGCGTCTTATTAAGAATTAAAACAACTCTTGAATCTTCATTTTGGAGATTCCAGGGATTTGACGTCCCTGATACAAGATCTACAACGCCTTCAGCAACTATCCAACGAGTCACCACTTACTTTCTACAACCGCTCAAAAGTCCTAATAGCAAAAATGCACGCCAATATTCAAAAGGCATCCAATTTAAACACAGACCAAAAGGTCGCACAAACGAGTCTAATAGACACTATGGCGCTTAACACCCTTCTAAATTTTGGAAGCCAATGTAAGAATCAGACGCGAACTACAGTTATCGTACTTTGAGAACCAGAAAACTACGAAACAAATACCCCGAGGCCCAACCAACCCTTCCGAAGGCCTAATCCTCCAAATAATAAGTGCTTATCTTGCGGTAGACTCGGACACATCGCCTCCGAATGTCGTTTCCAAAATTACCAAGCACCCGTTTACAATAACAATAACGGTAACAACAACTATATGAGACCAAACTCTTTCACTAATAATGGTTCCCAAAATCAGCCTCCACAATTTCGGCAAAATCAGTCTCCACAATTTCGGCAAAATCAATCCCCACAATTTCGGCAGAATCAGCCAACCTTCAGGCAAAATCAGTCACCTTTTAGACAAAATCAATATCCTAATCAGTCAAGACAATTCCAACAAAATATGCAACAACCTCGTCAGTCAGTGATTCAAAAGAACCCTAATTTCCACCAGAATCCAAACAGGGCACATCATTTAAGTTGCACAAATTCTTTCGATGATTACAACGATTATTATACAGCTAATAATCACCCATATGGGGATTATCATACAGCTGATAATCAATGAAATTACGACTACTATACAGATAATAGTTATTCATACGACACAGGAAATAATAGTTACCATACTGCTGATAACTTCGGCGAACAAATTGATGATTTGGACCCACTAGAAAATCAAAACTACCAGGATTTTCTTTCTCTCCCAAATCCAGTTCATCCACCGGACATAACAACCAACATCACAGCACAAATACAAACAATGAATTTAGACGACATGAATCCGAACGTAAACTTCCCGGAACAAACGTTCCTGTAACTACTCTTCACACTGTCAACCCCAAAAACTTATACTACATAAACGACGCTACTGGTCAATACAAATTGCTTATAGATACAGGCGCAGGAATTTCAATTTTCAAAGAGCAAACTGTCAAAAACTTTCCTCAAAGATTCCAAGAACATGTAATTATTCAGGGCATCACTGATCAAAAAAAAATTCATTTCCCAGTCAACCCTTGTACCATTTGCTCCTGGTAACCCCCACAAGGTTTTTATTTGTAATCTCGACATCGACTTTGATGGCATTTTAGGTTTCGATTTTTGGAACATTACGAATGCGTAATAGACTTAAAATCTAAGCAACTTAGAACAAATTTGAAGGATATCGCTCTTCACAAGGTCCCTACCTTGCCTTCTTCAGATACCGCATCTCCAACAATTTCCAATACACAAAAACCCAATAATTTCCCGAACTATCTTTCTATAGAACCCCGCACCGAAAAAGTATGTAAACTGCGATGTCACCTTGTTAATACCGACGCTGTTCTACATACTATCGAAAAAGAAAAAGTCAGATTACCCAATTCCTTGGTATATGTAAACCAAAATGGCGAATTCCTCACTTCAGTTATAAACGCCAACGCCATCCCAAAAACAATTAATTTCGACAACTTCAATATAGAACCCCTTACTCAAACACAACCCTGCTTCAATTTTAACAACTCTTATGACTCTGAACCAGTTGACAGAAACTTATTAATTCGACAACAACTCAGAACAGATCATTTAAACGTTGAAGAAGAAGATATGATTACGAGCCTTTGTCTAGACTTTCAAGACATATTTTTCTTAGAAGGCGACGCATTATCTTTTACGAACGAAATCAAACATTCGATCGAGACAAATAACTCCAGACCCATCTATATCAAATCTTATCGGTACCCGCAGATCCATAAAGACGAGGTTAAAGAACAAGTCAGTAAAATGCTTGATCAAGGCATTATTCGTCATTCTATTTCCCCTTGGTCTTCCCCAGTTTGGGTTGTTCCCAAAAAAATAGACGCCTCAGGCAAACAAAAATGGCGTGTCGTGATTGACTACAGGAAACTGAATGAAGTCACAGTCGACGACAAATTTCCCTTGCCAAACATCTCTGATCTTTTAGATCAACTTGGCAAATGCCAATATTTTTACATGTTAGATATCGCCTCCGGTTTTTATCAGATAGAGATCGATTCTAAAGACATCCCCAAGACAGCATTTTCAGTCGAAAACGGCCATTACGAGTTTGTTCGTATGCCGTTCGGTTTAAAGAACGCCCCGTCCACATTCCAACGTGTCATGGACAACATCCTCCTTGGAATTCAACATGAACGTTGTCTATTATACATGGACGATATCATTGTATACTCCCCAACAATTCACGAACACCTTTCCCGGTTGACCGAACTCTTCAAACGTCTTCGCACATCAAATCTTAAGATTCAACCCGACAAATGTGAGTTCTTAAGAAAAGAGGTAGCGTATCTTGGTCATCTAATTACGCAACAAGTTGTAAAACCAAACCCCGGAAAAATCAGTTGTATCCAAAACTTCCCAGATCCAAAGAACCCGAAAGATATCAAATCTTTCTTAGGATTGGCCGGATACTATAGAAGAGTTATTCCCAATTTCGCTAAAGTGTCCAAACCTTTAACAAAACTCCTTTAAAAGGACACTAAATTCTTCTTTGATTCCGATTGTAAGGCAGCATTCAATGATTTAAAGAAAGCTCTCATCTCAGACCCCATCCTTATCTACCCAAATTTTGAAGAACCTTTTTTTCTCACCACAGACGCCAGCGCTTTCGCAATTGGTGCAGTCCTTTCACAAGGCCCAGTTGGAAAAGACCTTCCAATTGCTTATGCCTCCCGCAGTTTGTGTGCCGCCGAAACCAGATATTCGACCATTGAAAGGGAATTGCTCGCCATTGTGTGGGCAGTCAAAGCCGTCCGTCCTTATTTATTTGGTCGTAAGTTTACTTTAATCACCGATCACCGCCCGCTTGCGTGGCTTTTCTCAATCAAGGAGCCAGGCAGTAGACTTGCCAGATGGCAACTGAAGCTGGAAGAGTACATTAAAATTGAACATAAACCAGGCAAGATAAACAGAAACGCCGTTGTTCTCTCGCGAATTAAAGTCAACCACTTCCAACAAATCGCGAATTTTCAGTCAAAAATCCATGCCTTCAATGAGACCGACTCAAAGACATTAAATTAAAAATATGTCAAAACGTCATAACTACACCCTCAGAGGATGAAATACCTCAGATTTTAGAACACTACCATCAAGGCAAAAACAATTTGCATCACGGAATTAATGAAACAGTAAGGCGAATAAAAGAGAAGTATAACTGGACCGGTTTGACAAAAAACGTTGAAAATTTCATCAAGTCATGCGAAATTTGTCAAAAAGTCAAAATATGCCGAAAAAACTTGAGTTCTCCTCTAATCATCACAGAAACGCCGAAAACACCTTTCGAGCGAGTCAATATCGATATCTTTGAATATCCTACTCGAAATTATGCTCTAACAATCAGGGACGAGTTAACGAAATTTACACAGGCGTATCCTATAAAGGATAAAACGGGAAAAACTGTCGTTAACACGCTCATCCTTTATTTTCAACACTATGGCACCCGGTTGAGAATTCACTGTGACTACGGTCGTGAATTCGATAACGTATTAGTAAAAGACCTCTGTGAACTCTACGAAATAAAGTTAACCTTCTCTAGTTTAAGTCACCCACAATCAAATGGTTCCCTTGAACGCGTCCATGCGACACTATCGGAAATGATCCGGGCAAATATCGCCGAAAATCCAAACGAACACCAGTTTAATGTTCTGCCGTACGCAGTCATATGCTATAACAACACACACAAAAATAAGACTCATGGTTTCACTCCTTATGAGTTGATTTTTGGTCACACGTCGAGTAGACCACCGGAAACGCTTTACAACCAAAAGAACCTCATTTCCAAGTACGTTAGAGATCTTAATAACCGTATGAAATATTTTTACAAATTAGCGCGAGCCAAAACCGAACAACAAAAAGAAAAAGCCAAAGCACGTTTCGACCAATACGTACCCGAAAATCGACCCACTTATAACATAGGCGACAAGGTATATTTAAAAGAATCCTAAATTTCAAGTAAGTCACAAAACAAATTTAATGGCCCTTTCGAGATAACTGAACTTTTCCAAAATTCTGCAACTCTTCTAAACCCCGAAACGAATCAATCTACAAAAGTAAATTTTGACAGATTGAAACCGTATTTTAAATAGAAATTACTTTATTTCAGACTACTTGGGCTCTTCACAATCGTGACGTCCCAATTTTCAATAACTCCCATAAAAATCACAGTAGGTCTCTTCTTTCATGGAGAAGGAACTGTCAAAATATCAAAAGATAAATGGACACTACTTGTCTACAGAGATCTTCACCCTTTCGTTGACGCGATTGCCAACAATGACAACATTTTGAGTACTTTAATTGATACTATCCACTCAAACTTAACTACCCGTATGACAGTATTTAAACCTCAAGTACAAACTCATATTAGCCTCCTAAAACAAATATCTGACGCAGTAAACTTAAAATATCAAGAGATATTCGCAAACACTAAACTTTACAACCCCAAGAGGCAGAAACGAGGACTTATTAATGATATAGCAACAATTTGGGAATCAATAACTGGAACTTTAGACGCTAGTGATGGTGAATACTTTAATGACTGTATCAACAAGATAACACATGACGAATAGCAAATCGAAAATTTACTAAAGAACCAAATTTCCGTAACGACTTCTGTAATCAAAAACTTCAATGCAACATTTCAGAAACTTCAAATAGACGAAGAAACGTTTAACAGGGACATTGCCAAAATCAAACAATCTATCATTTCAGACGATCTTGCATTTTTCGAAGCACTAGTCAAAACATTAGATCTATGCGAATCATTAATGGAAAGCTATGTCTTTATCCAAGACGCCCTAAATGATGTATTGTCAGCAATATCTTTCGCTCGTATTAAAATGTTACACAGTTCAATAATAACCCCCGCCGATTTAGTCGAATCTCTTCAACTTGTTTCTCAATCTTTGCATAAAAATAATTTACATTTATCAATTTACGCCCATAATATTGCACAATATATTGACATTATAGAGTTAGATGCATTCCAGTTAGATACAAAAATAATTTTCGTTTTGAAAATCCCTTTAGTGAATCCTGAAACTTTTATCCTTTATCGTCTATACCCGATCCCCATTCTGGACGACTGAACAGGATTCCATCAAATTTTACCAACCATAACTAAATATATCGCGAAGAATGATGCTTCATTGTTGTATATCACATTTCGGAACTTAGAAAACTGCAAGCTCTTAAGCCGAGTTCAATGGATATGTTCAGACGTTCTCCCGTATCCTATTGACAGCGATTCCATTTGTGAGGCCCAGCTTTTGAAGCAGTCCACCTTCCTTCCAAAAGTTTGTCAAACTTCGATACTGTATGCCAAAGACTACAATGTTTATGAAATCTGTTCAAATGTATGGCTAATTTCTGTTTCCGATCTTCTACCAATCACCATAAAGTGTAGCGGCAACAACGTTGTAACCAAAACCATTGCAACCAAATCAATCCTCCAATTGTAATCAGATTGCAATGCATTCATCGGCAATACTCGAATCCATTCAAAAAGGTTAATTGAAGATTCCCAAAATATTACATACAAGAGCCATCCAGTTCAAAACCTTACAACTGCTGTGAATCCATCCCACCAAAGAAGTACGTTCCGGATCTGAAACCCCTCAGATTAAACAAGATCGACGCCGACGACCTGAACATAGCGCAACACAAGCTCAACCAAAATTCCGACGAATTAGACAAATTAATAAACCAGCCGTTTATTAAAAAACATACATCTTGGTTCACAATTCTAACCATTACTTCCATCATCGCATTAATACTTTGTACATTTTCTACAAGTGCAAGAGCAGAAGAAAGTCCGGACTACTAGCCATAGCCACCACAAGTGATGACCCACAATCACCTCCACCAATGCGACGTCGAAGCGAAACCAGACGCTTCAGATTCTTCCCCAGAAGACGCCCAAGCCTCCAGCTCCAGGAACCCATAGAAGAAGATAAACTCAAACCAATGGTCTGAAAAGTTGAAGCATTGCATCAACTTTTTCGGGATAAATGGAGTTGTTATATAAGTATTTAATAGACTCTCTAAAATAGTAGCTTTATAACATAGTAATTCATAACAGCTTTTTTCGCATAATGTCATATTATACTTTTCTTCCAAATTGTCACGTATTATATCCTATTTCATATTTTAAACTTTCATATTATATTACTTTCGTTTGGTATAGATAAAATTTGCACATCTGCTGTTTTGACTTTACAGAATTTCTTTCTTTTTCATTGTTTAAGTTTATATAGAGTCAGCACATTATTTCTTATAAATTATTATTGTACTCAAGTTTATCAAGTATTAAAGTTTGTTATTTAATAAATAATTTTTTTAAAAATCATTTTGAAAAGAAGTGATATAATAATATATATATATATATATATATATATATATATATGTAATATAAGTTTATACTGTGAACTTAGCACGAACTTATATCGCAACGACAATTCAACATTCCCAGCTGACTAAGCGACACGTGTGGTGTCATATTACGGCGCCGCCGGTTTCCGTGAGAACTGCAGTGTCAACTATGCCTATTCAGCATCTTAAACTTATATATTGTAAAAAATTCTCTTCTACTGTATTCATTATTACTCTGTCTGTAGTTAGTTTATATTGTTATTTTTCATTTTATATTTCAAACGTTATTTTTTAAAAACTCAATTTTGAAAAGTGTGATATAACAAATTGGCGCAGTCAGTAGGATCCGTCAACGTTACTAGAACACGAGCTTACTTCTAACTGGTAGCGGCGGATTCCTATCCCTCAACGGAGCAAAGAACCTGGAAGAAGTCCCAAGTGCGATAACAAAGAGAACACGGATTTTCCAATGTTCCTGTTGATGTGAGTAATAGTGAATCGTCTAACGTTTAAGTTTAATAATAATTGATTTTAATATTTGATTGATTTGATATTTTGATTATTTGATATTTTTTTATTCAGTGAATTGAATCACTGATTTACTATTTGATTGCATTAATATTTTATGATTTAATTGATTATTTTGATTTTATTCATTCGATTGAGTGAACTATTTGATTTATTGATTTTATTTACATTTTATTAATACCATTCTATCATCCAAATAACTTTGGTATTTCCCCACCTACAAATTTATTGATTATTGATTTTTACACCATTTATTTTATTGATACCATTTTTTCTATCCCATTTTATTATTTTGATTTGAACCTTTTTCGTTTTGAATTCTATTAAATCAAAATGGCACAAGCACAAAACAACACTGTTGCCGAAGAAACTGAAAATATAGGTTGTCGGAAATATTTTCAATAATTCCAGAGTTTGAAGGCGACCAAATTTCTTTGGCCACATTTATTCATGCTTGCAATTGTGCATATAACATGTCAACTGCTGAACAAAAATACTTGTTAGTAATCCACATTAAAAATAAATTAAGGGGAAAAGCGGCGCAGTTAATCAACTCGAGGAATCCTGCGTCTTATCTCGAAATAAAACAACTTCTAACTCTTCATTTTGGGGATTCTCGTGATCTTTCCTCACTAATACACGACCTTCAACGGTTAAAACAATTATCCAATGAGTCTCGCCTAACATTCTATAATAGGCTTCAAGTATTGAGTGCGAAAATGCACTCATGTATCCAAAAAGCTCCTAGTCTGAGCACCGAGCAGAAAGACGCTCAAACCACTCTCGTTGACACCATGGTTTTAAACACATTACTTACCGGTTTAGAACCTCGATTAGGCCAAATTATCCGTGCCAGTAATCCGAAGGATCTTCTTGAGGCACATTCACGGATAAGAAGAGAACTTCAACTATCCTATTTTGAGGAACAAAAGATACATAAATCTGTTCCACCTAAGCCATCTTTTCAGGCTAGAAAACCAACTCCACCTCCTAAATGCTTAAATTGTGGGCGATTAGGCCACATTGCTGCGGATTGTCGCCTGAGATATCAAAATAACCCTCAGCCTTTCAATCAAAATAACAGACCAAATTTCGTTGGCCGAATCAATCTTCGAGGCCAAATCCAATCAATAATAATAACAATCATCAAGGTCAACAATTCCGACCAAATAATTTTCAAAGACCTCCTTTCAAGCCTAACAACTTTCGACCGTCTGTAATACAAACAAACCCAAATTATCGTTCCGAAAGAACCCACCATTTTAACAACCATCATAATGTCAACTATCCCGAATATTCTGCAAATGACTATGATTATTATACTGATAATAACCAGCAGAATTTCGATTATAACGACCAAAACTATGAAAGCCCTGAGTTCGACCAAATAGTAGATGATACCCCTGTCGAACCTTTCAGTCCTCACGAATACCTGGATTTTCTAGCGCTTCCGTGCCTAGATCAGCCCCCCGATTCGACAACTACCCTCTCAGAAGTTCAAACTCAAATACAGAACTTGAATTTAGAAGACTTCAATCCCGATCTGAACTTCCCAGTACAAACATTTCTTTAACTCCCCTTCTGACAGTAAATTCCAAGAACCTCTATTATATCAACGACGCTTCTGGAAAATTTAAACTCCTTATTGATACCGGAGCTGGTATCTCCATTTTCAAAGAAAACACTGTCAAAAACTTCTCACAACGATATCCCGAAAGAGTAACAATTCAAGGCATTACTCATGAGAAAATCCCGATCTCACAATCCACCCTAATTCCTTTCGCTCTAGGCAATCCACACAAGGTCTTTATCTACGATCTAGATATTGAGTTTGATGGAATATTAGGTCTTGATTTTCTCGAGCATTATGAATGTATCGTCGACTTAAAATCCAAACAATTAATTACTAACTTTAAAACTATCCCCCTACATAAAGTGCCTGATCACGACCAATCTAATACACAACCAAGAGACACCCCCAGTACTAACGCACAACCTCATACGCATAACAATCACATAACAATCCAGGCACGTACCGAACAAATTTTCAAACTAAAATGTGAACTTAGAAATACTGACGCAATTTTACCGACACAAGTAATTGACAAAGTACGACTTCCCAACGCGGTTGTACGTGTTAATTCAAAGGGAGAATTTCTGACTTCGATAAGAAACGCGAACGCAATGCCGAAAACTGTTAACTTTTCCAATCTTCATTTAGAACCCCTTGACAATACACACCCTCTCTTAAATCTGAATACACACGATTACTGTGAATCTACAAACTTAGACAGAAACTTTACTATCAGGGAACAAATTCGGACAGAACATCTTAACGACGAAGAGCGAGAACTTATCACGAATCTCTGCTTAGTATTCGAAGATATTTTCTATCTCGAAGGCGATGTTTTGACGTTTACTAACGCCGTCAAACACTCTATTGACACCAATAATGCCAAGCCCGTTTTCACGAAATCGTACAGATATCCTCAAGTCCATGAGGAGGAAGTGAATACCCAAATTTCCAAAATGCTTGATCAAGGCATTATCAGGCACTCTTCTTCTCCTTGGTCCTCTCCCGTATGGGTCGTCCCTAAGAAACTCGATGCTTCTGGTAAGCAAAAGTGGCGAGTTGTTATCGACTATAGAAAGTTAAACGAACTAACTGTAGACGATAAATATCCTCTGCCCAACATTTCTGATCTCCTCGATCAACTTGGTAAGTGTCAATACTTTTCGAAACTGGATCTCGCTTCCGGGTTCCACCAGTTGGAAATCCTTGAGGAAGACATTCCCAAGACCGGTTTCTCTGTTGACAATGGCCATTACGAATTCGTTCGTATGCCATTTGGTTTGAAAAATGCACCTTCTACTTTTCAGAGGGTCATGGACAACATTCTTCTGGGCATCCAGAATGAACGTTGCCTTGTTTACATAGATGACATTATCGTTTATTCACCAACCATCCATGAGCATATCTCCCGTTTGACAGAAGTCTTTAAGCGTCTTAGACAGTCAAACTTGAAAATTCAACCTGGCAAGTGTGAGATTCTCCGTAAGGAAGTTGCTTACCTAGGTCATCTGATCACCCAAGAAGGAGTAAAACCAAACCCTTCATAGGTTGAATGCATTCAGAATTTTCCTCAACCCCAAACTCCTAAAGATGTTAAATCTTTTCTTGGTCTCGCCGGTTATTACCGACGTTTTATTCCCAATTTCGCCAAGATCTCAAAACCCCTAACGAAACTCCATCAGAAAGACGTCAAATTCATCTTCGACGCAGATTGCAAGTCTTCCTTCAACGAACTGAAGCAAGCCCTTGTATCTGACCCTATCTTCATCTACCCAAATTTCGAAGAACCATTCCTGCTCACTACTGATGCTAGTGCTTTTGCAATTGGAGCGGTTCTCTCACAAGGCCCCGTAGAAAAAGATCTTCCTATAGCATATGCTTCCCGTACACTCTGCGGTGCAGAAACTCGATATTCCACTATCAAACGGGAAGTGCTAGCTATTGTTTGGGCGGTCAAGCACTACAGACCGTATCTTTTTGGGAGAAAGTTTACACTCCTGTGTGATCACCGTCCGCTTACTTAGCTCTTTTCGATCAAAGACCCTGGCAGTCGTCTAGCCAGATGGCGCCTCAAACTAGAGGAGTATAACTATAAAATCGAATACAAGCCTGGCAAGGTAAACTTGAACGCAGACGCTCTTTCCCGTATCAAAATTAATCACTTCAAACAATGCACCGACTTTCTTTCAAAGATAAAAATTTTCGCAAATAACGAAACCGACCCAAAACAACCCGATCCAGGTACTAGTCACGATAACTCCGACGACTCCGACAACGATCAAGAACGCGATGATCATGACGAACGCATGACAACAGAATTTAATCGATTTGTTCAATTGTATAAAATCGAGTCGATAATCGATTACTCAAAAATAGAAATTTCTAACGCCCAACTCCTAGACAAATCTCACAAACGAATAGTCACTTTCTTCTGGCAAAATAAACTTGACTTGCATGACAAAATCATCGAAGATATTTTCGAAGAAGACCCAAACTTCACTACTGACACTCTAAACGTTCTAGCCAGCAAAACTGTAAGGCATAGAAAATATTTAATTGTCCCTTTACCCTTTGATCCTGGAACAGTTGTTGCACATCTATTCAACATTCTCTATAACAACCAAGACCAGTTCGACGAATCCGAAACTTTTTGTATTGAAAACAACGTAGAACTACCGATTCTTGAAACACTATCCTTTATACTTGCAGACGAAGACGTAAAACTTCAAATTTGTCAATATATTGTGACAACCCCTTCTCAAGACGAGATTCCCGTTATACTGCAGCAGTACCACTGCGGCAAAAATAACCTTCATCGTGGAATTAACGAGACCATCGGACGCATAAAAGAAAAGTATAATTGGACTGGACTAATCAAAAGTGTACAGCAATTTATTAAGTCCTGCGAAACTTGCCAAAAGATAAAGTTTTCTAGAATAAACTTAAGTGCTCCTTTTGTCATTACTGAAACACCAAAAACGCCCTTCGAACGTATCAACATTGATATTTTCGAATATCCAACCAGAAACTACGCACTGACTATTAGGGATGAACTCACCAAATTTACTCAGGCTTACCCAATTGGTGACAAAACAGCTAAAACTGTAGTAAACACCCTCCTAATATTCTTCCAACATTACGGCATACCTCTTCGCATCCATTGTGATTATGGACGTGAATTTGATAACACTCTCATAAGGGACCTGTGCGAACTATATGACATAAAACTATCCTTTTCAAGTGTCCACCATCCCGAATCAAATGGTTTTATCGAAAGGTTTCACGGGACTTTAGCGGAAATGATAAGGGCAAATACATCTGAACATCCGGACGAACATCCATTCAACGTCCTCCCCTACGCAGTTATCTGCTACAACATCACTAAAAACAAGACCACTGGTTTCACGCCCTACGAACTCATCTTTGGGCACACTTCTAGTAGACCCCCCGAAACAATATACGATCAGGAAAAACTCATTTCCAAATATGTTAGGGACCTTAACAACAGGATGAACTACTATTATAGACTTGCCGCGCTAAAACCGACCAACAAAAACAAAAATCTAAATTAGATTTGACAAACATGTTTAGACTAACCAACTAGAATACAAAGTAGGCGACAAAGTTTACGTGAAAGAATCTCAGATTAAAAGCAAATCTGAAAACAAATTCAATGGACCTTTTGAAATTACCGCGATTAGAAAAAACTCTGCCACAGTTATAAACTTACAGACTAACCAAATCAGTAAAATTAACTTTGACAGACTAAAACCATATTTTGAATGAATCCTTTCTTTTCAGATTCTGTGGACTGTTTTCAGTCGTGAACCTCCAACAATACTCTCTTACACCCGTTAACAATACAATAGGAGTTTTCTTCCATGAAGAAGGCACACTTAAAATTTCAAACGACAAATGGACACTTCTTGTCTTCAAAGACCTCAGCCCTTTCAGAAGTGCTATTTCAAATAACGACGCCATACTAAACCGAATTTTTGGAGACAATTAACGAAAACACAACTAATACAAAATCATTTAAACCAAAAATACAAACACATGTTAGCCTCTTGAAACAAATTTCTAAATCCGTTAACTCTAAATATACAGACATCTTCGCTGACACTCAAACTTACCCTACTAACAGAAGAAAACGCGGACCTATTAACGGACTGGGATCAGTTTGGAAAGCTATTTCAGGAAACTTAGACGCAACAGATGGTGAATACATAAATGACTGTATAACTAAAATTACTAAAGACCAACACCAAATTCAGGACTTAGTAAAGAAACAAATATCGGTAACAACCTCAGTCATTACGAGCCTCAACAACACTTTACAAAAATTTCAATCCGAGGAGAAATTATTCTCGAATAACATTGAAAAAATAAGGCAGTCAATTTTATACATTTCAAATGATCTTGATTTTCATGAATTTCAAATCAATATTTTGGATCTGTGTGAAAGCCTAATGGAGAGTTACATATTTATCGAAAACACTCTCGATGATGTTTTAACTGCAGTCTCTTTCGCCCGCTTAAAAATTTTACATAGTTCGATCATAACCCCAGTAGATTTGGTCGATTCCCTTCAAAAGATTTCTCAGTCACTACATGAAAATAATTTACCACTTCCTGTTTATAGTTCAAATGTTGCTCAGTACATTGATTTGATAGAATTGGAAGCTTTTCAAATCAACACCAAAATCATTTTTGTACTCAAAATTCCTTTAGTTGACCCTGAGATTTACACCCTTTACCACCTTTATCCGATCCCAATTTTGGATGATCGAACAGGGTTTCATCATATACTTTCAATAAAGACAAAATTTGTCGCGAGAGATGACGATTCGTTATTATACACATCCTTCGAAGACCTGGGTGACTGCAAGCCTTTAACTAAACATCATAAGATTTGTTCCAAAGCTATATCACATCCAATAGACAAAGATGCCATCTGCGAAGGTCAGCTTCTCAGACAGCCAGCCACATTCCCAGCAACCTGCAAAACTTCTATATTCTATGCGGAAGAATATAATATACAAGAGATCGACATAAACCTCTGGTTGATCTCAATTTCCAGACCACTACCTATAGCCATCAAATGTAAGGGACAAGATGTCGTAACGCAGACCATCACGACAAATTCGCTATTGCAAATCAAGTCCGATTGCAATGCCTTTATTGACAACATCAGGGTACATGCTACGAGAACGTCAAAGAACATCCAGAACATCACCTTCAGAAATCATCCAGTGAACATCCCGTATAGCTGCTGTGACGGCAGGCCAGCCGCAAATCAACTTCCCAAATTAAAACCCCTACAATTGCAGGATTTAGATGTAACAGATCTAAATGTTGCCAACCATAAGCTTGCCCAATATTCAATGGAATTGGAAAAGCTCATGAATCAACCACCATTGGAGAAGCATACATCATGGCTCACAATTACCACAATCACATTAACAGTAATTGTGATTATGTTCCTTTGTATCAAACCAATCAAGAGAAGGTTCAGGAAAACCACTAAGTCCAGCCTCGATGCCGAGTCAGCTCCACTTCCAGGCCTATCAAAGCCTAAGTCCACAGGAAAGCTGCACAGCCTCCTAGATCCAGCCCAATGTATGGAACTTCAGAACTTCCCCTAAAAGTTGATGATATACCATCAACATTTTTATATGGATGGGAGTTGTTATATAAGTTTATACTATGAACTTAGCACGAACTTATATCGCAACGACAATTCAACATTCCCAGCTGACTAAGCGACACGTGTGGTGTCATATTACGGCGCCGCCGATTTCCGTGAGAACTGCAGTGTCAACTATGCCTATTCAGCATCTTTAAACTTATATATTGTAAAAAATTCTCTTCTACTGTATTCATTATTACTCTGTCTGTACTTAGTTTATATTGTTATTTTCCATTTTATATTTCAAACGTTATACATTTTGTACAAGTTAAATAAATCTTTTTTAAAAACTCAATTTTGAAAAGTGTGATATAACATATATATATATATATATATATATATATATATATATATATATATATATATATATCGATGACGACGCCCTACACATTTATTGTTGCCCCCCTCCTCCTTGCACACACATTACACCAAAATGCTTCTTTAACTTTTAGATTACAAGAAAGTAGCAACCATACCAGCTGGTAGTAGAAATATACTAATCGAAGAACTTGAGCCCTCAGAGAATACAATAGCAATTAGTGATAAATCGGAGAAGAAATTCTATTTAAATGGAGATCAGTAAGTTCAGAACAATAATAAATGAAACTTAACGTTTTCGGACAAACAATAAGGTATTTGATAAAGAGGAGAACATTACTATTGAATTTCTCGGGAAAAATTATGTTTATTTACTTGCAATCTCACTTTGAATTCAGAAATCATTTATATATTGTAAATGGGCATTAAGGAAATAAAGATAGCGAATAAAAGTTGCCCTGCAAGATTTTATTTTTATCCTAAATTTGTCACATTTAGTCGCTCTATATGTCAAGATTTATATTGTATTTCCGACAACGAATTCATTTATCAGTTTCTCTTATTAAGGAAATGTATTTACTTATTAAAAAAAATAGTTTTATTATGTTTAATAAAATAATATACTGTACAGTATATACAGAATCACTTGCGTACCGGCTAGTCCCCACATTCTTATTATCCTGATAAGTTAAATCCTCATCCCTTGTTTCCCTATTTTTTACTTTGGTTTTCACTGAAATTTTATTCTTCTAAATAAAAATCTTTAATTCATTAGGCAATTTACTAATATAACTGCATTTACTGTTAATGGATTTATTTCGTTAGGGTATTAATAAACTTGTGGTCATATGCAATATTAAAAAAATAGGCAATTCAAAAAATAGTAAACTCAAAAGTCAAATATTACCTATAAAACAGTTACTCCAATAATATAGCTGCTAATAAAATAAATGATATTATGATATCATATCGCAATATGAACAGAGTTACTGCAACATGTCTATTAAGTCACATCGAACAGTTCACATTAATTGATTACCAAGTTATTACACGAAAACAAAATTTATTGATTAAAAGCTTTCCCAAAAATCGTGTCCGATGTGGTTTAAGATTTAAGCCAAGCAGGACTCAGCAAATAAAAGTAATTTCAGTCTGTTCTTTGTCTAGTATTTGATGGCTAATTAATTACTCATTTATGGCTCAAAAAAAAAATTACTCTAACCTCCTCTGACAAACTGTGCGCGATGCGGTTTAAGACGTAAGCTACATTAAACATAGATACACTCTTATGTATGTTTTGATTAATGTCGTATTTTGAAAATTTGGACATTTATTTGATTGGATTATATTTGATTATTGGTTCAATTTAATTATTAATATAATTCCAAGTTTACCTACCTTATATGATGCACCTAGTTGGTAATAAAACTATAATAATTATGATTATAAAAGTTGCTGTTATCAGAACGTAATCGCGGTTAGAGAAAAAATAATAAAAAATTAAATTAAATATTAAAAGTTGTATGAAATGCTTAATAATAACTGAAGATGTACGTCCTTACTATTGTGCTGTATAGTTATTAGATTAATATAGGAATTGGTACCAACTGTTCCAAATAAAGCTTTTACTGGGAGTTTCCAAAGTTGATAAAATTTTAAATGCAGTCTGTCAACTTGCTCAATGAGCCCAATGTATCGAAATCCATCCCTGAATTAAGCGAAAATCTGACAATAACCATCAACCTAGCACTTAAAGTTGCGAATCATAATGGGTCACCCTGTTGTATTGAACAGCTTAGGTAACGAATAGAAAACTAAAAAGTAAAATCATACACAAAATGCAAAAAAATGTAGAGAGGGATGATAGCTTTTTGTTGAAGTGATTTTAATAAAATCGGGTTAGGGTGTCGGAACTAGTGTACTCATACTCAAAGATGGTGATCAAAAAGATCTGATGCGAGCAGTATTTATGAAACCTAAGTATTCGAGCGTATTGGGTGAATTTATTGATTAAAACGGGGTTGTTCAAGAGAAAAATCATTAGGTTACACTAAAATATGTTCCGTGAGGCTAATATTATGCTAAAACCCACTTGAAATTATTTGTCAAACTACATGTGAACGACTAATTTTATTTTCCTTAATTTCTAAATAGTTTTAAAAAATTCTTACTATTTTTTTCTAAATTTTATACCGTTTTGAAATCTTACATTAATCTTTGCAATGAAATTGCTGTAAGTATTATAATGTGATCTTGGTTCTACAAGTATTCTGTAAGTATTATAATGTGATCTTGGTTCTACAAATTTCACTTCTCAATAAATACTTTTATTCAAATATTTACAAATGTGGCTTATGTGACAATTTGTTGACGCTTATGAGTTACTGAATTTGTTCTATCCAAGTTAAGGACTATTATTTTATAGCATAAACCTTATTCGAACGTATAAATTGCTCGCATGCTGATATATGGGTGATTGAATTCCAATAAGTGGGGCAGCGGACATGTGAGTCCTTATAGGTACACAGGTTTTTATTGAATTTAGAATTGAATGAATACTGTAAGCACAATTTTTTATGTCTAATATACGATTTGACTCACTGAATTTTAATATACCACTAGTATATCTATTTAGAATAGGAAAACATTCCCTTATTTAAATATTATTATCTCTTGTTTGGTTCGGCAGTTTTTGGCATGGCGCTTATACATGTATAGGAGTAACTACACACTTCATTTTTCGAAGACTGTAACAACACAATAGCCGTTGCAAATGCTGCTGTGCACAAAATTAAAATAACTTGTTATAGAAAGGGTGGGGCAACGGAATATGAAAATTTAGAATAATAAAGGGGTCAGAAGTTAGATTAAACCGAAATAGCAAGACGAGAAATAACGTTGCGAAACCTATATAGAAGTTGTAATCTTCTTTTTTAACATTAATTGTTTCTGAAAGACTAGTAGTTGTATCGTAGGCAACTCTACAAGCAGATGCTTTCAATTTGTCGAAATATAATTATAAAGTAATTTGAGTCTATTAGCCATCTTAACTTATATACACATTAATTTATGTATGAATTAGAATGGAATCTAAAGTGATGTGATTTTCTTAAGGAATTATTGTGATATATTATTTATACAGTTTCAAAGGGCTCGTTTTAAAATATCGCGCATACTAAATTCAAGCAGCTTAGTTTCATTAGTTTTATTTGCAGAATAAAAGAGAGATCAGTAATTTATCCTAAATCTATTCATCCGGTTGTAATCTTCAGAACAAATTGAATTTAAGTCTCGAACAGACTCATTAATATTAAATGGAATAATTTATCAAGTTATAATCGGCTTAATTGCCACACCACTGCAAAATTCCCTTTCACAGTGTTACTAATCGATATACTTTATCGAATTATGTTTTTATGGAGTACGTCTATTACAGTAATACGGTTTTTTAATATCGACAAGTTAAAAAGCTAATATTGTAGTTATCATTTTTTGAGAGCCCTCATCATGATAACTCAAGATTTTATAGGATAAAGTAATGTCGTCCCAGGTAATTGTAAAAAGTCGTAAACCTAAACACTGACGTTCGCTGGAGTTGTAAGAGCAGTAAATTACATAGCTATAGGTGTTCTTCTTCTTCCTAGTTTGTCTACGAAGGGATGAGTATGGCCTTGTCCATTTGTCTTAGGGGCCAGAAACAAGTGTTTATTATTCAAAAATTTATTAAAATTTAAATTTATTCAATTATCCGTGTATTTATCATGGATGAATAAATATGCTATTCACTACTTGAGCGTATTTTCTTATTATCCTATGAAATCACTTTCTAATTCCCCTTTAATACACACATTTCTTGGTATTACATCAAACAGCTTGATAATTATTTTACCCTACGCATCAGTTCTAAATTCATAAAACTGAGACTACACAATCGATTTTTTGTGCAATAAGATGGGTCAAGATTCGATTTCTTCCAAGCATGGAACAAGTTGCAAAAATATTGACCAATGAAATTTGTAAATTTGCACGGGTGAAAAAAAATGCATTCTAAAAGGACTACTCTTGTGGTGATGAAGAAATAATTTATAAATAGGTAAATAACTTCAGAAATTACCCTTTTTATTGCGTCACTCTATATGTATATGACATCGGCAATGGTCTCCGAAGTATTGGTGCCCAGCATAGTGATTCTGTAACTCGATATGGTCGAAATGGAACGAAACGTAATAAGTTTGTTCTTAGAAATCGGTTGCCAATAATTCCAACGGTTTGAAAAATCCGCTGCCAATCGAGTGTTGGCACAGCCAACTGTCGAGATTCACCAAATTCGGGCCGGTAAAATAAAAAAATATATTCAAAATCATTATCTTGTAAATGATTAACATAATTCATTATCTCATTTTTAATATGTTGGCACTCACACCCCCGAATTATTTTAGTTAAAAGTAAAATATTAAATCGAACAAAATTATTCAGAATTTGGTACCCAGACTTGTAGGTGGCAATTGTTTTTAGATGTAAAATACAAGATTAGACGCAGAAAATATAGTAAACAAGACATCAAATAGGAACAGAACGACTTGAAAAACTGAACAAAACTGAAGCACAGAAACCTCAAATAAGTTAAGATTTGTACGATCTCTTAATAAAAGTAATAGATGGATTGAGGTTGAATTTCGCTCTCGCTCCAAGCTTTGTGACTGAGATAACTAAAGTGGCTCTAGATACTGCCGTAAGCAATACGTCAGTCGATGTCTTTGGGTGTCCTTTAACGAACAATTTTGGCGCTTGAATTGGTAGCATACGTTGTCATGTATGTCGTCGGCATACATGATTTTTTTGAGAATTTTTCGTTGCTTTTAATCTCCCATATCTTCAAGCTCCTTGGAAGATAGCCTCTGAATATATCTCCCTCATTCTATTTCAGCTGCAAAATTTCTTTGAGCTTTAGGTATTTAAAGTCATCATATATTTTGTTATAGTCTATAAACATACGCTGACATAGGCATTTATGTTTGTTCATCGCTGTGTCAGAACGTTTAATGCGAATAGTTTTATCTAGTGTAAAGTCTGGTGTAGGTTATTATTACAAATGCGATTGTCGTCATAATTAAAACCATGGAACTTCTTTGGAGGGGCAGCCAGTCTTTTCACATAATCCCTGTACGGTAAATTGTATAAGTATTGACTTTCCTTCCTCCTATGTTTATGGGGATTCTGCAGAAGACCAGTTACCCTAGCTCTTACTTTTCACCTCCAGCTGACCGTTCTCGCGCTAGATGCGGACATGGCTACTTCATTTCCTCGATGCCATATCTGGGAGGCATTTCCTTATCGGCCATCTTGGAAGGCGCCCGGACGGGGCCAGCAACCACACAAGAGAGGATAAAATACAAAGAGATTGCTTGATCAATGTTAAAAAAAAATCCTTGGGTAGATGTTGGGGTTGACTTCTTACCCGGCATGTTCTGAGTTCGGTTTCGGGATACCACATAATGTAACTTTTTATTGTTCAAACTTCTTAACAGCCTTACGGCTTCAATCAGTTTTCTTCAAATACATGACTAAATGTTCTTGGTATTTTAAAGAATTTTGCAGGTAGATAAATAACATATAACTACATAAGATATTTTCTAGTTATTCAAAATGAATGACCAATTGTGTTTTTTTAAGAAAAGTAATAGGCGCCTAACAAGTTATAATTTACCAGTAGTCGACCTCATAAGGAAAACATCTTACTAGCAGTTTAATCAAAATGTTATTGCTAGGATTTTGGGTTTCGTTTTGGTTTATAGTTTCGACGCTCGCGTATACATTTTTAAATGTATACACATCAATGAAAAACTAAACTTAGTAGTAGTGCGAATGAATCCATTGATAGAAAAGAAAGAAACTAGTTTCATTTGATCATTCTGATTGACTATAACAAGGTAACGGCTTCCACAATTCAATATTAATTTTTGTGCACAAAACTTAAGAGTTTAAACAATTAGATGTTACTGTATTAACTACGGTATTCTGGTTTGTTTTCGATTCATCTGCAACTGCGGCAGATCTGCATAGGTAATATTTACTAAAATAATAGAGTAGGTAATATTTACTAGAATAATATAGTGGCCGGCAACTAGCTACAGCCAGCAAACCGGCAGAACCTATACCTCAAGCTATAGATTTCTGAAATAATTCAACTGCTCTACAACTCGACTTTCGAGGTAAGTCGCTTGAAAATTAAGATAAACGAAGTTTAACCCATATATTAAATTCCATTTATGTCAGTTTTGATACGTCCTTCGTCGTGTGGTAGAGCTATCGAATGGTTTCAAGAATCGGGACTAAGATCGACTAACAATTATTTTCCAATATCTTTTCCCATTCAAATTTAGAGATTTGGGAAGAAAGGTTTTGTGACAAATTTGATAAATAAATGCTTACAATTTTCTGAAAAAAGTCAGTCTGACATTGTAGAAAATTATTTGGTACCCACAGGTGTCTAGCTTTTGATATGTAGGGGGAGAAAATAGGGGGGTCAATATGGATATTAATGTGAGTTTAATATATTGAGAAACTAACTAAAATTGATAATTATTGTTATATATGAGGAGTCAATGAGCGGCAGTTGCCTGGGGAGCAACTGCTTCCCCCTGCCCCTGCCTCTTGACCAAATCGACCTTCTATTCCTGAACGTAATATAGTTTCAATTATCAAAATTAATTAATTCGATTTAGAATAATCGTTGAAACATTCTTAGGGCTCGGCCAGACTTGCGAGCGATTTATTGTGCGAGATAAGTCGTAGACAACTCTACCACAAAAAAATATTTCAAACTTAGTGTAGCCAAACTCAAAAAGTCGCTTGGCGAGAAATCGCTTAGCGACTGAGGGTGTCGCTCTTTTTTCAATTCGGATTCATTTTTTAAGTGATCTTTATGGAATTTTGTCTTGTAATTGCATTCGGTGGAAAGTCATGGTTAACACGATGTGTTTTAAAGAAATATGGTAGTTTTTTTTTAAACACATGTTCTTGTTTTATTTAGTAGTACGTCAAATGTGTTTATGTAATTCTTAAGTAGTGGAAAATCCTGTAGGCTTTTATATGTCTGTACACCATATGTTCTTTTGTACAAAGGGTCTATAAATGGATCAACGTGTGAGAGGCAGGTTGTCGCTTATCGCTCTCTATATTGTCGTACTCGTAAACGATTTATCAAGAAATCGCTTGCAAGCGTGTCCGAACCCTTATACAAATATTCCCACGTACTAATGACCTCCTCTTTTATTAAAGTTGGCGATTTTTGTTAGACAAGTAGGAAAAATACTACCAAAAATAATCATTTCATACTTTAGTCACCCTAGGTAGACATACGTTCTGATGATTGCAATGTGGAAATGAAGAAACTATATAGAGTTTTCCTCATAATTGTGCCACACGATACCTACTAATGATATCATTCTTATTTCTGCAGTAACGAAGACCTAGATGGTGAAGTTAAGTTTGGGAAAGTAACTGGAATATATAATCATCCAGAGCCGGGAAGGGAGACACTTTATATACATGGTCCAACTAGTGAAGACCTTATTTTTTTTGTAAGTCTTAACAATTATTATAAAAAATATGATAGTCATTCTTGTAGGTGGTATTTTATAAAGTGGAAAATCCAGGTTATCGATATAAATACGCTGAAGCAAGCTCAGATTTAAATTATAATCCGCAATATCATTGGGAATTACTTGATTGGGAAGACTGTTCGACAAAATGCGGTGGTGGTGTGCAAATTGCTAACTACGAATGTGTTGAAGATAAAGCTGGCAAAGTAAGTTCAACATTCTGTGCAGCAGAAGAAAAACCACAAGTTACAACAAAGGAGTGTAACAAACAACCATGCAAATCTAAGTAAGTGGTTTTATTAGTCCACTTGTTTAATGTCTTCAAGGGATTTGTTTATTTTTTCACAGATGGAAAGTAGGTAAGTGGAGTAAATGCTTTGCTTGCAAAAATGTATCCGGGATTCGCATTCGCCAAGTAGTTTGTGTGAGAGAGTCTCCAACACCAGGATCTGAAGATACGCTGGAAGAAGACAATAAATGTGAGGGAACAAAACCTGCTACGAGAGAAATTTGCCAGTCACATGTAAAATGTCGATCTTCCAGGCTTATCGATAGAATTCCCAGACATTTGTTAAAAGATGTGTGGAAGCAAATTTCTCGAAAATCTGCTAAGAGAGATGTAGTAAGTTCCATTATATTTATACTAATACTTATACTAATAGTATATTTATTTATTTATCAATATAACACTATTCATATCAACCTAACGCTAAAACTCGAGATTATTGTCTTCAATACAATATTTTTTTATTCATAGAAATGATTTTGCTCAGAATTTTATTTGTTGATAAATTTTAATAGCAATTTTCATCCAAATGTTTAGTTTGTTGTTGAATTTGAACTAGCACAGTACCCAATGTTCTAAAATATTCCAGGATGATATTACGACTCAATGTTCTTCTTTTTAATAAAAGTTTTCAGTTATGAAGTTTATTTCTGCTCTAGTTTATTTCTATAGTTTTTTGGAAAAATAACTATATTTAAAATTCAAACATTTCGAAGTCTGAAAGTCTCATTATCAATAGAATTATAATATGAATTACAACTGGAAATAAATTTTACAATCAATACATAGTTCTTTGTTCCAAAATATGGTGTTCTTTTCCCTAAATATCATAATAATGCTAAAATTTCTAGTCTGAATAGGACAATCAAAATAAGCAGGTTGTTAACGCTTCATCCGGGCTAAAAACATCCAGGAAAATGTGTATACAAATTACATAAAAATTAAAATAATATATAAAAATATAAAACTATGCAGTCATTACTAAATTAAATAATAAAATTACATATTAATAAGTTAGATGACAAGTACAAAACAAAATTATTAAACACAAGATTGAAAAATAAGTATGTGGTATAATCAATATCCTAAATATGTCAATGAGATATAAGCTCGATTGGACAATGACATACTTCCCAGGACATTCAACATAACAGAATATTCAAAAATGAACAAAGAGAAAGAAAAAACATTATAATATATGTGCACATTACCTTGCATTTGTTATTGTTTTCATGGTTGAAATATATCTTTTCCGTGAAAAATATTAGAAATGCTTTACATTAATAAAAACAAATAGAAAGCCGTTAATTTCAAAACGGGCACATACAACTTAGTTCAATATATACCCAGCTCATTAGTTAATAAAAGTATTCCTATTATTTGGAATCCTAATTTATTTAATTTCCTCTTATTTAATAAATAAATAAATTATTAAATTAAAATGATAGTGATAGTGTTCGATGGATCTCTCCTCTGTTGGTATTAACTGTAACCATCAGATTTTCAATACAAACTTTTTTATCAATAATAGAATACCTCTCATTAATAATAACTTAGTACAATAAATTAACAACAGATGACCAATACAATTGTCTGCCGAATTAAATATATATACAAATATGTCAAATAAACTAGAATTCGTGATATGGCCTGATAAAACTTTGACTTGTTCTTTTTAAAATAAGGAAACAAATTATTATATTTGAAATAGTTCATTCGCCTAATAGACTCAAGATTTTCTGTATGCGTTTTTGTAAATGCTAGTGATGGTTGATTATTTTTTCTACCCAGTAAACAATAACAAATGCAAGGTAATGTGCATATATATTATAATGTTTTTTCTTTCACTTTGTTGTTTTTTAAATATTCTGTTATGTTGAATGTCCTGGGAAGTATCTCATTGTCCAATCGAGCTTATATCTCATTGACGTAATTAGGATATTGATTATACAACATACTTTTGTTTCAATCTTGTTTTTAATAATTTTGTTTTGTAGTTGTCGTCTAACTTATTAATATATAATTTTATTATTTTATTTAATATTGACTGATGCATAGTTTTACATTTTTATATATTATATTTTATGTAATTTGTATACACACTTTCCTGGATGTTTTTAGCCCTGATGAACAACATGTTTATTTTGATTGTCCTTTCCGACTAGTCGTTTTGGCTTACTGACACTAAGGACACTAAGAATTTTCATATCATAATAATGTAAATAAAAATTTTCCCAAATAATATAATTATCTATATATAAATAAGCAAAGGAAAAACGGTTCGGTACCATTTTCTCCTCTGCCTTCCACCGATTTACTCTATTTTTGTTTTGTTTAGTAGCGACCTTCAGTACAGAATGCTAAAATTTATTTATAATATTGGTTCATTCATTGAATAAAATATAATAAAAAATTCATTATTTACGTCCATACTGTCAATGCCAAACAAATAACAGTAACAGTGCCGCCAGATTGCTCGGAAATGAATTGACTCGAATGTGAAAGACCAATGAAATTAAATTAAAAAGTAACAAATTTTAACCCGTTCCAAAAGTTATTCTACATCGTCATATATTGAAATAGAACCCAGAAAAATTTATATTACATAATAATGGCCATTCATTTTGCTCTCGCAAGTTTGCAACTTTCATTGCTTTGTAAATATGGTTTGTCAACTATAATAAGAATTATGTTGCAATTGATGAATTTATTTCTGGTAATATTTTATTAATACTAACGTTATACTTTCAATTTAAAGATTGTTTTAATTTTTACCGTATACTTTTCATATAATTTGAATAAGATTATAAAAAATGTCAATTAATGCACTGATTGTAATATTCAAGACAAATAGTTAGACCTGGCAGCCCTGAATTCATGGCTATCTTTGATGTAGTGTCTTTATTTGAACTTTGACATTTCAGAATATTGTTTGTCGTAAGATTATTTGTTATAGCACAATGGTAAATGTAAGTTGTAAAAGTTTTTGACAAATGTGAGTATTATTTATTTATGATTAATTAATAGCAGGTGCATTATATTTCTTTATATTTTCCATATGAAACAGAAATAGTCATTGCCTACTATGTGTTTCGTTTAAGTTAATGAAATTATATTATATCTTAAGATTTTGGTTGAAGGTTTATTAATATGTACTTATGTTTTATAGTTATTTGAAATGTAATAGTAGGTATAACTAACTAACCTTGATACTAACTTTTGATTTGGTTGATTTCATTTTCTGCTGACGAGCTGAAATCGTTGACTGGGAAATATCAGAATAAAGTTTTTATTTCTTACTTTAAAACTATTGAAATTTTACAGTTTTTTTCGAAAAATGTCGGTATTAATTATATTTTAAATATTACATTTAATATTAATTTATTATTTAATATCATGTTAATATTGCAATATAGTCCGTGGGTTCAATTTTAGAATTATAAAACTAATATCCACTTTCACTTTTCTAGAACTTTATTTACATTCAAACAGCTGATTCGAATACAATAACAATCCCATATACGCTAGTCGTCGCGGTATAACTGCCTGGCGATCGTGGCGTTCTTCTTTTATATCACCAGCGTAGAATTCTCCAGTAGAAATCATCATCGCTCCTTCCGCTGCCGAGTCTTTTCGAGAATCGTAATTTTTTATCTTAAAGCGTTTGTTGTCGTGCTGAAATAACACAGGGTCGGCTTTGGGTAAATTTCCTAACACTGCCCCCCCCCTATAATTCTGATCGTCCCGATCAGAAACATCCCCTCCATGGTAGGGAGCGAGTCGATCTAAATGAACCACCTTCAATTTAGCCTTGGGGTTTCGACGGATCCGGTAGACGACGTCATTTAGCCTCTTGACCACCTCGTATGGACCAACCCAGGCGGGTGTAAGCTTTGGGGATTTACACTTGGTCCGTTGGGGTTGTACAGCCAGACATTGTCCCTCTCCTGGAACCCGACTGAATTGGCCTTGAGGTCGTATCGCGTCTTCATCCGGTCGCTGGTGGCCAACATCTACGTTCGGGCTAATTCGTGTATTTCCAGCATTTTATGTCGGAGCTGGTCGGCATAATCGTCATTGTCTTGATGAGGTTCTTCGGGGGAGCCAAATGCCAAGTCGCATGGTAATCGCAGCTCCTTTCCGAATAGGACCCTGGCTGGGGTCAGGCCTCTACTATTATGTACAGCAGAGCGATATGACAACGGGAATAGGGGAATATGCTCATCCCAATCACGCTGGCTGAATGTAATTCCATCGGGACGCCAAACCTGCTGAATAGTTGTTCTACTAACACCGTCGCTACTGTGGTTGCCTCTTGGTTAGGTATCGCATATGCCTGAGGCCATTTGCTGAAGTAATCCATTGCGACCAGAATGTATTTGTTCCCCTTCTCAGACTCAGGAAACGGACCGGCGACATCAATAGCAATTCTCTCAAATGGGACGCCTACATTATATTGCTGCATTCTGCCCTTGGTCCGGGTCTTCGGGCTCTTAGTGGCGGCACAGGTGGCACATTTGCGGCACCAAGCCCCGACGTCTTCGAAGTAATTCACCCAGTAGTATCGCTGGCGAACTTTGTCTAGGGTTTTATTCATGCCCAGGTGGCCTCCGGTAATTCCATCATGTACTTCGGTCAGGATGGCTGGTACCTTTTTCTTCGGAACTACCAGTTGGGTCTTGGTTTCTCGTCCATCAGCGCTTTCCCAAACTCGCTTGAGCATTCCATTGTCTACTCTTAAAGAGTCCCATTGAGCCCATAACGATTTCAGCACGCCGGAGTATCTAGCTACCTCGTCCCATCGTGGCCTGGGTGCCCCTCTCATTTTGAGTGACAAGATTGGTTCGATGTCTGGATCAGCCATTTGGTCCTGGATGCACTGTTCCGTTGCCCAGTCTTCATTGGCCTGCACTCGGATCTGCTTGATGGAGATACCCTCTCGCTGTTCCGTCTTCAGACAATGCTTGCATTCCGCTCTACAGGGTCTTCTGGATAGGGCATCGGCATTATTGTGCAACCGGCCGGCACGGTGTTCCACCTTGAAGTCGTATTGCTGTAATTTCTCCATCCATCTGGCCAGTTGTCCTTTCGGTGTCTTCATGTCCAGCAGCCATTTGAGTGCGGCATGATCTGTTCGGATTAAGAAATGGCGACCATACAGGTATTTGTGGAAATGGTCTACAGCCCTTATTATTGCAAGAAGTTCTTTTCTGGTGACGCAATAATTTCTTTCTGGTTTCGAGAATCCACGGCTGCAGTACTGGATCACCCTCTCTTCACCATCTTGCACCTGGAATAGGACGGCCCCCAAACCCGGTGTTGCTGGCGTCGGTGTCTAAGATGAACTTGCCGGACTGTGTAGGAAAGGCTAGGATTGGGCTTGAACATAGTGCTGCCTTCAGTCGTCTGAAAGATGTTTCGCAATCCTGATTCCAATGGAAGGTCTCTTTCTCAGTGGTCTGCCGATGTAGAGGGGCGGCGATGGTGGCAAATCCCTCAACAAAACGCCGGTAGTATGAACAGAGGCCCAAGAAGCTTCGGAGTTCATGTTTGTCTCTTGGAACTGGCCAATCACGGATGGCTTCTATCTTGTCTTCGTTGGTGCGGATTCCTGACTCGGACACTACGTGACCCAAAAACTCTACTTCTTTTTGGAACAAGGAACACTTCTTCGGATTGAGTCTCAGGTTGGCATTATTAATTCTGGAAAATACTTCGTCCAGGTTCTTCAGATGGTCGTCGAATGTCTGACCCATGACTAGAATGTCGTCGAGGTATACTAAGCACGTCCTCCATGTTAACCCGCTCAGTACATACTCCATTAGCCTCTCAAATGTAGCGGGTGCATTACATAACCCAAAGGGCATGACTGTGAACTGAAACAGCCCTTTACTGGTGGAGAACGCTGTCTTCTCTCTGTCGTTTGCGTGTAGACCAACCTGCCAATATCCACTTTTTAGGTCTAGTGTGGAGAACCAACGGGAGCCTGCTAGTGTGGTCAAAGTGTCATCGATTCGGGGTAGTGGATAGCTGTCTTTCTTCGTGACATCATTCAGCTTTCTGTAATCCACGCAAAATCGGGTAGTTCCATCCTTCTTTTTAACTAACACGACGGGAGCAGACCATGGGCTGATGGATGGCTCAATAACTCCATTTTGTAACATGGACTCGATGTTTTCCTCGACTGCCTGTTGTTGCCCCAATGGTAGTCGTCTAGGTGGTATTCTGATGGGTTGAGCCTTTCCGGTATCTATTCGATGCTGGATGATGTTGGTGCGACCGGTGGTTCCATTTTTACTGTTAAAAATTTGCCAGTGTTTTGTGATAAATTGCTTGGCTTTCTTCTGGTTCTCTGGTGTCAAGTGTGTCAAATGGTCAGCAAACTGTTGTAGGAACTCTTTATCGGGCCCTGGCTTCTTCACCGACGTCTGGTACTCTTCTTCGCAATTGATGATGGTCTCTACTGGCTCGAAACAAGCTATCTCTTGACCATTGGTAATTCTGATGTCGTTGTTGGACAGATTCAGGACTCTGATTGGTATATCTCGTCCGGTTTTAACTATAGCCCGTCCAACTAAGTAGTCATGAGCTGAGTGTACGGGCTCCACCATTCCAACGCAGCTCCCAGGATTGCAGTCTAGCTGCCCATGAATAATCTGTTCCGCTCGACCGGGAATTCTAGCTGAAGACTTTGCCACAATTTTTATGGGGGTGACCGATGTGTTGACGGGCCGTGTCAATACAAATTCCTCATTGAGGAACCGAAGAACATCATATCTGGGGTCGAACATAAATCCATGCTGGCTAATTAGGTCCATTCCCAGTATAAAATCGTTCTCAATATTCGCTACCAGGACCCTATGCCGGATCATGTTGTCCCCTATCTGTAGCACGACATCTGCCTCACCCTGTATTGACATGGACTCGCCGGTGACCGTTCTGAGCTGGATGTTATTGGTAACTGGCCGAATTTCTGATGCTCTCAAAACCCTGGACTTGGCAATGGACACAGCGGCGCCGGTATCGATGGTGAGGGTAACTGCTCGCCCATTGATGGTGCCTCTGATGACTAGATTGCCGCTATCTCGGCAAAATCCCCGGATGGATACTGTCCTGGGGGCTGGTGGAGGGTGAGTCAGCATTCGCCCCCTTATGCTGACTGGTTGGAGTTTCCCTGGTTGGTAAGGTCGGTTTGTTGGCTACCCCTGGTTGGTGATCGTTCCGGTAGCCGTACTCGGCAGTCACGTTGGAAATGCCCTGTCCGTCCGCAGCGGTAACATGCCCCTCTGGTGCCAGTTCTTTGTGACCGTTCTAATGTTTTGTTCAGGCCTGCCAGCAGCTCTTGAAATGGTGACTCTGACTCTACCTGGTTGAAGGAAACTGCTCGGACCCTCGGCTTGGACATGCTCATGACGGCCTCTACTTCCAAAGCCCGAAGTAGAGCTTCATTACTCTTCTTGACGCCACTCAGTTTTAAATTTCTTTGTACTTCCACATCTCTGATGCCGTTTATGAAACTCTGTGTGGCCAACTGGTCTTTCGTTTCCTCTGGCAGGTCTAGGTAGGACAAGTGTACTAACTCTTATCTCTGCTTCGAATTCTTGGAGGCTTTCAGCGGATTTTTGCGTTTTTCCACTCAGTTGGACTTGGTATACCTGACTCATGGATTGATTGTCGTATCGCTTATCCAGGATGGCGATGACCTTGTCGAAATTGCCTTGTTCCTCGACTGGAATGCTTTGGAGGAGTTCTAGGGCCGGACCTCTTAACGAAATTACCAGAGAAGTGGATTTTTCTTGATTACCCCATCCATTAGCTGTAGCCACGGCCTCAAATTGCCCTTTATACATGGGCCAAGATGAACTGCCGTCGAATGTGGGTGGTTTACTAAAGGAACCTTTGGTACTCACGGTGTGCTGGTATTTTCCTCGCTGTAAGTCCTGTTGCATTTTTTTGATTTCTGTTTCTGCCTTGTTTTGGATGGCACTGATTTGATCTTGTACTTCACTTACTTCACTTTGTACGGTGTTTTTAATGGAACTGATTTCAAATTTCACCTGGCTCTGTATGGAATCGATGTCATCTACTTTGGTTTCAAGGGCCTCCACATTATTTTTTAGGATCTTTATGTCGTCGTTTATCTCTTTTATATCTGATTCTACTATTTGCATTCTTTCGTTAACTGTTTCATTAACTTGTGATACTATTTGCATTAGTTGTTCAAATTGCATTTGTCTTTTTTCTTCAGTAATTTTAAAATCATTTTGTCGTTTTTCTTCTAGTATTTTAAATTCATTTTGTCGTTTTAATTCAAGTTGATCTTGTTTTTGTTCAAATATTTTAAAATCATTTTCTCGTTTTTCTTCAAATTTCGAGAACAATCCTTCAATTAAATTATGTTGTTCATTTTTCATCGTAGTGACAAGATTTTCTAATTCTATTTTACGTTTTTCATCAAAAGATTTTACTAACCTTTGTTGAATTTCTTCTTGATGTTGTTTTTCCTTCTTGTCACGTTTTTCTAGAATCTGTGCAATTTTTTCGTCCAGTCCTGCTTGACTATTTTTTTGGTAGTTTCGTTCATACTACGGGTTTCCATAAATCAAATTATGCTTTTAACTGCACTTATAATCCTCTACTTCTGATCACCAAATTGCAATATAGTCCGTGGGTTCAATTTTAGAATTATAAAACTAATATCCACTTTCACTTTTCTAGAACTTTATTTACATTCAAACAGCTGATTCGAATACAATAACAATCCCATATACGCTAGTCGTCGCGGTATAACTGCCTGGCGATCGTGGCGTTCTTCTTTTATATCACCTGCGTAGAATTCTCCAGTAGAAATCATCATCGCTCCTTCCGCTGCCGAGTCTTCTCGAGAATCGTATTTTTTATCTTAAAGCGTTTGTTGTCGTGCTGAAATGACACAGGGTCGGCTTTGGGTAAATTTCGTAACAATATATTTAAAGTGATTTATTTTTTATGTTAAAAATTATCACTACATATTTGAATTATTTTTAGGTAGGGAATCAGTTATTTACAGTTTTGTGTTTTATCTAATATACAATTTATTTATTATTACATGGTTCCTTCCAGCAAAATCCTGTTTTTTTTAACAAGCTAACTAACTTTTACCTAAATTAAACATGTCATTGACATTTTAACGACCTGTATTTAAAATATAAAGAAATTCACTGCATTTACTGATTTGTTATGGTAAGTTAGGTACATACCTCTATATTACAAAGAAATATATTTTTATTGAACATATTTTTCGTTCGAAAACAGTTGTGTAATTATGTATGGAAGAAGCGTTACCCGCTATTAAATCATCTTTGATAGTTCAGCATCAATCATTGTTTATTGTTCAGTAGTACAATAGTCAATGTAATAGATCAGTATTGATTTTTCGGACAAGTAGCAATAGCTTTCGTTGTAATTATTCTGTAAAATTTTGTTGTGAATTTAATTATTTTATTACAACATTATTTTCACAATCTTCGGAAGGTTCGAATAGACATATACTTTTGCCAAACAAACCTCAATAATGTTCACAATTTGACGAAATAGAGTCGAATTTCGACCACTGGGCCACAACTAGTTTTTATAAAAGAAAAAAAAATAGAGAGTATACATAGTTCCGACAAGTATATTATTACTATATTGGTTAGATTTACTTTTTACTGTTTGTGCTATACTTAGAGGTTGAAAGTTTTAACTTTTGTGATTAAAGGATTACGGGTGGATATGAGTTATTTAGTTTTCCGTTCTATTTTGGATGATGGATCAGTAGGCAATGGCTTGTGTTTTCCCTTCGACAGTACTTCGTCGATTTTCTTGTTGTATTCCGTTCTGTCCAACAGGACGGTGGCATTTCCTTTGTCAGCTGGTAGAATGATGATAGATTTGTCGTCCTTAAGTGTTTTTATGATTCTCCTTTCGGATTCATTGATGTTTTGTTTGATGTGTTGTGTTTTCTCAATTGCGGTTCTCTTGTTGTTGCCTATTGCTAACTCCACGGAACTGATGATATCTAGTACTGGCATCTTTTTGGAGCTACAGCGTAGTTTAGCCCCTTAGAAAGCAATGTTTCCCTGACTGCTGTGAGAACTTTTATGTTTACCACTGTTTTCTTGTTGGTCGTATCCTTCAGCTACTGCTTCCTTGTAAGTTAGTTAAGTTTCTCAGTGTGCACCTTTTGGCCGATTCGTCTGATGTTGTTACAGTGTTTTTGAATCAAAGCAAAAATCGGCATGTGGTCCTCGTCGTGTGTGTATCTTCTGATTTCTTGAAACCTTTTTTCTGCGTCTTGTAGGAGTTGGGATTTCTTCCAACGATGATGGTTGATTTCTGACCTCACTAAAGCATGGCTGGCCTTGTCAAGTATCTTATGTGCTTGTTCTGTATGATCTTTAGGTCTCTGGCGTAGTATAGAAACTTGATGTGATTCTCTTCTTTGGTAATCTTCTTCATAGTCTTCTCGTATCCACTAAATTTCCCTTTGATACGGGGTCCGTACCGGGCTTCCAATGTCAATCTCAAGTCTTATCTCGAACGAAAATATAATTAGCGAGCCCAGCGTCAAACTTAAAAATATTCTTCAATGACCATGACCAACGACGCATTACCGGTGAAGGGTATAATATAAATAAGACGGATAATCTGAATTTCCTATCATAACGAGTTACATTGTCTACCAACCTCAGACTAACATTACGGTCCGGTATCAATGGGAAATTCAGAGGATACGGGAAGACTATGAAGAAGATTACCAGATAAGAGGATCACATCAAGTTCCTACGCTACGCCAGACACCTAAAGATCATACCAAATAGTTTCACACTGAAGTCGCCAATCCCAGGGAAACAAGCCCAGAAGATACTTGACAAGGCCAGCCATGCTTTAGTGAGGTCAGAAATCAACCATCATCGTTGGAAGAAATCCCAACTCCTACAGGACGCAGAAGAAAAGTTTCAAAAAATCAGAAGATGCACACACCAAAAAGGACCACATGCCCAATTTTGCTTCGATTCAAAAAACACTGTGACAACATCAGACGAATCGGCCAAAAGGTGAACACCGAGAAACTTAACAAACTTACCAGGAAGCAGCTGCCGAAGGATACGACAAACAAGAAAACAGTGGTGAACTTGTCATCCAGAGTTCTCACAGCAGTCGAGGAAACATTGCTTACTAAGGGGCTAAACTACGCTGTAGCTCCAAAGAAGATGCCAGTACTAGATATCATCAGTTCCATGGAGTCAGCAATAGACAGCAAAAAGACACCGGAACTAGAGGAATTCCGATTTAAACTCAGAACCGCAATTGAGAAAACACAGTACATCAAACAAAATATCAACGAATTCGAAAGGAGAATCATAAAAATATTTAAGGCGGACAAATCTATCATCATTCTACCAGCTGACAAAGGAAATGCCACCGTCCTGATGGACAGAACGGAATGCAACAAGAAAATCGACGAAGAACTGTCGAAGGGAAAATACAAGCTACTGCCTACTGATCCGACATCCAAAATAGAACGGAAAACTAAATAACTCATATCCACCCGTAATCCTTTATTCACAAAAGTTAAAACTTTCAACCTCCAAGTATAGCACAAACAGTAAAAAGTAAATCTAACCAATATAGTAATATATACATTAGATTCACCATGGAGATGGAAGAGAGTGGGTGCCTACCATTCCTTGATGTAGAGTGTCAAAGGACTAGGGCCGGAATCCAAACAACAGTCTAGAGGAAGGCTACGCATACAGGATTATATCTTCACTACAATTCCAACCACCCAACAGCAACGAAAACTGGTATCATCAAAACACTAATCCATAGAGCCAAAAATATCTGCAGCACACCAAAAGCCCGCAAAGAGGAACAAGTGAAACTTAGAGAAGACCTTTTTGCGAATGGATATCCGGAAACGATCACTACCAAAGCGTTTGAAGAGCTGGACAAACCACCTAGGCAGGAGAGGACACCACGGTAGCAACTCTACTATTACTTATACTAAAGGTTTGTCGGAGAAACTTAGAAGAATTGCACACAGCTATGGAATCAGAATGATCTTCAAAAGCAACAACACCTTGAGGATCATGATAACAAGAACAAGTCCCAACGCAACAGCAATACCAAATAACTGTATATACAGCATACCGTGTGAATGTGGCAATCTTTACATTGGAGAGACCAAGCGACCGCTGGACACCAGGATTAAGGAACACCGCACAGCTACTTAAAGGGCAGAGGAAACGAAGTCTGGGCTAGCTAATCACGCATGGACCGAACACCATAATATCAACTGGGACCAGGCCAGAGCAATTTACAAGGAAGAGCACTGGTACATAAGAAAATTCATAGAGACAGCATATATAATCTCGAACGAAAATATAATTAGCGAGCCCAGCGTCCAAATATTTGGAGAGCTCTTCTTCGGCCTCTGCCGCTACGCATCACCGGCAACCAACCTCCAGGTACGACGACGCTGATTGAACGACAGATAATCTGAATTTCCTATCATTCAACTGATGACGATAGCAGATACACAGCTATTGAAACGTTGTGAGATCAACCACTTCAAGACGATGGAAGTCCAAGGAAACTTCGAGGAACGAGTTACATTGTTTACCAACTTCAGACTACACAACCCTGTATTTAGAACTACTCTTTGACCACGCTTTTTTACATTTTATGAGCAACCTTCCAATTCTTAGTCCTCAGATGAGTTTTCTGTTTCTCTGCACATAACTGCCACTTTTTGGTGGTGATTTGTAACACCTAAGTTTTTTTACTTGGGAATAATCCTCATATCAGTTTTACAAAAATGAGATCATGGTTTCACCGGTAAGATTAATGTAAGAGACAAAAAACCAATTGTTAATGGTCTCTAAGATTATGGTTTTAAATAGTAAAAAGGCATTTATTAAAAAAATAGTCAAATTTTACCAATAGAACCTTTGTTGTGCTTTTAATTTTGTCACTCTGAGGTGTTTCTTTGTAAATGACCTAGATGAATATGCACATTTTATTAACATCTCATAATAGGGATATAGTGACTACTGTTCAAGGTTAAATAGGAATTACGACTATGCACTTCATAACATTAATGTCGGTTTATTTTGTTTTCTCAGCCTCAGATATTTTACGTTTTAATAAGTTGAGGTTTTCCTCTTTTTTAAATTAGACATGAATCGAATGTACCTATCTCTTGGCGATTTGTCAATAAATATTATCTTCTTTATAATTCGTCTTTCAAATTTAAGTTGTGTTCTTTATTATAGTAAGCTAATAAGTTTAATATCATAAAGAACACAACCTGCCAAGAACATTACCTGCCCAAATTCTTTTGACCATTCTTGCATTAAATATATAATATTTTTTCAGGACTTAGGGACCTTGTTATCAGTAATTGATAAGGACAGTGATGTAGACCACTGCTTGGGAAAGAAGTCGAACGTATCGCTTGATGTTGGCAAGGTGATAAAAGATAAGGTACCTAAAGAGGAGATTAAACTTATAAGATTCCCCCTAAAGCAATCTCGTTTGTCACTAAACTTATCTGACGAAGCATTCGAGAAAATGGGAGATACGGTAGCTGATAACATTGATACAGGACATGCAGAAATATCCACAGGTATTCAAAAAAAATGAAATTTTTAAATTTTTCAAGGTCAACAGGCAAATGGAATCAGTTTTTATTAAATAGCCCTGGAACAATTAAAAATATTTACGAATGACTGATTAATTGGAAAAGTTTATGGGCAAATACACAATGTGTCTTTATTAACAATATAAGCTTTAAATGTTGTAATCTATACTATTTTAAAATTGTAAGTTTGTCTGTCTGTTGGTTTGTTTGTTGGTTTGTTTGTTCGGGCATCACGTAAGAACTACTTAACTGATTTTGCTGAATCTTTTTTGTTGCGAAGCCTATAGTTTGACTTAAAATCTGGTAGACATTTTATCTCTTTAAATTGATAGAAACGGTAGATATAGCGGAAAAACTTCTACCATGTTGGGTAATTCAATTACTCAGTTGGTTCCAAGGCACTCACAACATAATAGATACTGCCATCAGCTTAGCTTTTATTCAAAATTCGGAATGTGCAAATGTAACATGTTTCGATTTAACAAAAATCAACATATATCAAGCATAATTTTACGGTGTTCTTTATATAGGAGACTTAGAGCGGAGTGGTTTTAAAAAATCTAACAAAACTTATATTTTGGTGTCCTATAAGCAGTTGGATATATACGATTTGGTGGAAATAAGGGGGAGTGGAATTAGTTATACGGGGTGATCCAAAAAAGTTATATTGAGTGGGCCATAAACAGTTCCATATACCAAGTGGTTGAAAAAGGGTTGAATATGTATACAGTGAATAAAAAAACTTAAAAAATGTCTTAGGTAAGCAGTTAGGACTTGAAATATGTTTATAAGATACTATAGTTATGAAATGGGTTAAAGAAATGTTAGAAGAAGTTGTTTATACAGGGTGTTTGAAATATAAGATGGAGTGGAATTATAGTTTATGTTGTTGTTAAAAACTTGTTTTATATCCACAAGTAGTTACATATATAGTATGGTTGAAATATGTAGCGGAATATAATTACAGCTATACAGGTGGGTTTAAAAATATTTTAAAGTAATGGTATGATCTACAAGCTGTTCCATTTACCAGAAGGTGAAGAGAATCTATACTTTAATATATCTTAAAACAATATATGGAAAAAATGTGAAATAGCGTAGTTCATAATAAGTTGCAAAGATAGGATAGTTGAAACATAGGGTGAAGAAGTTTTATAATAATTATTTAAAAAATGTTATATTGGTTGATCAATAAGCAGTAGTGTATACAGGGTAGTTGTAATACATACAAGGTGAATCAAAAACATGTTGAACAAAATTGTTATTTTCGGTGCCTCATAAGCAGTTGCGGTTTTGGTGAAATATATTTGACATTGATAGATTTATAGTTATACAGGGTGGTAAAAAATGTTATACTGGGTGGCCGATATGTAGTTGCAATTACAAGGTGATTGAAATAGCAGGTGGAGTAGATTTATAGTCAAACAGTTTGGATATATTTTTTTGTAAGATAGAACATGAGCTGTTGCATATCTGCAATATCTGAAACATGGATCGAAGTAAAATTATAGTTCATACAGTGTGAATAGAAGTATTTGAAAATTTTATATTTGGTTGCCCCTAAGCAGATGCACATACAGGGTGGTTAAAATACTTTGTAGAGAAAAATTATGGTTATACAGGGTGGTTCAAAAATAAGTTGAAGTTTGACAAATTGGCAGCGGTGTATACAGGATGGTTTTAATGGTTCCACATAATTTCCATTAGGATGGATCAAAAAAGTTAAATAGGGTAGACCATAAACAGTTGTATTCTACTATATGGAATATCTAAAATATGGGGAGAAGCAAGATTATAGTTTTAGAGTGTGTAACACAATGTTAGAAAAAGCTCATATAAAGGTTGATTAATATATAGAGTAAAGAGAAATTTTACTTTAAAAGGTGGTTAAAAAAATATCAGAAATAATTGTTATACACGGTACTCCATAAGCAGTTGCATATGTCAGATTTGTATAGGGTAGAGAAAAGTTATAGCCAGGTGTTCAAAAAATTATATTGGGTGACAAATAAACAGCAGTTTATACAAGATGGTTGCAATATAGGGTGAAGTAGAGTTACAGTTATTCAAGGTGATTCAAAAAATGTCGAATAAAACAGTTATATTGGGTGGCCCATAAGTACTTGCAGCTTAGAAGCACTTGTTTATACAGGGTGTTTGAAATATAAGATGGAGTGGAATTATAGTTTATGTTGTAGTTAAAAATTTGTTTTATATCCACAAGTAGTTACATATATTGGAAGGTTGAAATATGTAGCGGAGTATAATTACAGCTATACAGGGGGGGGGTTTAAAAATATTTTAAAGTAATGGTAAGATCTACAAGCTGGTCCATTTACCGGATAGTTGAAATATAGGGTGGGGTAGGATTCTAAGGATACAGGGTCGTACCAAAAAGTTATATTTGGCGGCAAATAAGTAGTTGCATATAAAAGGTTGTTGAAATATAGGGTGACTTACAGTTAGAATTATACAGGGTGGGTAAAAAATGCTTGAACAATTATGTTATATGCATATATAGAGTAGTTATGGTTATACAGTGCCATTCAAACAAGGTTTGAAAAAGTTGTGAAGTGTGGAGAGAAATTATACTTTAACATATATTGAAAAAATATAAGGATAAAATGTGAAAAGCGTAGTTCATAACAAGTTGCAAATATATGATAGTTGAAACATAGGGGGAAGAAGTGTTATGATGATTATTTAAAAAATGTTATATTGGTTGACCAATAAGCAGAAGCGTATACAGGGTAGTTGTAGTACATACAAGATGATTCAAAAACATATTGAACAAATTTATTATTTTCGGTGCCCCACAAACAGTTGCGGTTTTGGGGAAATATATTTAGCATTAATGGATTATACAGGGTGGATAATTTTTTTGTAGGATAGAACATGAGCTGTTGCATATATGCAATATCTGAAACATGGATCGAAGTAAAATTATAGTTCATACAGTGTGATTAGAAGTATTTAAAAATTTTATATTTGGTTGCCCCTAAGCAGATGCACATAAAGGGTGGTTGAAATATTGTGTAGAGTAAAATTATTGTTATACAAGATGGTTCAAAAATAATTTATAATGATTGACAAATTGGCAGCGGTGTATACGGGATGGTTTTAATGTAGATGGAAGTAGAGTTAGTTATATAAAGCGGTAATTTTTTTTAATGAAATTGTTTTATAGGGTGGCCAATAAGCTGTTGCAGTTTGGGTGAGGGTTTAAATAAAAGTTTGGTATTAGGATGCAAAACTGTGTTTTTATATTTGTGACTCACAAATGGTTCCACATCATTTCTGTTAGGAGTGATCAAATAAGTTTAAAAAAATGTTACATGGGGTAGACCATAAAGAGTTTCATTAAATCATAGAGTAAAGAGAAATTTTACATTGAACGGTCGTTCAAAAAATATCAGGAATAATTGTATACAGCGTAGACCATTAGCAGTTACATAGCTGAAATATAGGCTAGAGAAGAGTTATAGTCAGGTGTTCAAAAAGTTATATTGTGTGACAAGTAAACATCATTCAAAAAAATGTCGAATAAATTTGTTATATTGGGTGGCCCATAAGTACTTGCAGTTTGGGTGAATTATATTCGGGATTGGTGGATTTATGGTTAAGTAGGGTGGTTCAAACAAGTTAAAAAAATTTGATATAGGATAACCCACATGTTTCATAAGTTAGTTTTTTTGCGAAAGCTTGAACATTCCGTACGCAGGTGAAACCGCGGGTAACGGCTAGTATCATATATATTTAGTGACAAAGAAATCGCTACACTCAGAAGGAGATGTTTGAATTTAATATAGTTTTGATGAAACATTGATGTTAAAGTAAGGAGTAAATGATTAATGTTTGAATAAAAAACAGCATGCAGTTTAATTTTTTCCAGCAAACTTTGTTAAAAATGTGTTTTTCCACCGCAGTTATCAGTACACGCTGCAACACGTCTTGGCATTGATTCAATAAGGTGGCCTGTTTCTTCTTTAGGAATACTTTCCGAAGCTACCTTTATTTCATCTCTTAGAAACCCCAAAGTCCGTAGGGGCGAAAGATTCGAGTATCTGGGCAGCCATGACAAAAAAATAAGTTTAAAGTAACTCGAACAACGTGCGAACGAGCATTATCTTGTGAAATATACGATTTATGAGCCGATTAAGGTGAGGGAGTACATATGCCTCCACTGCGTCATGAAGATAACCTACTCCCATGTGCAATAGCAGTCCATACCATAACGCCTAGTGTTTGGTGTACATGTTGCTAAACATCAAATTGAGGTTGACGTCTTTCTCCTCGACTTTGTCTAACCCTTCTTCGGGCATCAGGTCCACCCAAGCAGAATCGAGATTCATCAGAGAAGACGATCTGATGCCATTACTTACATATTGCAATGTTGTCTTTCTCTGCACCACTGTAGTCGTTGCCGTCGATGCTCAGGGGTCAGAGGTAGCACAAGATGGGGTCGATAATGCTGTGTCCAACAGAACTTTTACGGCGGTAAACCGCAAGGACACTTATAAGAAGGCCTTGTTCTCCTAGCCACCCATCAGCCAAATTTAGAGTTGTCGAAAATGGGTCTCTAAAGGCCATAAGTCTAAGACGTCGATCTTGAACTTCATTTGTGTCCCTTCGACGTGAGGTGCCTACTCTTCCGCTGTTTTGAGTATATCAAACTGCGCCTGACAACATCTCATAACAGTAGTTGAAAACAGAGAAACAGAACAGAAACTGTCTCTCCAAATGAAAAACCCGCCTCGCTAAGACCAATAATTCGACCTCTTTCAGGTTTACTTATCTGGGGATTTAATCAGCGTGCACGTACTCTAGGTATTTTTTATTAAAAAAAAAATATTCACTATATATATGTTTTACCAAAACAATATAAAATTTCTTCCTCGAAGTTTCTTTGGACTTCCATCGTCTTGAAAAAGTTGATCTTACAATGTTTCAATAGCTTTGTATCTGCTATCGTCATGAGGTGAGTGATGGGAAATTCAGTTCATCGCCGGTCATGGTTTTTGGGTCTCATCCGGTCCAATCAGCGTCGTCGATTTATGCAAATGGTAAAAATCAAGGAAGTAGACCTTACCCCTTTACTAAACTGCACTGGGAGTGCGTGAAAAGATATGCAACATATTCTTTATAAAATTCTCTTTTACTCAGCCGTTCGAGAACTATTTTTCCGATAAAGTACCGTAAGAGCCAAGAGTTCTCGACAAAAATTGCTCAAATATGTTATTTTTCCCACTTCGAGCCAGTTATTCTAGTCTTTAGTCTTACGTTTCTGTTGTTATTCTTCATTTCAGTTTTTCAATACAGTCCTCCAAGACTACACTCCTTTAGTTCGTTAAGAACGCTACACTATAAAATGTTGGCTGAGTATATATGACAATGATGTATTTTTAACTCACTAGGAAGTAAAGGAAGAAATTCGTCACTTGGCACCTTCTCAATATCTCGCTTTTAAATTTTTTTATTTGATGTATCAAACATTTTTAACCAAAATTCTCATTCGAATAATAATATACTAAAATTTGACAAAAAATATAACAAATATTAAATTGTGCTTCCGTTGTAAATTGTGTTACATATACAATTAAGAAGTGTTAAGATATTTTACTGCAAAATTAGTTACTTCAACCAGCGGTAAATCATATATCCAGGAGTCTCAAATTATAGGAACGGCCTCAAATACTCGTATAGACACCTTGGTAAATTTATATTTTATGGCAAAATTTAATAATCTTTCTACCGGAAATTGTTTCCCCGTACACTTATTAATAATAGTAGGGCGTTTCAAACATTGAGAAAATATTTGATTTGGTGTGTTCACTGATATTCTGGCAGATTGTACAGGAATCAAAGACATCAGTTTCAAAGAAGTAAACAGTCATTTATTTCACACTGAAGCAGATTGTAAATTAAATTTAAATTAGCATAAAAATCAAATTTACATCATGTTTACGTGAGAATATAAATATTTTAAACGCCCATTTATTTAGAACTATTCCAGGAAGGAAAATCCGCATGTTCAAACTCACATGTTACTAATTACTTAAGTAATAGTTTACTGGTAGGTATAAATTAGAAAAAATTGTAATTTCGATTTAGTTTGGGTTTACTCCTTGAAGATGACAACTTAGAGTTGTTGAAACGGCGTTGAGTGTTTAAAATAAAGGTTTGGTGTTAGGGTGCAAAACTGTGTTTTTACAAATGTTAGTATTTATTCTTTCCCCTAATTTTGGGAATAATTACTACTCTTGATGCAACTGTTGATAATCTGCCCAATATAACAATTTTTTTCAACTTTTTGTGATCCACCATGTAAAACTATATCCCCTATCCCGCCCTTTATTTCAATCACTTTTTATATACAACTACTTATGGGCCACCCAGTATAACTTTTTTTGTACCACCCTGTATAACTATAACCAATCTCCAACATATTTCACCTAAAGTGCAACTGCTTATTGGCCACTCAATATAATAATTTTTAACCGCCTTGTATAATTATCACTACCTCCATCTATTTATATGCTCCTGCCAATTACTTAAGCATTATAACTTATTTGTTTCCGCGTTTTTGACCCATCCTTTATAATTATAATTTTAACCCACAAAATGTTTCAACCACCCTGTATATGCATGCGCTTATGGGCCACCAAATTTAATATTTGTTCAAACACTTAACTATAATTGTTTTCTGAATGATACTTGTGAGATATTTTTCAATGTCTAAGTGCTTCTTGGGAAATAACACCACAGTTTAAAGAAAATTACTGTATATTCCAAACGTTTCGAGGTCTAGATCAGACCCCGTTGTCAATGATTAAGAAACTACGCATTAAAAAGGCACAATTCTAAGATGTAAATTAAAGTATTTGACAAAGTGTATTATTTGATTTTTGACGTAACTAAGAGAATTTCATTTGTAATATACAGGGTAGCACAGAAATTTCTAAAGATCATATAATCATAAAGTTCCTTTCAAATTGGAAGAATTTGCAAGGGAAATCTTCAGAATTTTATGTGGCGCTCCTAGGTGCGACTTTGTTATAAGATGCATTCGCCAAAAATGCGACCAAAGAACTTTGTTGATTCAGTAATCCCATTAAAATCATAGGGGAAAACCTAGGAAAAACCTTATGATCTATCCCGATATTGGGTTGTTCACAAGGACATGACCATTAGCAATTTCTTCCTTAATCATCGGCAGCCAGGAATTCTACGGAGGTAGTAGCGATACAATCGTTTTCATTTAACAAAATTAAAGCAGACTCTTTTGGTGTTCTTCTTTATGTAATATAACTGAATTTTGAAACTGTATTTTATGACCAAGGTCCCAAACATGTTCACAAATTTTGGATTTTTCAAATTGTCTTTTTTTTTATTTAATTTTTGTGTTCATTTATTCGAACATTCAGAGGTCTAGAGGTTTCTCCAATATAGAATTTATTACATTCACACGGGATTTTATAAATTCAATTTTTTGTATTTTGAGTTGTGTTATTTGGTTTGGTTTTTGATATAATTGATTTTAGTGTATTTCTTGTTTTAAATGATGTTTTGATATTTATATCTGTTTCCCACTCTTTTTAGTCTTTCTGATAGACCCTGTGTGTACGGTATAGTTATTGTATTAATGTGATTCTCTTGGGAGTCAGTGTTGCTTGGTGAAGTTTGATGTTGCTTGTTAGGGATTGTTTGTATTCCATTTTGTTTAACTCGTTATTAATAAATTTATTTGGGTAATGATTGACAGAAAGTACATTTTTTATAAACGTTTTTCCTAATTGAATTTATTGATATTAGAACAGTTGGTTTTTGCTCTGTCATATAGAGATTTAATGATACCTCTTTATACTGAACTTGGATGATTAGAGTTAAAGTTGAGATACCTGTTAGTATGAGTTGGTTTTCTGTAAACTTCTGTTTCAAATGTCGATTGTGTTTTGGTTATTAAAATGTCTAAGAATGGTAATTTGTTATTCTGTTCAAGCTCTATTGTAAACTGAATAGTTGGTTCTGTGTTGTTTATGTCGTTAAGTAATGCATGTAAATCCTCAAGATTATGTTCCCAAATAACGAATATGTCATCAACATAACGCCACCAAACCAAAGGTTTAATCTGTTTTGAGAAAATTGTTTGTTCTTCAAATTTTTCCATAAAAATGTTGCTTAAAGCGGGAGACAAACAGGAACCCACTGCCATGCCAAAATCTTGTTGGTAGAAATCATCATTAAGTTGAAAATATGTTGTCTTTGTACAAAATGTTAGTAGTTCCATTATTGTATTAATGGACAATTAAGTACGTTGATTTAGTAAAGAATCTTGTTTTAATCGTTCTCTTACTATGGGAAGTGTTTTGTTGACAGGAACATTATTGTATAGATTCACAATGTCAAAACTTGCTAGTGTGAAAGTATTTTTGTATTGTATATTTGATAATTTTTCTAAGAAATGTGCGCTGTTTTTAAGATGAGAATTAGACTTACCAGTAAGTGGTGAAATAATTGTTAAAAGGAATTTTGTGAGCTCACTGCATGGAGAATTTATGTAGCTGACAATTGGTCTTAATGGAATGTTGGGTTTATGAATTTTAGGTAACCCGTATAAATGGGGCGGTTTAGAATAGTGTGGAGTAAGATGTTTACGTTGTTGTTCTGTAAATTCATGTTTGTGATTGTAAACTAAGCGGTATATTTTGTTTTCTATAGAAGTTGTTGGATCTTTATTTAATTTTGTATATTGTCCTTAGTTTATTATGTTTTGAATTTTGGATTCGTAGTCAATTTTATTTAAAATAACCGTAGCATTGCCTTTATCTACAGGTAAAATCTTAATAGTGCTGTCATTTTTTTAAACTTTAATTTAATGTCATTCATTTTTCGAAAGGTTATTTTTTGTATGGATAGGTTTTTCTACTTCAATTTTTGCTCTTATTCGATACTGTTGAGCTTCACTATTGTTTAATTTGTTTGCAATTTGTTCTATAGCACTGATGATATCAAATGTTGGAATAGTTTTTGGGGAAATTGCAAAATTAAGGCCCTTTTGTAGAATTGACGTTTCAGAAGCGTTTAACTGTTTGTCTGAAAAATTAATGACAGTTTTGGACAGATCAAAATGTTGGTTTTTCACATAATATTTTGGCATATTTTTATCGGAAAGGAAGTTGATTAAATTTACGTAAATATGTTTGTTTTTGAGATCTGAATTCACTGTTGTAACTTATAAGAGTACTATTTTTAATTCTGTTAAATTCATTCTCTGGTATTCGATAAGCAACAAAGTTCGGTACATACCCAATATCTTTTTCTAATTTAAACTTATTGTAACGATGAAATTGTATGCGGTCTCTAATAGCAGCGAAGCTTGCTCTTTCCAATATGCTGTGAATCCTTCTGCCTACGTACGGTTGACGAAATCTTAATCCTTTGGGAATAATTCTCATCTCCCGACATCTGCACAAGAATGTCAAGCTATTCTTGGTTCGTGCAAGCTTCTTATACAAGTCCTCTAAGTCCCTAAACGCTTTGGTTACTGCAGTCCCATAGCTGATTTCTAGTTGTTTTCTGAATAATACTTGTGGCATATTTTTCAATGTCTAAGTGCTTCTTGGGAAATAACACCACAGTTTAAAGAAAATTGCTGTATATTCCAAACGTTTCGGGGTCTAGATCAGACCCCGTTGTCAATGGTTAAGAAACTACGGATTAAAATGTAAATTTAAATATTTGACAATGTGTATTATTTGATTTTTGAGGTAACTAAGAGAATTTTATTTGTAATATACAGGATAGCACAGAAATTTCTTAAGATCATATACTCATAAAATTCCTTTCAAGTTGGAAGAATTTGTAAGGGAGATCTTCAGAATTTTGTCATTAATTTTTCAGACAAACAGTTAAACGCGTCTGAAACCTCAATTCTACAAAAGGGCCCTAATTTTGCAATTGCCCCAAAAACTATTCCAACATTTGATATCATCAGTGCTATAGAACAAACTGCAAACAAATTAAACAATAGTGAAGCTCAAGAGTATTGAATTAGAGCAAAAATTGAACTAGAAAAACCTATGCATACAAAAAATAACCTTTCGAAAAATGAATTATATTCAATTAAAGTTTTAAAAAATGACAGCACTATTAAGATTTTACCTGCAGATAAAGGCAATGCTACGGTTATTTTAAATAAAATTGACTACGAATTCAAAATTCTAAACATAATAAACCAAGGACAATATACAAAATTAAACAAAGATCCAACAACTTCTATAGAAAACAAAATCTACCGCTTACTTTACAATCACAAACATGAATTTACAGAACAACAACGTAAACATCTTACTCCACACTATTCTAAACTGCCCCATTTATACGGGTTACCTAAAATTCATAAACCCAACATTCCATTAAGACCAATTGTGAGCTACATAAATTCTCCATGCAGTGAGCTCTCAAAATTCCTTTTAACAATTATTTCACCACTTACTGGTAAGTCTAATTCTCATCTTAAAAACAGCGCACATTTCTTAGAAAAATTATCACATATACAATACAAAAATACTTTCACACTAGCAAGTTTTGACATTGTGAATCTATACAGTAATGTTCCTGTCACCAAAACACTTCCCATAGTAAAAGAACGATTAGAACAAGATTCTTTGCTAAATCAACGTACTCAATTGTCCATTAATACAATAATGTAACTACTAACATTTTGTACAAAGACAACATATTTTCAACTTAATGATGACTTCTACCAACAAGATTTTGGCATGGCAGTGGGTTCCTGTTTGTCTCCCGCTTTAAGCAACATTTTTATGGAAAAATTTGAAGAACAAACAATTTTCTCAAAACAGATTAAACCTTTGGTTTGGTGGCGTTATGTTGATGACATATTATTATTATATTCGTTATTTGGAAACATAATCTTGAGGATTTACATGCATTACTTAACGACATAAATAACACAGAACCAACTATTCAGTTTACACTCGAGCTTGAACCGAACAACAAATGACCATTCTTACATTTTAATAACCAAAACAAAATCGACATTTGAAACAGAAGTTTACAGAAAACCAACTCATACTAACAGGCATCTCAACTTTAACTCTAATCATCCAAGTTCAGTAAAAAGAGGTATCATTAAATCTCTATATGACAATAAATTCAATGAAGAAAAACGTTTATAAAAAATGTACTTTCTGCCAATCATTACCCAAATAAATTTATTAATAACGAGTTAAACAAAATGGAATACCAAACAATCCCTAACATCCAAGATCAAACTTCACCAACGAACACTACCTCCCAAGATAATTACATTAATACAATAACTATACCATACATACAGGGTCTATCAGAAAGACTAAAAAGAGTGGGAAACAGGTATAATATCAAAACATCATTTAAAACAAGAAATACAGTAAAATCAATTATATCAAAAACCAAACCAAATAACACAACTCAAAATACAAAAAATTGCATTTATAAAATCCCGTGAGAATGTAATACATTTTATATAGGAGAAACCTCTAGACCTCTGAATGTTCGAATAAACGAAGACAAAAATTACATAAATAAACCACAATTTAAAAAATCCAAAACTTGTGGACATGCTTGGGACCATGGTCATAAATTACGGTTTCAAAATTCAGTTATATTACACAAAGAAGAACACAAACCCAAAAGAAAACTAAAAGAGTCTGCTTTAATTATGTCAAATGAAACGATGTTAAATGAAACGATTGTGTCGCTACTACCTCCGTAGAATTCAGTCGTTCCTGGTTGCCGATGATTAAGGAAGAAATTGCTAATGGTCATATCCTTGTGAACAACCCAATATCGGGATAGTTCATAAGGTTTTTCCTAGCTTTTCCCTTATGATTTTAATGGGATCACTGAATCAACAAAGTTCGTTGGTCGCATTTTTGGCGAATGCACTATCTTATAACAAAGTCGCACCTAGGAGTGCCACATAAAATTCTGAAGATCTCCCTTTCAAATTGGAAGAACTTTATGATTATATGATCTTTAGAAATTTCTGTGCTACTCTGTATATTATAAATAAAATTCTCTTAGTTACGTCAAAAATCAAATAATACACATTGTCAAATATTTTAATTACATCGTTTAGAATTGTGCCTTTTTTAATCCGTAGTTTCTTAACCATTGATAACGGGGTCTGATCTAGACCCCGAAACGTTTGCAATAGCAATTTTCTTTAAACTGTGGTGTTATTTCCCAAGAAGCACTTAGACACTTAACTATAACTTTGCTTCAACCTTATATTTCAACTATCCTAACTGTGCAACTCCTTATGAGACAGCCTCATATTTTATGAACCACGGTGTAAAATATAATTTGTCTCCACCTTATATTTAAACCTAGCTTTATCTGCAGCTTTTTCTAACATTGTTTGGATCAAATAAAATTTTTCTTCGTCCCATATTTCAGGTATTCATATATGAAACTGCTCATGTTCTACTCTATGTAACAAAATTTTTCTACTAATTTTTATAAGCCCACTACAACTTTAACTCTACTCCACAATCTATTTCAACTACATTGTATGTGCAAATATTTATCGGCCACACAGTATAACATTTTTTGTATCACCCTGTATAAATACAAAACCATCAACTCCCCAATATATTTCACTAAAACTGCAACAATCTTGTTCTAATCACAGTATAACTTTACTTCGGCCCATATTTCAGGTACTCCATATATGCATCTGCTCATGTTGTACCCTATATAACAATTTTTTTCTATCATTTTTTATCCATTCTGTATAATTATATTTCCACTCCACTCTAAATTTCAACAACATTCTATATGTAACTACTTTGGGCCATCCATTATAACATTTATGTACCATCCTGTATCCCTACATTTCAACTATCCTGTATATGGAGCAGCTTGTAGATCATAACATCTGTTTATATTTTTAAACCCACCTGTGTAACTGTAATTATATTCTACATATTTCAACTATTCTATATATGCAACAACTTGTGGATATAAAATAATTGTTTGAATCACCCTATACACTATAATCCCATTCGATATTATATTTCAAACACCCTGTATAAACAACTGTCTCTAACATTTTTTCAACACATTTCATAACTATAATAACTCAAGAATATAATTCAAATATCATAACTGCTTACATAACACATATTTTTCTAAGATTTCTTATCCACTTTGTATAACTATAATTCTATACTACTCTTATTAATACAAAATATTATTGAAATAAACTTACTATTGCCCAGTCTTGTAATTCCCAGGCCACTTAACAGAGATTGCTGACAATACAAATACTGTAGTAACTGTGTTATCATTAACATAAAGAAAAGTACTTTGTTTTAGTTCTGTAGTCGTACATTCTAGCATATATTGTAAAATCTTCTGTCAAAAATCCTTTTTAAAACGGCGTAAAATTTTAAGTCCAGTTTATTATTCTGGGTCTAAAGCTCCTCTTGCTATTAAAGCGTTCCAACAGAACAAATTACCGATAAACAACCGATAATCTTCGTGCGCTGTGACGAGTATTTCATGTTACATCAAATACATTAAAAATATTACACATAAGGTATCTAAAGATGATTCACAAAAAGTTTCGATTTTCGTAATTATCTTCTAATTGAGAATAAAATCCCTTTGGAAGGTACATTTACATTGCATTTGATAAAACAAAGAATATTCTTACAGTTCTTTCATTGTCCGAAGTTTCCTTAATGACAGAAGGCCAACGAAAGCCTAGCAACAAGTTGCATTGTCAACCACCTTAGGACAATACTTTTTAAGCTCCCTAGCTTTTATCTACTGTTGATAGATAATTTTTGTATACTAAATAATGCTTTAAATTAATTAAAGCTTAAATTAAATTTACTCCTATTATTCGAACAACTTTAATTAGAAAATCTATATTTTCCACAATTATGTTAAACGCAATTTCGCAATTATTCAGAAATGTGACAAAAATATGTATCTCAGTTAAGCATTTAGAGTTTCGGTTAAAGAATATTAATTCAGTTATCGAGAAGAATGGTTTGAATATAAATTTAAATTCTGAATCGTAATGAATTTCCACTTGAAATATTGCAATATAAATAATGTCATCAAATTGATTTAGCATTTTTTTTTTCGGAACTGAAAATGGTCATGTTACACAAAAATTTCATAACAAATTTTGGAAGTGTTACTATTCTCGAACATAAACAACCTTATGATGTATTGTTTTTATGTTAAATGGCATGTAAGTTTTGGTCTTTTTCCTTTTATGTTACGGAATTGGTATGGCGTCTCTTCAAATCATATATGTATATTGAAATAATGAATTTTTCATTTTATGCCTGTTAAACAACAATGATCTGAGGGTTTTGTTGAGATGCAAGTTAAGCACAAGACATGAAAGATAGAAAGAAATCACGAAAGAAATGTTGACGAGTTTTGGGAATATTTTGACGAACAACGATTTTCGGTTGAGTAGTTTTCAGTTTGGTGGAATTTTTTATCATTGTTGTTTGCATTGATTTATTTGGGTAGTTATAAGTATAATATAATTTTATAGGCATTTTAAAGTATATAATTCGATGTTTAAGTATTTCATGAGCAGAAAAAGGTTGTTAATTAACTGCTGTATATAAACAATTTAGCCTGCATCTTCAAAATCAGAATTGTTATTAATTTCAGTTCATGATTCAGGCAAGTATAAACTGATTTTTGTGTAGATATGAATAAAAAAAGACTAAAAGTTCGCAGTATTATTATGTCCAATAAGAATGGTTACAAATAATTGTTATTAACAAGTGCTGTAAACACGGGTTATCTTCCGGTTTGACTGTTCTGGACAATATGCATGCACTTATCATCATTCTTATAAACAGTTCGATAACAACATATTCTATGTTTATTATGCCTGTGTAAGAAACGTATTTTTAAACAAGAAATGTGTAAATATTATCTTCTAAAATAATATTAGTTAGCAGAGACAATCTATTTTGATAATCAAATTCACATTTTAAAATATTCAATGCAATGTTTCAATTTAATGGAATGCCGTTGCCAGAGTTAAAAAATGTTCGTTTCACTGTTAATTAGCGACTAATGGAGTCGAATTCATGAATTAATTCAGACAATTAAATCATCGTAGCTCAAAGTGAATTCAGGATAATTGAATTTTTTGCCCCTGAAAAGTTCTTTTTACAGCTGTATACACTATTACGAGATTCCAAATTATTCACAAGGAAGTGTTTTGCTGTAGGTGGTCATTTAATTAATAACGGTTAGGCTTATTTAGTTATATAGTCAATATTGTTTCATTATATAACTTACATTATTATTTCTTTGAAATTATCACAATAATATTGTATATGTTCGTCGGCTAGCCAGAAATTATAAATTTTGAAAATAATTCTATTGATTTAACACATATGTCAAACTAAAGTATAATTCAAAGAACCTCAAAACGTAATACACTTCTTTCTGCTTTGAAAATACTTTCGAGGCATTCGTTTTATTTCTCTTCGAGCATCTAGAGATACACCTTCAGGCTCTATTTGAATTTTCTCAAACCAAGTTAATATTGTCAATGATTTCAATTCACTACGATCTTAAATATTACTGTTGCAGTCAATTTCTGGGTAAATTTCATGTACAAAGAATCAGTGAGAATTATGCTATCCATAGCCCATGGCCAGAGTGGACGAGTATCAAGGGGACTTTTTGAACATTGATGGTAACCTATTTGAATAAAATTCCACTGCTTTTGTAGAGCCCCCTTAACAGCTCGAATCTTATTCTGCCTCCTAATGATAGCTTACAACGTTAAATTGGAATTAAAATAATTTTCAGAAATATTTTGCATAACTTATCGTATTTTTGAAAGTTCATAAAATGTATTTCACTTTATATATTTTGGATGTTTGTGATAGTTTCGTAAAATGTATTAAAACTGCTTGTGAATTTTGGCTTAAACAACCCACCCTTGCTTCTCCTCAGACATATTGACAGTGGCGGATCCAGTCAGTGGAAAAATTAATTTAATTAATAACAGTAACATTAACTTAATAAACCAAATAATAGAGCAATATGGGCACGTAATAGTTATGTAAATAAAAACCCAATAAACTGCTGAGAAAAATAATAATAATACAAAATACCATAATTTTCATCTCGTAGCCCCCCCCCCTCAAAAAATGTATACTGTAAACAGAAGGGTTTCTAAATTTTTATGAATACTAAACTGAATATAAATTAATACTTTTTGTTACAGGTGATGTTGCAGCAGAAGTTCTAAAGGAATTACGTACCGACAACAAAACTACTACTACTACTAAAAAGACCAAGAAGTTAAAGAAGTGTACTAAGTCTAATGGTAAACATACAACAGAAAAACCTATTACTGGACATTAATTTTTTTTCTACTAAGACCTAAGAAATAAATGTTAATAAAGTTATTTTCTTGCTTTGAGTTGAGAAATACACACTACTAAATACTAAGATTTAAATTACATGCTATTGCTAAACCAAAACATTAAAACGTAAAATCATATAGAAATCGTGGCAGGACGTATAATTTATTGCGTCCAATCCAACAGGTTATAAAAAATGTCGGCAGCAATTTTAAGCATTCCCAGATGTAAACTTGTATTTAAGTAGAATATTGTTTGTAATATTTTGGCTATTTCATTAAAAATTCGGAACATTTACAATATTATGGCAACTACTTTAAATGTTTGTGATCACTTTTCATAATAACCTTTTACTTCCGGTGAAGATGGCGGGAGAGCCACACGTGTAAGCAGCTAGTTAGTTTAAGGATGTTAGAACTAAAATTTTATACAAAGTAGTATAAGAAATTGGTTATTCATTAAGTGTTAGTTATCTCTGTGAAGCCTTTATTATATGGTATTGAAAGCTGTATATGAAAGACGCTTTTAGAAGTGAATTACTTATATATGGACGTTAGATAAAAGAACGGAATAATAAAAAGGAAGAAGAGTTTAGTATAGCTGGAAGTCCAGAAGTGACTATTCAGGAAGAATACATTTTTTGTTTAATTTGATTTATTGAAATTACTAATATAGATAGTAACACTTTGCAATAAAACTCGTTAAAGAAAATTTTACCCTAAAGATCTTTCGGTTTCTAGCTACCTTCTCCTGCCAGATGTCACAATAATTATTCTAGGGGTCTAAGAGTTAGAAAACTTCTAAGTTAATCATTCTGATAAAAACAACGCCATTACGAAATAAAAACTACTGTATATAAAAAAACATTAACAACGTTAATTTGATGGTTGTAAAAAAAGTATGGTTGAAGTGAGTCCAAAATTCAATACCATGTAAACAAGACTGGAATAAAAAGAAATACAACAAAGTTTAGTGAAATCTTTTGATGAAAACGTAAAACTGAATTTGAGAACCATACAAGGATGAAAAACAACAAAATTTAATTGGAGCGTTGTTTGCGAAATGAGAATTAACGAGGCAAGATGAAATTAAAATAACTGAAGCTAATAAATTAAAAAGTCAAGGTGTTTCAAACATACAAAATTATCAATTAGACCAACTAATGCAAATAGTTATGCAAGTTAACAAAGATTTTACAAGAAAATAGTGATTATGGAATTAGACCTAATAGAGATAAACGATAACATTAAGATCGCAAAACATACTGTGGATACTCTTGAAACAAACGTATTTGACATCGATTACACCCAAGGCAAAGAAAAAGTTCAAATCAGATTAATTAAAAAATAGTACAAAGTGATATTCCAATAGAACAAACGGAAATTATAAAACTTCTACAAGATAGAGATAGAAAAATATCAGAACACTGTAAGTACTAAAGTTTTCACATTTGATTGTAGTTTATTTTGGACTATGTACTAAGGACAATTTGAAGCTGTAGCTACAGCTAATGGATAGGATAACAAAGAAAAAATTACCTCTCTCGTAATTGCTTTAAGAGGTCCGGTATTAGAACCCCTCCAAAGCATTCCAGTGGATAAATAGCGTCACTTCGATAAATTCATTGCAGTTCTAGCTAAGAGATACGAGAATCAATCCATGAGCAAATTATACCATGTGCAACTAAAGGGAAACAAAGCAAAAATCTGGAGAGAGTTTATAAGAGTTCGAAGCAGAGATAAGACGTTTAGTACTCCTGTCCTACACAGATCTACTAGAGGTACACAGGTTCTTACAAATAGTGTCAGCGATGTTGAGTCCAAAGAAATTTAGGCCCTAGTGTCATAAAGAAGAGCAATTAAGCCTTATTCTGGGTACGACCAGTTTTCTTCAGCCCGAAGAACCAGAACCATCCCTTCACGAAGTGTTGTCCAAACCACACAAATTACTGGAACGGGCACATAGAACTGAACTTAAAGGAGCTTGTTACCGCTGCTGTGGACGGACAGGACATTTTCAAGGTGACTGTAGAGTAATGTTGAGTGAGATGATCAGACAGATCACCAGTCAAAGTTTCAACCTCCAGGAACAGTCAGGCAGTCAGTGTAAGAGGGCGAATGGCTGACAGTATCCAACGGGGGATTCTGCCGAGCAGCAGCCTAGTCATCAAGGGCACCATCAATATCCGAGCAATCACCATGAACTACAAAGCGTTTGGGGATTTTCGTACTACGTGCGATTAATTGAAGAATTTACCACCCATGCCGCACTTCTAAATCGATAGACCATTGAAAAAGGTAAATTCATTGGAATCAGTATTGTGAAATAAGAGTCAGACGACTGAAAGCGGCACTATGTTCCCGGCATATTTTAGCGTTTCCTACACAGTTCTGATAGTTTATCTTATACACCGACGCCAGCAACTCAGGTTTGGGGGCCGTCCTATCCTAGGTGAAAGGTAGTGAAGAATGAATGAACGACTACTACAACCGTGAATTCTCGAAATCGGAAAGGATTTATTGTGTCACCAGAAAAGTACTTCTTGCAGTAATCAGGACTGTCGACCATTTGCACTAATATCTCTATAGTCGTCATTTCCAAATCAGAACCGATCATGTCGCCCTCAAATGACGGTCGGGTATGAAGACATCGAGAGCACAACTGGCCAGGCGAGTGGAGAATTTACAGCAATTCGATTTCAAGGTTGAACAACATGCCGGCCGTTTGTATATAAACACCAATATCTTGTCAGAAAGACCCTGTAGAGCAGAATGCCGAAGAACAGAATGGCGGAAGACGAGGGAATGTTCCGAGCTTTGTTTATTATAGGAATTGTTATCTTACTATCGCAATTTTGACAATAGATTAGTAAACTATAGTTATTAACAAAAGTATATGTAGAAACAAATATTCCGAATTAAATTAGCTATTCGAGGATATATAAAACATTTTTTAAAAATACTTATTTACCGACTTCAAAGAAGAACTAAAAGTCAGAATACTTAATAAAATATAACACCATGCAATAAATAGCAAATTCATTGTGGTTAGGTACCTAAAGTATATAACGTAAACAATAAAAGATGCTCATTCTGTAGAAATTAATTACTTGCCTATTTAATATAGTCGTCAACTCGGTTCCAAGCGAACCTAATTTGCTGCATTGCTTATACATATATTTACTACCCCTCAAACTTGGTTGTTGCTTGACACCCACTTCAAAAATTAAAGCAGTTGAAATCGGCTTAAACGTCTATTCATTCAATAGGAATTGTAGAGAATTTTGATTGTGATGAATTGGCAAATATGTTGTTCTTTTGCAAATAAATGGTTAAATAGGCACTTAAGTGTTTACTTTAATTGAAAACATTTTTTTCTCACAAACCATCAACTTTTTAACAAATGTTATATATGACTTTTTGGTTTATAAATATAAATTCTATCTTTCGTGATAATGGTCTGTTTGCTTAAACTTTTGATTAAATTGATTAGGCGGTTAGGTATGCTATTTTTTATAAAATGGTCCATTATCTGACAACTCGGTCAAATGTTTTTCCAAATCTTTTATATTATATTTTATATTATATTGTACTTGGTTTTCACTGATTTGTCTTAGACTGAAAACATTATCTCAGCAGGATCTACCAGATTTAAACCCGTAATTGTTTTCACTAATCAGATTTTCTCAAATGGTCTTTAAGTTTAGACTTATGATTTTTGCGTATCTAGATAAGACATTAGTGTTAATCACTACTTCTTGTCTAAGTTGGTAAAAGCGTAGTAGTCGTAGTCTTAGAAACATACTTCCTTATTTTAGCCAATTCCGTCGGATTTAGTTGATTCCGGTTTTTGTTTTGTTTTGCTCAATGCTTCGTTTATTTATATCTAGCATTTTTAGTCTCATATAGTTCGTCATCTTGTTCGAAATATCTGTTTAGGATGTGCATGAACCAGGGCTGCTTGTTGTTTTGTTTAGTATATGAAGGACTGCTATTTCATGCTCAGTTTTATTTAGATATCTTGCATGAATGTCGCATTCAATTCCATCGTTTTGTGCTAGTGCTCCGTTGGTTGTAGATTTCTATACTGTCTAGTCGTCTTTCACTAATGTAAAATTTTGTTTGCTATCTATTTCTCAAGATCCCTTTTTGAATGCAGCATTCTACATTTTCCCACTCTAGCCTAACATCCTCCTATGTTTAAAAAAATACAGTTCTAAATAGACTTTAGTCTCCTACGGTATAATTCTTTTATACTTTCTTGTGTTTTCTTACCTTTTTTATATGTTTTATTTTCGTTGAGCTAACTAAAAGTACGATGCTGGCCATTAGTATAGATAATGATCTGAGTATATTTCTTTTTCCACATTGTTTAATTATTTGGATGTTGGACAGTACATATTTGGTAGTTGAACTGTAGACTGAGTGTAAACGAATAAAACATAAGTAATTTTAACATCTCGAACAGCAAACTTTCATCTGATACTGTACTATTATGTACCTTTATATTTAAAAATCTATGGATTTATAGTGACAGTTACATAGCTAAATGTGTATTTTGCCTTATCGTTTAGAAATAAGTTTCAGAGAATTAAACATTAAAATTTGAAACCATCCCCACCAATTCATGACATTTAATTAATACAATCGTCTACAACAATACACATTTCCCATAACTTGTACATACTTCTTGGGAATTACATCGGACAATACGATAGAACTAAAATCGATCTTACGTGTAATTTATTTTATAATTAAAACTGTGAAATTTGTTCGATTATTTCAAACTCATTCACCCTCATCTTAATTTGGGGAATTATAAGATAATGGAAGTGAAGTCAGGAATAAAAGCTACTGAATATATTTATGTTGAGGTGAGCTTAATGCTTCTACGTTCTTAATAATTTTCAATGTCTCTACATAATTTATCTCCAGTATTTAGCATACATAAACTCAGTATTATTATTTAAAAAATGAGGTGCCAAGCTTCAGCGGTGATTTGTATAATTCAAAATAAATATGGATTAACAGATCACATGTTGGTTGTTAATTCGTACATGTTTAATTCTGTTTTATATCCCAATGAATTAGTGCATTGGCAATTCGACTACTTCATTTTATTTTAGTTATTTCATAAGTACTCGTGTTCCCTTTGATTTAACATGTCCATTTTAGACTTGTTTATTCAGAACTTCTTCATCTCTCGAAGTAAACTAATATACGTTTAGTTCATAATTATATAATAGTTCAATTGGGAGTTATTTGAAAATAATAGTTTCTATTTTCACATTTGCAGCATTCATTATTGATCTTTATCACTTCAGTAAAGCATTTTAACGCAACCGTGAGGTTGCACGAAGCACTAATCTAATGCTAATGAGTAAAATAATACTATTATTAGTAAACTCTTAATTACTTCTACTTAATACATATATATGTCATAAATAACTGAGATTACTGAAAATTGCATACGATGCGATAAGATCGTCGTGGCAATATCCTGTTATTATTCTTCATTATTAAACATGTTATATGTAAATTAAATATGAAGATGTTGGGACACTTAATTATATTTGACATTATAAGATTCAAACATCAAGTATTCTTTATGAGTTTTCAAAATTCTAATATGGGTTTAAAATATATTTAGTAGATATAATAGACGGGTGTAAATATTGTAAACAATAAACTGATAAACATGTTTCAGTTTCATCACTTAAACTATAACTCATAAAACCAATACAATTCCAATCTTTTTATGACAAAATAAACATTATTTTCTTTTTTTTGCTATGAATTCAGAACATTTTTATTTGAATTTAGTCTTCGATATTTCAATTGAACTTTCAGCATCAAAATAAATTTCTATTGTGTTATTCAATGCGTTTATCAAATTTTTTTTTTTAGTTTTTCTAAAAGGCTATATATTTTTTTATTATAAGTTTTAGCATTTGGAATTATATACCTAATACTTTTAAATTTTATTATTTAGTTTACGAATATAGTGTCATAATTTGTTGGTTTTGCAGTATTACATGTTGTAGGATCACCCACTTGTAAGGGTTGAATTTGAGAATTTGGTTTTTTGTATTGTTGGGACATATTACTTTTTAAATAAGAATAATAAATAAAATTGTGGATTAATTAAACTTTGATAAATTAATGTTATGTCACAAGCTTCGCTAAGATCTTTTATGTATTATCGAATTCTTTTCCTTAATTATGTGTTGTAATGTTGGAAAAACACTTATTAATAAGGATGTGTTTTGTTCTGGAGTTTCAAAGATGGAATGAATTTTAATCCCTTACAGATAAACCGTTTTATTACATCAATGTTAAATATCTTTTTTTATTCTTTGACATAATGATTGGGTGGTTGTTTTTTAGAAAAGAAAAGAAGAGCGTAATTGCATTTGTTCGAGAGCATTTAAATTCTTGGCATATTTTCTGTTTTTTAACGACCTTAACTGTGACACGGCTAATTTAAACTATTTTTTATTAAATTCAATTAGTTTGATCTGCTATATAATGTTGTTATGCGTTTATATGTTTTGTCAAGAAGATTCGAAATTAGGATAAGCTATTAACGATTTAGTGTTGTACAATTCTCTATTATATTAGAAACTCCTTTTTTCTTTGTCATATTTTTTTTTTTTTTTCGTCAACATAGTTTGAACCATGTATTTTAAAATTGACTTTAACTGTGTCCTGGACATGATTACTTCGTATACGGAATAATATTTCTGTTATATTTTGACTTCTGTTTCAGCTATCACAACATTTTGTAACTATTAGAGTTATACTATTAATTCATTAAAATTACGTTGGACATCATTGACGTTATTTTGTCTATATAAGAAATAGAGTCGAGACGAATCGAGAAAAGTTGACAGGGCCTGTGCTATCTCTATTTATCCAGTTGGATTACATCTGTTGAAATTATTTTTTATTTATGTAGGAATATTATTGTAGGATTATTTTTACATAAATATGTCCTATAGATTATCACAAGTGTCATAGTGTCTATGCAACATGTTCGATGTAATTGTCGGCGGATTTCAAACATAGAGATGACAACCCAATGAAAACTCTAATCTTTAATGTAATTTCTATTGTCCGCTGATTGAGGATTTGTTCCACAAAACCTTCGGACTATTGTGAAAATAATATTAATTAATGACTGAATTATAATCCCAACAAACAACAAATTATTTTCAACGAAAGTTAATACTACTTGTCCGAAGAATCAATACTGATCTATAATTTACAACAATATTTTCATATTCAACTCTAGGCAACTCCAAACACTGGACAGTAAAGATGGTCATCACAAGGTCTGAAAGAGCATTACCCAGTCACTGCCATGTTTGTCATTTGAGTACCAACCTAGCATATATAGGTAATTACGCAGTGGTTTCTGTTATCGTAGTAGAGCGTTTTGAATTTCAAATTTTTTGAACATTGTTAGGTTGCAAACTTAAGGCCAGCAATGTAAGATTTCACAGAGAAAATATATTTTACTCTAGAATAAATGTACCTAACTTTACCTAATAAATTGGTAGGTACATTTTTTATATTCAAACAAGTCTTTAAAATCTCAATGATATTTTTCCTTTAAGTAAAACTTAATCACCTGGTAATAAAAGCCAGAACTTTGCAGGAATAATGAAAAATAAATTAACTATGAGATACTCACATTGTCAGAAAAAATCAATTTTCAGTATGATTTTCAATATAAAAAATTTCAAATATCTTAAGATTCAGTATATTTTCTTTAATGTGAATTAAAACACACTTACCTACCTAGTAACCCATGACGATTTCTGTTTTATATCGAAAATATTAATAAATACGAACCCGATACTGTTAATTAATATTAGTTAAATTCACTTATTTTTTGACATATTTTTCTGTAAATTGAAATTGATACCTTGAAAATACTTTGGAAACTTTTCTGACCGAATTGAAAACTAATGACCTAATCCCTACGAAAGTAATGACATGTCAAAATTTAAATCAAATTTCCTGCAGATAGCCATGAATTCAATGTTACCAGATCTACCTATTTATCGTGAATGTGTAAACAATTTCACGATTTTTTGTAAACTTAGTTAAATTACATGAACCCCACATATATATATATATATATATATATATATATATATATATATATATATATATATATATATATATGTATATGGATATATATATTGTTACTTCGGATGTTTTCATGAGTATGAAATGTCATTGAAGGTTTTCAGGAGTCTCGTGTGTATGGTCTTAGAAAATACAGTTTGACGTATCGATGAGATCTCAGTCATCTTCTTCGGAATAATCGATGTTGTTACTGACTAAGCGTAGTACAAAATGTACATTATCGTCACGTCACGTGAGCTCATATGTTGTTACATCAGCGAAATCTCACATGTTGTCATGCCTTAGAAACACAAGCACGTCACATTTATTACTTTACATTGTGTCATGATGGAACGTGAAGGTTGTAGCTCGACGAGTTCCTCAGAATTCGAAGACATTAAAAATATATAAAATTTAATTTTTCTTATTGTTTCTACTTATTATTATTCTTATTTTACACCTGATATTGATTAATCCTGCTATCCGAAAAGTATAATAATTATTTCACTAATGTATTAATTTATCTTAAAATTACATATTTATGTTGTTACTTAAGTTCAAAATTAAAAAAAAAACTTCTCAAGAGGAATAGATGAAGATTAGTTTTATGATTTTCTTTAAATTGAACTACATAGTACTGGTCCCTATTCTATATTCTATATCTATATACTATTACAAAATTGTAGTTGTCTGTTTGTTTGTTTGTTTGTTACTTCATCACGTAATAACTACTGAACTGTTTTTGCTGAATCTTTTTTTGTTGCAAAACTTATAGTTTGACTGAATATCTGGTAGACATTTTATCTCCCTACATTGACGGAAACGGTAGATGTAGCCAAAAAACTAATACCATGTTCGGTAATACACAATTAGTCAATTGGTTCCAGCGCATGCACCAAATATTAGATACTTGAATCAGCTAAGCTTTTATTCATAATTCGGAATCTGCCAATGTAACATGTTTGGCTTTAAAGAAAAATTCAACTGATATATCAAATATAATTTTACAGGGTGTTCCATATAAAGGATAGGTAAAACTTACAGCAGAGTAGAATTACGTATTTAAGAATTCTTGAAAAAAAAAGGTATATTAGGCCTGTAAGTAGCTGCATATCTACAATGTGGTTGAGATAAGGGGGAAGTTATACGGGGTGGTTCGAAAAAGATATATTGAGTGGACCTAAACAGTTGTATATACCAGGTAGTTGAGTTGAGTAGTTGAAAGATAAAATAGAATTATATTTATACAGAGTGGATAAAAAATATGTTACGTAAGCGGGTAGGATATTTGAATTTTCTTTAGCTCTTATTAAAGTGATGAAATGAGTTGCAAAAAATGTTAGAATCAGTAGTTTATTCTGGTTGGTTGAAATATAAGATGGAGTGGAATTATAGTTTATAGGGTGGTTGAAAAATTGTTTTATATTCACAAGTTTTGAAGTAGCATATTATAGGATGGTTGAAATATGTAGCAAAGTATGATTACAGCTATACAGGAAGGTTTAAAAAATATTATAAAGGAATGTTATGATCCACAAGCTGTTTCATATACCGGATAGATGAACTATAGGGTGGACTAGAATTCTAAGTATACAGAGTGGTGAAAAAATGTTATATTGGGTGGCGCATAAGTAGTTGCATATACAAGGTTGTTGAAATATAGCATGGAGTATAATAATAATTATTTATACAGTCTGAGTAAAAAAGTTGGAAGCATTTTGTTATATAGGGTAGAGCATGAACTGCTGCATATATGGAGTACCTGAAATATAGGGCGAAGTCAAGTTATCGTTACACAGTGTGATTCAAACAAGGTTAGAAACAGTTGCAAATGAAGGATGTATTAAATGAAGAGAAGTTATATTTTATACTGAGCTTAAAAATATATGAGGGAAAAATGTGAAATATCATAATCAGTTGCACAGATATGATATTTGAAATATAGGGAGGAGTAGAGTTAAGCAGTTTAATCTCTAAAAATGTTAAAAAGGGTGCTCCATAGGCAGTTGCAGTTTTGGTGCAATAAATTGGGAATTGATGGTTTATATTTACACAGGGTGGTACAAAAATGTCACACTGTGTGGCCGATAAGTAGTTGCACATACAAGGTGGTTGAAATAGAGGGTGGAGTTGAATAGTGTGGTTAAAAAATTGTGCTAATGTTTTTTAAGATAGAACATGAGCTGTTGCATATAAGCAATATCTGAAACATGTGGCGAAGTAAAATTATTGTTATACAGTGTGATTAAAACATGTTAGAAAAAGCGTAGGATGGTTCAAAAACCGATAGAACAGTAAGTTATAATGGGTGACTAATTGGCAGCAGTATATACAAGATATTTTAAAAATAGATGGAAGTTAATACCTATAGAAGGCAGTTCTTAAATATATTGAATAAACTTGTTATATAGGGTGGCCATCAATTGTTGCGGTTTGGGTGATATGGGTTGGGATTGGTGAATTGAGTTATACAGAGTGGTACAAAAAATGTTATATTGGGTGGCCTATAAGTAGTTATAAATATATGGTGGTTAAGATGGGGGCTTAGTAAAATTATAGTTTTACAGGGTGGATTAAAAAATATTTAAAAAAATCTTGTATAAGATAGACCAGGAATAGTTGCATTCTGCTATATTAAATACCTGAAATATAGAGCGAATCAAAATTTTATTTATATATTTTGTTTAACACAATTTTAAAAAAAGTTGCATATAAAGGCCGGTTAAAGTTATAATTTACGAAGTGGCTCAAAAATTATCAGAAATAATTGTTATATAGCGTATACTAGAGTAGAACTATAGTTAGGTAATTAAAAAATGTTATATTGGGTGACAAATAAACAATAGCATATACAGGATGGTTGCACTATAGGGTGAAGCAGAGTTACAACTATACAGGGTGGTTCCAAAATATTTTGAGTAAAATTGTTATATAATGTGGCCCATAAGCACTTGCCGTTTGGGTGAAATGTTTTCGGGATTGGTAAATTTATAGTTATGTTAAGTGGTTCAACAAAGTTAGAAGAAATAGTTATATTGGATGGCCCATATGTTTCACAGAATTCTACTTTCAATACGCGGGTGAAACGGCCGGTAACGGTAGTTGTCTGTTTGTTTGTTTGTTTCTATGTTTGTTGGTTTGTTACCATATCACATAAGAACTACTGAACTGATTTTGCTGAATTTTTTTTGTTGCAAAGCTTATAGCTTGACTTAAAATCTGGTATACATTTTATCTCCCTACATTGTCAGAAACGGTAGATATAGCGAAAAATCTATCACCATCTTCGGAAATAAATACACAATCAGTCAATTGGTTCCATCGCATGGACCAAGTTTTAGATACTTGCATCAGCTTAGCTTTTATCCAAAATTCGGAATATGCCAATGTAACTTGTTTCGATTTTAAATAAATTCCAGCTGATATATCAAGTGTAATTTTACAGGGTGTTCTATATATAGGATAGGTAGAAATAAATTGATTTAAAAAATCTTGAAAAAAGGTATATTAGGTGGCCCGTAAGTAGTTGCATATATACAATATTGTTGAAATAAGGGGGAAATTATACAGCGTGGTTCAAAAAATATATATTAAGTGGATCATAAACAGTTGTATATAGCAGGTGGTTGAAAAATGGGTGGAGTTGAATTATATTTATACAGGGCGGATAACAAAATCTTATATTGTTAGGGTCATAAGTAGTTGCATATACAATGTGGGAAAAATAAGGGTAAAATAGTATTATTTTTATACAGGGCGGATAAAAAAATATCTTATGAAAGCAGTTAGAATATTTGAATATTCTTCAGTTATTATTATAGTTATGAAATGGATTTAAAAAAAAATTAGAAGCAGTTGTTTATACAGGGTGGTTGAAATATAAGATGGGGTGGAATTATAGTTTATATGGTAGTTAAAAATTTGTTTTATAATCACAAGTATTTCACAAATAGCATATTATAGGTTGGTTGAAATATGTAGCAGACTATAATTACAGCTATATCTACAGGTGGGTTTAAAACATAGTATACAAATGTTATAATCTACAACCTGTTTCAAATACCGGATAGATGAAATATAGGGTGGACTAGAATTCTATGTATAGAGGGTAGTGAAAAAATGTTATATAGGGTGGCCCATAAGTAGTTGCATATACAAAGTTGTTGAAATATAGCGTGGATTAGAACAATAATTATACAGTGTGGGTAACAAAAAATGTTATATAGGTTAGATAAATGGAGTACCTGAAATATGTGGGGAAGGCAAGTTATAGTTAAACAGTGTGTTTCAAACAAGGTTAGAAAAAGTTGCAAATTAAGGGTGATTTAAATGAAGTGTGGACAGAAATGTTACTCTATACTGTGGTTAAAAAAATATGAGGAATAATTGTGAAATTGCGTAGCTCATAATCAGTTGTACAGATAGAATGTTTGAAATATAGGTAAGAGTAGAGTTAAGTAATTGAGTATTTAAAAATTGTTACATAGAGTGCCCAATAAGCAGTTGCAGTTTTGGTGAAATTTATTGAGAAGTGATGGATTTATATTTATACAGGGTGGTACAAAAAATGTGATACTGGGTGGCCGATAAGTAGTTGCACATACAAGGTGGTGTGGATTAAAACAATGTTAAAAAAGTTCCATAAAAGAGTGGTTGACATATAAGGTGGAGATAACTTATATTTTCCAGAGTGGTTAAAAATTTCAGAAAAATGGTTATTTAGCAAAGTCCATAAACAGTTGCTTAGATAAGATAGTTGAAATATAGAGAGGATCAAAGTTATAGTTAAGTTGTTTTCTGAATGATACTTGTGGCATATTTTTCAATGTTTAAGTGCTTCTTGGGAAATAACACCACAGTTTAAATAAAATTGCTGTATATTCTAAACGTTTCGGGGTCTAGATCAGATTTGATTTTTGACGTCAAAAATCAAATAACTACATATTGTCAAATATTTTAATTTACATCTTAGAATTGTGCCTTTTTAATCCGTAGTTTCTTAACCATTGACAACGGGGTCTGATCTAGACCCCGAAACGTTTGGAATATACAGCAATTTTCTTTAAACTGTGGTGTTATTTCCCAAGAAGCACTTAGACATTATAGTTAAGTGTTTAAAAAATGTTATCTATGGTGAACCTTAAGTAGTGCATATACAATATGGTTGAAATATTTGTAGAATAAAATTATGGTTATACATGATTGTTCATAAAATGATAGACAAATAAGTTATGATGGTTGACTAATTGGCAGCAGTATATACAAGATGATTTAAATAAAGATGGAAGTAGAGGCAGTTCAAAAAAATATTGAATAAAATTGTTACATAAGGTGACCATATAAAATTTTGGGTAACATATGTTGGGGATTGGTGGATTTATAGTTATACAGAGTGGTATAAAAAAAGTAATATTAGTGCCTATAAGTACAAAATCCTGAAAGAATACTTAATGGGCCGAAGCAAAATTAGTTCTATATTGTGTTTAACACAATGTTAGAAAAAGGAGCATATAAAGGGTGGTTAAAATATAGGGCGGAGGGAACTTATATTTTACGAAGTGGCACCAAAATTATTGTATTAATGTAAGGGGGTTCAACCAAGGTACAAAAAATTTTTATATTGGATAGTCCATATGTTTCATAAGTTATTTTTTTGCAAAGAATTCTACATTCCGTACGCGGGTGAAACCGCGGGTAACGGCTAGTAAAACATAAAGTTATTATTAAATCATAAAATACAAATGTTGTATACACTCGAATTATCTGTAGGCTTCCGGGATACCGGAAAGTTGAGATATAGCCGTTTTACTATGAGACTTGTGACATTAAAAAACAATGACTTACGGTACTAAATATGTTTTTAACTTTTTTTACAGCCATTATCACTTAATTGTGTTAGTAATAGCTGTTATAGTAATGTGTACATTAATATTTATGTATTAAATTTGTAAATATTAGAAAAGAAAAATTAATAAAAAAGTATTTATCTTTTAGTAAAATTAAATCAAATAACTTGTTTACAAATATCTCGGTCGCACATATAAACACAAAAACAGCTTCTTTATGTGACGTGTGCCGAAAATGTAAATTTGCACAAACGAACTCACGTTGTCATGTATAACTTGCCGTGAGCTACATCAGGTGATGTGATTTAAAAGCATGCGTTAAATGTACTGCAGATATTTCCGGGCGAGCCTTGACAGGGCGTAATAGCATGTGTTTTCACGTGACGTGACGATAATGTGTTTCCACCTTAACGGTCTCATCTAAATTTCCACTATATTAAAGTTGGTGGTTTCTTGACCCCATTTAGTTTCATTTATTTGCTATTTAGGACTGTTAGCTTCAGTTCATTTTATTAAGATCTGTTTGTCTTTAATAACTATAGAAAAATATTTTAACTTCATTTTCTTGATATTTTACAACTTTTTGTTTCACTGTCCTCACTACCGATATCTTGTTTTATAATTCCACCATCAGCGTGCAATAGGAAATTCATCCTCACATTATTACATTTCAGCATCAGTCAGTATACCATAATAACCCAAATTTTAATTAAAGTATTTTATTTTAGTTTTACTAATACTATATAAATATTTCTTGGGATTAATAAAATCAAATTAAATTTCTTATTCTTAGTTTATTCTGTTTATCTTACTTTATCCTACTAAACTATATATTTTTTAAATTATTTGTATAATTTATTATTCTTTTAATTTTAGAATCAAAGTTTTTCATGATTTTCGTCCTTTTGTTTTCATAAAAATTTTATATTACAATTTGTATGTGTTACCTCACTTATCAGAAGACTTTTTACCATTGGCAATATATTGCTTCATTCATTACGTTTGTTATAAATGTCTATCAACATTTTCGGCAGAATTGCTGGTAATGACTTTTACCGAAAAAATAAATAAATTTGTCAAATCAGAGAAAATGTTTGTAATTATTTCTAACAGCAACAAACAATAAATTTTGCAGATGTTATCCATTTGAGAATTTCTCCCCAATATTGTTCCCTTCATATATAACTCATTACTTGTTTCAAGCATAGATTAGAGGTAAACAGAGCGTATGTGATTTGCGGTTTCATATTGCGTTAAATTTGCTTGCCGCCTGTGACATATTAGGAATTTTGAATAATTCTCACGCATGAACAACAACTCATTATGCCAGCTAGAACGAGCCACAAATTTCAAACGCGACACACGCACCAAATATATACAGAACATTATAAAGAGGGGCTGTTCAAAAATTCCTGCAACTTGTTGGGAGCCCACTCACGTATTATATAACTGTCCAACAATTACTCGATTGTTCAGCGTTCCGGGATATGGTTGATTTCCGTTCGTGAAAGATATATCATGAATTGAAATGAAATTGTTTAATTTCTAAAGGACATTTTCTGATGTCTCTCAATTTTATTGAGGTGGTTTTAGAAACTTATCACCGTTTTTTACCAAGTTTCTATTAACTTATTTATTCTCTGGTTGTTCCTGGTTAAATTATAGAATCCATTGCAAATTAACTTTTCGATAAACACTTCAAATTTTAAACAAGGCCCAGAAATGGTACATCAAATAAATTTCAGGTAATTCTAACCTAGGAACAAAATAACTCAAACCGAATGAAATTTCAAAGTTAAGAAAATCCCAAATAAAAAGCAGATTAAATTTCTATAAGTTCAATAATTTAAGATACAATTTGAGGACAAAGCAATATGAATATTTTTTTCTTGAATTTGCCCCACTTGTTAAATTGAGAGATAAACATTTAGTGTTGTTGAAAGTAGACAAATGAATTTTTGTATTACAAAATTTAATGTCCTGAACAGAAGTTAGATGAAAACTGCGGCACATTTAGTCATAATGGAATTTGAAAGTTTTTTTTGTATGATTCGGCCTCATCGAATGATTTTAGTTTGAAACTAATTTATTTACGAATTGACAAAAAAGAATTATGTGAACTGAATCAAAAAACACCAAAAGATAGTATTTTTCCTATTAGTTTTGTTTTCAAATATATACTACTTTAAAGTTTGTTGGTTTTGGTGGCGTAACGACGTATTCAAACAAAAAAATGTGAGAAAATTAAACTGAATATGGAGCGAAATTTCGCAACCAAAAATCTTTCAGTTTCAGGCGAAATTCCAATAAAAATACAGGGTGTTTCTCAAATAGGGTTCCAAACTTCTGCTGTGTATATAACTCATTAAAATACGCCCCTATTAACATGTGGCCTAAAACGGACTCTTAGGCAGTTATGTACCCTTAAAAGGAATCAAACAAAACTGTTTTTTTCTGTCATGGACAAAACGGTCGAGAATAAATTTAAAAAAATTTATAGGTCTTACACAACTTTTTACGTTAAATAACACGTGCAAATAATAAGCGTCCTAGTTACGTTTTTTTTATTTCAATTTTTTTACCATTTTTTTCACAGATTTATAAAATCTGAACAATTGAACAAAGATAATATTTTCTACGTAAGATTTTTAAGATTTTGTAAATCTGTAGAGAAAATTGTAAAAAATGGAATTAAAAAAAAATGCAGGCCGAAAACCCCCTTCACCAACCTAAATTGTACACTTATGATTTGCATTTCGAAAAACGGAGTAGCATATGTTAAACCACTCTTTGTTTATTTTCAACCAAAGTTTGATGTCTGATATAACAGTCATGTAAACAAATAAAATAGTAAATAGTGAAGTGAACGAAGATGAAAGTAAGAAATATTTCCTAACGATACTGAACAGTGCATTGATGCCAATTTCTACGATTTTTAAGGCGACAAATACCCAAATCAATAGTGTGCCCGTTGCGACGATGAAAAGACAGGTATCCTTTTTCCCCGGCACATTCCATAGCTTGCATCCATTTAGATTGTCAAAAGCATTTTCGAAATCTATTAAATTATACCTGAGTATTTTTTGTATTTTCTACGTTTTTCTTTAATTTATTGTATAGCATGGATTTCATTTATTGTTGCCTTTTCTAGAACCCACTAGTTCTTGTTCTAATAATTTCTTCTAATCTGGTTTGTAGTCTATTATTTAGTTCTGGCTATTTCCGCCATGGTCTTGGGGGTTGGTCTTGTAGCATTTTTCAATTATTGAGATCACTTTTGCCCTTCTCGAGTTGTCTGATATAGTTTTATTTTTCAAACATTTGTTACATGGGTGTTAGACTCTCAGATATACTATGAGTCGGCCATATTTACAGAGCTCGGTATTAGTGTCATCTATATCGGTCGGTTTTTCTGGTACCTTTAAGATCTCCTGTCAATTGTTCTGTCTATATCTTCTAATCTTCATGATTTATGGTTTCTTCTGGTTTTCATTAAGCTCAAGATGTTTTTCTTCAGTTTTGTTATTTATTTTCAGATTGTTTGACGATTTCATTACTTTGTGCGCTGTTTTGTTTTCCATAAACTGTGTTAATTATAATTATATCACAAGACACTTTAAATTTGCTTCTAAAGTTTCATGATTATGTTCAGTTGGGCTATTAACATATTCTTTGTAGGTTGTTAGTTTTACTTGTACTGCGTCTGGTAATTGAGTCGATCATACTTTTAGTCCTTAGAATTTTCTGAATTTTCTTTTCTTTAGCCAAACTTCAAATGCAGCCATTTCTATTGCTTGTACTGAACTTTGCAGTTCTCCATTTCTTTTTCAATATATATTTTAAAAATATTTTCCTTTGAAATTGTTGTCAGTATACACTTGCTTCCTTTACTTGTCCTACTTGTTTGTTATTTGTAGTTATGTATTCAAAATTCAATTGTTTTCGTCTAGCTGTCCACATGTATTTATGTATATCTTTCATTCCCAAGAAACTGCATACCTTTACTTCAGTAAGTTTGGTTTGCATTTATTACCGATACAAGCATTGTTAATATCACGTGGTCAGTTTTTCCTTCCTTTTCTGAAAATATGGCAATTAACCTTACATTACGTTTTTCCAATTTTATTCTTTTTATCATAATGCGTTCGTTTACATATTTATACTTTTTATATTCTCTTCCGATTTTTGTATATCTACAATAATGTCGTATTCAATTGAAATGAAAACCATTGTGTATTTATCTACATATTTTTATCCTTTTACCTTTTTTTGGTTTTCAGGTATTGTTGGGAAGCCAATTTTGTGTGTGGTAGATATCTAGTTAATTATATTCCAGCACACCGTCTTTGTATGCCACACCCGTTACATTCAAGGTCCAAGGAGTGCAAATTTTATTATTTTATTTGTCCATAGAAAAGAAGAACTTTTCTATTTTTTATTGAAAAACACCCGTTTGTCGAAAATTATAGCTGGTAATTAGCCACCCGCAATTACAAAGCACGGTACATAATACTCTCTTCGAGGTGTCACTCTCGGAAAATTGTAAGACAAAATGCCATAGAGAACCATATACAGCAAGATCCAATATATATATATATATATATATATATATATATATATATATATATATGTTTTAGGTGGTTTCCTGGAATTCATCCGCGTAGTTGATAACTGATCCCTGCCGGGATCGATGGTAAAATGACGACGTTTCGGCAGAGTCACATCTACAACAAAACCCTCTTCAGGTCGGTTCGCATAATTCTCGTAGCCTTAAACACGACTGCTTTCGCTTCTAGTTACTCGAATACATGAGACCTGAAGAGGGCAGATGTGACTCTGTCGAAACATCGTCATTTTACTATCGATCCCGGCAGGGATTAGTTATCAACTACCACCTAAAACATTTAGTGCCCGCGAAAACTTAAAAAACAATATATATATATATATATATATATATATATATATATATATGTTATATCACACTTTCAAAATTTCTCTTTTTAAAAAAGACTTTATTTATAGTTGCACAATTATTAACTTTTAATATAAAACTTGAAAATAACAATATAATACTTTATAACAATAAAAAGACAAAATGAGTGTTAAACTAAACTAGACAAATCTGTAAGTAATAATGAATACAGACATAAGGCAATTGAACAATTTATAACATAAGAATGCTGACTAAGCTGTCGCAGCGTTTGCTATTCTCACGGATGTACGTCGTCGAAGGTAACCTGAGACGACACGTGGATGCTGACTCAGCTTGGGAACTGTTGCTAGATGTTTTCACATAAGTCGATGGAATAACTTATATAACAACTCCCATCCATATAAAAAAGTTCATGCTTCAGCATCGACTTTTAAGGGAGGTTCTGCAATTCCATATCCTCGACAGGACTAAGGAGGCTATGGAGTTTTACCCTGGGCTTCATGGTTGATGGACCTGGTGGTGGTGCTGGATCGGCAGAAGGGCTGATCGTTGGGTGCTTCTGGAATTTCTTTATGATGATGCTGATGGAAAGGAGGACAACCACAATTACGGTTGTTGCTATTGTGATGATCGTGAACCATGAGGTGTGTTTCTCCAAGAACGGTTGGTCTAGGAGCTTTTCTAATTCCCTGGAGTTTTGGCTAAGCTTATGGTTGGCGATATTCAGGTCTCTGGCATCCAGTTCCTGTAGTTTCATGTGTTTCAACTTTGGAAGTTGACCGATGGTTGGCAGGTTGTCGCAACAGTTGTACGGGATCTTGACTGGGTGACTTTTTACTGTGATGTTGTCAACGTTGTTTTGTGGTCCTTCTGGCATGGACCCTGGTGTTACCAATGAAGGCATTGCAACTGGGTTGGATGGTCAATAGAGAATTTGTCGAAATGGATTGTGTAACGAGATCTTCTCCCTTGCACTTGATGTTGATGGGCAACTGTCCGGAAGTCGAGATTAACCAAAGGTTAAGATCAATCTCTTGAATATTATACTCTTTGGCATATAATATTAAAGGCTTGCAAGTTGAAGGAAGGGCTGCTGGCTGTCTAAGAAGCTGTGCTTCGCAGAGGGCTTCTTTGTCTATGGTGTGTGGAATAACTTTGGAACAGATCTTATGTTCTTTAGATAATGGCTTACAGTCACTCAGGTCTTCGAAAGATGCGTACAATAGCGAATCGTCATCTCTCGCGATATATTTTATTTTTGTTGGAAGAATATGGTGAAATCCTGTTCGATTATCCAAAACTGGGATAGGATACAGGCGGTACAGTGTATAAGTTTCAGGATTGACTAAGGGAATTTTTAGTACAAAAACAATTTTAGTATTGATCTGAAAAGCTTCCAATTCTATTAGATCGATGTATCTAGCAACATTTGAACTATAGGTTGGAAGTGGTAAGTTATTTTCATGAAGTGACTGTGATATTTTCTGAAGGGAATCGACCAAATCTACTGGGTTTATAATTGAGCTGTGTAAAATTTTTAGACGGGCGAAAGAGACTGCAGTTAATACATCGTTGAGAGTATCTTCAATGTATACGTAACTTTCCATTAAGCTTTCACACAAATCCAAGACATTGGCTTGAAGTTCATAAAAAGCAAGATCGTCTGTAATGAACACAATTGACTTCCTAATTGCTTCGATATTTTCCGAAAATATTTTCTCTTCGGACTGAAATTTTTGTATTGTGGTGTTAAGGTTCTTAATGACCGAAGTTGTTATTGATAATTGTCGTTTCATTAAGTTTTCAATTTGATGTTGGTCTTTAGTAATTTTGTTTATAGAGTCACTAAAATATTCTCCGTCTGTTGCATCTAAGTTACCGGAAATAGATTTCCAAATCGATCCCAGTCCATTAATTAGTCCGCGTTTCTTTCTGTTGGTACTGTAAGTCTCAGTGTCAGCGAAAATTTCTGTATATTTGATGTTAACAGATTTTGATATTTGTTTCAGGAGGCTTACGTGAGTCTGTACTTTTGATTTGAAGATTTTAATGTTAGTTTTGTTGTCGTTAATAGTTTCTAAAAGTCTGTTCAGTATATTGTCATTGTTAGAAATAGCGTCTCGAAAGGGGTTTAGATCTTTGTAAACAAGGAGTGTCCATTTGTCATTAGAAATTTTAAGGGTTCCTTCTTCATGAAAGAAAACTCCTATAGTATTGTTAACAGGCGTAATGGAGTACTGTTGAAGGTTCACGACTGAAAACAGTCCACAGAATCTGAAAAAAAGGATTTATTCAAAATAGGGTTTTAGTCTGTCAAAGTTAGTTATTTGGTTTGTTTGTAAATTTATGACGGTGGCAGAGTTTTTTCGTATTGCGGTAATTTCGAAGGGGCCGTTGAATTTGTTTTCGGCTTTGTTTTTGATTTGGGACTCTTTTACGAAGACTTTGTCACCTACTTTGTAATCGGGTTGTTTAGTAGAAACGTGTTGGTCAAATCGCACTTTAGATTTTTCTTTTTGTCTTTCAGTTTTAGCACCGGCGAGTCTGTAATAATAGTCCATTCTGTTATTTAGGTCTCTTACGTATTTCGAAATAAGTTTTTCCTGGTTGTAAAGGGTTTCTGGAGGCCTACTTGAAGTGTGCCCAAATATGAGTTCATAGGGCGTGAAACCGGTGGTTTTATTTTTCGTGTTATTATAACAGATGATGGCATAAGGGAGGACGTTAAATGGATGTTCGTTTGGATGTTCCGCTGTATTTGCCCTTATCATTTCTGCTAAGGTCGCGTGAAATCTTTCAATAGAACCGTTTGACTCGGGATGTTGAACGCTGGAGAATGTCAGTTTTATGTCGTATAGTTGGCATAGATCCCGCATTAAAGTGTTGTCAAATTCACGTCCATAGTCACAATGGATGCGAAGTGGAGTTCCGTAATGTTGAAAGAAAATCAGAAGGGTGTTTACGACAGTTGAAGCTGTTTTGTCGTTAATGGGGTAGGCTTGCGTAAATTTCGTGAGTTCGTCCCTAATAGTGAGTGCATGATTTCTAGATGGATATTCAAAGATGTCAATGTTAATACGTTCGAAAGGAGTCTTGGGTGTTTCAGTAATAACGAAAGGTGCACTTAAGTTTTTCCTACAGAAGTTTTTTGGCAAGTTTCGCAGGATTTGATGAATTGTTCTACAGTTTTAATTAAGCCGGTCCAATTGTATTTTTCCCTAATAGGTCTGATGGTTTCGTTAATGCCACGATGGAGGTTGTTTTTACCAGAGTGGTATTGTTGTATTATTATAGGAATTTCGTCTTCGGTAGGAGTTGTAACAATGTTTTGGCAGATTTTCAGTTTGATTTCTTTGTCGGAGAGAATGAAAGATAAAATTTCGAGAATGGGAAGTTCTATGTTATTTTCTATGCAGTATGTTTCGAAGTCGTTGAATTGGTCTTGGTTGGTATAAATAATTTTGAAAAGATGTGAGACGACAGTTTCACGGTCATAGGGCAAAGGTACAACTAAGTATTTTCTATGCCTGACAGATTTACTGGCCATGATGTTAAGAGTGTCATTACTGAAATTAGGTTCTTCTTCGAAAAAGTCAACAATAATTTTGTCGTGTAAGTCGTTAGTTTTGTTTTACCAAAAGAATGTAACTATGCGTTTGTGGGACTTGTCTAAAAGTTGAGAATTGGATATTTCAATTTTAGGGTAATCGATTTTTGACTGAGTTTTGTAGAGTTGAACAAATCGATTAAACTCAGCGATAATTCTTTCGTCATGTTCGTCGTCATTGTCAGAGTTTTCAGGTTGGTCGGAGTCAGTTTCGTTGTTAGCGAAAATTTTGATTTTGGAAAGGAAATCAGCACATTGCTTAAAATGGTTGATTTTGATGCGAGAAAGAGCATCTGCGTTTTGGTTTACCTTGCCGGGCTTGTACTCAATCTTATAATTGTTTTCCTCTAGCTTAAGGCGCCATCTGGCTAGACGACTGCCAGGATCTTTGATGGAAAAGAGCCAAGTAAGCGGACGGTGGTCACACAGGAGTGTAAACCTTCTCCCAAAAAGATACGGTCTGTAGTGCTTAACAGCCCAAACTATGGCCAACCATTCTCGTTCGATGGTGGAATATCGTGTCTCTGCAGCACAGAGGGTGCGAGAAGCGTATGCAACAGGGAAATCTTCTCCCACAGGGCCTTGAGAAAGAACCGCTCCAATAGCAAAATCACTAGCATCAGTAGTGAGCAGGAAGGGTTCTTCAAAGTTTGGATATATCAGAATTGGGTCAGATACAAGGGATTGCTTCAGTTCATTGAAGGAAGACTTGCAATCTGCGTCAAAGATGAACTTGACGTCTTTTTGGCGTAGTTTAGTCAGAGGTTTAGAGATCTTCGCAAAATTTGGTATGAAGCGTCTGTAATACCCAGCGAGACCAAGGAAAGATTTAATATCTTTCGGAGTTTGGGGTTGCGGAAAGTTCTGAATACATTCAACCTTTGAAGGGTTTGGTTTTACACCTTCTTGTGTGATAAGATGGCCAAGATAAGCCACTTCTTTTCGAAGAAATTCGCACTTATCAGGTTGAATTTTGAGGTTAGACTTCCGAAGTCGTTTAAAAACTTCTGTTAACCGGGAAATATGTTCATGGATGGTCGGAGAGTAGACGATGATATCATCCATGTAGACGAGACAACGTTCATTCTGGATAGCCAGAAGAATATTGTCCATGACCCTCTGAAAAGTAGAAGGTGCATTTTTTAAACCAAATGGCATACGAACGAATTCGTAATGACCATTTTCGACAGAAAAGCCAGTCTTAGGAATATCTTCCTCTTGGATTTCCAACTGGTGGAACCCGGAAGCGAGATCCAGTGTCGAAAAGTATTGACACTTTCCAAGTTGGTCGAGAAGATGGGAGATATTTGGCAGAGGATATTTATCATCTACAGTAAATTCATTTAATTTCCTGTAATCGTTAACAACTCGCCACTTTTGTTTGCCAGAAGCATCGAGCTTCTTGGGGACGACCCATACAGGGGAGGACCAAGGAGATGAGGAGTGCCTAATGATACCTTGTTCAAGCATTTTTCCAATTTGGGTTTTCACTTCCTGTTTATGAACTTGGGGATATCTGTATGATTTAGTGAAAACGGGCATTGCGTTATTCGTATCAATCCAATGTTTAACCTCGTTAGTGAAAGTCAAGACGTCACCTTCAAGATAGAAAATGTCTTGAAATTCCAAACAAAGATCAGTGATTTGTTCGCGTTCTTCGTCATTTAGATGTTCAGTTCTAATTTGTTGCCTAATAGTCGAGCTTCTGTCTATGTATTGGGATTCATGATAATCGTCTGTATTGAAATTCAGAAGAGGGTGAGTTTTGTCAAGTGGTTCCAGTTTTAAATCAGAAAAAGTTACTGTTTTGGGCATCGCGTTAGCATTTATGATAGAAGTTAGAAATTCACCATTTGCATTAATGTGTACGAGTGAGTTTGGAAGTCGTACTCTGTCAATTTCTTGGGTTGATAAAATGGCGTCGATATTAGAGAGGTTGCATTTAAGATTAAAGATCTTTTCTGTTCGTGCCTCAATAGTTATTTTGTTTTGTGTAGGTGTTTGTGAGTTAATATTTGGCTTAACATTGGGTGTGTCGGGTACATCAGTCAAGGGTTGATTGTTATCGGGAACTTTGTGTAATGGGATGGTTTTAAAATTTGTTATTTGCTGTTTAGATTTTAAGTCAACTATGCATTCATAGTGTTCGAGAAAATCTAATCCTAGTATGCCGTCAAACTCAATGTCCAAATCGTAAATGAAAACTTTATGTGGGTTACGTGGAGCGAATGGAATTAGGGTAGATTGTGAAATGGGAATTTTTTCATGGGTAATACCTTGAATCGTTACCCTTTCAGGAGATCTTTGGGTGAAATTCTTTACGGTATTTTCTTTGAAGATAGAGATACCAGCTCCGGTATCAATAAGTAGTTTGAATTTAGAAGAAGCGTCAAGAATGTAATAAAGGTTTTTAGAATTAACGGTAAGAAGGGGGCTTAGAGAAATTGTTGCTCCGGGAAGTTCAAGTCGGGGTTCAAATCGTCCAGATTTAGATTTTGAATTTGGGTTTCGACTTCGCACAAAGTTGCTGTCGAATCGGGAGGTTGGTCTAGGCTCGGAAGCGCTAGAAAATCCTGATAATCGTGACAATCAAAAGGCTCGACAGGGGTATTGTCAAAAGTTTTTTCGAAGCCAGAATAATTTTGACTATCATCCTCGTAGTCATAAGTGTTGTTATTATCGGTATAATAGTTCGAATATTGAGTGTAATCAACATTTTGGTGTTGATTAAAATGATGAGTCCTTTCAGGGCGGTTATTAGGATTGTTTGGTATTACCGATGGGCGATAATAGTTAGGGTTCATTTGAGACCTAAAAGGGGGTCTCTGAAAGTTTTGTGGACGAAACTGTTGTCCTTGTCGAACAGGGGGTGTATTTGAAGGGAAATTTGGCCTTGTTTGTTGATTAGGCCCAACAGCATTTGGTCTATAGTTTGGATTAAACGTTTGAGAACTATTTTGTGTTTTCAAACGGCAATTTGCAGCTATGTGGCCTAATCGACCACAATGAAGACACTTAAGTGGTTGTGTCGGCTTTCGAGGTGGGAAATTTGGTTTGAGAGGAACAGATTTGTTTGTTTTCTGATCCTCGAAATAATAAAGTTGGAGCTCTCTTCTAATACGGGAGTGTGCCTCTAGAAGGTCTTTAGTATTACTGGCACGTATAACCTGACCATTGTATCCACTAGAGTGGTCTGGGCGTCTTTTTGTTCTGGACTTAGCCCAGCCGTTTTATGAATGCAGGAGTGCATTTTCGCACTCAAGACTTGGAGACGATTGTAGAACGTTAGTGGGGACTCATTTGAAAGTTGTTTCAGACGTTGTAGGTCATGAATCAAGGAAGAGAGATCACGAGAATCTCCAAAGTGTAGGTTCAAGAGTTGTTTAATTTCAAGATACAATCCGGGATTCCTTGAATTTATCAACTGCGCCGCTTTCCCTTTGAGTTTATTCTTGATGTGGATCACTAATAAATACTTTTGATCCGCCGTGGACATATGATATGCGCAATTACACGCATCTATAAAGGTGCTCAAGGAAATTTGGTCGCCTTCAAATTCGGGTATAACGGAAAATATCTCCGTTAACCGATATCTTTCTGTTTCAGGGGTACCTGAATTTGGTGAAGCTTGTGCCATGTTTATCGATATAAATGAATTGGAGTATAAAATTTATAGAATAAAATGTTAAAGGGTGTAAAAAATTAATGAACTGTAGAATACGTTAGTGGGAATTAACGATTGTTTGAACGATAGAACAGTATGGTATAAAAAATGTAAAGCAAATAAAATCAATAGTTCAAATAAATCAGTTAATCAAATGGATAAATAAATCAATAAAATATGTAAGTCAAATATATCAATGTCAATAAAAGAAATCAACAAATATATCAAATAAATAAAATATTTCGTTCAAATCAAATATATCAAAAAAAAAATCGAATAATAAAATAGATCAGTTTCGATCAAATAAAATAAAATTATTTAAAATCAAATCAAATATTTACTTAAAACGAATGACGATTCACCATTACATCAACTTACATCAACAGGAACATTGGAAGCGCCGTGTACTACGTTTGATTGCAGTGAGGACTTCTTCCAGGTTCGTTGTTCCGTTGAGGGATAGGAATCCGCCGCTACCTGTTAGAGTACTCGTATTCTAGTAACGTTAGACGGATCCTACTGACAGCGCCAATTTGTTATATCACACTTTCAAAATTTCTCTTTTTAAAAAAGACTTTATTTATAGTTGCACAATTATTAACTTTTAATATAAAACTTGAAAATAACAATATAATACTTTATAACAATAAAAAGACAAAATTAGTGTTAAACTAAACTAGACAAATCTGTAAGTAATAATGAATACAAACATAAGGCAATTGAACAATTTATAACATAAGAATGCTGACTAAGCTGTCGCAGCGTTTGCTGTTCTCACGGATGTACGTCGTCGAAGGTAACCTGAGACGACACGTGGATGCTGACTCAGCTTGGGAACTGTTGCTAGATGGTTTCACATAAGTCGATGGAATAACTTATATAACATATATATATATATAAATATATATATAGATATATAGATATAGATATATATATATATATATATATATATATATATATATATAATAAATTGTTTCTGGTCAGGGAACATTCATCAGTTGCGCTTCTCACATCATCATCGAACACTTATTTATGTATTTGATAAATAGCAGTAAATTTGTAAACGCGAGATGTAAGACCGACATCTAGGATTTTCCAGGAAACTAACACACAGAGGTTCCGAATCTGGAGAAAGAAAAAAATGGGTTCACCAAATAAACATCTGCAGGCAAGAGCTCAGAGAGTACCACAGAGTAGTTAAAGAGTTAAACGAGCATGCAGATCGTTTTAAAATGTACTTTCGGATGACTAAGGATGAATTTAATTTTCTCCGTGAACTTATTAAAGACGATATTAAAAAGAAAAATATCCAATTTCGAAGAGCGATTGGGTTGTTTCAGGTAAGCTAAAAAATCATAATCCTTTTTATTTTCGAAACTTTAGTTTAATTTATTTAGAGAAATAGTTCGCCTGCGTTCATCTTCAAAGTTTGATGAATTCTCACAATAATTCTGGGGTGAACAAGCTGATTGCATGGTAGGAGAGGATTGAGCAGAATTTAACGATGTAGAGGCACGTATTTGTTGTGGACTTGGCGGCCTTGCAAAACTTCCTTTCTCAGCTTCGAATACGGCCTTACTCACTGCTAGTTTCACACAAGTTTGTTCGTATTTTGGTAGCTTTTTAGTCATTTTTGAAATACAAATCAATTTTGTCCATACTTCTCATGAACGAATTATTTGTTTCTGCCATTTTTTCTTGATTTTCGTATTTTCTTTTTCTTAAATTTGCATTTTCCTGCATGATATGAACCATTTCTGCGGCTGCAGATGTTTTGCTGCACTCTTTACGCTTTTTTGTATGATGAAACAAGTTCTTATTTGTACCGCGCTGTGCATCCTCTTTCTTTAACCTGGTTTCTTTTCATTTCTACGCACTAATGTTTCATCTAGATATTCTCCTACATCTAAAACCTCTGTCTCTAGATTAACTTGAACCTCTATCCCTGGATTGACTTGAACCTCTATCTCTGGATTGACTTGAACCTCTGTTTCTGGATCAAATTGTGATTCTTGTTCATCGGCGATGTCTATTTCAGGTATTAAATTGCTAAATATCATTAAAAAATATGTATTATAGGTATTAAAGTACATCAACATTTTTTATCATACTTTCGACCTTCCAAATAGGGCTAAAGAAACGATATTTGTTCTTCAAATTTCCAGGCAGGTATATTTTTAGTGGCTGGCCACTTTTTGTTGACAGTCGTCTATTTCTAGCATTATTGAAACATCTGCGAAATTTGCCCACACAGCTGTTTAGCTTTGTCGGCTAGTATTACATCTGGACATGACATGATTCCCAGCTTCTTGGTTAGAGACTGCTCGACCGTTTTGCCTTCACCCTTATATTGAATATTCAACTTAATCCTAAACTCTTGGATATTCCCTGAGTGCTGGAAACTGTCTAAAATCTGTCCCGTGCACAAATCTGGTAACAAAGATATCATAACAAATTACAGACCCATCGCATTATTCCTAACGTTGCTAAAGTATTCGAGATGTGCAATTATCAACAGATTTTTTGTATTGTCAGATCACACATATCGCAGGACTAACACGGTTTCATGAAAAATAGATCCACAGTCACTAACTTATCGATTTTCACCCAGTTCACAGCTGCAGCCCTTGACTCCAAAAGTCAAGTAGACGGGGTCTATACGGATTTTACCAAGGCTTTCGATAAACTTCATCACCCAATATTATCGGTCTTTGGTTTCAGTTACTCGCTGGTTAATCTATTTAAATCCTGCTTAAGTAACCGCCATCAATTTGTTAGCTATAACGGCTTCAAATCAAACATATTTACTATCAGTTCAGGAGTACCTTAAGGTTCCAGTCTTTGTCCGTTATTGTTTCTGATATTCATTAACGACTTATCTACTATACTGTTATCTGAAACTATTCTTTTTACAGAAGTACTGAAATTATTTCTTAAAGTCGAGGGCACCAGTGACAGCTTACGGCTACAAAATCACCTGAGTCAGATCACGTTATCATGTACCAAGAACATCGCGAAATGCAAAGTTTGTTTTTATACTTTAAAGAGGAATCCTATACTATTTGATTATTCGTTGAATAATCAGACTATTGAACGATGCACTATCATAAAGGACCTAGGTGTATATTTCGATCATAAATTCGCATTCGCTGAAAATATTTCCATAACATCGGCACTGTGTTCGTTGGGTTTTATTTTGCGAAATTGCAACAGCTTTCATAACATATCCGCTCTGAAATCTTTATATACATGCTTAGTGCGCCCAAAGTTAGATTATTGCAATCTTATCTGGCATCCTAGCTACAAGATTCATCTTGAGCGTTTGGAGGCGGTGCAAACAAAATTCCTGAAATTTCTCGCTTTTCGAGTCGAGGGCTCATATACTGTCAGAGGATACCAGCACAATTTACTTCTTGACAGATTTGGGATAAGGTCTTTAGTTATGTATTGGAATTTACATAGCCTTTCATTTCTATACAAATTGGTTCACAACAGAATTGACTCTCCTGTTCTTCTGTCAATGATCCCGATAAATTCGCCAAGGCTTGTTTCAAGAAATAACACCTATTTTTATCTGTTTGCAAATACAAATGTGCTTATAAAGACACCATTATTAATCATATGTAGACATTATAACAGTATATCTAGAATCTGTAATATTAACTATGGCAGTTTGGGATCAATCGCTGAAGCATATATACAACAAATGAAAGGTCAACTATGGTTCAGTTACTAGTAAAAGTCTCTTGTATTTCAAAAAATAAAAAGAATAAAAAGAACAAAGAACATTGCAAATATAACGTCATAAATTTTAAAGAAATAAAATATTATTAGTATGTTTCATTATTTTCTAATATTTGTCCTGTAATTTGATTTATTTCTGTTGGGCAATAAACTAAACTAAACTGAACATTCAGTAGTCCTTTTGGCGCTAGTTGATGCCGACTCTAAGTTTATTGCAATTGACGTTGGCTCCTATGGGAGGAATAGTGATGGTGGTATATTTGAGAAGTCAGACGTCAGTAAAAAGCTTCAAAGTGGAACATAAAGTGTACCTGAGAATGCTAAACTGGAAACAAATGGATTACCACAGCCACATTACTCTAACGATGCCTTTAGAACTCGAGAAGCTTTTAAGGAATATTTTAATTCACCTACTGGTGCTGTAGCTTGGCAAATAGGCATGGTTCGTAGAGGGTTTATCGAATCAAATAAAATAACATAGGAAATAAAAGACTGAGCTTCGTGTTAGCGTTAATTGTTTTTGGTTTATATTTTTTTATTTTTTTTTTATTTTATTTATTTGCATAAACATAATATTAATACTCGAATAGATTCCTAAAATTATCACCTGGTATTTTCAATTTCTGGCCGATTTCTTCCCAGGCATCCTGTCGCATGTGCTGATCCCTATAGTCATGGGAAGACTGCTTGTACAAAACACCATGTTTTCTCACATTTTCAGTTAAAGTTTCCTCCATTATAAAATATAAATCACTTAATACGGCTATTGTAACCAACAACAGAAATGCAAAAACCTGAAACCATAGAGAGAACCTGCGTGACCATGGTTTGCATTTATTAAATGACAGAATTTAAATTTTGTACTGGTCCCTATACAAAAAGTTATTATTAATTCACAAAATACAAATTGTTGTATACACTCGAATTATTTGTAGGCTTCCGGGAAACCGGAAAGTAAAGATATAGTCGTTTTGCTATGAGACTTGTGACATTACAACACAACGACCTAAGTTACTAAATCTGTTTTTTACTTTGTTTACAGGCATTATAACTTAATTGTGTTACAACAGCTGCTATATATTATATGTTAATATTTATGTATTAAATTTGTAAATATTATAAACGAAATCACTAATAAAAAGTCTTTACCTTTTAGTAAAATTAAATCAAATAACTTGTTTTTAAAGATCTTAGTCTGACAAATAAACAAACAAAAAAATCCCGAAAGAGGCGACACTAGCTTCTCTATGTCACGCGTGCCGAAAATGTAAACTTGCAGAAACGAACTCACATTGTCGTGTATACCTTGCCGTGAGCTACATGAGGTCACGTGACTTGACGTAACCATAGTGTACTTCACGATATGCCGATGCGCATCCAGCAGTCTGTCTGACGTTTGGTATAACGTCACGTTGGAGTAAAAATTTAAAATTCTTAAAGCTTAACACATAAGAGAGTAGTGTTTTCGTATCAGTAATTAGTTTCAAAGACATATTTTGTAATACAACTGAATTGGATATATTATCGAACATGTGTAACCGTTAATGATTGAATGTAAATGTGTGTTTCCACTCAATTATTATAAAATGAAATGAACATTTATGTTTTCGACAAAAGCGATTTATTTTTATTCATTTGCTTAAGGAGATATGATGGTAATTTTTGCTGGTCAACATTTACCTTTGAAAAATAGTTATACCTATCATGTAAGAAGTACCAAAAATTTAAAAACATTATCTGTTAACAATAAAAATTCTACCTATATTGTATTTGACTTGATTCTTTTTCAAAACATTAACATTATCGTTAATAACTAAAGTTTTCAGGTGGATCTATATTCTGTTAAAATATTAAGAATGATTTGAGATTTTTGTTGAACTAATATTTCAACAACTACAGGGAGAATTAAATCACCTATAGAATAAATAAAACTACAGCATCAAATGCCAATTATTTTTTATTTGTTAATTTATATCGTTTTTTCGAATTTTCTTTGGCAGTTGCTGAAACTTATTCTACTATTCATCTCTCGTAGTCTAATATATATTCTTGTCGTACTTAAACAAATAATTACTTCATATAGCACTGATGTTTTTGGTAAGCGGTGTAAGCTTCTTTCAGCTAAACTATGGAAGATATATTCCTCGTTACTTAAATAATTTCCATTCATTTGGTAAAATTCTGCTTCCAAAATTTGAGGTGCTAGCCAAAAATCATCGTTAGGGCGTAAAAGAGAACCATTCGATATTTTGTCTAACCAGTCAGGTATTCTGGAGCAATCTAACTTTTCTGTGGAAACCCCCAGAGAATATTTCTGCAACATACTGTAATCATTCGAGGCTAATTTTTTCTTTAATTTCATAATTCTTCATTAACTCATTTCTAGTAAAATCCTCTTGTAAGTAATCTGGTTCTACAAATGTAAACTATTGTTCTTCATACTGTGATTGAATAAATTCTTTTGGTGCAGTCAAATTGGAAAGCATTTTTTGTGTTAAGCAAACATCTTCAGTATCTGACTCTTTACTTGTGGATGGTTCTGTTTCATCTGTTTCTTAGTAATATTAATAAAACTAATATGTTCAAATTTGAGTTGACAAATCAGCATACCGTTATAAGTGTAACGTGGTGTACTTTAGCTGATTTAAAAGCATGCGTAAATTGTATTGCAGATATTTCGAGCGTGCAGAAATAGCACGTGACGATAATGTCACCACCTTTCATCTATACCATATATGGAACACCCTGTTAAATTACAGTTAATATATCGGTTGATTTTTTTAAAAATCGAAACATGTTATATTGGCATATTTCGAATTTTGAATAAAAGGTAAGTTGATGCAAGTATCTAATATTTAGCGCATGTGGTGGAAAAAACTAACTAATACTCAGCACACTCAGTTGAGTAGTTCTTACGTGATGCCCTATCAAACAAACAAACAAACAAACAAATAGACAAACTTCAATTTTATAATAGTATAGATATGTAGATAAAGATATCCCTTCATAAGTTTCAGTAACCAAAGAAATAAATATAATTCTTTTCGTACTCATAACAGTAGTTTTCTTGAGTAGAAAAACTAAGATATAAGCTGAATAAAAATCATATTTTCAATTTGCTAAATTTGCTCTTGGTTAATTATTTCAGTTTTCATTTTGTACTCCTTCCTCAAAAAATCCCAGTTCCGGCCTTGTATCCGATCTATGTTTGTTCAAAATATCCTTGAAAGATATTTTTACCGGATCGGGACTCGACCCGATCTTGACTGGCATAGAAGTGTGAATACAAACACTGTTTCTCATTTGCTAAACAGACCAAGAATGAATCGTGGCCGGCACGATGTTTAAATCTACTGATCAGTAGTGGTGCGGGAATGGACTGGACCTTGACTGGCACGTAATTGTGAATGCACACATTGTTTCTCATTTAATAATATTTTACCAGACCTAGAACGGACTGGGGCTGAACTGTGATCGGCACTATAATATGGATCAACCCTTAAGAAACGGAGAACTTCATAACTCGGTCGAACATGAACTCATGCACTTCCTGGTTGAACTGCTCGTACCCTAAGCTTGGGCATGTTTATGATGACCTCTACCTCCAAAGCCATAAGCAAAACTTAAATTACTCTTCTTGATTCCACTAAGCCTTAAATTTCTTTGCAATTCAACGTCTCTGATACCGTTTACCGTTTATGAAACTCTGGCCAATTGATCTTTAGTTTCCTCTGGTAGATCTGGGTACGACAGGTGTACTAATCGTCTAATTTCTACTTCGAATTCTTAAGGAATTGATTGTCGTATCTTTTGTTTAGGATGGTGATGATCTTGTCGAAATTACCTTATCATCCACTTTGTTTTGGATGGGACTGATTTTATCTTATTCTTCATTTTGTACTGTGTTTTTAATTGAATTGATTTCATCTTTTACCTGGCTTTGGATTGAATCGAGGTCATCTACTTTAGTTTCAAAAGTATCTCTGGTATTTTTTATGAACTTAATGTCATCATTGACCTCTTTCATGTCTCAGTCAACTGCTTCGTTACCTTGCGTTACTATTTTCATTAATTTTTTAAACTGCTGTTGTTCTTTTAATTCATCAGTCTATCTCTTTAATTCCGTTTGTCCATGTTTCTCTTTTCATCTAATATTTTAAATTCTGAAGATAACCCTTCAATTAAATTCTTTTGTTTTTTTCCATGGCAGTGACGATATATTTTTTTGTTTTTCATCTATATTAGTTACAACGTTCTCTAATTCAATTTTAATTTTTTCATCAAAAGATTTCACTAACCTTTGCTAGATTTCCTCTTGACAGTGTTTCTCCTTTTCACGTTTTTCCAGGATCTGTGTTATTTTTACGTTTAGTTTATCAGCAACCTGCTTGAATATTTTTTTGCTAGATACGTTCATTTCTGCCATACTTCGAGTTGTAATATAAATCAATTTACGATGTTAACTTTACTTATTCCTGACTTCGGACACCAACTTTCAATAAATTTCGTTGGTTTGCAATTAATTTAATACAGATATTCACTTTCGCTTTCGAGAACTTTATTTACAAACAAATACATCCACAATTTATTTACAACAGCTGATTGATACAAGACAAACGGAATATAAACCAACTAATAATACTACTCAAAATGTACAATGTCATTTTATAGCAGCATGGAACACTCTTGTCTTTCTAGATGGTCATTTCATTGTTGGTGCATTGTTTTACTGGAATTGTCAAGACGAACTTGAGGTGGTCTTTTTTTTATTGCTTCAGCCGGCAATGTTCTTTTTTGTCGGCATGATTAATCTAGAAGGAGTCTTAATTTTCCTTAGGCGGCGTAAATAAATTTTATAACAGTATATATTAATGGTGTTATAGGACTGTTGATAATGTAAAAAAGGATTCAATATATAAAAAGTAGTACATGTTTATAATAATTGTCTTCATAGAAAACAGCATAGCGTTTGATGTTTCGAAATGATACCGGTGCCTATAGGCAGACTGAGCTTATTATTAACAGAAAACACATTTTTTCATTGCTAGCTCTTAGTCTGTAAACATGAACTAGAGCCTGTAAAATCTAATTGTCAAAATATCAGTAAAACATTGAGCTGTATGGCATATGCCATAACTATCCTATCTTATATAAGATCCAAGGGAAGTTGGAATGGTGCTCTCATTAATTTCGGATCGTTAGCGTTCACTAGTAGGCAGGCTTTTGGTAGCAATTCCGAGAGTCAATGGGATTCATCTCTGACTTGTCGTTTACCGCAAATAGTAACTCATTAATTTGGTTCTAGAAAGAACCCATTTCAAATAATTCAAAATGAAACCTGTTATATACGAACAACCTGTATCAACAATACTTCTTATCTGATAAATCTGTACACTGAAATTCAGTGATTTGGATATAAATTATATGTGCAATTTCCTTGGCGTCTACAATTTTCTGCATTTGTTTTTCCGATATCTCCAAAATTGCGTGCGAAAAATGTGTAAAATCAACTCTGAATCTAACTTAATATAATGCATTATAAAATAAACCATTTTGTTAATGGATATCATTGAACGGTAGTTTCTTGGCTGTTGTTTTTTTTTCCCGAAAAACGATCAATCTGACACTATAATGGTACACCATCGTGATATTTAACACAATGTCGTTTAAGTTACCAAAAATGATTAAGCCTTTTCAGAAAAATCTACGAGCATAGACTTCCTCTTTTTTTATTACTTTACCTGTTAAAATGTTATCAGATTTTACTTTAGAAATCCCACATTCTAGTCAAATAACGTTTAAAAAATCTGAAGGCAGTACTGCCCTCGAAGTTCCTTCAATCAAGCATTTCATGCTATCGCCTTCTGGCGATATTGTTAAAAGGGGGAACATTTTGAAATCGTGGTTGAACCTTGAACAGTTGAATTTTTCTGCTTGTATTTCGTCTCTTGTCTAACTGACACGTCCCGTCGCTGTGTGTGTGTGTGTGTGTATTTATTATATGGGAGTTTTCTGGTTAGAAGCAAACTAGCTAAAAATTACAGTCATATAAGATAGTTGTGACTGTAGTTTATTCCTTTGCATCGTTATGGAAATCAAATGAATCGATAGCCATTTTGATGTAATGGAATCGTCTTGGGGCAACGATATTGCTTAATATGGTGCATTTTGCAAAAAATCTAAATTATTTAAATTACAGTTCTTCCAAAAACTACTTATCGCAGTATCCATCTCGTGAAAATAATACAAATAAATAAAATGTCAAATTATCATTTACACGAAGATTAATGTTTTAACCTACGTAAGGTTATGAATTTCAGTAAAAATATCAATCAAAAAAAATGCTCCAATCAAGGCTTATAAAAACTCATTAGGAATTATTTCTGATTGCTTACAACTTTCCCATTGACAGTATTATGATCCCATCATTACTACTTATAACATAATTAAAAAAAAACCCAAAACATATTTAGGATTTTAGGGAAAAATATTATTTTATGGACGAGATATTTGCCTGCTGGCCTGTTATTCTTATGGAATATATTTTTTTGCTGCGCCTGTTATTTTATGGAATTTAATTTTCAGTAGGTCCTGTTTTTTTGGAATCTATTATGACTCGTTTAGATTATGCCGAAGTGAGCAGGGAATTAGGCAAGTCAGCCGGCAGTGCGAGAATGTAAACAATGTACTTCTCTAGTTAGTGCCACTGCTACTGCCACTCCCTGGTACTCGTCAAAATAGCGGTTTTTATGGAAGTCAAAGGATTGGCAGTACAAGCGAGAGCGAGTGTTTACATTCAGCCAGTGCTCGACTTTGATTTTAGTTATACCATAAATATCAATATTTTTATTGATCAAAATACTTACTCTTGAAAGAAATTCAATACTCTACAAAAAGGTTATTATTACCATTAAAATTATTCGAAGTTGAAGTTAAATTCAAATGTTTTTTGAATAAAGAATAACTATAAAAGTACTGGATTTAACGAAAAATGTTAAGAAATGTCTTTTGTAAAGTATTAAATTTCCTTTAAGAGTAATTACGTAATTACTTGGACCAATAAAAATATTGATATTTCTGGTTGTTTCAAAAATCCAAATTCGAGCAAAAAAATTGAAAAAACAAATCAATGTTTAAGGTACGATTAAAACAAAACTCCTATTATGTCAATTTACTGTTTTGGGTAACGAAACGTGATTACTTTTAAAAACCTATAGTCGTAACGATACATGTCTTAATTTCATAATATTTTTTTCTGTCTCCAGATATCATATTCTCACAGTATCGTTGAAAAAATAAATGGTCGTTATTTTTTTTTATATGGACCTTTCCTTTTTTGTTATAATATCGATATGGCATTGAAACACCGATATATTGTTATATTATATATTAAGTTTTATACAACATTTTGGGAGAAAAAAAATTATCATCATAGTAAAAAAATGTTCCGGCTTATAACCTAAATAGTATAATGATAATTTTTTTCCCTGACAAGAACAACTATACATTTTCTACTTGTTTTTCTTGCGTGTTAAAACGATGCATATGGGAAAATCTAAAATATTAAAAAACATGATTTTTTGTAATAAGTAGAAATAATAAAAAATTAAAAAATTAATATTGTTACTTGAGAAATAGGTTGTAATGGTAACATGTAAATACAAAAATTCCAGGTAAGAGCAAGATCTATGGAATAGAATAGACACAATTCCTCTTGTTGCTTTGCACATTGCAAAAAGCATAGTTTTTGCAATAACTAATTACTTCTATAGAAAAGCAATATAAGCCCAATATATTTTTTAATAAATTGCTCTTGACTTGGCTAAATTAACGTAAGCAATTTCGTGATAAAATTCAGTATTTTAGCAATAACACAATATACAACAAAAATAAGTGTAATCTTGCATAATTGAGTTTACAGCGGGGAAGAGTCTGGTTACTAAGAATTATGTTTGTAAATTCCGCTTTATAGACATAATTAATAAGTGACTATGCATTGACCCTTTTCCTAATGTATCAAACTTTTGTTGACTAATCAAAGTTATCTGTTTAATTTAATACCATTATTCATTCCGTTGTTGTAGAGATCTTACTAAAAACACTTGTATTTTGCTGTAGAATAAAAGTAGTTAAAGATTTAGAATTTTAATTGTTTTTAAAAACTAAGTTTTTAACAAAACAAACATTACTGGCGCAGTCGACGTAGAATAGTTCAACGTACCCAAGTCCTCAACGTAGCAGTACAACAGTTTTGAGAAAACCAAAAATCTCCAAAAAACTGACGGTTTTCAAGCCGAAACGAACTAAAACCTACCATTCAGCGAGAAATCAAGGTATGTGAGACTCTCCTCAACCAAGATACCTTCCTTGAATGCCCATTGAAAGTATCAAGAAAACATTTTTTGAATTTTTAAGAACAAGCGAACAATTTTGATTAGTTTCATAAGTGTAACAAATAGCACATAAAACAAAACGTGAAAAAACAATTGACTCAGATATTTAATTACAAATACAAAGAGCCTTTGTTTCAATCTTTATACAACAATTTTTCTTGAATAGCAGTCTTATTTCTAATTGATATATTTCATTTAGACGAATTAGCATTGCTAACAAAACAATAAGATAATTTAAAAGATAACATTCGCTTAAATTGCAATTAATTTCTTTCATGAACTTGAAAATAATTTGCATGATTTAATTTTAAGAAATAAAAACTGTGTTGTTTATTTTAATTCACCCACATTTTGAATTGATTTGTTTTTACAATTTTGTATTGACATCAAAAATTTCTTTTATTACTCAATTGTTTTTCGAAAATCAAGTTGAAAACAAAAAAAATCTTTATTTTTACTAAATTTTATTTAAAAGTGAATGAACAAGTTCATAAACCCTAAAAAAGTTTTTGACACAGATTCCAGTGATTCTGAATTAAATCTTTCTTATTTCCACGAACAAATAACAAAAATCATGAGCCAACCAGCCCAGCAACCCCAACAAATCTCACAAACTTCGCAAGTCACAATTGACATCAATTTAATCAAATACTTTGCCGAATTCATCCCCGATTTGAATGGAAACCCCTTGGAGTTGCGACAATATATTGCTCAAGTTGAAAGCATGTTCAGTGAATTCTCCGACAAAACTCACAAATTTGTCTTTGCCCACGCACGTCAAAAATTAAAAGGTGCTGCAAAAATAACTTGTGCTGGAAGATCAGAATTAAATACATGGGATACTCAGGAAGCTAGACTAATTTCCCTTTACTCATGCACTGATACTTTAGAAACCCTTGAAACGAAACTAAATCAAGCCTATCCCAAACCTAATGAAACTCTTTTTAACTTTGCCTCAAGATTACAACACATTAATTCTCAAATCATTGATAAAATACATGTATCAGAACCAGACTTAAACAGACAAATTTTAAAAATTGAATTTTGTGAACTAAATGCAAGAAATAGATTTATAACTTTCATCTCTGAACGTTATCAAACTGACATAAAATTAACGAATCATGTTGCTCTTGAACCAGCAATTGACATTTTGCAAAACCTAGAACAAGAATACGAAAATCGTATGGCTAAAAGAAATTTAGGACAGTCACAACAAAGACATCCAAACAACCCAAAACCTCAATTTCAAAATCAAAAAGGTTTTCGATCGAACAATAATTTCAATTCTCACACTTCTAATCAAAGAAGTCACAACCAAAACTTTCCCAACATTTTCAAAGGAAAACAATTTCCAAATCGATACAACCCAAATCAACAAAGACAATTTAACCCTCAATTTCAAAGAAGATAAAATGTCAATAATCCCCAAGGACTAAACCAAAACAGAAATTTCAAACCTCATCCCACAAAACCAATGTCAGGTGTAGAACACTTCACTCAGAGAACTAATAATCCAGGATCCTCAAGACAACATTCATCTACCCCCATGTCAGGTGTAGAACATTTCAATCTTGAAAACGAAAATAATGAAAACATTTGGGAAACAACGAATATTGTAACCAACAAAATACAGACTATTTTGAACAATCTCCCCATCATAACTAGGATTTTCGAATTACTTCTAACTCGAAGAATCAAACTTAACGTATGAATTAAATCAAATAACAGTAAATTCTTTGCCTTTCATAAAAATACAAATCGAAGGTAAAATTTCCCAATTCTTAATTGATACCGGATGTTCATTTTCAATAATAAGACCTTACATTATACATGAATATTACCCTGAAGGAATTTTCATAGACAAAACTGAATTAAAAACTTGTAGAGAAAAAGCTACCGCTGAATACAAAGCAGTAGTGCCGCCCTTTACTGAATTTAACAAAAAACAAAACTTAGAATTTATTATTTATGACTTTCATGAATACTTTGATGGATTAATAGGTTTTCGACATCTTCAAAACATAAATCTTTCAATTGATGTAGAAAATAATCAACTTGTAAACAGAGAAACAAACATTCCAATTTATTTCCGTGAAGATTTTTCAACTTATACTTTTAATCTTAATCGCTTAAAAATCATCACCTAACGAGTCCCAGTGAACGTAAAAGAAAGACAAATTTTAATTCATTCTTATCATCAAAATACCTGAAATCTTCACAATTGCAAGAAATAGCTTTGCAAAAATAGAAATTCACAACTCTCTCCCAAAACATAATTTAATAACATTTAACAAACCTTTCCCTTGCACCATAATCAATGACCAAGTAGAAATCTACAATTTTAATTTAATACCCCCAGAAAGTGACAAAGTAGACATATCAACCCTTATTAGAACTAATCATTTAAACTCCGAAGAAAAAACTTCATTACTAAACGCATGTGAAGAATTCAATGATATTTTTCAAAAACCCAAAGATCAACTTAGTTTCACGAACATAGTCAAAGACATACAGATTTCCTCAAATACACAAAGAAGAAATTCACAGGCAAATTGAACAAATGTTAAATGATGGAATAATCAGACCAAGTATCTCACCCTGGTCATTCCCTGTGTGGATAGTACCAAAGAAACTCGACGCATCAGGAGGAAGAAATCACTATTCGCCATTAGTGATAGATTACCGAAAAGTAAACGAAAAAAACATTGACGATCGCTATCCTATCCCCAACATAAATGATATTTTAGACAAATTCGGAAGATGTAGATATTTTACAACCCTTGACTTAGCCTCAGGTTATCAGACAACGGATATTGCGAATTTTTAAGAATGCCGTTTGTACTTAAAAATGCACCCTGCGACATCCCAAAGAGTAATGGACAATGTTCTCCGCAATTTTCAAAATAAGATATGCCGCGTATATATGGACGACATTATTGTATTTTCAACTTCACTTACAGAACACATCAAAAACTTGAAACCAATTTTTCAAACTCTTAGAAATGCTAATCTCAAAACACAACTTAATAAAAGTGAATTTTTAAGAAAAGAAGTAGAATTCTTAGGATACATCATAACACCATCAGGAAATAAAACCTAACCCAAAGAAACTTGAAGCTATCAAAAAATTCCCAACCCCCAAAACTTACCGAGAAATCAGAAGTTTCTTAGGATTGATTGGATATTACCGAAAATTTATTAAAAATTTTGGGAAAATATAGTCAAACCTCTTACGCAAAAATTAAAGAAAGGAGAAAAAATAATCATAGACGAAGAATTCATAAAAACTTTTAATTACTGTAAAACACTTTTTATGTAATGAACCAATTTTGCCTTATCCAGATTTTTCAAAAGAATTTCAACTCAGAACAGATAGTTCTAACTTTGCATTAGGAGCTATTTTATCTCAAGACGGACACCCTATATGTTATGCCTCACGAACTTTAAACCCAGCTGAAATTAATACTCAACAATAGAAAAGGAACTACTTGCTATTGTTTGGGCATGTCGTTACTTTAGACCATATTTGTATAACCAGAAGTTTACAGCCTTTTGTTACCATAAACCTTTAGAATGGTTATTCTCCCTCAATACCCCTAATTCTAAACTTCACAGATGGAGACTAGATTTAGAAGAATTTGATTTTAAAATAAAATACAAGAAAGGAAAAGAAAATCAAGTTGCAGACGCATTACCCAGAGTAATTCTAGATAAAGATGTAAACATGAACGCCATTGGTTATGAAAATCAATCAATAATAGCAAATCAAGGAGATGAAGACATATATCAGCAAATTTTGGACTTAGCAGAAGAACTCGCAGAACATGAGAATCGACAAATTGATGAAGAAGCTACAAATCAAGAGCATGTAACACAACAACACCTCGAATTATTTACTTCACTCCCTCCTACTCCAAATATTCCGCAAATTTTGGAAGAAAATCAAAATGATGAACTCGCTTCACAACACACTTTTCATAAAAACCCAATTTTAGAAATACGTCAATCAGAAAGACCCACAAATTCTTACAAAAGACAAATAATAATTTTACACAGTCCTTACGCATTCATTTCTAGTATATCAGCAACAAGAATTTTTGAAAATTTCAAATATACTTTAACTTTACCTAGATCAGCAGATGAACAAGAAATAACTAATCGATTCAAACAAATTATTGCCCCTGATAAATTATATTGTCTTTAATTTTTCAATGAACATGATAAAGCCAAAATAATAACTGCTTTACAGAAAAATTTTACTTCTCTACATGTTATAGCATCTTCAAAATTACTACAAGACGTAACTGACAAAGAAGAACAACAAACTTTAATAAAATATCATTACGAAGGAAAAGTTTGTCGCGAAGGAATTCATGAAGTGAAAAACTCTCTTAAAAAATATTACTGGCCTACCATGGAAAATGATATAAAACTTTATATAAATACTTGCCACACTTGTGGCATGTAAATATGAAAGACACCCTCAAAATATAAAACTTCAAATAACCCCTACTCCGAAACGACCCTTAGAAACAATTCACATAGACACATTTTTCTGTGAAAATAAAACATTCTTAACAATAATGGACCCTTTTTCGAAATTCGGACAAGCTTTGCCATTAAAAGACAAAAACTCTATTCAAATTTATGATAATCTTTTAACCTTTATTTTATTTTATGGACTACCCCGAACAATCATTTGTGATAACGGTACTGAATTTAAAAATCAGCTGATTCTTGATTTCTGTAACCTCCATAAAATAAACTTACATTTTACTACCCGAGGAAATTCTAATTCTAATTCCCCGGTAGAAAGACTTCATTCAAGTCTTTTAGACGATCTAAGATGTCTTAGAAAGGAAAATCCAAAGGACGACACCGAGACTTTAATGAAATTCGCAATTATTGGTTATAATATAATAATAACATAGCGTAACTCAAAATACACCCTTCGATATATTATTAGGACACACTAATATTACACCCTTTGAAATTTCTGAAAAAATATTACAACCGAATATACTCAAAACCATAAACTATTAGCAGACAAAATTTACGACAAGGTAAGACATTCAATTGAACTTAATAAAAATAAAATTATTTCTAAACAAAATGAAAACATACATGAACCTGAAACAGTTCAACTCCAACAAGATATTTATGTTAAAATTAATCAAGGATGATCAAACTCAAACCCAAATTTACCAAAACACAGGTAGAAAAAGATAAAAATATAACTGTAAAAATTAAACTAGGTCATATTCACAACACTAGAGTTAAAAAGAAACGACTTTTTACTGGAACCACAAAAGGACAAACCAACCGTAACAAAGATGAAGAAGATCACACATCTAGTGACGATTAACTTGTTAATAATCACATCCCTATCACAATCCCAAATAAATATAACCCCAATTAATAATTACGTTTATACCCAAGAACTTGGTTCAGCCAGATTACCTTAAACTTTTCATAAATTCATACACTATATTAACTAAATTAAATTTTGAATTAAAAAATAATGAAAATATTTTAATATCCTTACAACTGATAATAGAAAATAATGCCCTTAAACTTACTTTTAACATATCTTCAAAGAATATGGGATTTAAACAACTTGTCTCTCACAATATTGACCAAATTTTAGGAATAAAAAATAGACTAGAAGCTTTTAGTACTTCACAAAAAAATAGAGGACTAATAAACCCCATAGGTAACATTCAAAAAATATTATTCGGTACAATGGACAATGAAGACCGCGAATTTATAAATAAAGATGTTAGAAATTACTATAAATTATTTTCAGTTAGTATACACTCAGAAGAAAATATTAATTATTTTGTAATATATATCCCGATATTTGATACTCCTCAATTTAATTATTTCCACACCTATCCAATTCCTTCGAAAACCAAGACCTTGATAATTTCACACCCTTATATCCTAATGAGTCTTACAACATACTTGATACCATCGGAATTATGCCCAAAGATAGAAGAATTTTACATATGCCGAGGACAACCACAGCCTATTGATAACAGCTGCGAAATCTCAGTAATTTCGAAAAGTGACTCAACCCCTTGTGTAAGCATAAGCACAGAGCTATCTTCAGACATAATTGAACAAGTAGCTCAAAATGAAGTAATTGCCTTTCCTGTTGAACCAATCAAAACTCCCTTTAATTGCCAAAATGGTAATGGAATCCAGTTCATCACAGAGCCGAGCATCATACAGATTCCCGTAGGATGCCAAATTTCAATAAATAGCCAGACGTTCTCAAACAACAGAGAATTTCCAAAAACAACGAAATTCTAACTGCTAAAAATAAATTTACCAGAAATTGAAGAAAATGCTGCTCTCAATCACATTCAACTTCATCAAGTCAAGTTAGATAAACTTTCTGAAATACACAAGATGTCCCACGACATTCAACCCTTGTACATCAACCCTTTGGACCACAGCAGCCACCCTATTAGTATTGAAGTAATATTAAGAATAACAGCCATCATGGTAATTGTTGGAGTCAAACTATACAGATGTTTCAAAAAATGGTTCCAAAACCCAAGAAGAAGGACGCCAAGAGTCATCGAACTTCAGACAACCCCCGAAGTTCCATCTCGGCAGGGAGGAATTATGTTTGTAAATTCCGCTTTATAGACATAAGTAATAAGTGACTATGCATTGACTCTTTTCCTAGTGTATCAGACTTTTGTTGACTAATTAAAGTTATGTGTTTAATTTAATACCATTATTCATTCAGTTGTTGTAGAGATCTTATTAAAAACACTTGTATTTCGCTGTAGAATAAAAGTAGTTAAAGAATTAGAATTTTAATTGTTTTTAAAAACAAACATACTTGCGTGCTTGTGAGTGAATTAAATTTACTATAGCAAGAACGTAGAAAATGGCGTCGAAAAAAGTAATTTTTAAAATTAAAAAATTCTTAGAGACTTGCATAATTTCGCAACACAAAAGCAGTCACCCGGTTTCAGTAGTCAAGGATTTGTTGCAATCTGCACAGCAACAAAACAATATTTTACAACTTTGATCCTGTCATTCGATAGAACTTACCTACCTTCAACATTCATAAGCATATGTTTTTACTCTAACATACATTTTAGAAGTGATCGACGAAAAACTTTGATTTTTCTAATTTCAGGATTTTTCACTTAATTTAATAAAAAACAAAAGCTGAAAATTTGTTGATATTTTATAATTTACGAATTACATGGCTTTACCACGCAAGAAATACAACTCCAAAAATAATTTCATATTTTAATTATGCTACCTTTGGGGTTTATATATAAAATAAGTAAATATCTGTTAACTTTAAACACTAGTCTTTGATATTATGTTTAATAGTGATAATTCTATATTATATGACCCCTATTACCTAATTATAGCTTTAGTCTTTGGATTCTCTTATAACATTTAAATATAAAATTAAAATTAATTTAATATTTTTAATCCAAATACTGAACCTACAACTCCCAGCGCAGATTGATCCATGATCCATGAACGGGTCAGTCCTTTCACTGCCGCTCAAAACCGCTCTTTTGGGGAGCATAATGCAGTGCAAGTAGCGGTCGCAACATTAGGAGAAGTATGGTGTTTACATACTGCTCTTCATACTTACCTGCCCACTTCCCGCTCCACTTCGGCATAATGTAGACGAGATTTCCACCCTATTTCGGCAATAATTCCGGTAGCCTGCCGACAGCTCGAGCAGCTGGGGTTGGAGCATAATGTAAACGAGCTATTAGTGTTACGTTATGTAAACGAGCTATTAGTGTTATTTTACGGATTTTTGGAAAGTTAAATGTTAGGGTAGAACCACATTTACAGATTGGGCCTTATTCTTTTTATGAATTATATTGGGTTTTATATTAACGTTATACCTTAATTTGTTGCAAGAGCTTTTGGCTGGGGCAGTATATTTTTTCGATAGGACCTTAATTATTGTACCTTACATGTGGATATGTTTTTTTGTGGACCCATATATGAAGAGTTTAGCTATTAATCAAAGGGCTATTTAACAGTTAAACGTCTATTTTATGTTCAGCTATTTATTTATTTTTATTTATTTATTCACATATACGGGTAACCCCATTTACATAAAATACCAAACAAAAATTCAGAGAAAATAACATTAAAACTAAGACTAAATCTAAAAAACCACTAAACACACAAAAAACATATAAATCTAAAGTTTACATGACTAACATTGAACTAAACTTTTAGAAATAATACAAAATACAAAATATAATGTAATTACTTAAAATTAAAATTATAATTAAGATACATGTAGTCGCGAACAAAAGATAACATCAAAACAAAACAAACGGCAGCATTAAATATTATAGTGTAACGAGCGTTTGATTACACTGAGAGAGTTGTAAAACAGATTGATATGAGAGGAATTCTGATTGCCTGTACGCAATAACCTAGTCACTTCTGAACAAAATCCATAGTTAGTTCTATGGAATGACACATTGAAGAGTTCTGAAGAACGAGTTCTCATTGTCGTATTCAAGATATTCTGTCTAGTAAGCAAGGGCAGTCAAGTTCACCTGACAATAACTTGTATAGGAAACAAATACGTCGATTTTGCAAAGATTGTAAATGCGTTTGTACCAAAATATCACTATATTGATAATTGTCCCTGCTCAAACCCATTTTAAATGCTACTATAGGAAGAAATTTGTTTTGAACTTTCTCAATATTAGCTATATGTGTGTTATAGTGGGGGTTCCATATGACAGAACAGTACTTCAGAATAGATCGTACTAGTGAACAATATAATAAACGAATCGTATTATGAGAAAATGTTTTGGATGAACGGTTGATAAAATCCAAAACCTTGTAACTCTTAGAAACAACTAGATCAATGTGTCTACGAAAAGTCAGAGAATTATCGAAAACGACACCATGGTCACGAATTTCATTTACTCGCTATATCGTTTGTGAATTAATAGCGTTTGGAATGATGATAGGTTGTGAAATTTTTGCAAAAGTAATAATAAAACATTTATTGATATTCAGGTCAAGATCATGGCTAATACACCAGGTAACTAAAGAGTTTTAATCGGATTGGAGTAACGTAGCATCATAGCAAGTTGCAATTTCTTTAAACAGTTTGAAATCGTCAGCATACATTAAGTTATTACAATGATTAATAATATTGCCAATGCCATTAATAAATAAATTAAAAAGAAATGGTCCGGCTTGAGAGCCCTGTGGAACTCCTGAAGACACACTTATAGTCCTGGAAATAATACCCCCCACTTTAACATAATGGTATCGGTCTGAGACATAAGAGTTGTGGATGGAATAAATTTGGCCACATTGTTTTTTACGTTGCCACGTTTTGGAAATGGTTTAAGTTTTGATGATAGTAGATTTCTGAAATATATATATATAAGTTTCCCATGAGGACATTTTTGTAAAGTATAGTACCAATAATTGTTTCTGAATTAAATAGGGTATACAGATTTCTCTGGACTTCAAATGTACAAGGTAAGGTAACAGTTTGTACAGATATCTTTGTAAAGACATGTAATAAACCTATTTGGATATCATAACAAAGAGTAGGTAGGCTCACTTTTGTATATTTTATCAATATTCATTCACTGTTTTTTGAAAATCGAAAATTTAATAATTGAAAATGTCTTTAGGGAATATTTCATTTTTTTTGTCAAATTTCTTTGACCCTTTGTTTTTAGATTCATATTAAATTGTCATTTGATTTCATTTCGCATATTTTGTTGTTACCTGATCCTATCGATTGGGAGGAGTAGACATGTGATTTAAGCACAAGTGTAAATATTGAATATAATTTTACGAAAGGGAGAATCAGTTCCTATTAAGGAGCATACATTTTTACGATATTGCAGGTGGGATTTATTATCTTAACATCATACCGCGTTTGTTAGTCTTAAGGGACCGAATCTTTTAGCTGTTTTCACAAATCCGTAGTTGTTTACACTTTAACTTAAAAAAAATAGTCTGACAGCGTTATTACATGTGGAGATAACGTCTGGAGTCTGGACAGAGGTATCACTTGCTCTCCATTGCCCAAATTAACTGATCTGTATCTGTACTACTTTCATTTCTCAAGTACAGAGAAGGGCTTGAAAAAAAGTTGCTTATTAATGTGTTATTCCAACTTTTGGATCCCTTATGCAAACTAAGAGATTTTTTAGAAAGCAGTCCTGTAGGGAGAAATAATAGACACTTGCATCTAAAAGGCGACATAACTTTACAAATTAAAAAATTCTATTTACGAATGATTGCTTATGTTTTCCACCCTAAAAAATTGAAATTACAGAATTAGAATATCTGCATCATTTTATTTAATGCTACTTCAACATAAATTATAGCGGAAAGAATCTAAAACTCGCATTTTAGTCCGCACTCTTCACAATAAATGAACAAAAGTTTTTTTTCATTTACTCTCATAAAGCGTGACCCGCGGAATGCATGTTGAAATTTCAATTTGCCGCTGTCTGCATGATATATTTTTCGTGAAGCATACCTGTAACTGAAAATGTGAAATTATCTGCGCTAACGAACGCCCTATGAAACAAAAGGGTTTCATTTTTGATTATTCAAATGTAGATTGTAGTGCTTTTAACACGCTTCCCTTTAATTTCAAGATGGCTGGCACTAATAAACATTAATGGATATTGGTGTGATGAAAGCGTTCCATTTCATTTGCTAATGAGCCTTATCAGTAAGATAAAGTATACTCATCTAATTGGATAACAAAATACTGGTAATAAAAAAATAATTTTATGTTACCAATGTAGTTAGGTTTCAGAGATTTTCTAGGAAAAATTATAGAAATAATTTTCTTGAGTACTTTCTCAAACAGTAGTTTATCTCTGTGGATTCCATTTGTATAAAACAATCGCGGCTGGCTTTCCTATTACCAAACCAAATAAAACATTTTTACAAAAAATATAACCGACTTCTACCTACAACTAAAAAGCTAAAAATAATTATAACAAAATACAACTCTAGCAAATAAATAACACATTCAATGTTGTAAGGTACCTACCCAGGAAGTAAAAAATGTAAACATTAAAATGTGCTCATTCTATACAAATTAATTACCTACCAATCTAGTATATTTTTGAAGTCGGTGCCAATCAAATCTAAAATCCTTCATTGCGTACTTATCTACTAATTCATCAAACTTGATTGTTGCTTGGCACCGACTTCAAAAATATACTAGATTGGTTGGTAATTAATTTCTATAGAATGAGCACCTTTTAATGTTTACATTTTTTACTTCCTGGGTAGGTACCTTACAACATTGAATGTGTTATTTAGTTGCTAGAGTTGTATGTTGTTATAATTATTTTTAGCTTTTTAGTTGTAGGTAGAAGTCGGTTATATTTTTTGTAAAAATGTTTTATTTTCAACTTTTTAGTTTTTTTTAACTCAGGTAGATTTCATTCTTTATTTTTTATTTTGTATGTATAACCTTAATAGACAGAACCAGGTAACATCGAAAGCCTCAATATAGCACAATGATACTTTATCATTTAAATTGACAGGTAAATCTTTACGAACAAAATGTACTAGTACGCGTTGACTTAATAAGCCCAAAATATATTTATGCCTTATGGACTACGCCATGTAACCTTTTTCAACTTTTTTTGACAACCCTGTATAACTAGATAATTCCACTCCAACCTATGTACCAACCAGCCTCTACATACGACTGCCCACGGACAAGCATAAATTTGTTAGCTGCCTTCAGTAAACTATAGGACGGAGTAGAATCCATCGTATATTTACGGAGTCAAATCCGTGCTATATTTCAACCATAATATATAACTCCTTGTGGGCTACCCCATAAATTATTTCCTTTTTAATATTTTATGTTATCGCTCTAACATTAATTCCTCTCCACACTTTATTCAACTTCTTATGGGCTATAAAAGAAAAAAAAAATTAATCACACTGTATAAATATAATTCAACTCCAGCATATATTTCAACCATCCTGTAGGTATATGATTTGCTTATGTTCACATCATATAACAGTTTTTTAATAACCCTATATAATTTTAATTTCACATTTTTTTCAACATTTTTATACCACCAAACGTCCAGTCCACCCTATATTCCAACCATCCTGTATATACGACTGCTTACGGACCACTATCATTCTAGTCCGTCCTATATTTCAATCTTCATATAAATGAAACTCCTTCTAAAACTTTACTTTGTGATTTTGTTTGCTATAACTAAACACCCTGTCTATAAGCCACCAAGTAACAGTTTAAAGTTTGACATGTGTTGTCACTGAATTTTCTATTAGGCCGGGAGAATGTAACAACCAAAAGTACCGTCTTCGCAAAATGGAAAAATTTGCATTTAAATAGGTATTTACCTGGTATACAAACAAAACGAGCTTGGTACTCATTAATTTAAGGAGCCGAAAATACTATGCTTTACTACCTATAAGCTTGAGATGTACATAGAAAATTTTCAAATTCGCAATTAAAACTTCCAGTGCCTAAAATTACCGCACTATTACGTTGGAATTAAAATATTTATGAGGAAATGTCCGTTATGTCATTTCGATGAAATTTTTGATAAGAATTTTGGATTTTTTGCCGATTTTCTGGAAAACTGCAAGTTGCACGTAGCAGAAAAGTATATGAGATCACCTAAGGATCTTCCTTAATAGATTAAACGTTAAAAAACTATACACATCCATAAGGAGTTATCGAAAAATTGACTAAAATATTAGGGATATTGGTCGATTTCCATGCACGCATGTGTTCATTCACAAATTTTATCACTTTACCAATATAATTCTTTTCCAAAGTTTGAAGTTTCACCAATCCGGATATATACTCTATTAAACAAGACCATATTCGTTCAATACGGTGCACCACAGGAGAAGAAATCAGGTAACATACATACAAAAAAAAAAAGCGAAAAAAAAATACGCGACGAATTGATAACCTCCTCCTTTTTGGAAGTCGGTTAAAAATGGAGAACGCCAACTAATTCGCTGAATTTTGTAAAATTTTGTAACGGCAATGGAAAACTTAGACCAAATAGGTCGTCACCCAGCCCAACATACTAAATAAGAAATTGACCACACCCTCTGATTGTAAAAGTTAGTAATTGGTTTTAACTGTTAGAAGAAATTATGCCATATCGACAAAACGTGCCTATTTTCAACCTCTTCTCTCAATAACAATTTTGCAACTCTAGGATATTATAATAGAAACCTTTGGACATCTCGATTGATAAGGTAACATCTAGTTCTTATTGTTTCTAAAAATCACTAATTTTAGTTTACAAGTAATAACTGATTTATACTCATAACTGTAACTGATACAGTTTTTGGCAACTACTCCAATTTGTTCTTTTGAAGAACAGGAAGATGTTTACCATCGTACTAAATGCTTTTTTGATATAAAATGTTCCTTATATTTAAGTTGAAAGTTAAATTACAACAATGATAAGATTATTTCATTTGGTTACTGTAACAATAGCACAACTTTGACGAATGTCTTGAAGATTTATGTGTCATATAAATGAATATTATTGCAATGAAAAGTGCATGCTTCAGTAAAAAAACTTTCTGTGATAACTGTTTACAAAATGGTATTTTTCGAGTTCTTGGTTTAGTTGCACTTTTTAATAATTATATTATTTTCGCTTTCTATTGATATTCAAGTCTGTTGTTCAGTAAAACTCATTTAAATTAACGTCATACTTTTACATGTTATATATCTGTTTAGGCTTACAGCGCTGATATTAGGCAACCCCATAACTCGATAGTAACATTAACTATAATACAATCCTGAAATTATATTTATAATAATTTGTTTTGTAAAATCGCAATCGATACATCGAATAGACGGTTGCCAAAAACTAACATTACAATAAAATGATATACAAAAATATGTAAATACACTTTTAAAGTCAAAATTAAGTGTAAAACCATTATTGCCTATAAATTATAACGATAGTTTTTTTTGTCACTATTGGCTAGCAAATTTGGAACCACAGACCAAACAAGAATTTTCTGAAAGTTTTCACAATTTTTTTTCTTATGAACTGAGAATTAGCTAGTCAATGTGAAAACTCATGACATATAAAATTTATATAGCCGGTTCATTGGAAAATTCAAAATAGCATATCCAATCTGGCGATCACTGATGCAAATATCTTTTAGAGTGAATACAAAAAGTTTTACTAGTAACGTTCTACATTTGTAATAAAATTGAAACTACATCTTGAACTCCTTACTTTAAAGTTCTAATTCTAATTATTGAAATTAATGAAGCACAAATACTTAACATCAAACTCCCTGCATTTTGACACACAGGATAGGCCAAAACGCAATTCTGTTCCAGCCACTTGTACAAAATTTGATTATGCTATTTTAAATTTGTAGCAAAATTTCTCTGCATTTGCTGACATAATTTTATTAGGCAACAAATGAAAATCAGTAGAATAAAAGTCAAAACTATTTGGACAAGGATATGCCCGTCATTATCTTGATATAGTGGACCGACCTTTAATACTGCTTATTCTTAGTCTTTTAACATCCCCTATGTTACTATTGAGTAATTGTATGTGGTACAACCAACATTCTGTCGTCATGTCAAATACCCATTAACATACTCTCTTCGAGGTGTCGTTCTTTGTACACAAGACAATATATATGATACATATTGTTTCTGGTCGTGAATCTTCATCAGTTGGGCTTCCCACAATAGAATGTCCTCTCGAAGACTTATTTATGTATTTGATACATAGCATTAAATTTTCAGGTTACTTCACCTGTCAAAGATATTGAATACTCTCTTCGAGGTGTCATTCTTTTGTAACATATATATTGTCTATACAAAAGAATGACACCTCGAAGAGAGTATTCAATATCTCTGAGAGGTGAAATAACCTGAAAATTTTTTCGTTACATTTTGTTCTAGGAGTTATGGGAGAACAGCAATTACACGGAACGGCTCCAGATTCGGATCCTCTGTGTGCTAGTTTTTCCCCAAAAATCCTAGAAGTCGGTCTTATATCTCGCGTCTACCCATTACCATTTCAAACATATATTTTTTATGTACTTTCCAATGGGGTTTGTTTAACTTGAAGTTTTCTAGTCGTGGCAAACCAGATTATGACCTCAGTATATATATTCTCCACTCCTTCCAGGACTATATTATTTAGTACGATATCCATAATGTCTATTAGTTAGTTGTACCTTCTATTGGTTTCATTGATGTTGTGTTTATTGGGATTCTCTACATGTTTGGTTATTGAGACGACATCAACAAACCTCAGATGACTGAGATATTCGCTGTCACTTTTTGTTCATCTCGAAGATTAAAAAATAATTTCTAATGCCGCTATGAATAGTTTGGGTTAGGTGGCGTCCCCTTGTTAGCCAAGTCTGTTGGGGGGAAATTCTAGGCGGCTTTCTATAATAATAATAAAGCATTTATAACTCAACTAACAGTCATTATCCTCTACATTAAAGTTATAAATGTGTGTATATCACACATCTCTCTACTAGTATAATATCATTTCGTAAATTTGTGATTTATGTATGTTATTTATTTGAACTCGTTTACAATGAATTGGTATTCTCTGCCTAGATAATACTCTAACTCTGTTCAATAATATATACCTTAATATAACTACCGTTTGTTCCCTGTGACTTCTAAGAACATCATGTCAAAATCAAGTAGCAAAAGCCATATCATTTATTTGATGAAAATATTTATTGAACTTTTTTTACATTTATTGCATTGAATTTTGTATACTTTTGTATACTCCTCTTATCAAGATTTGATTTAACTGTTGATTATTTCTCACCAGAGGTCGCACTTTCAAATGTCACTTTTTTTAGTTGCACTCTTTCTTTAATTTCACAACTTTCAATTGTTTTTGGAAATTTGACGATGTCAGGGATTACATTTAGTAAAACAATAGCTAGTGATTACGCGGGAGAGGGAGTTTGACAAAGGGATCAGTGCTAGCACCGACTATGTGGAACATAATGTATGATCTGGTTCTACGCATAACGTTCCCGCGGGAGGGGGGGGGTGTCAGATGCTGGCCTACTGAGATGACTTGTAAGTGGTAGAGAGAGCAGGCAGCAAGGAGGATTTGATGGAGAAGGGTAATGAGGCGATTTTTAAGATACTCGGTTGGATGGGGAGTAATCGCCTGGAAGTAGCGGAGGAAAAGAGGGTGGCGGTAATTATAAAAGGACCGATGTCAAGGAGGGAGATACCGTTTAAGTGTAGATAAAGGGTAATTGTACTAGACCAAATAACCAAGTACCAGGGAGTTATCTTAGATGACAAATGAAGATTTAACCATCATGTCAGGTTTGTCACAGCGAAGGCCGCTAAAATGGGTGCAGTTCTGGCTAGGCTACTTCCGAATGTGAACGGGCCTCAAACGGATATATTTACGACGGTTTCCATATACCTAGAGAGATGGGGGTGTTTTAGTGGTTCAAACCCCATACTACAGTACTCAAAAGGAAACTCGTGCGGCTGTTCGTTCGGTTAGCGAATTTCATCTCTCCTGCAAAAAAAGGATTAAAATTAACAAAAAACTTTTGGCAATTTGACAAAATATTATTTAAATTAAGCCCAATGTGTGCTATATCATTTTAATGTAGAACAAAAGCTGAATCCGCGATTTCGTGCGTCAAGGGGATCCTGTACTAAATTTACCTAAATATAACTGTAAACTCAGATTTCTTGGACTATTACATTAAATTATGGTATTATGTCTTACCTACACCTTGTATGTTGTAAAATAGTCATAAATAAATTTTGACTCATATTTTAAACTTAGTGAACTTGTCATGAAATAATTTTGAAAATCTTTGACTTTTCACCTTTCAATTTTATATCGTTTTATTTTCAAATTATTACAAAATTTCATGCTAGTTATAGTTTCAGAGTTTGAATCTCTCATTAGGATATTCTAACCACTCATCTTTTCTCAATTTAAACTAAACTTTATCTGACAATATATTCTATCACTAACTTTTCTTTTGTCATATTTACTCTATTATAAATGTTGCTTGCTTCACTTTATTGACCTACATTTCTTGACAGGTTATATTTTTCCAGAATTTAGATATATTTACACTACTTCATAACTCTAGCTCTTATTAACTACTATTTTATATATAATATTCACTTTCTTTTTTGTCAGTTTTACTTTGAAGAAGTGTTTCAATTACCAATGTCTAAGAAAATGCTTACAGCTGCTTATTACTGAAAAAAAAATTATACTGGAATTTGGTAATAAAATTGATATTCGAAATTCATTTGTTCTTGCAAGATTAATAATTTTTAGGGTTGTCATTAGGTTTTACATAATCGTTATCACAAATTACATGTTCTTGTTTATGAGCAAATATGTTTGTCTTTGATAAATTGAATTTCATATTTGGTAGGATTTTACGTAGTTAAATTTTAATTATTGAACTATATATTATTTTAATCATTATTTATTCTGTAACAATATACAGGTTGACCCAAATTCGCCTATCTATACAGGGTTCTCGTCTCCTATCATATCTACAGCAACTGTTAGATGGGGGAGTATTAGAGCAAACATAGTGCATTCTCTGGATTTAGATTTACAATCGGTCAATTGGTTTTGGAAATAATCGGCAAAAACCGAAAATGGCAGATTTTGTTTTTCGTCGGTAAATCCAAAAGCGTTAATTTGACAGCTATCAAGATGTACCATTATTCGGACACTTTTTTAAGACGAATAAGATGACATGTATCATTTTTTTAATATTTGAAATGAGCCTAAAATTTCCAGTCTTATGATATCTCACACGTGCATAAAACATTTGCGAATGATCGAAATATCTCACTTTGTAAAATTAGACCTTAATTATTCTAAGTAGGCTATGATTTATTTATCGCAAAATATCATGAGTAAGAGAGTTATATATTAACACATTGAATTTTCATTAGAACATGATTGTAATTAAGGAGGACATGATTTATTTGTCTGAAAAACATTAATAAGTAATATTTTAAAGATATTTACATTTGAATAGGAACCTAAATAACGACTATGCAACAAATCAAATTTAATAAATAATAGCCTCATTCATGCCATAATTTAAAATCTAATGAAGTTCTTAACTGCTTCGTAACTAGGTATTAATATATAGTATTGCAAATTGGCTACCATTTACATGGAGATATTTGTAGGGTTCCGTATATACAATATACGGATACCCTTATAAATCACTCAGGATTTCTGCCTCTGTCACATCACAGCAATTTTCTCCTAAACTACTGGACGGAAGGGGTTGAAATTTGGTATCAATGTATAGTTTCGCGACCCGATCAGCAGTACATATCGTAAATGGAGAAATTTTGATTTTAGGGGTACTTCTGGGGGAAAACTAAAAAATCGACCGTTCCCCCCCTGATCTCCGAAACTACTGAGCCTAAAATTTTGAAAAAAATCGGAAATATAGATCGTTAAGCGAACTTTACAGGAAAAATAAGGAGAAACCATTAATATTAATTTTGGGGGGCAATTTATAAAATTAAATGAAAATTTAAAAATAAAAAAAATTTCAAACGCATCATGTAATATATCAAATGAAAGGTCCCATTCTGAGGAACACAGATATATATTTTTCATATAAAAAAAATTAATGAAAAATGTATTAACGAAAATTTACCCATTCCCCCCCCTTATCTCCGAAACTATAAAACGTAAAGTTTTGAAAAAAATTAGAAGTATAGGGTCTGACCTGAAGTTTAGTGAAAAATTAGGAAAAACCCCTAATATTCATTTTGGGGAGCAAATTATAAAATTAAATGGAAAATATAAAATTAAAATTGTATCTAACCCATCATGTTATATATCAAATGAAAGGGCTCATTATGACGAAAACAAATATTTTTTTTTCATATTTTTAAAATAAATTAATTAAAAGATATTAACAAATATATAAAAAAAAATACCCATTTTGAAAAAAATGGAAGTAAAGCCGGTCACCTGAACATTAATGGAAAAATGAGGAGAAACCCCTAATATTCATTTTGGGGGGCAAATTATAGAATTAAATGGAAAATAATAAATTATAATTGTTTCTAACGGGTCATGTAATATATCAAATCACAGGGCTCATTATGACGAATACAAATATGTTTTTTTAAATTTTTTTAAAATAAATATTTTAAAATATATTAAAAAAATATTTAAAAAAAATTACCCATTCCCCCCGTTATTCCCCAAAGTATAAGACCTAAATTTTTTGTTTATAGGAAAAATATTAAAAAATCCCTAATTCTATTATTTGGGCCTCAAATAATAGAATTAAACTGAAAATCAGTTATGAGAAAACCCCCATAGTCATTTTAGGGACAAATTATACAATTAAATGGAAAATAAAGATTCATTTTTCAAACGCATCATGTAATATATCAGATAAAAGGCTTATTATGTGAATCACAAATATATCATATTTTTAAATCATTTGTTTAAAAGATATTAGCAAAAATATTAAGCATAGATTTAATTCCCACTTTAGAAACTACACTATTTAAATTTTGAAAAATATATTTTATTTGTATTTTTTAATAATTTGAATAACAGATTTAATAATTTATAATTTAAAACTTTACGTATTTTGCCCTTTATCTTCCAATCTGCAGAGCCTCAAAACTCAGGCAGTAGATTATAAAAGACTTCTCTGAAAGTTTATTAGTAAACTAAATCTCTAATGTTAATTTTTGGGGGCCAAATTAGAAAATTAAATACATATGTATTCTTATAAAAATCAAGGGAATGCTGAAGTAGATAAAATAAAAAGTCTATGTTGGAAAATCAAAGTGTATATTTTTTATAAATTTAAAACGCTTCCTTTTAAAGATATAAGGGTAAATATAAGAAAATGCACACATTCCCTGCTTGTCTGAAACTGGAATATTAGAATCTTGAAGGTGGTACGGAATCCTAAGTATGTGAGTCCAACTCGCACTTGACCAAATTATTTACAATTGGTGACTCTTTTTTATACAAATTAGAAAGTGTATTTCCGTTAATACTATTTATAAATTTATCCAAAATTCTATGTCTCAGGTACATTATATTAACGTTTGGAGTGGGGTAACTCCAAACGTTACTTCCAAATCTAGCCTGTAGACATTGTCCCTTCGTGAAGGTTTTGCACAGCACATTGATGAGTATTGCGCTTGTTACAAACTACACAATTGATAAACCAATTCTCATAGGAATACAAGATATAATTTACAAAAACGATATATTTATTATACCTCGTAGTATACCAGCCATAGAAGCCCATCGTCTTAGAAAATCACTTTCCTTAAATCCTTGAACTGTTATTAGTTTGTATGGACGCTACTTATTCTCTATTTAAGACTCTCTTTACCGATGATTTTGCCACCCAAAATTCCCGTTCAACAGTTCTTACCGAGGCATTAGGTTTTCGTTGACAATTAGTTAGTTTCTGTTTCCATTTTCATTTTCAATATTGTTTCGGCTTCCAGGTTGTTCGAAAGCCCCATGGTTAATTTAATTAACTACGATTTTTCTGAATTGGGCTTTATGAGGTTATCGTCGTTCAGGATACATGTCTAAATACCTTGCTGAGGTAAATTCGGCGTTACTGTATGATTGTGAATAAAGCGCTAACATGTCAAACTTTTCTTCATTTGAATAGTGAATACCTGTCCTTTTCAACGGGTTTGGATAATTAGTGGTTCACATTTATGATTTTAATCAGAGAAAAATGCATTACTTAGTAAACAACAACTTTGACACTTGTTTCATAACGTCACTCAGAGCCCCAGATCTGAAATTAAAACTGTGTTAAAGAAGCCGATGCAGTTTTCAATACTATAGTGCATCGGCGAGAAATGTTGAAAGTGAATTTCGTGTGTCGATTAACGATACAGAGATTTTTCTTCCTGTGCACTAACACAAATGATAACTTTTAGTTCGTATTTGTTAATTCATTATATGCAGCCATTTTTACTAAGGTTTTAAAGTCAGATGCCGAGATAACGACAGTAATTAGATTTTTTCCTTTTCAACTAACAAAAATTATTAAGTGTCAATAGTAGTTCTCTGTCAACTATAAAGCTATTTTTGTTGCTGAACTGGAGTGCATTGTTAAGTAGATAAATAAGTAGTAGCCTTTATTCAGATCAATTTAACCTAAAGAGAAAATGTGAAAAGTAAAAGTAAACAAACTTAATATAAAAAACTAAATAATTTAATTTTCTTTCTTATATACTACTAAAGTATTTGTTGTTTGTTTATTTTCCATTCTGATCTGTATTGGGCCACTTTGTTCTACATCGCACCTGCCACTCCTCTAATGTCATCATTCCATCTTTTCTGTGGTTTGCCTCTTTTTCTATTACCTTCCCTTGGATACCTTCTTGTCACTTTCTTATTCCATTTGTCATCACCTCTTATTATGTGCCTTGCCCGTCTCCATTTACCCTTCTAATTTCCAGGGTTATGTCTGTAGTTCTGGTTTTATTTCTTATGGCACAGTTTCTCAATTTATCTGATCTATTCACATTCAATATACTGCTTTCCATGGCGTATTGACAAGTTGCAAGTTCGTTTGCTATTTCCTGAGTTGGTGTCCATGATTGGCAGCCATATGTAAGGACGGGTAGTATGCATTTGTTAAACAGTTTCCTTTTGATGTTTATATGAAGTTTTTATTGTTTTTTTTTCGAAACAGAATGTGTTTATTGTTTCTAAATTTGCTTGTTCAGTGAGTGAATATATTTGTATGATTGTCCTTGGATCATTATATCCGTAGTCACTGCCGACGCAAGCGTTTTTTACGAAATTCTGTTTTATAGTTACAAATGCATTTAATATCATAACAGTGAGTTCATTTGGTAGATATCGGAAAATTTAGAACCTGCTATTGTTAGCAAAAATGAATTGTGAATAGTGAGTTATATTTTAGTAATTCAAAATTTGAGGTTATAATACTGGTGAATAAGTGCAGTGTTTGCTCAATAAATATTGGAAAGGATGATAAATTTATCCAGTGTGATTGTTGCAGAGTATATCTTCATTTAGACTGCTCTGGTCTATGTGCAAGTGCAAAGGACAATCGTGATGCAAAAACGACTGCTAATTTTTTTTGTGAAGAATGCCGAACATCATTAAAAAAATACCAATGTTACTTAATTAAATGTGTGTATTGGAAAATGCAGTAAAACAACTAAAGAATGAAATATAAATTATAATGGATAGAAACTCCAACAATAATTTTCAAGCTATCATGCAAGAAGCGGAGGAAATAAATAGTAGATCGCTTACTGTTATTGTTTGCAATGTACAGGAATCTAAAGAAAAAAATGGGATTGATAGAGCCAAGGATGATACAACCAATATTAAAAAAAATGTGTAAATTGAGCGATAGTGTCTCTGTTTCTAAAACATTTCATCTGGGAAAATATGCAGCTGATAAAAACAGACCCCTAAAAGTTACATTGCAGAACAAGGAAGAGGTAACACATATTAAAACATAAAAGAGAAATTAATATTACCGGAATAAGTCTTTTTGCGGATCAAAAGAGAACGCAACAGAAATATTATCGAGAGTTGAGAGATAAGCTGAATGAACTTACACCTAATGGTGGAAAAAATAAAATAATTAAATCTATAAATGGTTTACCAGTTATTGTTGAGAGAATAAAAAAAAACTAATTTGTGCTAATCCTAATATTGCCTTTAATAGTGATATTATTTATGCGAACATCCAAAGTCTATATTCAAATTATAATCAACTTTTTAAAGATTCGTATCTTAACTGAAGCTAGGACAACACCCCACACAGTATTTTGAAATACAAGTTAATGGCTAAAACGTCACATATTGTAATTCCAGAAGCCGCTACACTGGGGGTGTGGTTATTTATACGAAAAACAATATTAATGTCAAACTAATAAAAAATGTTGAAGTTGGTATGATATTTTGGTGTTCTTTTGTAAAACTGTTTTTTAATAGTTTTAAAGAATGGGCAGAAGATGTCTTTATACAGAGCGTATCATCCATTATTGTAGAAGATTTGAATTTAGACTTAATGAAAAGTAATTATCGCCATGTTATAAATTTTCGGAACTTTGTACTGAGTATTGGTGCGGAACAAGTTGTTCAAGGACCTACTAGCATCACTAATACTAGCAAAACATTGGTAGATTATGTTCTAACTAACAGAAACTATATTATCCATAAAGTTCACTTAACTTCGAAATTGACTGATCACACTACTCGAAGTTTCATTTGACTTCCATCGTCTTGAAGTGGTTGAACTCACAACATTTCAATAGCTTTGTATCTGCTATCGTCATCAGAACTAATAGTAAGTACTGTTGTTCCTATTAAAAAACTATTAACAATAATGGTGCCCCTAATTTTAGACCTATTAATACTCTACTGCCGTTAAAGAAAATTTTGGAAAATGCCGTATTTAAGCAAATTAGTGAATATGTAAAAAAACTTAATTCTTATGGACTATCAATCAGGTTTTCGGGCAAAGCATTCCTGTCAAAGTGCTTTACAGTTAACAGTTAGTAAATGGAAATTATTAAAAGATAAAAGTACATACACCGTAGCTGTCTTATTAGATTTCTGTTGTGCCGTTGAAACTATAGAAATTCACATTCTCTCAAAAAGTTAAAGCGCTATGGGTTTGTTGGCAACGTATATTCATGGTTTAAAAACTATTTACAAAATAGGTCACAGGGAACAAAAGTAAATGGTTTTTGCTCTAGTGAAATACCGGTTCATTCAGGTGTTCCACAGGACAGTGTGTTGGGCTCACTGCTATTTATTTTATATATCAATGACATAAATTATTTAACGAATTGGGAATGTATTTGCTGATGATACACTGATTGTTGCCAGTGATGAAAACCTAGAAACAGCTGTACTTAAAATGAATAACATTCTTGATTTGGTAGTTAATTACCTTTATAAAACCAGTAAATATTAGTAAAACCAAAGCAATGATAGTAACTACACAATACAAATATAGACAAATACAATTAAACAATAGTAATATTGATGGTGAAGCCATTGAAATTATTGATGAAGTCAAATATTTGCGTTTTGTATTAGATAATTATTTAACACTCAAAAGACATTTTCAATATATTTAAAAAAAGTCTCTAAAAACCTATTTTTCTTTAGCCGCTTGTGTAATAAGTTGTCACTAAAATCATCCATTACTGTATACAAAACAATACTGCAGTCTCATTGTGATTACTGTGTCAGCTTATGCTAACAGTATTGGCTTATTCCACAAATTACAAAATAGGGCAATGCGTATCATACTCCGATGTATCCGACATACAGCAATTAACTTAGTGATTTCCACACTAGACTTTATGACCATTAACGACAGACTGTTTTTTTGTCTATGATGTTTATATTTAAAATTATGTCCGAAAATGCACCCAAATATTTGAACACATTCATTACATTTAAAAAACAACATTCATTACATTCGATCACCAGGTTCATGACTACCATACAAAAGGAGCAAATAATTTCTCTGTGTCCATGACACATTATAGCCGGACAATGAGGTAATCTGACAGCTTTCATTAACTATAAAAACTAATTTTTTGGATGATATAGTTATTTTATCTAATGTTTTTTAACTTGGTTTTTGTAATAATTTTGTAGTTATTAAAGAATTGTCTTTTTATTGTTCGTCAAAAAATTTAATTTGTAATGTAGTTTGTATAATAGGATTACCAATTTAATAAAGATTTTCAGTTTCTAAATTACAGATTCAATATCGTGATACGCTCTGATATACCTACTAATCCTTCTACGTATGTTGTTATATGTTTTTTAACAATCCAATCCAATACCCTAAACACCCGGGGTCCCTTCTATGTGGTAGAATATATAGTCTGGATATGACATTCGCCCTTTTTTACTTTTTACTTCGCTAAGGCCAACAATGTCCCATTTTATATCTTCTAATGCATACATTAGTTCAACAAAATTCTTTTCGTTTTGCAGGGTACGTACGTTGAGGGCTGCGATGTAGTGTGTTTTTCATAATTGGGATTTTTGTAGTAATCATTAGTGATTATTGTTGGAGGGTTGTGGTCTTCTTCCCACATAACGACCAGTCGGCTTGGGGGGTTTGGTGAAATTTTGTTTCGTTTTTGCCACTTTATTTGGTTGATACCGGATTTTGTTTGCCATTTATTGATTGCAACTGCTATTATTAAAAAGAGAGTTAGATTTAGACCGCATTTGCTCTTGAGTAGATGATTATTATTAATAATTTTTGCTTATTTTAATTGTTTCAAATTATTTTTATTTTTCATTATCTCTGTCTTACTCCAGTTATTTACAAACGCACATGTCACTGATCCTGTTTTTTTACTTTCAGTGTTTATAAATTTTATTGATTTCATTATCTTCTATGTCAATATTCAGATCATCTTTAAATTTTTTTTTTACTTTTTGTAGTAACTCAAAATTAGCCGTTTCATTTTCTTCTAGGCCAAATATTATAATATTATTTTTTGTGTTCCCCCCTTTTCAGAAACTCTATTTCTTTTTCTAATTCTCCTATTTTCGATGTTAGGTCCTTAATTATTTCCGTTAAAGAATTTTTTTTGTTAATGGTTTCTTCAATTCAGCTGTTGTGGTATTGCATCTCAATTTACATTTTATCGAATAATATTTGAAATTGTTCCTTAATTGTAAATATTGTTGCGAAGTTGTGTATGTTGGAACGTAATAGTAGAAATATAATTTTTTCTCTCAATTGACAATATTGACTGAAAGGTTAATGACAAACAAATATCGTAGATTATGTTTCGTTGTGTGCAACACTGATTGCAGTATTAATGTCAACGTTCAAGTGTCAGTTGCTATGCCGGTGAATAATTCTTTATTGTTCAAATTTCTAACCACAAATATATATTGATATTTTGCTTCTAATTTATCGGCGATCACCAGCAACCAAATATGATTATTTTAAAACCTTACGAAGATATAGTTATATATCCAGGAATTGCTGTAATTAATTTTATTTGTCGATTTCGTCAGCACCTTATTACTATGGTTGGTTGGGGAATTAAACACATAAACATATTTTGATTTAAAGTCGTGAAAGTCTTATTATTTAGCACTATAATAGGGATATTACACACTGTAATAGGTGGATTTACCGAATATGAAGTGTGTAGCTAGTGCCTGTTCATTGGGTTTTCTCTCCTCATTGTTTTCCCAGCAACTAATAAGTATTTGAAAAATTGTATACGGAGAACAAGGTTTAGTAAGGCAATTTTGTTAAATTGTCCGGATTAATGGCTGGCTGTACAACAATTCTTCCTCAGAGTTTTTCTGCGAGAAAGAGATGTCTACAAAATGATCAACCAGTATTCGTGTATATATGTTTTATATTGAATATTGTTTTATACTTATCACAGACCGCCTATCAATTTCTTAAATTGCTTGTAATACCGCCTCCCTAAGGTCACTAACTGTCTCATACTTTCTTTTGTATACTTTGTTTGTTAGCGCACCCCATAAATAGAAGTCTATAACTGCCAAATCGGAAGACCGGGGTGGCTATTCGCGGGGGCTATTTCTTCCTATCCAAGAGTTTAGATAGATAAGTGTTGTCTTACTAATAACGAGCTATGAGCAGGTGTTCCATCATGTTGGAACCACTCAATTTCTAAACGAGTTGTCAAATTAAAATTATGCAACATGTCTTGAGTGTAATGCTAGAAATGCAAGCAGCGCTTCCCAGTAAGTGATTCGTCATAGATAAAAGGCCCCAGAATAGTAAACCCTATGATACCACACCAAACATTAAAACCAAATTTTATCTGGGGTCGTCTTTGTTGTACTTGGAAAGGGTTTTCTTTGGCCCAGATTTGCTCATTGTTTCTATTGAATATACCGCAGTTAGTAAATCTAGTTTCATCTGACCATAACACTTTTAATGGAAACTGTGGATTGTCAAGTCACATGTCTCTAAACCATGTACAAAACAAAATACGTCGATGTTCGTCACCAGCATGCAAAGTATGTACATAGAACAGGTTGACGACGATTTAAATACCTATGAAGGTATTCCTCAGCTGCACGAACTGAATTTTTATGGCATATGATATAACATTCCACCATATTCAGTTTTTCTTCGTTAGAATATTCCATTTTTTTCACGAAAACTTGTCAATATCGGCTGTCAGTTCAGCACTACTCATGTAATTACTCTCAAATGACGAAACGTCAAAGTGAAAACAATCTTTTTCATGGCTACCTACGTTAAAAGTGAAAATAAGAGAGAAAAGCATCCATAACTCCGTTATTTTTATGAATAACTATATCGAGTATCATATCGTTGAAAAGCTCTGAAAATGTCCGAATTTTTGAGGTCATAGCCAACTATGGTTTCCATTCAAAAACCGATAAGTTTGTGTCATATCTCGAAAACGAGAGCTGTCACGCAAACGAGGACATGACAGTCATATTCGGGATACAATTCCCTTTAATTTTGATATTTACACTTTTTTATAAAATCAAAAACAAATGAGCTAGAGGGATTTGACCAAATCGACAGAATTTCGTTTTTTCAAAATATCGAGTAAGCAATGACTTTTTAGAAAAACCCGAAAGAGTCATTAAATTGGGCCAGTAAAATCTTTCCCAATTTAACAGTTGCTCTATCTCCGCTAGTTTCCGAGATCCCCATAATGATCATAAAAAAAACTCACCCTGTATATCACGATACACGTTTCCTGCGGTACGCAAAAAGGGGGTCAGAAAAATTAAACTTTTCGTTATATAAACGAGCAACAACAGTTGCATTTTTCATACATTGGAAAGAAATTTCCAACTTGTTAGATATTGCTTTATTTGCTATATAACATTTGGCTTGATAATTTAGCGTTTTTCACTAGCTTTTCACTAGCATCTCAAGCTTAATGAAGCTCATATTGAATAAAGATTAATAGAAAATAGCTTTTTAAATAATTAATTTTTTTATTTAAAATTTGTTAGCACCACTTAGCGCTGAAGGTAAAAGTAATACTGGAAAAATTTAAGCTACTATCCATAGGCCATAAAAAGTAAATCCTAACGCAACCAACCAATTCAATTATATTTGGGGAAACCGGAGTAGTCGAAATATAAATAAAAATTCCCATCACCGACACACTTTGTAATATATCTGGAGACGGAAAAATGATATCGATATACGGTTTTCACTAGATTGTTGATAACTTATTCTTCTTTCTGATTCCGTTGTCCAAACTACATGTTCGGATTTAATATTTTTGAAAAAAAAAACATGATTTCTAAAAAAAATTGGATAGCGCCCTCTGTTTTCTGTGGAGAAATGAATTTTAAGTTATAGCTTTCATTAGTTTCATCTATACCCATTGTACCCACATTGATTTTAGGGTCATTCATTGTCTAGGTTTTACCGCTATTTTGTGCTTTGTTGTCAAAATTAGTTCGATGCCTGGATCTTCTAACTGGTCTGTTCTGCACTGTTATGCAGGTCAGTCGTCATTTGCAGCGAATTTAATCTGTCTGATCGACGTGCCTTCTCTTTGTTCATTTTTTTGAATGCTCGCAGTCTTTGCGGCAGGGCCTTCTCGATAAAGCGGCGGAACGGTACAGCTTTAATTTTTTTTATCCGCTTGACGAATTGCCCTTCTGGAAACTTCATGTTCAGGAGCCATTTAATAACGGCATCATCAGTTGTTATGAGAATTTTACGGTCGTAAAGATATTTGTGGAAATGATCAACAGAAAACTGTTACAAACGTCGTGTACAATCAATATTATTTTATAACAAATCTTGACATTTAATTTTAGAGATTTGTATAGAAAATATATTCTACACTTTTTTGCACACATTTTTCAGATTTCCGGGAAAACTTTACGTTATAGAAAACTATACTAAATCAAGACAAAATCTTAATCTTAATAGAACATAACTTAAAATATCTAAATTGACTGAAACGTAATGGAGAATTCAGTAAAGATTTATTGAAACGAAAGCTTGTTAACATTTACTCATACTAGTGGTCGCCCAGTGTTCGAAATTGGACCCTACTTCATGAAATTGTAAAAAGTATATTTTTATAAGAAACAGAGTTGTGAAGAAGTCGGAGAAGTTAATGTAATGACCAAAATTTTTCACTCATTTGACACATCTATTGAAATTAAAAGAAAAAAAAAGAAATATCTGTATTCGAAATATTTTTGACAAATGAATGACCCCCCAAATTTTTGGCTGGGACCGCTCCTGGCAAAATATTCGATATAATAATTGGAAGATTGCTCTTTGCAAACTAAAAGTTTTCGTCATTTGCGGTTTCAATTAAGTTCAGGAATATTAAAGAAAAGTGATGACCAACAACCCTAAGAGTACTTAAATATTTAATACATTCTCTATTGTCCGCTGTCTGACAATTTTTTACACAACAACTTCAGGAAGTTTGTGAAATAATTAATCAATTAATTAAATTCACATTAAAAACAGAATATGTAATATGAAAGTTACTGCAACGTGTCCGAAAAATCAATACTGCTCTACTACATTGACTATTTTACCACTAAATAATAACAAAGCTTGGCAAGCCACTTCTAGAAGTGCATGCTCTAAGAATATAACAGCATCTAACGATCGCTACCTTTATTTATAATTACTCATTGTTTTGAGTTTTGACCGTCTGGTGGCGGCGGCATTGTCAATTGTTTGGCGTTGACAGTATGGACGTAAATAATTAATTTTTATCATATTTTATTTAATGAATTAACCAATATTATAAATTAATATTAGCATTCGGCACTGAAGGTCGTCAGAAGGTACTAAACATAACAAAAATGAATCGTTTTGTCTTTGGCTATTTATATATAGATGAAAATACATGAACAAGGGATTGAATTGGATAACTGGCGATTTCAATTGTTTCGGCACCGTCACCACACCCACACCACACCGACACCGATACTGACAGCGTTTCCGTTATTCATTAGAATTGTTATAATCTAAAGTCAATTGATTAGTGGAGAAAAGTCAATTTCAAAAAGCTCATATTTATAAAAACCGGTTAAGTCAAAGCAGAATGATGAGCGTTTGTTTTCAACAAATTTCACACTCACCCCTACCGTTTACTAGACATGATATAACCAAATGCTTCTAATAAAAAGTATTCGCAATGTTTCTCAAATTATAAATTTCTACTTTTTGGAATACTTTAATTAGGTACATTTTGCAGAAAATGAGCTTTTTTCACTTTACGCCTTCAGTTATGCCCTCTAGCGGTCGTCGTACAACACTATGAATAATTTCAAGGTTTTTCTCGTGGTCACTTTAGTCCAGAATATTTTTCCCCAAAGCTGTACTGAGCCGTTCCTGAGATATAGATTGCGGCCATTTTTATTTGCCCACCCTGTATATACTTTGATTTAAATGCATTTTAACTACTTCAAATTGAAAATTAAAATATTCAACATTAGAATTTTATTATTATATGTTCAGGTTAATAGAACTATTATTAACACCTCATTCTAAAATTTCTGTGTTTTTTAATTAATTAATTTAATTATGGGACCCAGATTAATTTTAATAAAATGAACAAAACACACAAAAAAAATTCCTGAAAGTGAATGACTTATTTCAAGGGCCAGAAATTCTTTGACCGACCCAGTGTTTAGTGTGAATTCTGCCCGGTAAAAGTTTAATTAAAATTTAAAAACAGCGTGGGTATTCAAATCTAACTTTTTGTCAGAATTCAGAGTCTTCGAATATCTCTTCCAGTTATTTCTTTGAAAATAGGAAATAAATTACGAACATTCAGATTAGCTTAGAAATGAACAAGGGATAAAAGGAGTAATTTGTAAGAAAGTTTTTCTTAGGTGTTCATGACGGGAAACCGAATATTACTGGCAACTTCCGCTTGTTCGTTCTTGTTAGCGGGAGTTCGGAAGTTTTAAACTCAGCAAAATGACTAGCGATATTCTTCAATTTCACGAAAGTTATGTGACCAGTTTACTATTTACTTCTAAAACCAGTAAATACATTTTGTTATTATATCCATATCAACAGCGTTATAATTTATTATTTTATTTGTTTACTACATATTTGTTATCTAACGTGACTGGATATTTCACTGTTAATTATCACTAGGAAATCAATCAATACGGCATATAAAGTCAGTTGAAGTTTCTAAATACTAAATATAAAAGGAGTCTTATTTTGATTTGAATTACATTTGAGACAGATTTTTCTTTCAAAGAATATTTTGCAGAGGTTCAGAGGGAGTTTGTGAATGGCGATTCATGCTTAAAGGATTACTTGATGTAACGATCCCTAGATCAGCCCGACATCTTCTTTCTTGGAGAAATTAATATGGTCATGGTAACGTAATAATTAATCTGTTAGTGAAACAATTATATAACTTTTATACTTGAAGTACCATTAGAAGTATTTGAAGTTATGCAATTTTGTATTTTGGTCATTGTGACATGCCATACCTGCCACTACTTCTCCAAGAAATACTTTATAGTAGTTGTTCTCTACTTTTCTGTTATAATGAAAATATAACTAGACAAAAATGTTTTGTTAATTCATAGGTTTGTGTTACGTGTGTACTTGGTATTGCAACACCTAACACAAACTTACACATGTGTAGTATGTGATTGTTAAGCAAAGTTAGGCCTTACTAATTGCGTGTTCTAGATATTTCTAGAACACGTAAATAGTGTAGCCTAACTTTGCATAACAATCACATACTATAAATGAGTAAATAAAAGTTATAAATAAATAGAATGAATTAAAGGAATCTATACGTTGTCTGTTTTACTGGAAAATCTCTAACTAGATATATAACATCCATTAATAAATATAAATAATAGACAATACCTAGTTCGTAACAATATGATAGGCACAAGTTACCATATTCGGCACTGGTTAACAAAACATCAGTATGAATAATTTCGTGGTATTTACAGGTGGAGGAAATTCTTACAGAGATATCATGTCAACTCAAGCAGAATCGGGATTCATTCGAGAAGACAACCTGATGCCCTTCTACATTCCAATGGTGTCGTTCTCTGCTCCAGTGTGGTCATTATCGTCGAAGTTCAGCGTTCAGAGGTAGCACAGATGGGGTCGATAATGCTGCAGTCTAAATTTTGAAACTTATAAGATGGCGTTGTTCTCTTAATCCCTTATCAGTCAAATTTCGGGTTGTCTAAAATCAGTTTCGAAAGGCCATAAGTATTATAATTCCATCTTGAACTTCATCTGTTATCCTTAGATAACTGGTGCCTACTGTTCTCCGATTTTGGGTATTAACAAAACACGCTTGACAACATCTCATAACCTACTGTACTGTAAACCAATAATTCGACATCTTTCAAATTCACTTAACAGGCGATACATTCGGCGTACACGTACTCTAGGTATTTTAAAATTACTAAACATCTATTTTGAATCCCATCATTCCGTTTGTTTTTTCGTAAATGAAAAAAATGCAAAAATGACTACAATATTAACTGATCAAAAAAAGTTTACATGAACAAACATTCAAACTTTACCAAATTTTATTCATTTACTCCTTACTACAGGATCTATTTTACAAAAAAAAACCTAAACATCCCCCTCTTGGTGTTCTTTGTCGGTGAGTATAAAAATGAATATATGGTTTTGATTTTTTTAAATTGATTATCCACATTTCCATTGGCAAAGTTTCCAATGCTGTAAAGTTAAATTTTCAATCATTCGAAACTTAGTTATCCCAAAAACATTCTATCGAGCCAAACAAAACCATATTCTGCTCACTAGTCTATACCCTCGCGAGTTGGCACCGGTGTTGTAGAATCGCGGTGCAATTGTTAACTTACGCTATTTGTCTTAATTGCTCAATTATTTTCTCACGCTCAACTCGCAAACAAAACAGTATTATTTTCTATTCGAGAAACTTAAAAGTTTTCATATTAAAACATTCCTGCTTCTTGCATCGATGAGCCAACAGCCAAAATCTTTATACAGCACAGTTGTGGTAGTATTGGTTGGAATTCGAGCTAAATATACATGGCGTAAAAAATGTAATATGTAGCTCTGGATAGTCTACTTTAGTAATTCTATAAGTCAAAACAAGTCGCTTTTATAAGTTTACCCCGGCATTGAGATAACCTACGCTAATCTTTTATTTGAATGAATTGGTGTTATAAGATTTTATTCGAATAGCAATAATTTAGGAACATAAGCCCTATCAGGCTACTTTTGCTACAGTAACCTGTGTTAACATTAACTAACTTGCAGTAATTATTTTGATAACTATTTTATGTGTGTTAGTTCAACGTTGTGAGTAGTACATTATTATATTCAGGATATACCAACGAAAACGAGCCACCTGGAATTTCCTAAAATATTCATAATTTTGAAAAACGCCAAATCACGTCACGAAGGGGGAAAAAATTCACCAAAAAAGTAGAACTTAATAAAGCTATCAACTTTTCACGTTTAATAACAAAAAGAGTGAATAACTTATCTTGCTACCCCATTCAACACAAACTAGCATTGTTCTATAGTATGATTAACAGGCTAAGAAAAATACCATTACGTAAAATTGATTTTGATATTCACCTTAACATTATAAAACAGATTGCAATCAATAATGGATACTAAAACAAAATTTTTGAACTAATTTTAAAGAAAACAATACCACCAGTCTATGCTGTGGTTCACCAGGTGATAAAGTTGAGAAATATCTTTACTAACGCAATATTAAAGTCACATATCAAATTAATAATTAATAAGTAAATGATAAAAGTAAAAAAGTAAAAGCAAATCATTAACTTGCAACGATTATTCAGACGTATATATGCCATATTGGTAGAACTCTGTGAACAGCACATATCTTTCATAAAAAAGAAACCTGACTCTAATTAAACTAATATTCTGATTAAACATAATCATAGTTTCAATAATAATTCCAAAATTTTACGCATAGAATATAAAGAAATTAACTTGAATGTACTGGATACCTTAGAAATAAATGGAATCCGTTATTCTCAAAATACTGGTCCTATCCACAGACCTAGGAATTAACAGACTTAATTGTTACATTGCTATGCGATCCAAAATCCAAAATCTTGCATACTATCTCTTTTTATTCTCGTCACACTGTAGCCAGATTTAACGAAATCCTCAAAAACTAATTGACGAATTTAAAAAACAATTTGCTTGATTTTCATTCGACATATAACATGCAATAGAAAGTATATACCATAATTTATTTCTTTATATACGACGCTTATTGAGACATTAGAATATTTGTTTTCTGAATGTTATTTGTGGCATCTTCTAGTTTATTTTAGATTTTCTTGGGAATAATACCACATCAGAGTTCAAACTTGTGTATATTTTAAAACCAAACGTTTCAAAATCCTGTCGGATTTCGTTTTCAATGGATATAAATTTATAAAGTAAAATTGAAATATATGACAATTATTTTGACAAATATGTTTTTTTTTATATTTGTCAAAATAATTGTCATATATTTCAATTTTACTTTATAAATTTATATCCATTGAAAACGAAATCCGACAGGATTTTGAAACGTTTGGTTTTAAAATATACACAAGTTTGAACTCTGATGTGGTATTATTCCCAAGAAAATCTAAAATAAATTAGAATATTTACTAAAGAAATATCCAAAATTATTGTCATATTGTAGTATAATACATAAAATAGTTGCATTTGGCAACACTTTTACTACTTTTACGATGAGCAAATAACCAGTACTGATTTACGAATGAATTTCAATTTACCGTGTTGCCGGCATGAAACAATATTTATTTTGAGCTTTAGTGACTTTTTTGGTGATATTTTAAAGATTTTTAAACAAAAATATATTATTTAATAGCAAATTATAGTGCGTGTTGTGCAGTTTGCGGAAAAGTAGATCACCTGTTCTCGGATTTATCTTTTCATATGTAAGTGGCTATATTTACAAAAAATACTAAGTATCTAGTTACTTAGTGTCTTCTAAGAATGCCAAATATGAATTTGGCGAAACGTCAAGTGATTTTTCAACCAATTACAACAGAAGAACGGATGTACACCGGAATAAATCCTCAACCACATATTTGCACCCGTGAAACAAAATACAGAAACATCCTTTTTACTTGAGTTCACAATCGTCAAATTGTAATAAAGGCAATTTACTTATCTGCTTATTATCTTATTCTTTTCGAGCTATTCCTTTCTGGAAAATCACTGTTCCTCTATTCACTTTGTCATTTTTAAATTATGTCAAATATATATGAATTATTTTATAATTTATTAATGAATGAGCCATCAAACTAATTTACACTTTCTTCTTTCTTTTCCAGAAAAAATTATAATTCCTGAAAATTAACTTCCAAATGTTTCTATTATCCTAAATTATTAAACAGCAATCAAAAGAATCTCTTCCCAATTATTACATCAATTGAGTATATAAAATTTATTACCTTTTTATCAAAATTTTTCTGACACCTTATAATTCTTACTTAAAGGAAACTTTTTTTTGTGTCAAAAACTCACTTTTGGATCTGCTATTCTTCCTGGATGTTTGTTGGAATTATTTGAAAACATAATTCCTGTTTTTACTTCCCAATTTATATTTGTTGCCTGCTGCAATTATTTCATTTATACCATTTAACTGAATTTAATCCAGATCTTATTTATTTCCCCAGATATTAATTATATTATAAATCTTCTGATAGCTTTTGAAAACTGCTTACTTTACTTTTAATTTCTATTTGTTTATCTTCTTTGAATTTCAAATAATAATTTTGAATGAATTGTCAAAAACTGCTTTCAATTACTTAGGTTAAAATTTACTGTGACACGGAACAACGCTTTAATAATGTTGTCACAGTACATCAACTTCGTTACCATGGAAACGAACTTGGTATTGGAATGCTTTTGATGTTTACTCTTTCAAAGCCAAATTATGAAAGAGAATTGTCAGTGTCAAGTTCTGGTATTTATAAAAATCAAAACTTGCCACCTACTGTTGATAATTTCGTTTACAATAATTTTCTTTAATTTGCAAAATTTCTCACATTGAATTATTATGAACATTTTAACAAATCCCCTTTTAACTTTTGATACCCTTTTGGTTTCTTTTATTAGCCTAAATATTTCAATTTTATATATTTTTAATCACTAATTTGACATTCCACCTGCAAACCACCAGCTGTTTAGCAGGTACTTTCTGAATTTTGTATTTATTTTTAAATTTCGATTTACTACACTTTAAAACAATTATTTATATTGTATTGTTCCTGATTCTCTAGGAGTTTCTATTCTCTGAAAGTTCCATCCTCGGTCTTGTTATCCTTTTTTAAGAATTCTAAATTTTTGACATTTCTCAAAGTTGTTTACAGTGAAGTTTCGACAATTTAAAAGTATTATTGTTCTAAATATGTGTGATTTTGTGTCTTTGATGCCTAAATTTGTGTTTTTGCATAATTTCCAAACTCTACTTGTGTCTATATCGGAATTTACTATTTGACTATTTAACCTCTTGTAATGGTCTTGGCAAATGGTCTTTTTATGTATGTAATATTGTTATATAAAATAATGTATAGCTTTTGGATTCCCCACATTAAATTTTGTACTAGTTTGTTTTTGAAACTTTGTGGATTACAGTTACTTGGTTATACATTTCCTTAGTTTTGTGTGTAAATGTTCTAACAATGCCTCTTAACTATTTACATTCATCAGTTCCATTTGCCTCTTATTTTATTTAAAATTTATTAATATGAAATTTCATATAAGATTCCTGCAATTTCTATTTTATTTCAATAACCTTTATATCTGACTTTCCTTTTTAAAACTGGCTCGAACTTTACCCCATTAATTTAATTATATCCTTTGTTTGTTGCTAAAATCTAACATTTAATATATTTTATTCCATTACAATATATATATATATATATATATATATATATATATATATATATATATATATTATATGTTTAATTTCACTTTAGACTTTTAAAAATTTTTTTTATTTAAAACACAATATTAGAAAATTAACACTTTAAATTTGAAAAGTAATATAATGTAAATTGAATATAAAAACTAACTGGACAAAATAAAATATTATAATGAAGACCGAGGGATCGCTTCGCTTGTGTTTATAATTTAATAAAAGCTGAAGTCAGCAAAAAGATATTCACACGATGCGTTCCCACGTTAAGATCCAAGTACCAGGAAGCTGTCAGCGTAATATGATACCGTTGCATCATACTCGTGTGTACAATTAGCACCTAACAACCCCCCCCCCCTTATTAAGAAAAGTTGATGTTAATATCAAATAGTCCATGTGGGATCCATCTTGAATCACAGGCCTCAATTTTCGTACGAGTCTAGACAGTGGTTTTGGGAAGGTCCTTAGGTTGTCTGAAGTGGAGTTTTCATCCCTTGGTGGCGTCTTTTACGATTTTAACTGAAATGTATGCAACAACTAAATAAATAAATAAATAAATAAACAACGGTGATTATGATTATTGTAATCGTAGCGTATGTAAACCAGGTTATGTTTCTGTTTTACAAATGGCTGGTTGATAAGATCGTCTAGGTCCCTGGAGTATTGATCTAACTTATGGCTCGCTATGGAGAGTTCGTCCATATTCAGGTCGTCTAGCTTTTTGGGCTGGAATTCTGGGATATCTAGTTTTTGGGGGTGAAAACTGCAACAGTGGTAAGGGATTAGTGCAGGATATAAATTGTCGGAATTGTTTATAAATTTTTGAGGTTTCGCTTGTGTTTCTGTGATCCCCACGAAAGCACTGCAGTCTGATTGTAAGCGAATAATGGAATTGTTTGTTAAAACTATTGTCTTAGTATCTATTCCCGCACAATTAATTGTCACATGTAAGGGCTCGGACACTATAACAATCCACGTGTTAGTTTCTAGTCTGTGGACATTGTATCCTTCACTGAATACTACGGAGGTTTGGTAACTTTCCGGTACACTAAGGATGTTCTTCAGAAGTTGCGTTTCACAGGGTGCGTTGGAGTCGATGGGGTAGGCACATAACTCAGAACACAGTTTTTGTTGTGAAGTTAGTGGCTTGCATACGCTCTAGTCCTTAATGGGTATGTACATTAGAAAATCATCGTTTCGCGCGATACATTTTTGTGAGAATGAAAGAATGTGATGAAAACCAGTTCTGTCATCTAAAATCGGGATAGGATATAAGTGGTAGGCGGTGTAGAGTTGTTGCTCTACAAGAGAAATTTTCAAAATAAAGACTAAATCTGAATTAGTTTGAAACGCTTCTAATTCGATTACTTCCAAATGTTGGGCGACACTTGAATATCTGACAGGGAACGGTAGATTGTTTTTGACAAGCTTTTGCGAAATTTCCTGTAGGGGCTTTATCAAATGATCAGGTGTGATTATTGAGGAATGAATTATTTTTAAACGAGCAAATGTTATGGAATTTAAAATATCGTTGAGGTTATCCTCAAGAAATAAATAGCTTGCCATTAAATTTTCGCATATTCCCAAAAATGACTGTTTTGCTTGGATAAGGGCTATTTTGTCGTTTAGAGTATGTATTGCCAAATTAATTGCGTCAATGTTTTCGTTAAAGGTTGTTTAGTCAATTTGGAGTTTTTGAATGGTTCCATTAAAAGTTTTGATAATAGAAGTAGTTACACTTATTTGTTTTTTTTAGGAGATTCTCTACTTGTAATTGTCCCTGGTTAAGTTTGTTGATACTATCTGTGAAGAATGTACCATCGGTTGCGTCAAGGTTTCCAGTGATGGCTTTAAAAAGAGTTCCAACACCGTTAATTATTCCTCGTTTGGATCTTTTAGTGTCCATGAATATTTCTGACAATTTAGTTTTAATTGAATTTGAAATTTGGGATAAGAGACTGATGTGAGGTTGTACATTAATTCGGAATGCACTTGTGTCATGAAATTTGAAACATGGGATTGGATCGACAGTGTTTTCTAATGTTTTGAGGATTCTGTTGTTGTTTTCAAAGATTTCCTTATGTATCGTCAAGTTACGATGAACTATTAATGTTCATTTATAGTTGGAGATGACTATTCTAGTTTCGTCGTGATAGTAAATACCAAGAGTGTTGTTTATTGGTTTGATGTTGAACTGTGAGACTGCTGATCGGCACAGCAGTAGAAACCTGAAAAGAAAGTTCGTGTTCAGAATAGAGTTAAATTTTGTCAAAGTTAACTTTCGTTCGTTGGTTTGTTTTGAGATTTAAGAGTGTGGCTGAATTATTATGAATATCTAAAATTTGTAATGAACCATTGAATTTGTTATAAAGTTTGTCTTTAATTTGGGATTCCTTGACGTAAACTATGTCACCAATTTTAAATTCGATAAATTTGTCGGAAACGTGCTTATCAAAACGTTCTTTACTCTTTTGCTTTTGTAAGTCAGTTTTTTCGCGGGCTACTTTGTAGTAATAGGAAATGCGATTGTTTAAGGCTCGTACATATTTACTAATCAGTTCCTTATGGTTGTAGGTGGTTTCAGGTAGTCTGCTAGACATTTGTCCAAACACTAGTTGCTAAGGCAAAAAACCATGAGTTTTGTTTGTCGAGTTATTGTAAGCAATAACCGCATACGGGAGTACATTTAGCGGATATTCATCTGGATTTTCGGCTTTGTGGATTCGAATCATTTCTAACAAAGTAGAATGAAATCGTTCTACAGAGCCGTTTGTTTGCGGATGTCCTACGCTTGAATAAGTGAGTTTAATGTCGTAATGTTTACATAAGTCTTTGAATATGGCGTTGTCGAATTCCCTACCATAGTCACAATGAATACGCAGTGGCGTACTAAAATGCTGGGAGTATAACATCATAGGACTGACAACTGATTTGTCTGCCAAAGCATAAGCTTGTGAGTATTTCGTCAGTTCGTCTCGTACAGATAAGATATAGTTCCTGATAGGTATTTCTAATATGTCAATATTAATTCGCGCAAACGGTGGTTTTGGCGTTTCCGTAATGACAAGGGGAATGTCTAAGTTTTTGCGACACGCTTTAGTTTTTGACAATTTCGCAGTTCTTAAGGAAATTTTCACTGTCTTTTGAGAAACTTGGCCAGCTGTACATTTCCTTAATACGGCGGACGGTTTCGTTAATGCCGCGGTTCAAGTTATTTTTATTTTTATGATATCGTTCAAGGTATTTCGTCTTTTTCGGGGGTTTTTGTAACGTTGTCGCAAATTTTCCATTTGATTTCCTTTTCTGCGAAAATGAAAGAGAGCATCTCTATAATAAGAAGATCGAGATTGTTTTCGATACAGTATGTTTTAGATCTTGATGTTTGTATATTGATGCAGAAAGAACTTCATTTACGATAGCAGGATCATTTGGAAGTTTGATTATGAAATATTGCTTTCTGCTTAGGGTTTTGCTGGCGAATAAATTAATTTTAAATGTCAGCGACTTCTTCGAAAATATCTTCGAAAATGTGATGAAATTCCTGAAGATTGGATGACTAGGCGAAAATTAAAATGTTTTAATTTGTTTCGTCTAGTAGTTGACAGTTGAAAAATCCAATTTTGATGTAGTCAATTAAAGATATAGTTTTAAAACGTTCTATAAAGATATTTAATTTTGTTCGGGTTTAGTACTGTCGTCTTCGGATTCGTCGTTTAGGGGTAGGACTTTGAAGGGTGTTAGTATTGATTCTGACTGAAATAATAAACATTCGTCAAAATGGTTGATTTTAAACCGTGATAAAGTATCAGCGTTCTTGTTAACTTTAGCAGGCTTGTAAATAATTTCATAGTCGTATTCTTCTAGATTGAGTCTCCATCGGGAATGTCTACTACCGGGGTCTTTTATAGAAAATAGCCAGGTTTACGGGCGATGATCGGTGAGTAGTAGGAACTTACGGCCATAGATTATCGGACAAAAACATTAACGGCCCAGACAATTGCTAAGAGCTCTCATTCAATGGTGGAGTACCGAGTTTCTGCTTTACAAAGGGTCCTTGAAGTATATCCAATCGGTAAATCCTTACCTATTGGCCCTTGAGATAATACGGCGCCGATAGCAAAAGCGCTTGCATCGGTAGTCGGTATAAATGGTTCGTCAAAATTTGGGTAAATGAGTATAGAGGTGGAAGTCAATGTTCGTTTTAATTAATTGAAGAATTTTACACACTCTTCATTAAAATTGAACGGTTGGTCTTTTTGTAATAGTTTGGTGAGGGGTTTGGAGATCTTTGCAAAGTTAGAAATGAATCTTACGGTTGTAACCAGCAAGCCCTAAGAAAGAGTTTAGGGTTCTTCGGTTATGGAAAGTTTAAACTACAGTCTACTTTATATCGATTGGGTTTCACGTCGTTTTTAGTTATAAGATGTCCTAAGTTACCGACCTCCTTGCGGAGAAATTTGCATTTGTCAGGCTGTATTTTAAGGTTAGCCTTTCTGAGTCCTTTGAATACGTCTGTCCGTCGTGAAAGGTGGTCATGTATTGTAGGCGAGTAAATGATTATGTCATCCATGTAAACCAGACATCTTTCATTCTGGATTCCCATACGAATGTTATCCATGACCTTTTGAAAGGTAGACGGAGCATTCTTTAATCTGAAGGGCATACGGACGAACTCAAAATGTCCGTTCTGGACAGTGAATGCAGTTTTCGCGATGTCCTTTGTGTCTATTTCTATTTGATGAACGCCAGAGGCGAGGTCAAGAGTCATAAAGTACTGGGATTTGCCTAGTTGGTCTAGTAGGTCTAATATGTTAGGTAGAGGGTACTTGTCGATGACTGTAAGTTCGTTGAGTTTGCGGTAGTCTACTACAACACGCCACTGCTGTTTTCCAGAGGCGTCTAATTTCTTTGGCACCACCCATATTTGAGAAGATCACGGCGAATTAGAGGGTCGTATTATGCCTTCATCTAGCATTTTTGCTACCTGGGGCTTAACTTCTTGTTTGTGAACTTGGGGATTACGGAGGATTTTGTATAAACGGGTTTCGCGTTGTTGATATCAATACTATATTTGATTTCGTTCGTGAATGATAAATGATTGCCTTCATGGTAGAATATGTCTGAAAAGTCGAGGCATAATTGTAAGATTAAGTCTGACTCTTCGTCGTTTAAATGTTCTACTCGGAGTTGTTTGACAATTTCTGCTTGTCTGTTGGGTTCGTTATAGTTCAAAGGAGTAGTTTGTGAGATGGAACTCACAGAGAAATTTTGTAGTGGTTCGATTTTTAAATTTGAAAAAATTACTATTTTAGGGATGGCATTTGCATTTAGAATGGAGGTTAGAAATTGGCTTTTGCTGTCTACTGTACCAACAGCGTTAGGGAGATGGACTTTTTCAATTTCCGTTCCTGTTAGAAGGGCTTCGGTGTTCCTAAGATCTTAGCTAAGTTTGAAAATTTGTTCGGTACGGGGTTCTATCGAAATTGTATTAATGGAAGTATAGGAGAGGGAACACTGTGTTGATTCACTGGTATTGATTGTATCGTTTGTCACTTTATACAGCGGAAGTGGAAGGCACGAGGGTCGATTCGTTTATAAAGATTTTCTGGTTGGTAATTTAATGAAATACTACGTTTCACGAACCAGTTAAGTTCTAAGAAGAAATTTCATTAATAAAATTAGGAAAATATAGTTTTGGGAATATAATGAATCTGATGTTTGTATGGAAATATTCTAATGGTTTAACATATAATTACGGCGATGTTTAAATAAAGGAATGAAAAAGATTTGCCTGGTTTTGTGTACGAAAGATATTTTGGGAATTAACAAAGTGCGTATTATCATAAACTCCATATTTTACATTAAATAAGGCTTTGAATCAACATTACTGGGATTTTATTTGAACTAACCAGCAGATAATAATTGTACAAAATGTTACAATGAGGTTCCAGTTTAGGTCCAGTATAATATTTTTGGAAATAATAAAAGATTTTTCAGAAATTATGTTCAGGTTATTTCTTTGAAGTTTTGGTGACAGTTAGAGGAAATCACAAGAAGAAAGAAAAACAAAGATTTGAACAAAATGGGAGGATATTTTGGCAATTTAAACAAGGGGAAAATATATGGAGAAATGGAGAATGGAAAGCTTGTAATTAAAAAAGTTCGATCAATTAATGTTCCATGTAAATGAAGAAAGTATAAAAATCCGAGATTAAGTGTCATTTGAAGCGTTCAGTTTTTGAAAGGTTTTAAATAGTGATAAAAGTATTTAATTTGATAAGTTTAAAGGCAAACTAAGTTCATATCGGCAATTGATAGCAAGTGCAATTTAAAATAACAGTAACTATTGCAGGTGAACGATTAGTACAGTAAAGGCGGTAATCAGAAATAAATACATTAACGCTTCTCGTTGAGCTGAAAAATTTAAACATGAAATGGAAATGTTAATGAAATGGTTTCGATGCAGCAATTGTTAGAGAACTAGGAGGCCTACAAAGGATTAACAGCACAGTAGTCATGATAGGGGTAAGTCTACACAGATAGGGGTGAGCAAAACTTTAATCAGAACCTTGATAAAACAAATATAAAAAAAGACTTAAAACATTTAATAAATAATTATATCATCTAGAAAATCATTTTCTAGACTTAATGAAAGCTGTCAGATTACCTTTAAAAATTGGATAACTGTTGGAAGTCTTAATGTGTTCAGGGAGCCCATTAAACTTCATAAACTATTATGAAAAATGGAACTCATTGTCCGGCTAAGATGTGTCCTGGATACGTAGAAATTATTTGGACCTCTTCTAGGTTATTCATGAGCCTGGCGATTGAATGTCATGAATGTGTTCAAATGTTTGTGTGCATTTTCTGACATAATTTTAAATATAAAGATCATGGACAACAAAATCATCCTGTGTTTAACTGTTATAAAGTCTAGTGTGGAGATCATTAAACTAATAGGCTTAAATCGGTTACATCTGAGTATGATACGGATTTCTCTATTTTGTAATTTCTAGAATCAGTCAATACTGTTAGCATCTAACAAACCTAACAAGCTTGAACAGTCAGCAAAATGTGGCTAAATTATTGTTTTATATAAAGTAATGGGTGATATTAGGGGCAATTAATATTGAAAATGTCGTTTAAGTGTTGAACAATTTTGTAGCACAAAACCCAAACATTAGACTTCATCAATAATTTCAATGACTTGACTATCAATAAGAATATTAAAATGTTTAATTGTATTTGCCTATATTTGCATTGTGTAGTTAATACCATTGCTTTGGTTTTACTAATATTTAATTTGTTTTTATTAAGGTAAGTAACTACCAAATCAAGAATATTATTCATTTTAATTACAACAATTACAACAATTCGTTAAATAATTTATGTTATTGATTTATAAAATTTATAATAATTGCACTAACTCACTGCCCTATGGAACAGCTGAATAAACAGGTATTTCACTACAGCAAAAACCATTTACTTTTATTCGCTGTGACATATTGCGTCGATAGTCAAACCATGAATATACTTGGCCAGCAAACCCATAACGTTTTAACTTTTTTAACAGAAATTAAATGTTTATTGTTTCAAAGGCACGACAGAAATTTAAGAAGACAGCTACGATGAATTTATTTTCATCTGTTAACAACTTTCATTTACTAACTGTTAACAGTAAAGCTATTTCATAGGAATCCTTTGCCCAAAATCCTGATTGATAGTCCATACGAATTACGCTTTCGTCTACATATTCACTAATTTGCTTAAATACGGCTGTATCCAAAATGTTCTTTACAGGAGTATAAATAGTTCTAAAATGATGTCCATTACAACAAAATATTGATTTTAGTACGTTATTATTCATTATAATATCAGAACTGCACTTATTATCTAGACCAATAATCTGATACTGTTAACATATCAAAGTTGTTTATTTTATAATTGAACTGGAGAAGGTTTGTAGACTACCAAATAATCATAGGTGTTTTTGTTTTTACTTCATTGATATTATTAACAAAATATCAACTAAATAAGCGTTTTCAATATTCGATAGTGCAATTCGATTAACATTATCCATCCTGAACAGAACTTCACTACGTAATACTTCAACAGGTATTTTAATGATTGATTTTAATGTTTTCAACATCATTTTCGAGTCTTTACAGTAATCACTTGCAGTTTCATAAAATTCTCGCTCCTTTTTTCCCAAAGAACTGACTACGCGATTCCTGTAAATTTTTTAACATTCAGCAGAATCAGTTCAGTAGTTCTTACGTGATGCCCGAACAAACAAACAAACAGATAATCATACAAAAAACAATCAAATAGACAACTTCAAATTTATAATATTATACATGTTGGAGCTTTATTACTTAAAACCCTTTTTTAAAAAACAACAGAATTTATTTGAAACACAACTATCACTACTTGTTACAAAAAGGACTATTTTATAATGATTAATACAGCAAATGAACACACCAAATGTTGTGATTCTGAACAACGTTAAAAGTCTTAAAGTTGAATTCAAAAAGCGTCTTGTTTAGGAATATTCTCCTATTTATAATCTCTGCTGAAAATGGGGAACTATGCAGAATCATCATTTATGCAGGTGCATCTAGTAATATAATATAGGTATTGTTTTAGTTTCTGCGTAATTCCTTTACAATGGATTATTGTTTTATTTTAGACATTAATCAGCATATTATTATTTATAAGTCATGAAAGGTGATATGTAACACTCCTCCCCCTCTTATTTAAAATTTGGAGTCTACATTTGACACAAATTTTTTAGATTTAAAATTGAAAAAATTACAAAATTCAAAATTAAAATTAGTAATATTACATTTGTTGAAACTTACAATTCGTTTAATTAGATTGCGGGTTCTTGCATTTCTATTATGTTTTCATCTCGAATTGAAGATCTTCTTCGTGGTCTGAATCTTCTTAATAGGCTTCTGGATTGCCCTGGTTCTGCGTTTATTGTTGAGAATATAATTGCTGGGAACTGCTTTCTACATCTTTTTCGACATTTGTAAATAATAAAAATTGAAATAATTAGTACAATTAATACGATACACAAAATTGTTAACCACTGGGTATGTCTTTGAGTAAAAGGTCTATTTATTATATCATCAAGTTTTTCGGAATAATGATCTAATTTATGTTCTGCAATATTAAGTTCATCAAATTCAAGTTTTTGAATTTTTAAAAGCTTTAATTTAAACACATTCATAAGGAATGTTTGGAGTTTCGATGACTCTGGAATCGTCTAACATGTAGTTTTTGCTTGACTGTATTCTGATTGAACCAACGTAACATATACAATGGGGTTGTAACTTCAGGATTGAATTTGTATTTATATTTATTGTTTTCGTCGTATCTTCTTTACATTGGATACTGATTGGTAAAAGGGCATTGGTGACGATTAACCATTCATTTTCAGATACATGTCTTCAATATTAACTTCAATAGTTTGGCAATTTTCTGGTAGCTTTATGGATTTGATTACTTTTATTTCGCAGGGTGTGTGTTCATCGATTGGATATGCAATTAAGTTGTAACATTTTTTTGTTTCTGCTTCGATGCTTTTGCATTTTTCCAAATTATCAATTGTAATATAAAGATTATTATCTCTGCTAACAGCTATATACTTATATGTGTTTAAGATAAGGTAAGACAATTTGGTTTTTTGATTAAAAATTGGTAAAGATTAAACATGTAGGAGTTTGTATTCTTCACGCTCTACTAAAGGAATTGGTAAGATAAAGACGATTTTATTACTGGATTGATAAGCTTGAAGTTCAATTATATCAAGGTATTTTGGAATATTTTCTAGATTTGGCAACATTGGTAAAACATGTGTGCTTAAACTTGTGGAAATTAGTCTTAATTGGAATATAAGATCTTCGGGTTGAATTACCGATGGATGGATGCTTTTGAGTCTTGCGAATGTGACTGAATCAATGATATCGTTAAGTTCATTTTCTATTAGAATGAATGACTCTAATAATTGTTCACATATATTTATAATTTGAAGCTTTGAATCATAAAAATTTTTGGTTATCTGATATGTTAAAAATAGCATTTTCTATTTTGTGAAGATTTTCATTAAATGTTTGCTCGTCTATTTGTAATTTGCGTATTGTATAGTTAAAGTTTTTTATTACAGAATTAGTTACAGTGATTTGATTTTTCATTAAATTTTCTAGAGCTCTTTCGTCTTCTTCGACTTCATTTATGACTTTGTCGTAATATTCACCATCTGTACTATCTAGATTTCCCGTAATTGCTTTCCATACTGAGCCTATAAAATTAAAAGCTCCTCGTTTCGTACGAGTGTTATTTAAATTAAATTCGTTTGGGTCATAAGGGTTAATATCATTTTTAATTTCACTAAATTTTTGACTGATTGCCATTATTATTTTATTTAACATTGTAATATGAGGTTTGAGTTCAGTGTAAAATGCTATAAGTCTTGGAGTGTCTCTTTCAATTAATTGCTTTATGTAGTTTAAAATTGAGATATCATTTTTGAAGGAATCTAATAGAATTGTAATGTCTTTGACAATTAGTAATTTCCATTTTTCATTTGATACTTTTAGGTCTGATTCATGATAATACTGTATTCCTAAAGTGTTATTTAGAGTTGAAATTTTATAATTACTTGCTTGACTTACTGTGATTAGTACAGCAAGAATGATGACGTATTTCATCTGAAAAGAAAGAAAAAAATCTATTTTAAGATTGAGCTAACTTGATCTGAGTTAATTGTAAATTCTCTGTTCGTTTCTAAGTCTTTGATTTTTAAAGCATTATTTCTTAATATTTGTATCACTTTATAAGGACCATTCGATTTGTTACTTAGTTTATGTTTTATCTGTGACTCTTTTATGAATATAAAATCATTTACTTCAATATCTTTTGGTTTTGCTTTTGCTTTTTGATCGGGACGTTCTTGAGATTTGAATTTTTTCAAAATTGTTTTTTCTCTCGCTTCTTTATAAAAATATGAAATTTTATTATTTAGTTCACGTACATATTTTGAGACTAGTTCTTCTTGATTAAATAATTTTTCAGGTGGTCTTCAATTTGTGTGACCAAAAATTAGTTCGTATGGCGTATAACCATGGGTACTACTTATAGAATTATTGTAGCATATAACTGCATATGGGACACATGTTAGTGGATGATCTCCCGGTTTTTCAGTAACTGTTGATCTTATCATTTCCAATAGGGTACTCATAAATCTTTCGAATGAACCATTGCTCTGTGGATGACTGATGAAAATGTTAGTTTAATATTATAAAGAGTACATAGATCTCTCATTAATTGGTTATCGAATTCTTTACCTCTATCAGAATGTATTCTTAGTGGCGTACCGTAGTGCATAAAATATAATAATAGTGTATTGACAACATTTTTCGCGGATTTATTTTCAATTGGATAAGCTTGGGTAAATTTAGAAAATTCATCTCTTATTGCAAGTACATAATTTTTCTCTGGTATTTCTAATATGTCGAGGTTAATGCGTTCAAACGGTGTTTTTGGTGTTTCCGTTATTACTAAGGGATTTGATAAATTTTTTCTACAAGCTTTGGATTTAATACATACTTCGCAATTTTTTATGAAATTTTCAACGTCTTTGATTAAATTTTCCCACTGATATTTTTGTTTTATTCTTGTTACTGTTTCTTGGATACCTCTATGCATATTTAGGTTGCCCGTATGATTCTCTTCAATAATTATATTTCTTTGTTCTTTTTCTGGGATTATAATGTTTGGGTTACAAGTTATAAATTCTATTTCATTATCGGAAAAAATGAAAGATAGCATTTCTAAAATTGGTACATTTTTTAATTCTTCCATATAATATTTATTGTTTTCTAACAATATATCTTTATTATAGTAAAGAATTTCAAAGATTGCTTGGTCAGGATTTAAATGTGGAACAATGATAAGGTAATACTTTCGTTTAGGATTGCATTTTGATGTGACGACGTTTATTCTGTGTTCTTCATACATTGTATTTAAGTCAATTAAATCATCAGCTATTTTAAATTGTGAATCAGTTAATTCGCCTGGCTTTAAGAATGATATGATTCTTTTTTGATGTTTATCTAGAAATTTCTCATTAGTAAAATTACATTTAGAATAATCAATTAATGATTTTGATTCGTGTAGTTTCTTAAAAATGTTATATTCTTCTAAGATTGTTTCATATCCGATTTCTGTATTTGTAGTACCCGGTCTTTCTTCATTTTCTTCTTCTTCTTCTTCTTTTATTGGACTTCCGTAGTATATTTTTGAATAATCTTTGAGATGATTAATTCTTATTCGAGATAAGGCATCGGCATTGGTATTTTGTTTACCCGGTTTGTATATTATTTGATAATTATATTCTTCTAATTTTAATCTCCATCTTGCGAGTCTTGAACCTGGATCCTTTACATTAAATAACCATATTATCGGGCGGTGATCTGTGTATAGTTTGAAGGTTGTCCCGTAGACGAATTCCCGATATTTAGCAACTCCCCATACTATTGCTAGTAGTTCTTTCTCAATTGTCGAGTATTTTTGTTCGTGAGCATTCAGAGTTCTAGATGCGTATGCTATAAGAAAATCTTTTCCTATTTTTCCTTGTGATAGTACTGCTCCTATCGCATAATTACTTGCGTCTGTAGTAATATTGAATTCTTTTTCGAAATCAGGATATTGTAAAATTGGATAATTTGTTAATGTTTGTTTCAATGTTTCAAATGATTTTATGCAATGTTCATCAAAATTAAATTTTATATCTTTCTTTAATAATTCAGTTAAAGGTTTGACTATTTTGGCAAAATCTTTTATAAACCTTCTATAGTATCCTGCTAAACCTAGGAAACTTTTCACGTCTTTTGCGTTTTTAGGTACTGGGAATTCTTTGACTGCTCTTATCTTTTCTGGATTGGGTTTTACACTTTCTTCTGTCACTATATGACCTAAGTATGCAACTTCTTTTTTAAAAATTCGCATTTATCGGGTTGCAATTTAAGATTTGAATTTCTTAGTCTTTCGAATAATTATTTTAATCTTTGTATGTGTTCTGTTAATGATGAAGCATAAGATATGATGTCATCCATTTATACAAGTGCTCGTTCGTTTTGTATGCCAGTTAAAATATTATCCATAACTCGTTGAAACGTCGCGGGTGCATTTTTTAGACCAAATGGCATTCTTTTAAACTCATAATGACCATTTTCAAATGTGAACGCGGTTTTTTCTATATCTGTTGGATTAATCTCAATTTGATGAAAGCCTGATGCCAGATCAAGGGTTGTAAAATAACAGCAATGTCCTAATTTGTCGAGTAAATCATTTATATTAGGCAACGGATATTTATCATCTACCGTGACTTCAATTAATTTCCGGTAATCTATAACCATTCTCCATTTCTGCTTACCACTGGCGTCTAACTTTTTGGGGACTACCCATACTGGAGATGACCAAGGTGATGATGATGGTTGGATTATTCCTTGTTTTAACATTTGATTTACTTGGGTTTTTACCCTTGTTTATGGACATACGGGTATCTATATGACTTTGTTGCAATTGGTTTGGCTTGCCCGGTATCTATTTTATGTTTTACATTATTTGTGAAAGTTAATTCATCATTTTCTAAATAAAATATATCACAATATTGTTTACATAAGGCGGTAATTGCTTCTTTTTCTTCAAAATTTAAATGTTCTAAACGCAAGGATTTTTCGACTGGTTGTTGTCTTGAATATAAGTTTTCTTTTTGTAGATTTAAAATTAATGTTTGATTCTTATTTACTGGACTATTTTCAATAAAAGGTTCAATTATTAATTCATCAAAAATTATTCTTTTCTTTTGTTCGCTTTTATTTAAAATTGACGTTAGAAATTCACCTTTTTCATTCGTTTTGATTACACAATTTGGCAATATGACATTTTCTTTTTCCTGTGAATGTAAAATTAGTTCAGCATTTTTTTATTCCAATTTAACTTGAATATTTGTTCAGTTCTTGGTTCTATAGTTATTTCATTGATAATTTCATTCTCTTTGTATAATGGCAAAGTTATATATTTGGTTATTAGTTTTCTATTTTTTAAATCAACTGGACACTCATATTGTTGTAAAAAATCTATACCTAATAAAACATCAAATTCTATATTTAAGTTATATACGAATACTTCCATTTCGTCATTTTTCAAAAAGAAATCAAAATTTATTGCTTTATTTATTTCAAAAAATTGGTTAGTTACACCTTGAATTCTTATGGATTCTACGCTTTTTATTTTTTCTTGTTCAAATAAATATGGTTTCAAAATTGATATACCTGCTCCGGTATCAATTAAATAGCGATATTTTCCGTCATGAGTTTTTATATAATATAAATTATTTGAATTGCTTGTGTTTATGAATTCCGATCTTATTCTTGGCTTTCTAAATTCTGTGCTTGACTGGTTGGAATGAGATGAGTAGAAGCGCCAGTCTTCATTTCCACTCTTTGTTCGTTTAAATGAAATGTTTTTCTTGGAGGATTTTGCATGTTTCTTGTATTTAAAGAATTACTTGGATAATTATTTTGGTTATAATTATTTTGATTAGATGGTCTTTGATAATAATTTTCTCTTTGATTTTGATTATTGTTTTCATGTCTATTCACAAAGGTATGATTTGGATTGAAATTTCTTTGATTTCCCGAATAATATTGATAATTTCGGTTTTGATTATAGTATTTATCATTATTTTGTTTTTTGCGACATTCTGAAATTAAATGTCCCGACTTTTTGCAATAATTACATGTTTATTTATTTTTACTTTGAAAGTTTGAAGAATTTATTTGAGGCTTTTTACTTTCTAGATACGTTAATTGATATTCAGCTTCTGCGAGATTGCAAGGTCGCGATGCTCGTACGATTGCACCTAGCTTATGTTCGATGCCTACTAAAAGTGTCTGTAGGGCTACTTTGTCTACTAACGCTTGCTGTGCGGTTTTCTGTTCTCGGGTTAATCTTACTTGCTGGTTTATTGCAGCGTATAATTTTGAATGATGTGCGTTTATACGATGCACATAGTTTTGCGGATTTTCATTGTTTCCCTGTTTAATTTGTTGTAAATCGTAGATTAGACTTGTTAAGTCTCTAGAATCACCGAAGTGTGTTTTTAAAATGGTTTTGATTTGATCCCAATTTTTCAAGTCGCGTGAGTTTATTAGTTGAGATGCTCGTCCTTTTAGTTTATTTTTTAAATGTACAGTTAAGAGATATGTTTGCTGGTCTGTTGCTACGTCAAATGCTGCGTCACAAGAATTAATAGATATATTTAATAATCTTGAATCTCCATCATATTCCGGAATAATGTAACCTAATTCACTTAACCTATATTCTATAAGATTTAAGTCTTCTTGGCTCATTTTTATTTGTTTAATTCCACCCCAATTTTAACAAAAAACTTCAAATTAAAATTGGTCGAGTTACTTCCGATATTCCCTCGAAAATAAACTCGCGGATCTCGATTCTGTCCGATTTTCGCTCGACTCCAAAATCTAACCCCTTTAATGGAATTGTTACAAGTTTTTTACAAACGTATTTTTATTTCTAACGACTTGGGAAAATAATTGGAATTAGGGAACAAATATATATATATCAATTTTCACAGAATAATAACAAATCTTTACTCACTTTGATTTTCCTGGAAAATGCTCTGTAGTGCGTGCGGTTCTTTCCGGTTGAAGGTTTGGAAACCACCAGATCTTCTTGGAATTTCTGTTCTGTTTTTCTTGGATCACCAAAAATCTCCGTTTTTCCGATCCTACTGACTGCGCCAATTGTTGGGGCTTTATTACTTAAAACCCTTTTTTTTAAAACAACAGAATTTATTTGAAATACAACTATCACTACTTGTTACAAAAAGGACTATTTTATAATGATTAATACAGCAAATGAACAGACCAAATGTTGTGACTCTGAACAACATTAAAAGTCTTAAAGTTGAATTCAAAAAGCGTCTTGTTTAGGAATATTCTCCTATTTATAATCTCTGCTGAAAATGGGGAACTATGCAGAATCATCATTTATGCAGGTGCATCTAGTAATATAATATAGGTATTGTTTTAGTTTCTGCGTAATTTCTTTACAATGGATTATTGTTTTATTCTAGACATTAATCAGCATATTATTATTTATAAGTCATGAAAGGTGATATGTAACATACATATAAATAAAGATAACACCTCATAAAGTCCAGTAATCAAGAAAATAGATATATATTTTGCTAAATTTGCTAAAATTTGCTGTTAGCTTATTGGTTAAGTTTTGCCCCTCTTCCTCAAAAGATCACAGTTTCGGCCCTGAGTTCGATCTAGATTAATTCAAAATATTTTTGAAACGTATTTTTACTGGAACAGGACTCAACCGGAACTTGACTGGCATTAAAGTCTGAACACAGACATTGTTTCTCATTTGAGAATATTTTTCCAGACCTAGAACGGACGAAAAGGAATATGTTTGAATCTACTGATCGGTAGTGGAACGTGAACGAACTGTGACCGGCACTATAATGTTGATCAACCCTAAGTTTTCAACATTGAGTATACATCCATGTTTTTCATTGAATGCACCGACAGGCAAACGTACACGTACTACAAATACTATGTAATGAGTTCTATGATACAAAAGCTAAATTGATCTGTTTTTTTTTTACTCCATTGTGCTATACAGCATGGTACACAAAAAGGAGGGGTGCGACTGGTGCATAGCATAATAGCATAGAGCTTGTACTTACGGAGGTCTGTAATGCACAAATATCTTGCCAAGGCTAGACAGAGAGAGCAATAGAGACGGCAAGACGACTATTTCACTCAATTGGGAGCTGCTTTCAATTAAATGCATTCAGGATGTAGCTCATTGGCAGCAGTAAAATTCGAGTGAAATAGCCTCTTGCTCTCTCTATTGCGCTCTCTTTGTGTCCTTGGCACGATATTTATGCTTTCAGGCTACCTCCAGAAGTACATGCTCTAAAGACTGGTGTGAGTGTGTTGGCTTTGGGTTTTAAAAGCAAATAAATAACCTTGGCGCAGACAAATGGATCACCTTGAATATGATTGTACCTTGGTGAAGCTTTGACAGTGCCGGAACTGGATGTCATTCACCAACGTTAGAGATGTCCGAGGCACTTCCGACGTGGAGAGGCGACGTAGTACGACCAGACTGATGTATTTTCATTTTGAAATAATGTTATTGATCGTTATCGATTAATGTTATGTTTTGAATTGTAAATTATTGTATGGACATTAAAAAGTGTTCCTGTTCGCCATACCATCACGCCGATTTCGGATTTTTTCCTGACAAGAAAAATGAAGACGTCCAAGTTGACAGAAGGGAAGCCATTCTGGGATTTTAGTCAAAAGCTCGTAGGTAGTCTTCTCTGACTGTTTTTGCTCTTTTCTTTCACATCAGAACTGGGATCTGAGACCAGAGAGTAAAAAAAAAGCTATAAATGGATGCGAACGAATTTGGCGGCTATGAACCACAATTCGACTCCTAGAGAAGAGGTGGTTTTGCCAATTTTTGACCACGAAGTATGTGATAACGTTGCTGAAAAATGGATCTAAGATATTGAAAATTTAATCAAGGACGGTCAGACAAAGAAAAACTTGTTAAATCTACCAGATGTCTACGGGGTGCTGCAAAAGAGTGGTATGAACAGTGGACACCTGAGACAAAGAATTGGGCAACCATCAAACAAGTAACATCTGATATTTTTCCTCCTAAATGTAATTTATCTGAACGTTTACTTGCTGCTGCTAACTACTCTGATACCTCCTAGGTTGCTTACGCTATAGAGAAGCTTACCCAATTGGAAAAGTTTTCTATAAATTGGCCTGAGAATATTAAAATCGAATTGATTATAGGTAGTATTGTAGACGTATCTGTTAGGCAAAATTTATTTAACTCAAAATTCAGTCTACTCGAGAATTATTTAACTTATTCTCAGGATACCTAAAAACTTCTAAAAGTCAAAAGGATCATATAGATTTTGGTAAACATTTTAGAAAACGTAGTTCTGATGATACGTTTTTGAATAAAAGTTTTAAAAACACTAGCTCTTCACAAAATCAAATCAATATCAACAATGAGATAATCTGTTTTACATTTAGTAGACCAGGTCATCAATCGATAAAATGCCATAAGAAGCCGAAAACTAATAGTCAGATTTTAAATAATAAGTTAATATCATATACATATTGTAAAAGAACTGGCCATGATATTAATAATTGTTTTGCTAAGCAAACTAAGGAAATGAAAGCAGACAGTAGTCCCAATATAAACTTCATTTCCATACATAAATCGCGAGGCACGGTAGAGGTGGAAATAAACGGCAAGACGTTTCAAGCTTTGATTGATACTGGAGCTGATGTTTCGATAATTTCCAATTCTCTTATTAATAAATTGAATATCCAGACAAAACATTGTAGCATGTTTTTGAATGGGTTTATTAGTGGTTCCCCCTTATTTAGCTTTTTCTGAAATCATATCAATGTCACAATAGAAATTTTGTACTATGTAGTTCCAGCAGAATTTATGCAGTTAGATCTGATAATCGGGAGAACATTTTAATTGATGATATTTGTATAAAATGCAATAATGGTGGCACTAGAGTAATTATAAATAATATGATAAAGGTAGTGAATAAAATTTCAGCTCAAAATGTTGAAATCGTTACAGAGATAACTGGGGAAAACTATGACAAACTTAATACGTTATTAAAAATATAAGTCAACTGGTGAGGCTATGTCAAAATACAGGGAGCTTCAAAATAAATTTAATAGGAAAAAAATTTGATTATAATCCATATCAAATAATAACAAATACTTATTAGTGAGTGTTGATGATTTGTCTAAATATTGTTTCCTTCAGCCTTTAACAAATATTTGCGCTAATTAAACCTTCCAAAACGTGCATTACTTAGTTGGTATTTTAGGATGCATTAATTGCATTATCACCGACCGAGAGTCAACTTCATTGCTCATGCTGTTACTTCTAAACTAAAAAAGTGCGAGTTGGACTTGCATACTAAGAGTTCCGTATCACAAGATTCTAATATTCCAGTTTCCGACAAGCACGGAATGAGTGCATTTTCTTATATTTACCCTAATATCTTTTAAAGGAAGCGTTTTAAATTTATAAAAAATATACACTTTCATTTTACACACATAGACTTTTTATTTTACCTGCTTCAGGATTCGCTTGATTTTTATAAGAATACATATATATTTAATTTTGTAATTTGGCCCCCAAAAATTAACATTAGAGTTTTATTTTACTAATAAACTTTCAGGAAAGCTTTTTATAATCTACTGTCTGAATTTTGAGGCTCTGTAGATTGGAAAATAAAGGGCAAAATAGGTCAAGTTTTAAATTATAAATTATTAAATCTGTTATTATGTTTTATCTGATATATTACATGATGCGTTTGAAAATTGAATTTTTATTTTCCATTTAATTGTATAATTTTTCTGTAAAGTTACTATGGGGGTTTTCTAATTATTTTTTTTATAAATTTCAAGTGAGCCCCAGTACTCCTAATTATTTTTAACATTTTTGCTAGTATGGTTTTGGAAATAAAGCGAGAAATGAGAATTTTTTATATCTTTATGTTAATATCTTGTAAACAATTAATTAAAAAAATATGAAAAATATATATTTGTAGTCCTCATAATGAGCCCTTTCATTTGATGTATTGCATGATGCCTTAAAAATATTTTTTTATTTTCGGTGTAATTCTATAATTAGGTTAGCTTAGGTTAGGTTAGGTATTAATATTAGCGATTTCTTCGTATTTTTCATGTAAACAAAAAAATTTAGGTCTTATAGTTTGGGGAATAAAGGGGGGAATGGGTAAATTTTTTAAATACTTTTCTAATATATTTTAAAACATTCATTTTAAAAAAAAATAAAAAAAGATCTTTGTATTCGTAATAATGATCCCTGTGATTTGATATATTACATGATCCGTTAGAAACAAGTTAATTTTTTATTTTTCATTTAATTCTGTCATTTGCACCCCAAAATCAATATTAAGGGGTTTCTCCTTATTTTTCAGTAAAGTTCATGTGAGGGCCTACACTCCTATTCTTTTTAATTTTTGCGTCTTATAGTTTCGGAGATAAGGGGAAATGGGTAATTTTTTTAATATTTCTGTTAATATCTGGAAAATTATTTATTTTAAAAATATTTAAAAAAATAATTTGTATTCGTCATAATGAACCCTTTAATTTAATATATTACTTGAACCGTCAGCAACAATTATAATTTTTTATTTTCCATTTAATTCTATACTTTGCCCCGAAAATGAATATAAGGGGTTTTTCCTTATTTTTCCAGTAAAATTCAGCTGAGGCGTTATACCTCTATTTTTTCAAAATTTTACAGCTTATAGTTATGGACGAAAGGGTAAATTTTGGTATATTTTCGTTAATATCTTTTTAACTAATTGTTTTTTAAATATGAAAAGAATATATTTGTGTTCCTCAGAATGAGACCTTTAGTTTGATGAATTACATGATGCGTTTGAAAATTTTTATTTAATTCTATAATTTGACCCCTAAAATTAATATTAATGGTTCCTCCTTATTTTTCCTGTAAAGTTCGGGCAACGTTCTATAGTTTATATTTTTTTAGTTTTCCCTCCCAGAACTACCCCTAAAATCAAAATTTCTCCTTTTAAGATATGTATTCCTGATCGGTTCACCAAACTATACATTGATACCAAATTTCAACCTCTTGCGTCCAGTAGTTTAGGAGAAAATTGCTGTGATGTAACAGAGGCAGAAATCCGGGGTGATATTATAAGGGTATCCGTATATTGTATATACAGAACCCTAAAAATATATTAAAGGATTTTTGAAGCACGTTAAAAAAGTGTTTATAAACTTTCCCAAAAAATGCATTTTTTATCAGTTATTTCAGATAAACCTTTCAATTTTCAACAAGCTAACTCCGTTTGTATTAGTTCTACAGAAACCACAAACCCAACATTTTTTTTATATAGGCTACTATTTTGATCCAAATGATTTTTTTCTCAAGGTTATTTACGAAAAAACGTATGGAAACGTGTTTTTGCCTTCATTGGCTGGATGTGGTTTGGAGTCACGGAGAAGATTTACTGATGGAATTTACATAGTATTTGAATCCACAGATTCAAATTGGAATGGAGAAAGAAGGAGAGGGACAATTCGCTTTTCTAGATGTTCTAGTTTCAAAAAATAATGAGGGTACACTTGACCACAAAGTAAAGCAAAAACCCACCCTCACCCTGCATTCCAGGCGAATGGATATTCGTCCCATGCAATAAGTACGTCGGTAAAATTAGTATTCACAGAAAACAGATCAACAAACACTTGAAACGTTCTTGCCATATATTAAAAATTCGCAATGAGAAGCTGCTTAGAAAACATTGGGAAAAACGGTTTTCGGACCTACTATATAACTTCGCCACATACTCCGATCTACTCAGGGTGGACCAACAAGGCTTTTAAAAGCGAACACTAATTGTGACGGGTTCCGTAAACGACCAAAAGATGGCGCTCCGAATACGGTAATAACGCAGGAGGGTTGATTTAAATATTTATTATAAAGCAGTACGAAGTAAATGGTATAAAAAAATGTCACAGGGAGATTTGAGACATTATATTATATTAATAATAATGATTATCTATGATAACTTTATGTAATTCGGGCTCGCTCCTCAGAACCCAAAAAAATTATACATTTATTAGATTGACAATTTCACGGAAATTGTTGCCTGGCGGCTGACATTAACGTCGTAGTAAACGTAAGCTACGTCGGTATTGAGCTCGTAAATTTCACTCACTTAATTCACTAGAAATGATTGAACAGATCTGTGGGATCAAGTGAATTATTGTTAAAAAAGTTTTATTTTATGTGTTAAACAAATCACGGACAATTATAATGAATGTATTCGCAGGAGAGAAAAAATACTGGCAAGCACAACATATTGAGAATCAAAGTGTCACAATGTGTTTACATGTTAATATTATTGGACATATTTGGTGTTAACAGGCAGTTCATATATAAAAAATGCGTTGTCAACTAGGAAATACCTTAATACAGGTTCAGAAGAAATAGGCAAGTTAAATAATCACCAATTAATTACAAAGGTTGTGATTGTTTATAATTTTAGGTGGAACATGTCAAAATAATGAATTAAAAAAACCTAAATCTTTACAACATAGAGATGTATTTTGTTTTACAAAACTCATAGTTTATTCAAATTTAAAAATTTACAATGAATCAGTCTAAAGGGTTTCAATCTAATATATTTTAATTGGTAACAAATACTATAGATATAATTGATAGAGGAAAGGAAATGGAATAAATAAGTACAAGGTTTGTGTTCATATATACAACTTAATAAGACATTACAGGGAGTTATACAATTTTAAACAAGTTACCTTTCTTTTACACTGTGTAATTAAAATTAAGCAGCTTAAATTTAATTCGTTACTTTTTGTGATAATCCATCGAATTTTAGATTTGTGGTGTAAAACAATTTTATTCAACTGCAGTGTAGCATGATTTTCAAGATTAGCAATCAATTTTGGCTACAGGAAAGTGAAGCTTGGTCGCCCAGCTCCTTCTTGGATAAACAAATGTTTGAGATTTAAAAAAGGGTGTTTTCCAGAATGCTTTTTTTCACTAAATTAATTTCAAACTGTAGACCACTTCCAGTTATACTAGTGGTTGACTATAGCTTCCTTATTGTAAATTGAATTGCACAATTTTTAGGATGAATTCGTTTAAAACTCAAAAATGTAAGGTATTTTTTATAATCACTTCGTATGTCTATGACTCACAGTTTCCCGGATAATTTACAACAAAAAATAGCCTTCAGTCCCAAACATAGCTGATAGAATTTCGAAATTGTATGAATTAATAGTTGCTGTTGCAGTGGGCTCTTTTCCTATAAATTAAATTATCTCAGAAACTGACTACAAATTAATCAAAGTAAAAACGGTTACGAACACCCTGTAAAACTTCAAAACGGCCTATTGGTAGAGCCCTCTTTCACATAATCACTGAAGTAATAAAAATTAGTGTCGCTGCAAAATCAATGTAATGGTATTGACGTTGGCCCACCTCCTTAATAGACCCTAGATCTACTGATGATCACAGTAACCCGGTGTCATCAACAGGACTTCACAAGATATCCTGTTCATGTGGTTCAGTTTATATAGGTGTCGTATTTCTGAATGTTGGCGAAATTTCCGGTTGCTGGAACCCGAAAAATCGGCTCTCGCAGAACATACTCTACTTTCAGGAGACCACATCTCATCACCATTCTCGCTCCCAACGGGAAGCCATAGAAATGTATAAATGGAGAGGGTCTGTCGCAGTTTCAGATAAATAATTTGGAAGAAATCCAACAGACCATGGCAGAACAGCCCGGAAAATCATATTTCATCCATTGACAGCAATTGTGCCTACTCACTTTGATATACTATTACAATTTATATAATTGGACTCGCTTTGATGAATGATGAATTCTAAAAAGGTTTCGCACTTTCAATTTCTTTTAGCAATAATTAAGTTGTGAAAGGTGGCAAAGGCTTTCTTGTTTCTGTGTTCTTCTTTTCTATCAACATGACGTTGTATTTTTCGATTATATTTACAAGCTAGTGTTTAAACTAAAATATTCTAATTTTATTTGGGCTGATAGTAAATGTAATGGAAACTTATTTGTTCTAATAAAATGTAAATCTTACATAGCATATAGAGATTTTCAAATGTTAGTTGACAACCTATTAAGATATATATTAGAGATTCGAATTAAATGATTATGGCTTTAAAGGTACGCGGGATTGCTTGTAAATACAGTCCTTTGATCCTTCACTTGCTTATATAGCGAGAAGCAGTTGAGGTAATTAAAAGATATAATCATACTATTTTCTGAGTTCTTACTTTAATTAAAATATTAGATTTAAGCTTTTAACATTAAAGCATAAGTTACATAACCGTGTTTCCTTGGACATATTAAAACAGATCAAATAAACCATTATAAATTACTCCAACGGATTTGAAATAATCAGCCATTACAATACATCTAACTTCAATTTTAAAATATATTGATTCAATCTAAATTATTCAAGTCATAGATGTATAAGTTATATCACTCTTCTCAAATGAAACTTTTTAAAAAAGATTTTTATTATCTTTAACAAAATAGTACCTTTTTTAAAATACAAAATAGAAATACTGACAAAAATTACTAACTACAGACTTAGTAATAATGAATACAACATTTGAGCAGTTTTACAATTTATAACATATAATATGTCGAATAAGCAAATATAGTATATATATATATATATATATATATATATATATATATATATATATATATATATGTTTGTGTATACTGTTTCACGGATGGAAATATGTGGTTGATGATATATTCCGGTGTACATCCGTACGTCTGTATTCGTTTGAAAAATCACTTGACGTTTCGCCAAAATCATATTTGGCTTTCTCAAAAGATACTAAGTAACTGAAGAATTTCTGGTTCTTGATCTCAATTTATACCTGCCCTGTGACCCCTCATTAGTACTTAATCTCTCAGGTATTTTATCTTGTTACATCAAAAACTCAAATCACTTCATATAAATAATTAAAGACATAAACTTAGAAGAAAACGACCTAATAGCAAGCCTCGACGTCATATCTCTCTACCCCAGCATACCACTCGACGAAGCACTGAACAGTATAGCTATGAACGAAAACCTACCTCACCACATAATAGAATTAGCCGACCACTGCCTCAAAAATACGTATTTCTCCTTCGACGGCCATTTTTATAGACAAATACAGGGTGCTCCTATGGGAACTAGTTTATGGTATATCTGGAAGAAAAGGCCATAGCTAACGCAGCTTTAAAACCAAAACTGTGGGTTCGCTACGTTGATGACATCTTCATTATATGGCCTCACGGGAAATTAGAACTCAATAAGTTTCTTGCCTATATGGATTCCATTCATAACAAGATACAATTTACCCTAGAAACAGAACACAACCAACAACTTTCCTTTCGTAGATGTCCTCCTAACAAGAAACAACCTAAGCTTCCAGCACACCGTCTTCAGAAAAGCAACACACACCAATAGATATTTACACGGCCATTCACACCATCATCCAGCACAGATCCAAGGAGTAGCAAACACCCTTATAACACGATCGGTACGTCTCACAGACCAGCAAACTAGAAAAGAAGAACTAGCTTTCATGAAAACTACCCTCAGAAAAAATGGCTACAATAACCACACCATCAGAAAAGCAATAAACAAACAACAGGATGAGAAAAAGAAACAAAATGATGACCAAGACAACGTAGCCCATGTAAGTTTACCATACATTAGAGGGACAACGGACAGAATAGGGAGGTTTCTGGGTAAACACAAAATTCGAATTACATACAAACCCCAAACAACAATCGGAAAATTGCTAGAGAACCCAAAGGATAAAATGCCTTTAGAGAACCATGGAGTTTACAGCATTTCATGTGGAGACTGTTCCAAGTTATACGTCGGCCAAACAAACAGGCGAATATCCGCCCGTCGAGGCGAACACAAACTATACATAAAGAACAAACAGACCACCTCTACTTTATTCAGACACGAACAAGAAACAGGGCATAAAATAGAGTTTAATACTTGTAAAGAAATCGCCAATGTCGAAAACTACAAAATCAGAACAATACGAGAAGCGATTGAAATTGAAACCTGAGATACCATTAACAAGAGAGATGAAGCTTTAAAATTATCTCCATTTTGGAAAGCAGTAATCCCATATCAAAATAACAATACAACAAAACCAGCAATAAACCCAAATAATCCGATTACCCAAATTACCGACAAAAGCCATAAACACCGCAATTGCACTTTAATTGACCATCAGTTAACCCAACCTAATAAACAAGATAAAATACCTGAGAGATTAAGTACTAATGAGGGGTCACAGGGCAGGTATAAATTGAGATCAAGAACCAGAAATTCTTCACTTGCTTAGTTTTGTATGAATATGGTCTTGTTTTATAGAGTATATATCCGGATTGGTGAAACTTCACATTTGGGAAAAGAATTCTATTGATAAAGTGAAGAAATTTGTGAATGAACACATGCTTGCATGGAAATCGACCAATATCCCTAACATAATGGTCGATTTTTGGAAAACTCCTTATGGATGTGTATAGTTTTTTAATGTTTAATCTATTAAGGAAGATCCCTAGGTGATCTCATATACTTTTCTGCGACGTGCAACTTGCAGTTTTGCAGAAAATCTCCGAAAATTCCAAAATTCTTATTAAAAATTTTATCGAAATGACATAACGGACATTTCCTCATAAATATTTTAATTCCAACGTAATAGTGCGGGAATTTTAGGCACTGGAAGTTTTAATTACGAATTTGAAAATTTTCTATGTACATCTCAAGCATATAGGTAGTAAAGCATGGTATTTTCGACTCCTTAAATCAATCAGTACCAAGCTCGTTTTGTTTGTATACCCGGCAAATACCTATTTAAATGAAAATTTTTCCACGTTGCGAAGACGCTGCTTTTGGTTATCACATTCTCCCGGCCTAATAGTAAATTCAGTGATAACACATGTCAATCTAAACTGATATTTGTGGGTTTATACATAGGATGTTTAGTTATAGCAAACAAAATCACAAAGTAAAGTGATAGAAGGAGTTGCATTTATATCATGATTGAAATATAAGTTAGGTCGTTTAGCTGTATATACAGGATGTATGGCATATAGGGTGGAGTGGACTATTGGTGGTATAAAAATGGTGGAAAAAATATGAAATTAAAGTTATATATGGTAATTAAAAAACTGTTATATGATATGGACGTAAACAAATCATATCCAGGATGGTTGAAATATATGCTGAAATTAAATTATATTTATACAGTGTGATTAAAAAATTATTTATTTTATAGCACATAAGAAGTTGCATAAAGTGTGGAGAGGAATTAATGTTACACAGGGCGATAATACAAAATGTGAAAAATGAAATAATTTATGGGGTAGACTCCGTATATATGGGATGGATTCTACTCCGTCCTATAGTTAACAAAAGGCAGCTAACAAATTTATGCTTGTCCATAGGCAGTCGTATGTACCTACAGGATGGTTGGTACATAGGGTGGAGTGGAATTATATATAGTTATACAGAGTTATCAAAAAAAAAGTTGAAAAAAGGTTACATGGCGTGGTCCATAAGGCATAAATATATTTTGCGCTTATTAAGTCAATGCGTACTAGTACATTTTATTCGTAAATATTTACCTGCCAATTTAAATGAAAATGTATCATTGTGTAATGTTGAGGCTTTCGATGTTATCTGTTCATGTCTATTAAGGTTATACATACAAAATAAAAAATAAAGAATGAAAACTACCTGAGTTCAAAAAAACTAAAAAGTTGAAAATAAAACATGTTTAAAAAAAATATAACCGACTTCTACCAATAACTAAAAAGCTAAAAATAATTATAAAAAAATACAACTCTAGCAAATAAATAACACATTCAATGTTGTTAGGTACCTACCCAGGAAGTAAAAAATGTAAACATTAAAAGGTGCTCATTCTGTACAAATTAATTACCTACCAATCTAGTATATTTTTGAAGTCGGTGCCAAGCAAATCTAAAATCATTCATTGCGTACTTATCTACTACTTCATCAAACTTGATTGTTGCTTGGCACCGACTTCTAAAATATACTAGATTGGTAGGTAATTAATTTGTACAGAATGAGCACCTTTTAATGTTTACATTTTTTACTTCCTGGGTAGGTACCTAACAACATTGAATGTGTTATTTATTTGCTAGAGTTGTATTTTGTTATAATTATTTTTAGCTTTTTAGTTATTGGTGGAAGTCCGTTATATATTTTTTTAAATGTTTTATTCCTATATATTCTGATACGCACTCTTTGGCGGTAGTAAATTTCAAGGCTGGAAATATTTCTTCGGTCTATTTCTAAGAATTTTAGCAGACTTGTGAAGACAAGTGAATTTATTGATATATCTGAAAATAAATTAATGTTGAAGGCAGATTTGGGACGACAAAAAATATATTTGTGTTTATGTTGTCTTCATTATTTCCAAGTTTTTAGTTATACATGGAAGTCGGTTAATATTAAATAAAAGTTTTATTCTCAATAACTCTAGAAATGAAGCATCATGGTTTCTAAAACCAAGACGAAGTTATCGTGGATGCACCATAACCTCAGCGATCGTCCTTGATTATACCTTTTGGTACTGAGATATATAGCTTAAGCAAATTGCTTCGTAAAAAAAACTTCCAAAAATCTACAATTACAACTGCAGGCATTGGCAGTGCAAATATAAGAGATGGGGCTCAGGAAATGTCGTTTGGGATACGTCTTACTGTAAACATGTACGAACTACTACATGAAAATATCATCAACTACTGCTCAGAGGAATTCCTAAAATTCCCTTTGATGCCACTACATGTAGAACAAAGATGGACAAAGTTATATCAGTTATAGTAGAACACCACCAACATTATTGAATCAATTATAGAGGCAATTACTCAATAAGCTTTTGAAGAAAAGGGAGTACTTCAAACGTACGCAGAAACCCAGCCAATTGAACGAGCCCTTGACCTTCAGACGAATTTATCCTGAAACAGTAAATCTCCCGGCCGTATATGCACAATTACTAATTTTTACAAGAGAAGAAGTCAATAATTTCCTTTGGTCTGTTATATGAAACTGTGTTGAAACATTGTATTTGGCTCTCGGTTCCGACCTATATAACAATGAGATATACTGCGTCTTTTTATGATAGTTGAACCGTCGCATTAACTTTCTTTTGCACACACATAATTTACCATTGGCAGCTCCAGTCTCCGGTCATTTTTATATAGAAAACAATATTCAACCAGAAAATAGCATTATAAGTAGAATTTTAGTATTGATCTAATGCACTATATTAAAGCATAATTTAGACATTATTTGACGTATAGCAGCAAATAGGTATAAATTATTGTTTGAAAAATTAAAAAATACGTATAGCAACTCACAGTAAAAAGTAAATGCAATAAAAAATATTTTACAAGTCTTCGGATAGACATAAGTCAAAGACAAAAATCAATCTGGTTAACTTACGTCATCGTCTTTTCTAAATCTTTTGGGATCTTCAACTTCTCAATAGAAAATTCAACAAAATCTACTTGTCTCAAGGTAATTTCCCTGACTGAAGAAGACGCACAGAAGTCGTGACAAGGAATTCTCAGACATTTGCTTTCAGCAAAGGGTTAAACGCACCACAAAATTCGTGGAGATTAGCGAAATCCCAATGTTCTTTGCTTTTGTCAAATGAATCGCCATAACCCAACGATGTTTAGGGTGTATTATGAAAATTTTCGACTTTCCCGGGTCTTATCAGTTAGGCGAAGAAGACTAAGAGCTGGTGGTCTGATCTTTAATTAAAAAATATTTTGGGAGGATGTATAATAAGATTTATAACAGTGTTACAATATCGATGAGCTCCATGATACCAAATTATTGTATTGTTATTCAAATTATATATACACCCAAAAATTCATTTCAATACGACAATTAGGACTACGTTAAAATACAATTGACTTCCAAGCTTTAATTGGATATTAAAGCTAATAAAAGAGTATTAATTAGATCTCGACGAATTTAATGAAACGTTTAATAAAAGAAAAAAATAAAATAAACAGATGTTAACTAATTTATATTTAGAAATACATCAAACTTTAAAATATTTATATCCACAAGTTTTACAAAAATATTATTCCCCAGTTAAAACCTGTAGGTCCTGAGTTCCTCGTTCTGCCTATTATAAAACATGTACTTGGCTAGTTGATGTGGTAACCTGACAATCATCACAACAGTTAATTTATTAGAGTACTGGTGGAAGCATAACTTATGATTTATTGTCCCTTCATGGCGTTGTCTAAAGACGTGTTGCAAACGTGTACTAATTATTTTGAAATTGTTTTAAATTATAATTACAATCTGAAATGGCGATTCAACATTTGTTTTGAAAGAACTCAATGGTAATAATATGGTTTCGGAAAATTAAATAGACAAAATAAAATTTATATTTTAGAACTAATAAATTAAATTTTCAAAAAAAAAAAATCTGTAACACGTGTAATATATATTGACACGGAACGTTATGATTTCTTTCGAGGGAAGACCTTGTACATACAATTACGACGTACAGAGAGGCACAGTGCTCTGTGCCTACCCAGCATAGCACACTGTGTGGTGGCCACAGATCAAACACAGTGGTGGCTACGTGGTCTGATCTGTGGTGGTTGCTTTCCTATTACACACACAGGCGCACTGTGTGGCACAGTGCGCCACTCTTCACTGTTCCATTAGTACTTCAGCATGACACCGTTTGCGCACAGGGACGGACAAGTAAAATTTGTATGTATCGGATGTGCAAGCAGTCATAGACTAATATATAGCCATACTAGCCATAGAGTGATGTGCTATACAGTCAAGTGACAACACCACATTGTCTATTTCAGTGAGTTTGCAAAAAAAGTTATTTATAATGAAGCGGCAAATAAATTTAAAAGCGCAGTAATTTATTTAAATGTGCTTTGTTTCCCTATTTTGTGATAACTTTTTTCATTAATGACATTTGTAATGTATTTGAAGAACTAAAGCACGTTCCATTCATCGCCATTTACACAAGCACAGTGTGCTTTGCTGTACAGGCACCTTCAATTTTTATGTTCTAAGGTACGCAGCGTGCCTCTCTGTGCGTCGCAATTGGAAAACGGGGATTAACTAGTTGTTACTGGCATGTTGACAAAAAATTATAACTAAGTGTTTGGGAAATTTCGGGAAAATTTATTGGTTAGTGACATAGAGCATACTTGAATGCACTTGAAGCGTAGATGTAATTTTTAATATTGTGCACGTCAGGCGCTGAGAAAAACGTAATGCACTGAGAGAAAAAGAAAACGTATCTGGACGTATTTAGTTCTCTTTATACTCGCTTCAGATTAGTGGCGTTTGAGATGGCGTCTGTTGAGTGACACGTAGCTATTGCTTGTGGCTCTAGAGAGAGAGATACGTCCACTAGGTTTCCTTTCGCTCTCTTCCATTCTTACTGTTTCATATATACAGACGCCCATTTGACACGTAATCTATTTTAACTATTACCTCGATGAGTAAAGGCCATAGAGATATTACATACATATAGAGTATATCACACCCCGAGAAAAAAGTAACGCAAGTTGAGAGAAACAGAAAACCAAGTAGACGTATCTAACTCTGTCTAAGCTCGCTTCTGGTTGATGCTTTTTTACATCGCTCAAGTGACGTCTACCTATTGATAGCAGTTCTAGATACAGGTACATGTACTTGATTTCCTTTCTTTCTCTTTCAGCGTTAAGATTCCACGTGTACAGGCGCCCATACCTTACGCATTCTTTCTTTAGGTGTTACATATAAGGTTAGTACACAGCAGTATGGAATTTCACTTTAATTTAACACACTTGGGGCAATTGTTTCTCTATATTATAGGTTTTTTTGACAATAACTAATAATATCTCGACATAGTTGTCAGAAAGGTGTTTAATGAAAGTGGAAACCAATACAACTGAGTATTAATACAGCATGAGTACAACTTCCACTAGGTAACGGCCAACTCCATTTTATATTTAATGAAAGGATCCATCACAAAAGAGTTATTTCAGTTGAGTATCAGTTTTAGTTTGACATTAGACATCACAATATATATATATATATATATATATATATATATATATATACATTGTTACGAAATTTACCTAAGCCGGCACTGGCTTCATTCCAATGAGACATCAATGGCTGAGTTAATAAAAAGTTTAACTGGAATTTTTGAAATTGCGCCAAACAGCATTCTCGACGCTGGGCAGAAAAAGGTAGTACCATCGAGAACGACAAATTAACCTATATAAAGAGACATTAATTTCAGCGGTTAGATAGTCTTAGTACGTTGAGCGTATTTCGTTGTTATGATTTTCGATGTAAATAGTATTAGATTCAGCTGTTGGAAATATTTTATATTTACGTGTAAATAAAAGTTTCTAGAGAAGTGAAGTGAATATTAGTTCTTCAAAATAATTAATTGAACCCACGGAGTTTATAACAAAATCAATCAAATTCAAATCTAAAACCATTTATAATTTAAGAACTTATGAAATAATAATAAACTTACGAACATAGTGAGAAATTGTGAAATTACATTTTGTAACACTCGACACCAACCTAAACTGAATGAGTGAGTAATTGTGAAGTAACATTTTGTAACATTGGACACCTAACTGAACTAAGGTGAATCGACGTCGGTATGTTCAAATAACAATAAAAACAAATCGAAAATGAACTGTTTGTTGTTTTTAATACATCTGTGGGATGATTTCCGGAATTTACAAACAAAAAATAAAAAACAAAGTAAACATTTAGTAAATTCCAGAACTAATATAGAACCCAATAAATGTTTGGTAACAAAAGGTATCTAAAATCCCCATGCAAGCTATTTGTCCAACAGTTTACTACTAAATAATGTGCTTTGGCTATTATAATTTCTAGAAATTAGCAACAGTTTCTTTTAAGAGATTATACTACTTTAAACAATTATATATAGTAGTTATATAATTACACCATAAAATTTAGTATTCTGTATAACTCTCAGCTTGCGGTGTTAAGAGAGAGTTCGAAATATTTTCCACTATAGCTGAATTTAAGGGCTCACCTACACTTGGTTTTAAAACAACATGAGGACGCAACGTGTCACATATTTAACGTTATCATACAATTGATGCATTGATATTTTCATATATGATAATATAAACTGGCAACTAGCTTCTTCTGACCTGACATTCTTACTCCTATTTCTTAAGCGGTGGTGCGTTCCCGCAATTTGTTTAGTGTATTGTTCAAATTTGATTGAATTACTTCATTGATTTTTAAACTTCTGCACCTTTTCCAAAACCTTCCGTCGCGCTAATGATAATTTTAAGTGTAAAATATAGACAGTATTCGTGATTTGTGTATTGACTTTCAAGCTATTTGGACACTTTTGATTCCGTCTGAAGAGACGGCCGTTTTTGTTGTTATTGTATTACGATTCCGCGAGTTATTAGTTCCGGTCGTAACAACCGCTAAACCGCTTTCATTTTGTTTCTTTTGTGTTTACAAAAGCGCATCATTTGTTGTTGGACGTCTTCTGGGAAAGGAAGGTGTTCCTGATGCTATTAACACTGTGTTTGGTTACATCCTTATGGGTAGAGTGTCTTCGAGTTCTGTTAACTCTCACTCTCAGTAAGTCATAAACCCAACTTCGCTTTTTCGTCAAATTGAAGATGTAGGTAGTATCATGAGATGATTCACTCCAAAGGTTCTGGACAATGGAAGATGTTCCTACCGCACTGGTTCAATCCCCTGATGATCTTATCTGCGAAAAAATATTTTTCGAGGGATGCAGGAGATTGGAATCAGGTAGTACAGAGTTTCTATTCTTTAGAAAGACGTCTTCTACAGCAACCAGATCTCTACAAACAATATTGTGATTTTCTCAAAGAGTATTTGGAACTGGATCATATGGAGTTGTTTCCCGATCCATCTAGTTCTTCTGATTGTTACTACATACCGCATCATTGTGTTTTGAAACCTGATAGTAGCACAACCGAACTTCGTGTAGTGTTTAATGCATCCGCTAAGATAACTCATCGGTTATCTTTTAATGATTGTTTGTTTATCGGTCTCAAATTGCAGCAAGACATTATCGCTATTTGGTTAACCTTGCACCATTTAGTTTTGCCTCGCCTGCTTGCTATAGAAAACTTTTCTAGTTGTGAACTTCACGCATTTGGTGATGCTTCTGAGAAAGGTTATGCCGCTCTTGTTTATTTTGTGTTCGAAACCGCATCTGGATTTCGTCAAAGTTTTTTTGTGTTGTCTAAATCGAAACTTGCTCCTTTGAAAACTTTATCACTTCCCAGATTGGAACTGTGTGCTTCAGTTCTTACCGCTAAGTTGGCTCATTATGTTTATGAGCAATTCGATAGTCGTTTGTGGTTCAAGGTGATTCGTTGCTGGTCAGATTCCACGGTAGTTCTTTCATGACTTAGTTCTTCCCCGCACCGTTGGAAGACATTTGTCAGTATACAAGTTGCTTACATTCAGGAAAAATTTCCTTTTTTGCATTGGTTTTACACTCAATCTTGTGATAACCCCGCTGACTTGGGTTCCCGCGGCACTTTGCCATCAGAGTTATTAGGCAATACACTTTGGTGGAAAGGCCCACAATTGTTGATTACCTCTTGTTTGCCACATGCTTGCTCAGACTCAACCATGTCACCGCTAGTTATGACTGAAGCCCGTATAGTGGCGCTTCAAGTCACCGCTTCACCAAATTTATTTGGTACTTTGTTAGAAGAACATTCTTCTATTAATCGCATTACCCGCATTATAGCTCATATTTGTCGCTTCTAAAGAGATTTCCCTTCTTCGAGAACGAAAACTTCTGCCCAAATCGCTTCGTAAACTTTCGCCGTTCCTTGATGAACAGGGAACTCTTAGAATTTGTAGTAGATTGACTAATGCTCCATTGCCGTTTGATACTAAATTTCCCGCACTGCTACCAAGTAAAAGTCGTTTGACTAATCTAATTGTCGAAGATTGTCATGTCACCAATCTTCACGCAGGAATCCAAATCGTTCAATTTCTTTTGCAGCAACGATTTTGGATTCTATCTGCAAAGAAAGTAATTCGTAGTGTCATTTCTAAATCTGTTTCTTGTTGGAAGCTTAATCCTTCTGCTTACCAACCCTTCATGGGAAATTTGCCCATTTTCCGCGTTTCACAACTGAAACCCTTTTCTCATGTTGGAGTAGATTTTGCTGGTCCCTTCACTATAACCATGGCTAAAACTTTAACTTTAAAGGCTTATCTGTGCCTGTTTAAGTGCTTTGCAACGAAAGCTGTTCATCTAGAACTCGTATCAGATTTGTCTGCTGATGCGTTCTTGGCAGCTTTGCAACGATTCATTGCACGTCGTGGTCGATGTAGCCATATCTATAGTGATTGTGGTACTAATTTTGTGTGTGCTTACAAGCAGACCTTGAAAGCTATTAGAGCTACTGCTGCACGAGAAACCATTTCTTGGCATTTCAACCCACTTTCGGCCCAACACTTTGGAGGACTATGGGAGAGCGGAATAAAGTCCGTTAAAGCTCACTTCAGACGTGTCGTTGGAGATCAAATCCTAACCTACGAAGAACTTTCTACTGTATTTACGCAGGTCGAAGCAGTTTAAAACTCGCGACCTATAACCCCTTGTAGCAACGATCCATCGGATCTTACCGCCTTGGAATGTTTCTTACAATGGAACCTTTAACAGCACCTCCTGAATCTGATTTCTTATCTGTCCCATCTAATCGTCTCAACAGATGCCAGTTGATTGCATCAAGCATTCTGGAAACGTTGGTCGCAAGAATATTTACATACACTTCATCAACGGAGCAAATGGACTGATCCCTCAGAGGTTGTTAAGCCAGGTACTCTTGTTATTTTGAAGCAAGACACTTCCCCTCCTTTGAATTGGCCATTAGGGCGCATTATTGACGTACATCCTGGAGGTGATGGTGTTGTACGCGTTGCTATAGTTAGAACTGCAAGTGGTACCTTGAAGCGACATCTTGTAAAGCTCTGTCCACTGCCAGTGGACCCTTAGTTTTGAAATTAGTAATTCAAGGCTGGCGGAATGGTGCGTTCCCGCAATTTGTTTAGTGTATTGTTCAAATTTGATTGAATTACTTCATTGATTTTTAAACTTCTGCACCTTTTCCAAAACCCTCCGTCGCGCTAATGCTAATTTTAAGTGTTTTTGCGTGTAAAATATAGACAGTATTCGTGAATCGTGTATTGACTTTCAACCTATTTGGACACTTTTGATTCTGTCTGACGAGACGGCCGCTTTTTGTTGTTATTGTGTTACGATTCCGCGAGTTATTAGTGCCGGTCGTAACAACCGCTAAACCGCTTTCATTTTGTTTCTTTTGTGTTTACAAAAGCGCATCATTTGTTGTTAAACCCGCATATTTTGTTTGCTCAATCAATAAACATAACGCCGCTATTTCTTGTGTAACGTGTTGTCCAGACGAAGCTCTAAAAAGACAGCTCCCGCCGCTGCGGGGCTAGCCCCTGAAGAAAGAAGAACCAAGAAAACACCACCTGCAGAGATTCGACGTAAAAGGTTAGTCATTAACTTTATTTGGTGAATTAATTACCTTTATGGTTTTTTGGGCAATAACACCACAATAGAAATAAAACGACGTATATTGCAGGAATACCCAACGTTTCAAAGTCTATTCTGACTTCGTTGTCAATGGCTTTATATTTATTGATGTAGATTGCAAAATGAAAATTTGATTTATGACATTTAAAATTTTCATTTGAAAATTTGTTGTTTTTAGATATACAGGTAGCACAAAAAATTCTAAAGATCATGAATTATAGTTAAACAGTTTCAAATTAGAAGAATTTGAAAGAGTTGTCTTTAGAATTTATAAGTGGCGTTCCTAGGTACTACTTTGTTATAAGAAAGCGTATTCGCCAAAAATACGATCAAAGAATTCTATTGTTTCAGTGATCCCACTAACGTCATAAGGGAAAACCTAGGAAACACTTTATGAACTATCCCGATATTGGGTTGTTCAAAAGGAGGTTACCATTAATAATTTCTTCCTTAATTGTCGGTAACCAGATACGATTAAATTCTACAGAAGTAGAAGCGATACAATCGTCTTCATTCAAAAGAATTAAGGCAGACTCTTTTATTTTTCGTTTTGTGTTATGTTGTTCTTTGTGAAGTATAGTTGAATTGTCAAATTGTATTTTATGGCCTAGGTCCCAAGCATGTTCACAAATTAGCAAAGACAATTGGTGAATTAATTCACGCGACGGCACCTGTTTTATTGATTGTTCCCCTAAAGGTCCTTCGTCAATTATATACTTGCATTGAACCAGCATTGAACTAACACCGCAACATCTAATTCATACATTTTTTTTTGATATTATATGTAATGTGTCATCGAAGACATTCCAAGCGGTATCTCAAGAATGAAGATATAATCATCGGTAAATACATTGTAATTTTCACATTTTTTTAAATACAAGTATATTTTTTGTTTTTATATTCAGACAAAACTATTGAATTCTCCCAGCTTTTAACTACTTTATATTTTATTCGAATTTATCCATCTCATGACAGCAATGGTAGTCAATTATATATTTTTTCAATTGATACTACAAATATTCAATAGTATGTTCGAAGACATATAGTGCAAAAATCGCGATTAATAAACATTTTCGTTAAAGTGAATTCAGTTGAAAATTGAAATAAAAATATTTTCTTCAACAGGAATTAAGTATTCATTGGGAACGAATCATCTTTCGATTAACTATCTGACACTTTACCGGAATATTAATAAATTAGCCCTAATCCAATTTGTAGTAACGATTTTCCATCATTCCCTGATATAATTAATGGACAGATTGGAAACCTTTTTTGGATCCCTCAAGACATTTTTTTAATTGAATCAGATTAGTGGTGGAAGAGAGACGATTTGTAATATAACGACCCATGATATAATGATGAATTGTAAACTGCCAGTTTAAACTTAATAATACGTTGCAGCTTAAGGATTATATAAAATTAATATCTATGTTTCATATGTCTTCATTTATTACTCAATTGACATTAATACTACAATTGTCAACGATACCAAACAAGACGCATATGAGAACGTAGGTTTTCGGGGCCAGAGTCATAGCTGATTCTGCTTTTCCTGATTTGGAAGGCGTCATTTTTTCGAATTACTTTATTTATATATCTGAAGCAGCATATAAACAAAGTTTTTCCGACATTTCGCCCACACTTATAAGGGATTTTTTCAAGAATATGAAAAACAAAACAATGTTACTTACTTTCGGCGACTTCATTCGTTTGTTTTTTCTGACAAATACACTTTGAAACTTCACTTTATTAAACTTCTCACACTGACGCACAAATTGTAAATGACTAATACTTTGGATCTAGCCAACGAAGAAATAATAATTGCCCTCCACCCATCCCCCCGAAATTTAAGGTAAAACAAGGGTAGGCACTTAATGCCATTATATTGTATTATTTTATGGTTGTGATGATATTTTTTGAATACGTTCCTAGAATTTTATTATTAGTTAGTGTAAGTGACTTATTTGTAGATGAGATTTCTGTTGAAATGCGCAGGGTTGCTAGATGGGCGACAGTTGAAAACCTTTATCTCGGATGAAATTCTTGGAATTTTTTGCAATTTCAACGGCCTCACGGAATTTTCTGGTGAAATCAGCCGGAGATTTGACCACAACAGAGGAGCTGTCGAAGAGGATTTGGTGGCCCATCTCGTGATGATACGCAGAGTTTGAAAGCAGGTCCGTTTTCAAACAACGTTTGTGGTCAAATAGACGGGCGTTTATAGATCAACTTGTTTCACCGATGTATACTGCCCCACACGAGCATGGAATGGAAGAAACAAACTTGGATGAAGGAAGATTTTGTTTATACTTCGGAGAGGGTAACATTATGGATAGTGGTTTGTAGACTGTTTCCAACTCGGTTCTATGGAGAAGCTTCTCAATCCTGTCCCTGAGCTTGCTGATATATGACAAATATGTTGCTGATTTACTAGTAGCAGTTCTTCCTTAGGAAGGATCATTAGAACCATAAAAACAATCCCAAATAATCCCATTAAGTGCCTCCTATCCTTCTTTTACCTGAAATTTTGGGGGGGCTAATTATTATTTCTTCGTTGGGTAGATCCAAAGTATTAGTCATTTACAATTTGTGCGTCAGTGTGAGAAGTTTAATAAGGTGAAGTTTCAAGGTGTTTGTGAGAAAAAGAGCAAATGAATGGAGTCGCCGCAAGGTACATAACATTTGTTTTGTTTTTCTCAACATTGAAAAAGCCCCCCTTGTAAGTGTGGGCGAAACGTCGGAAAAGTCTGTTTTTTGGTTCAGATATATAAATAAAGTAATTAGCAAAAATGACGCACTCTAAATCCGGAAAAAGCAGAATCTGCAAGACGCATAGTTATACATTTAAATTGTTGACTGATTTTTCATTCACCCCAGATACCAAAATAAAATCAAGTCAAACAACAAAAAAGAACTTTCATATTATGTTAAATATTCAAATGAATATACGATACAGTACAGTACGGCTGTATTCTGTATATTAATTCCAGGTTCCACAACTAACGAAGGCCAAGCAAACAACAAAGTTTTCTTCAAATGCAAGTTAGTTTAGGTTTTTCTCACTAGTTAAACATATTCTCGCAAAACTCGCAAAAAATAATCAAAAAGTAAGGCTATGGCCCCCATTCATATTACTTATCGACAACAACATTTCGTTAAGCAGTATTAAATTTATCGAACACCCTTGAGAAAAAATATACGGTCACAATACTAATATAATTTTAACTTATAAGAATCAGTCGTTTAGTCAAAGAGTCTCTCCAAAAAAGGAGAACAAAAGCTCGGATATAATAAACGGCGTTTTTGTAAAATTCTATTAAAAAATACTGCGGAAGCGACATGATGGCTGAGGGAGCACCAAGTTCTATTGTAATTTATATTGTTACAGACCCCGTGGGTTTAAATTACAAAATTTTTACAATCACTATAAACGTCTTTATTCGACTAAAATGAATAACAATAAGTTCAATATTTATAACAACAACGGAGAGTAATACCGATCACTGGGTTGCCTCCCACCAAACTTCTCCTTTCCGATCAGACAAACGCGATCAGATTAAGATGTTTCGCTGTCCTTCTGATACGCCAAGGTGTATAGTGTCCAATTCCGGAATGATATTTTCCTCGCTAGAAGACCTGTTGCATTATTTTATTTCCATTTGTACTCTATGAATATCACTCTGTATTTTGAATTGAACTGATTTCAATTTTTACTTAGTTTAGCATGGAATCGATTTAATCTACTTTCGTTTCAAGGGTATCCACAGAATTTTTTAGGTCTTTTATGCCATCGTTTATCTTTCTTATATATTATTTTTTAATGAGTCTTTTCGGGTTAACTGCTTCTTTATCTTGCATTACTAATTGCATTAGTTGCTCTAATTGTGCCTTTTTAATTCATCACCCTGTCGTTTTTCTAATATTGTAAATTCATCTTGTCTCTTTATTTCTAACTAAATAAATTAAACTTCAACTAAATTTAGTTCTATTTCATACATGGCAGTGTCAAACTTCTGCGGTTCATCTTTCATGGATACAACAAGGTGTTGCTGTTAATCTTTCATGGTGGTTACAAGAATTTCTAATTCGTTGTTATTTTTCTCATCAAAAGTTGCAAACATAAATCAACTGAAATTTTAAACTTTACATAAACTCACTTCTCGGCACCACTTTATTACAGACTCCGTGGGTTTTAATTTTGCAATTTTTGCACTCACTATAAACGTTTATATTCGACTAAACTGAACCACAATACGCTTGATATTTACAACAACAACGGTGAGTAATATGAATGATCACTGCATTGCCATCCACTAAACTTTCCTTTCCCATCAGACAAATGTGCTTATATATCCTCACCAAGTTTAGATGGTTCGCTGTCCTTTTGACACGCCAACGTGTATGGTTTCTAATTCCGGAATGAACTCGAAAGTCTTTTTATCATCAATCGTATTTGTTTATTTGAGCATGAGTTTATTAGCAAATTTATTTTTTATTTGGAACGATTAATTACTCGAAGATTCCTTAATTTTAAGCTAGGTTCCGGGTGATAACCGCGTCTGAATTTATTAAATACTCGGCGTTTCGACTCCAGCCTTGGAGCCATTATCAAGAGACAAAAAATAAAATAGAGTTTCAGAGTCTAGATCGAATTCGGAGCCTCAACCTGCATACTCCCCAAGAGTCACTAGGCAACTGAACTGAAGGTGAGTCTGCGCTGCTTCTTTTATTTATAGTTATCGGTCGATGAGGAGGGGATGTTGCGTGATGAAGGGGCTGTGCGGTGATTGGTTGGGTGTTGGTGGGCGTGTCTGGTTTGTTTAATCTGACTGTGGGAAGGCGAGTGCTGTCATCGCGTCTATTTAGACAGAGGAGTCTTTTCTCTATTTCGATGGCTTCGCGAATAGTGGATGCTCTAACAGAATTGAGAGATATGATAGTCCTACTGTCCTCGAAGTTAATAGAGTGCCCTGTTTGGATATGGTGATGCGCGAGAGCTGAAGTCGGATCTTTTTTACGAACTGACAGAGAGTGTTCCTATACTCGATGATTAACGCGCCTGTTGGTACGACCGATGTAGCTTTGTGAGCAATCGCGACATGAGATTTCGTAAACTCCTCGATCCTCGTTAGGTACTTTGTCTTTGGGGTTACCGGTTAAGTTGCCTATAGTTTGAGTGGTGTTGAAGACAGTCTTTATTTGATGTCTTTGTAAAATCCGTGCTATTTTGTCAGTGACTCCTCGAATGTATTGAAGTACGGCTTTTTGATGTTGTTGTTCTGTTTCTGACGGGGTTGGTGTGATTGGGGGTTGTTGAGATTGATGAATTATACGCGCAATGTGGTCCGGATGATAACCGTTTTGTCGAAGGATTTGTTGAAGATTATTAAGTTCGTTTTGTCTATTGTCAATATCTGTTAAACGAATAGATCTAAGAGTCAAAGATTTCATTACAGAACTCAATTGGGCAGGGTGGTGGTGTGATTGGGCATTTAAGTATCGATTGGCATGGTTTGTTTCCTATAGACGGTATGTGAGAATCTGTTATTGTTGTCTATAGGAAACCCATACCAATCGATACTTAAATGCCCAATCACACCACCACCGTGCCCAATTGAGTTCTCTAATAAGTAGTTTGTATTGTCTTGAAAAAGGAAAATCTTATATAAATTTGATAGAAGGAAAAGACGGACAATTTCTGATCAGTTGAGGTGAGATAGTGCTTTACTCCAATAGTTTAGTAGAGAAATGGTCAATTGAAAATTGAAAGTGTTTTGCGAACTAAAGACTTTAATTGTATTGTAACGTTCGGGAGGATATTTATTATGGAATCCAAATTGTATTTATCGAACCCAAGAAATACGTAACAATACTAAAACTAGAATGTAAAAGAGGGATATAAGTAGATCACTAATTTATAATTTCCAAAAAATGTGGTAGAGTTATAGACGTCAGTTTACGCATATACATAATACACTGATCATGAAATAAGTATATGAACGAAATTATTTCAACTATAAATCACAAAATTGTTTACCTATACATCATAACCTAATGCTATATTAACAAAATGCTGAGACGCGAACTTTCAATTGACATATGACATTTAAGGGTACTCTTAGAAAAGTTTATTTGCTTATCAACGGGCAATTAGAATACAAAGTAGTAAGTATAAGTAATAAAACATAGCCCCATGTATTGACACAGGTACTAAAAAACCTTAACACTAAAAAAATAATTACCGTCATCTTGAGAATTTAATAAAATACACATATGCAACTGTTATATTTTATTTTAAGTAAGTTAAATAAATATCTACTAAAATGTCAACTACATGATTTAAATTGACATTTAAAAACTTTTAGATCCACAAAACACTCTAACCTGTGGGTGTACTGATATGCAAGCCTGGCAGATCTTAGCAAATAAGAAGTGTTTACATAGTTTGTATGATGGGGTATAAGTTGCAAGGATTTAATAAGGCTGATTTGTCTAGAAGAGAAATTGACATTGACATTTCCATATAGCTCAGGACTAAAACTTTGAAAGTGCAACAGACTGTATAACTAGGTGAGATCCTAGTGCATATATCTTCTTTGAAGAGTAGTTATATTAAAAGTCATTTTAATGTCAGATTAATTTACTTCCTCATAAACTTTTAGAATTTATATTGGACTGTTTCTATAGGACGAATGTGGTCATAAAAATGAGGGGACCATACACATTAGCAGTAATCTAAATGACAAGGCAAGTGTAATTTGAAATATACTTAGACGCATACTATATCAGTCCTTATTAAATTAAATACGTGAGTTACCTTTAATAATTGATGCACATTATACTTGCCCTTTACATCAAACAAGTTAAATTAGTATGTTAGGAGTTTTAAACTTTGCATGCCACCATGTGCCTTTGCCAAGCAATAACCAACTTTGATAAATTAGTAGATATGAAAGTGTTTCAGACATTGGCACCGAGTTCAAAAATATACCAGATAGGTAGGTAATTAATTCGTACAGAATAAGAATCTTTTATTATTTCCATTTACGTGTGTCGGTACCTAGTAGTGTGAATATGCCTTATATTTTTTTTAGTGATCTCAGTTTGAGTATTGTCTATTAGTTATATTTCACCGTTAGTATCGCTTAATTTTTCTTTGTATTTCTGTTCCATTTGCTTTTACTGCTATGCATGTATGTTGTTATTTACATTATGTATTTCTCATGATTGTGTTGCAAGATTTTGTTTTTTGCTTTGAATTTTTTTTTTATTCGCAAATAATGTGTTATTGTTTTCAGTTCGTATTATTTTCAAAAATATTTAATTTTTAGTGTTGTCTAAATATGAAAAGCTACTGCAAAGTCTTTTTCACTATCCCTTATACTTGGATATTTTTTAAAACATTGGCTTTCCATGACATTTTTTAGAATTTTCATGGTTTGGTTCTACTATCATTATTATTTCATTATCTTCCCAAGTATATATGAGATTTTCCCCTTCGACTGTCAATACCTATTTCGGAATTTTTTTTGTTAGCACCCATAATCAAAATTCTGTTTTGTGATTTTGTGCAAACTTCCTCCCTCCTGTGAATTGTGAATACAAGAAGTATTTTTTGTCATATAGACCTTTAGCATTCTGATGTTTGAGTATTGGCTAATTGATTCTATTCTATATATTTATTTATATTTTTTGCATTTTTGGTGTGGTTTCTTTAAAATATTTCGAATGTACCCAAATCCATTAGACAGTATGGTAAAAATATGCTCAAAACACTAATTAAATGATCATAGAGAGTGTGGTTGTTCGTTGCAATAAACTTGGATTTTTGGGTTGCTACAATCATCTTATTCATCAAGAACAAGACCTATAATAGAGAATTCTTTACTCGAAAAATTCAATGGCATTTTCGGCCCTAAACATCAGAAGAAATCAAATATTTTACTTCAGTTCATTTTATTAGCATTTACGAGCACAGGGTAAGATTAGAACCGTGGTTACGAGGCACATACATCCAACTATTGAGGATGACAGAACGAACAGTGAATAGGCTCAATAGTAGAACGAAATCAGACCAAGAACACGCCGGGAAAGAACTCGGACAGGCACTATAATGTGGATCAAGTATGAGTCGGTTTCTGTATCAAATGTCGATTGTGTTTTTTTATTAAAATTTGTACTAATAAGTAAAGACTTAAAAATTATTTGTTTGTTTGTAGGTCGCAATCTCTGGAAGTAGTAAACGGATTTCAATAATTCTCTCACTAGTAGAAAGCTACCCTATCTGTGGGTAACATAGGCTATATTTTGTTTTGACAAATGTTTGATTACGCTATCGGGATGTCAGTGGTATCATTTTACTTAAATTTAATATCTTCTAAACAGAAAGTCTCAAACAGGCATGAAACTTCTTCTCCCCAAATAACTAAAAATTAATCATATGACAAACATTCTATTCTCATGGGGGTCAGGTGGGTAAATTTTTTTTTTAAATTTTATTATTTTTCGGGAACCTAAAATAATAGCGTCATGAGAATTAACAGGTTGATTCCTTTGTGTAAGTGAATTAATACTTAATTCGCCATTCTAAGAAAATTGAAATATTAAATGGAGGAAATGGGGTCACCGTTGTTTAACGGAGAATTCAATATCTTGGAAATAAAAAGTAATACGGTTGTAAATCTTTATATATATAGTCATCTAAAATAAACAGAAGCGGGGTTTATCATTTTGCAAAAGTTGCGTTTTCCGATAAGTGCGTACATTTTAAGAACTATTTTTCGGGAAACCGAAAATATTTCTTTAAATTAATAGACAATTTGTGTGAAATATTGCGACATTTCTGTTATTGAATAGGAGTTTCAATAATTTTTATGGAACAAAAATGATGCAGGTGTATCCGATATTCATTTGATGAGAATTGATAAGCGCACTTTGTTCTTCAATTGAATGGAGACACTATTCGTCATTTGCCAATAAAATGAATTTATGGACACAATGAGGTTTAAAAACTGTTCAAGTTCTGATTCATGTCAGGCGAATCTGAAACATAAAATAGAAAATTTCGGAAATATAAAAAATGTCAATGTAACAAAAATAAATTCCAAAAAATATATAAAAACTTTATAAACCTAGAAGTTGTTGAAAATGCCAGATATATTTAAAATGTCACTAATATCGTATATGTCAAAATATAAAAAATGTCAAAAATATGAAAAAGGCAAAATTTGTCAAAATGGTACTAGAAATACATGTAACAAAAAAAAAACAAAATGGAAAACGGGAAAACCACAATATCAAAAATCCCAAACCGACCAAATACGTATGTGTTGCTCTTCATATTAATTTTCAAAATAATGTATTTTAAGAAGCCGTTGTAGCAATATAATGTATGATGTGAAAAGTAACAAATGAAAAAAAATTATTCAAGATAAATAGGTCAAAAACGACAATTTGTCGTTTAGTTCGTGCGAAGCTGGGACGGGTCAGCTAGTATATAATAAAAGTAGTGTGTTTTTCTGCTCAATTTCTAATGTGATTGTACAGTTTGTTCTTTGTTATTGATGTCGTTCAATAATTCATGTAAGTCTTCAAGAGAATGTTAGCAAATAGTGCCATAACGCCACCAAACTAAAGGTTTATTCTCGTTTTTATAAATTATTTGTTGTTCAAGAACCCATGGCCATGAAAAAATCTTGTTGTTAGAGGTCATCGTTGAATTGATATATGATGCTAAACTAGTAAACAACTAATATAAAACTAATCTTACTTTTATACATCTAAATACTACTATCAAAAATTAGACCCATACTGATTTTAAACATATTTACTGATGTAGAGTAGACCACAAACGCTGGGTAAGCATTTCATCGAGAAAAGATTCTCTTAGAGCAAATAAATTCATGCAAACTTTTATAAAACCGTTCCCGAAATAACTAAAATGTATGGCTCTGTAGTTTCTCATCATTCCTAAAGTGTTCACGCGAAAGAATATGGGGAAAGATAAACCACGGAGGGTCTAAATCGGTTGTGTGACATCATTTTCTTCTGATAGGCTAGCAATAACAAGAAAGAACTCTTAGGTTGATTAAAACATATAAAAACAATTTTGATAATGTATTGTTTTTTCAAGTAGAAAAAATACATTAGATTTGAGTTCCCTCCATTGAACATATTTAATTAAAATTTTAAATTAATTTGTATGTGCCAAATAGGTAAATGATAATTATCTCCGAGTTCAGTCAGTTGAAGGAAGTCCAACTGATGGAAGTTGTCGACGAGAAAATATTTATAATCTTGCGCTCAAGGATTGGAAAATCACCATTTATATATTCAACTATATCAATTTTAAATGCACTATTTAAAACACTGAAAATAAATAAATACCTATTAGAGGAGTAGCATATTTGGTGTTAACAACCTTTGTTCATAGTCCTAAGTACTTGTATATTTTCCATACGATGTATGTCGTTTATTAATCATAGATACCATATATGGATACAAGAAATAATTTTTTAATCATATCAATTACCAATTTTGAAAAAGGTATGCTACTTAAAAGCAGAATGGTGCTTGCTTTTCTGAATATGATAGATTCTGGATTATTACAATTTCTAGATGTAAATGTTCTGTTCCAGCTTGCAGTTCAGCCTGTTTGATAAAATATGCCAATTTAGAATTGTTGTTTTATCTGGAAAAATGGTAGCCCAGTGTTCGAAATTCGACTATATTTCATCAATTAGTAAACATTATTGGGAGTTCTGTTGTCAAAAGTATATGTTCATCAGAAATAAAGTTGAGGAGAAATCGGAAAAGTATGTGTAATGACCAAAATGGTGCACGTCATATTGACAAATCTGTTGAAATAAAAATTTAATCAAACATAGGTGTTCGAAATAATTTTGACAAATACTCGACCCCCCTTCCAAATTTTTGGCTGAAAGCGTTCCTGATAAAGCTCTCAATATAAGTATTGAAAGACTTTTCTCTGCTAAAAGTTTGCGTCATTTGCGGTTTTAATAGAGGTCATGAACATTATCTACTCTATTGTCCGCTGACTAACAATTTGTTACACAACAACTTTGAAAGATTGCGATAATAATATATTAATAAAATAATTAAATTCACCTCAAAAACAGAATGTTTAGTATGAAAGTTACTGCAACTTGTCAGAAAAATCAGTACTGATCTATTATTTTGATTATTTTACCATTAAACAATAACAACGGTTTATGCTGAACTATCAAACTTATCTATGAGATAAAATACATGGACAGAAAACAGTAAAAACATATATATATATATATATATATATATATATATATATTTAAATATGTACTTACAATTTTCTACATAAAAAAATCAATTCCGTATAAAAATATTAACAATATATTATTTACTAAATTGATACTAAATACAATATTTTTAAACATTAGTTAAAATATATTTTGTGAACTGTCACTGAAAAAATTTAATAGCTTTAAATTGAGTAATAAAAATAAAATGAATTATAATCTTTATTCTTCACACTTCACAGTTAACGATTTCAACTCGAAAACAGAATATGCAAGCAACCAACTCAAAAGTTAGTAGTAGTATTACAAAATAACTACAAGCAGATATATATTAATAAATAACATAATTTTCATTAATGTTAATAAAATAAGCATGCATAGTGAGCAATGACTATTTCCGGTTTCTATGGAAAATATAAAGAAATGTAATGCACCTGATGTTAATTAATGTTAAATAATACCTATTTTTGTTGGAAACATTTCTCAGTAAATCAAACTGTAACCTTGAACTTACGCATTCAATTAAAAACTTACCTTTATCACCGTGCTATAATAACTTAACGGCTAAGAATATTATAATCTAATCGCTTACCTTGATTTTTGTAATTTTAATTCAAACAATTTTTCTAACTTGTTTAAACCAGCCTACTTAAATATAAATCCACCTCCTAAACTGCAAGTGCTTATGCGCGACCCTATATAACAATTTTATTCGACTTTTTTTTAATCTCTTTGAATAACTGTAGCCCTATATATACTGCTGTTTATTTGACACCCAATTTAACTTTTTGAACATCTGACTATAACTCTTCTCTACCCTATATTCCAGCTATACAACTGCTTATGGTCTACGCTGTGTAACAATTATATCTCATATTTTTTGAACCACCTTTTAAAGTACAATTTCTCTTTCATTTTAATCACCCTTTATATGTATCTTTTTGTAACATTAAGTTAAACACACTTTAGTTACTACAATATTTCATATTTCAGATATTCCATATAGTAGAATACAACTGCTCATGGTCTACCTTATATAACAATTATTTTTTTAACTTTTTTACACCCACTCTGATGGAAATAACGGTTGAACCCTTGGTGTCACAAATTTAAAAACACTGTTTTGCACCCTAATACCAAACTTTTATTTAATCACTCACCCAAACTGCAACTGCTTATTGGTCACCCTATATAACAATTCTATTTAACTATTTTTTAACCGTTTGAATTACTCTGTCTACTTCCATCTACATTAAAACCATCCTGTATAAGCTGCTGCCTATCTGTCAAACATTACAACTTATATTTGAACCACCCTGTACTACCATAATTTTACTCTACAAAATATTTGAACCACCTTGTTGTGCATCTACTTAGGGGCCACCAAATATAACATTTTTTAAACACTTAACGATAAATCTGGTCCACTCACTATCTTATATATGCAACTGCTTATGGGCTACGCTACATAACTATTTTGAACCACTCTTGAAAGTATAAATTGTCTCAACCATGTATTTCAACCACCCCTCATATGCAGCTTTCGAACATTGTTTTAATCACACTGTATGAACTATAATTTTACTGCGATCCATGTTTCAGATATTACACATATGCAACAGCTAATTGTCGATCCTACAAATAATATATATCCAACCTGTTTAACTATAATTCTACTCCACACACTGTTTCAACAACCTTGTATATGCAAATACTTATCGGCCAGCCAATATAACATTTTTTGGACCACCCTGTATAACTATAAATCCATTAATGCCCAATATTTTTAAACAAAACCGCAACTGATTATTGGGCACCGTATATAACAATTTTTTAAGGCATGTTTTTGATTCACCTTGAATTTATTCCAACTAGCCTGTATACGCTGATGCTTATTGGTTAATCAATACAACATTTTTTAGATAATTAACCATAATGCTTCTCCACCCTATATTTCAACTATACTATCTTTGCAACTTATTATGAACTACGCTAATTCACAATTTTTCCTCATATTTTATCAACGACATCATAAAGTATAATTTCTCTCCACACTTCATTTAAACCATCCTTCATTTATAAGTTTTTCTAATCTTGTTTGAATTACACTGTTTAACTATAACTTTACTGCGCCCCATGTTTCAAGTACTCCATATATGCAACTGCTATATAACAAAATTTTTCTAGCATTTTTTACCCACCCTGTATAGTTATAACTCTACACCACCCTGTATTTCAACAACCTTTTATATGCAACCTATTTATTTGCCACCCTGTATCCTTAGAATCCTACCCCACCCTATATTTCAACCATCTGGTCAATGGAACAGCTTGTTAATTATATTTTAAACCTACCTGTATAGCTGTAATTATACTCCGCGACATATATTTCACCCATCTTATATATGCAACTGCTTGTAGATATAAAACAAGTTTTTAACCACAACATAAACTATAGTTCCACTACATCTTATTCTTCAGTTCTTCAACCCATTTCATAACTTTAATATCTTATGAATATAATACAAAAATCCTAACTGTTTTTATCCAAACTCTAAATATTCTACCCTTTTTCATCCACTTGGTATATGGAACTGTTTATGGCACACTTAATATAACTTTTTTAAACCACCCCTTATAACTAATTCCACTCTCTCTTATTTCAACCACATTGTATATATGCAACTGCTTATAGGACCCCAAATATAATTTTTGTTAGATTTTTTAAATCCATTTAATTCTACTCCACTCTAAGTTTCCTACATACTGTTACAACTCTATGCCCTTGCTTACTGTGTAAGGGAGAAAAATGAATAAAGGCCCTAAGAGAAAAGGGGAATGCTGCCACCACCCGAAGAAAATTTGTGTTGGAGAGAAATACTCCGGGAACCCTACTCTGTAAATGTTAGCTGAAAATAGATAATATAAAAGGAACTTTACTGCCCCTTATCTGCCTTGACTCTCAGTCCTTGGTAGCTTCTGGTTTTCGTCACCTAGCCTCCTCTAAGAGGGTAAGTCCCCAGGCTTCGCAAATGCTGGTGGTTATATGGGAAGAACGAAGGAGTTAAAAGTAAACACCCAAAAAAAATAACACATATATTGAAAAAAAAAAGAAAAAACTTAGAAACAATAAAACCAATCCACAATGTAACTAAAAGACAAAAGGGAAAAAAAACTTTTTAGTTGAACCATCTCACAAAACAACTGTAACTCCACAGGATTATAGTTTTTAATTAACCCAAGAAAATACGATAATAACTTTATGGAACACAATATTACTTACACCCACTAATCCTGGGAATGACATGTACAATTCCACTCTATTTAAGCCATAACGGTGCCTGCTACAATAGGTCTTCCCTTATATCGCCAAACGTTGGTGAGCCATCAGTTTATCCAACGCGTATATGAGTAAATCCCCAGGAATATATAATATATAAAACAAATTAAGACGAAACCAAATTTAAACTAGATATCACAAGACAAAAAAACAAAATTTTTGGCCGCTCGTTCCTTTTGCCGACTCAGGGAGTTACCAGTTTACGATCTAACTTTGCGTACTCTGACGCTACTTCGTGCTGGTCTTAGAAACCTCCACCCTGGGTTCAGAACCTGAACCTACAACTCTACGGACAAACTCACAGGTGGTGGCACTAACACTCCTCGGTTAGGAAAATGTAAAGGTACTCACCGAATGCGAATTATCCTTTAATCCCAAAAGGTTACCTGTGAATCAAAAGAAATTATACCTCACTGAATTTCTAGCTAGCTAAACACTAATCAAAAATACACTCGCGACTCTCGCGTTTCCCGTCCCTCGGCGATGAATTTTGTAATGATTCTATAATTTACTTCCTAACGCCCTATTTGGAGAGGTGAAACGTTCCTCTCTTAGGAGTCAGGTTTCCACCTTTTTTGTCCTCTAAATCCGTCGCGCCACGTACGACTCTTTTTCTTGAGTTCCGGCCCCGAACTCGTTTGGAAATTCTCTGGACCTTTTCCTCGTGAACTTTGGGCCCTCCCATATGGGTACTATCTTCGCGAATAAGTTAACAACAAAACTCCCTACCCCGTGAGTTTTTCATTTTCCGATTGGCTGCACCTTCCGCCATTAACCGACGGGTTCTACGCACGTGCCTTTCTTCGGCATTTAAAAAAAATCTAGAACAAACTTTTAATTAAGGACGGCAAAATCAGCAATTTTTCTCTAACTGTGTAAAATCGGCCATCTTTGGTTTTTGTTTAAAATGTGGCAACACAATTTGTGTCTACCTGATTTTAGCACGTACAAGAGTTCAACTTTCTGCTAACCCTGAATCGACAAAAAAACAAACCGGAACGATATGTATAAACTGTTCATTGTTTAAATAAAATTATTATATCACGGAAAATGGGTTAAGTTTCGCAACATGTGCAATGGTATACATTGTGTGAAATTTCACAATTTTAGCGACATGTTTTATATTCTGCAATACGAGCGGAATTTTTTTCTATACGAGGCCAACGATTTTTCAGTTTACTTACGTGAAGAAATATTAAATACTCGTAACATATATCCGATAAAAGAATAAAAAAAATGCATTATCAGTTCTTGTAAACATCCTCGGGATGTTACAATACAAAACACCCTGTAAAATTACGCTTGTTATATCAGTTAATTATTTTGAAATCGAAACATGTTACATTGGCACATTCCGAATTTTGAATAAAAGCTAAGCTAAGCCAGTATCTACTATTGTGTGCATGCGGTGGAACCAATTGAGTAATTGTATTACCCAACATGGTAGAAATTTTCTCGCTATATCTACCGTTTCTGTCAATTTAGGGTGATAAAGTTCTACCAGATTTTAAGTCAAACTATAGGCTATGCATCAAAAAAAGATTCAACAAAATCAGTTCAGTAGTTTTTACGAGATGCCCAAACAAACAAACAAACAAGCAAACAAACAGTCATACTTACAATTTTATAATAATAGAAGATAAAAAGAATCCAAATTAAAAGTATAATATTCAAATTATTAAAATATTATCATCAATAAATTGATCGAATAACATAATTCAGATTTTAGTTGACAAACCATATTTACCAAGCAATAATTTGCAAACATGGGAAAGCCAATAAATGACAATTATTAGGTAATATAAACGTCCCTGAGTTCTATTTTAATAGCATGACAATGTGGAATAATTTTAGGGACGGTTCCAAATTTGTTAGTTATTCCATTAATTTCGTTTAGTCTTTCACATTCGAGTCACTCCATCTCATTATTTTTTCTTCAAACAATCTGGCGAGACTGTTATTTTTATTTGTTTGGCATTGACAGTATGGACGCAAAAAATGAATATTTTATTATATGTCATGTATTGAATGAACCAATATTATAAATAAAAAACATTTTTTAAAAAAATATAACCGACTTCCACCTATAACTAAAAACTTGAAAATAATTATAACAAAATACAACTCTAGCAAATAAATAACACATTCAATGTTGTTAGGTACCTACCCAGGAAGTAAAAAATGTAAACATTAAAAGGTGCTCATTCTGTACAAATGAATTACCCACCAATCTAGTATATTTTCGAAGTCGGTTTCAAGCAAATCTAAAATCATGCATTGCGAACTACTACTTCATCAAACTTGATTGTTGCTTAATTAAGGAATTAACCAAGATTTAGACCATACGTAAATATTTTAAAGATCCCTATTTAATAAATCATGATTTAATAAATGGGGAAATCATAAATAATAAATAATTGCGATGTTAATTAATTTACTGATTAATGTCCTTTATACTCACCGAAAGCATTCTTCAAAATTTTTCTTGTTTTAATTTAAGGAATAGAACAAGAACGATGTAGTGTAATAATCACTATTTCATTTCATGAGAAAAAGATTGTTTTATTTCATCACCAGATATTACCTGTCCGTTCTTCCTATATCACAAAATTCCGTCAGTGAAAAAATGTGAAAAGTTATCCGGTACATGTTGTGCCTGACCTGACAGAAATTGTTTATGAAATCACTTTTCACCAGTCGGGTATAAGCCGGAACAAAGGCTCAGATTTTTAGTTGTGTGACAGGTCTGTGAGATTTTCTCGTTTGTTATAAGCTTCATTTTGTACTGCTTATGTCGTATAAATCTTGAATATGTGGACGGAAATACTTCATCCGCTTTCTTTATAAAAAAGCTAAATATATTTTTTTCGATGGTTACTTCTTTTATTTATTAATACTGCTACAACGTTTGTCTTGTTGAATAAAGAATATATTTTAAGTACATTCAGTTTTTGTATCATCCATTGGATGGTGTAGCCATTTTACTTGAGTATTAAAAATTCATTAGATCATCCATAATCCGACAATTTAACTAACCGGAATTTATAAACATATAGAAAGTTCGCCAGATTGCAAAATAATTTCATTAATTATGGGTCAAAACTGAAATCACAACAACGTTTACCGAAGCCTGTAACTTCTGACGACGACATCATAAACGTTCTAGCTTATTTTCAAGCGTATCCCCAAGCGTCTATAAGAAGCGTAAAACATGATTTAGGTTTAGCTCGTAACTGTGTTCAAAGGACTCTTGAAAAACATGGTATGCATCCATAAAAGTTTACAAAACTTCAACCACTGAAATCAGAAGATTGTCAATTCCGGCTTCCATTGTGTAAAACTACTCCAATCCGGACCCAAGAAGATCCTAACTTTCTAATAAAAATTATTTGGACAAATGAAGAAACGGACATTTCTGGGTTGGGGGGGGGGGCGTGGTCTTGTTTGCTTTGGCGAATCAGAGCTCTCGCTCTGTGGCTGGTTATCCGTTCGATGGTCTTGCGTTATTGTCTGGTCTGGAAGATATGTTGGTGTTATTTGACCTTTTATTGGAGAGCTAGTGACCCATTTTTCTTGAAGTGTTTAATTCAAGCAAATATGTTACATAGTGGTGTAGGTGGGATAGATGTGTAGGTTGTCATATGTTTGCCTAGCCAGCCTGGGGATAGGAGGTACAGCGCATACAAGAAAGATGTAAAAAAAAATTGCCAAATTAAAGTGTTTGAATCAGAGGCCAACAATAATTATTCGACAGTTTAGCTGGCTTAGAGTTAAATTACAAATAAGGCAGACACTTCTGAGGGATTAATATCTAACCATTCTATCTCAAAGTTGAATTTCATAAATTTAAAAAAAGTGTTTGATACACGCTCAAATTTTAATAAATGCTTTGTTGTAAATATTTCATAAAACTCACAAAAAGGCAGACACTTTTTCTGGGGTTTTATAGCTGGCAAACAAAAAATAAAGTTACCGAGAATAAAAACAGATCCGCTAGGGGTACCTTCTATACCAAACATGTAATCACAAAATATTGCAGTGCGTATTTGTTATTATGAACACATTTTTGTTTAAAATAATATAAAAACAGGAACCAATCAAAATGAAATGGGTTTCTTGTGTGATATGTGAAAAGAAAAATGCTGGCAAGGTTATTATATTTTCCGAAGCCTTTTTAGGAAAATGTCATATCGCGTTAAAAATTCGTCAAGACTTGAATCAAACACTTCCTCAAAAATGAAAAATGGGTCACTGCTTCTTAATCTATTTTATCTGGAGATTTGATTTTAATGTAACGTACTGCTAGTGCGGTAATCTATGTGGGTGGGAAACATTGCGCATCGTCCCGTTTGTTGAGATTTGTTTTTGCTTTGATGTTGGTTAGGCCGACGTATGCGAGGTTGCAGTCTTTACAAGGTATCTCATAGAGGCCCTGGTTTTCAAGGGGAATTTTCTCTTTGGGGTACGGTATGATTTCTCCAATCTTTAAATGTGGCTAGAAAACTGTTTTTATACGATGTTTAGCTAGGGCTTTTTTAATTCCAAATAACTGAGCGGGGTGATGATGCTAGTTTGCGTTGATTTTGCTAAACTAAAACATATATCAACAATATATGAAATAATGTTCGTTATCTCTGTATTTTTCTTTGTGCCAATCTCAGTAATGAACATCATTTTATGAAAAATTAATATAATTGTCACTATTTTGTTACGATACAAGTGTTAATCCAAATGTGTAATTTAAATCTTAATTTAAATATAATTGCAAAGCTAGAAACGGCCCGTAGAAACGACTGGAACAGGAGAAATCGCTGCTAGAAATGGTTGGAGCCGCAACAAACGGTTGAAATGATTGGTACAGGAACGTTACAAATGTTAGAAATGTAACCCCTGCAAATGCTAGAAATGACAGGTATAGGGACGTTACAAATGATAGAAAAGATAGGAATGCTAAGAACAATCCCTGTGCAAATATCAGAAATAGCATAAAGTTGAATGGTTGGGATATGTTTGAAGTTGGTTGTTAGAACGGGATCCTTAGAAATGACATAGCAGTAAGTTGGATGGTTGAAACAGGGACGTTACAACTGGTAGGATGGTTGGAACCAGTCATACAAATGTTGGAAATGGTAGGATAGTTGGAAACGGGAAACAAATGCTAGAAACGGTAGGAAGGTTGAAGCAGGGACGTTACAAAGGTTATAATGAGAATGCTGAGAACGACGTAATAGAAAGTAGGAAATGACAGGGTGGTTGGATCAGGAATGTTGGAAAAGACATAAAGTTGGATTGTTGGAACAGGCGCTGTAGAGTTGTGATGGGAATGTGAGACCCTGGATGGTAGGAATACGAATTCTAGAAACGTGAATGCAGGTTGTTTGAATGGAAATATCTGAAACAAACAGACTGAAGGGTAGTCAAACTGTTACTGGATTGTTGGAAAGATAAAAAGTTGGAATGTTGAGAAAATTAGTGAAAATGGCGGGATTCGTATTGAGTGATTAGAAGATTGCATGGACAGATTACTAGTCAACGACAGGTAAAAAGTGTTATTCAATTAATAGTTTTGTCACAGAATTTGTCACTGGAAAAGGTTACTAGACACAGACGCAACTGTCGTGAACCACAATCAAATCAGTGTCATCAAAATGATATAAGGCTCAAAGTGATAAAGAGCGTCCTGGGATAGTTGACTGGAACAAACATTACAAATTCAAGATGGGGGAATTCTTATAGTTAGGTTCAGGTCGCAATATTCTAAATTTTATTTGAGTTGTATTAAAACATAATACCATCTAAACTGACGCTGATATATCATAATATGTTGCTTATTTGAGAATAATTCTAATTACAAGACATTGTTTTACTGCCATAAATATGTAAGTACTAGAAATTTACTTCTAATTAGAATGCTTGCTAAAACGAACCTTGTTATCTCTTTAGCTTCCAGTTCATATAGTCAAGACCTCTTAAACAGTACATATGATATTCCCTATACAGGTTACGTATCTTGTTATTTGATGAAAACATATGACTTATGAACAAGAAAGGGAGGCCCTGAAAAGCGGCCCCCTCCCTTTCTTTGTGACATCATAAGCTGCACTTTCATTGGCTGGTTTATTAGCAGACCACCTGCTAACCATCATTTTGTTTATCTTATATGCTTATAAAGAATAGATATGTCCCGATTTCAAAGTTTCCAAAGCAGGATTCCGTTTTATATTTGACGAGTGTCTTTATGCCACTAGAAAGACTAGGTTAGTTGGAAACGGGAATAATATAGATACTAGAAACGGTAGAAAGTTGATGAAGGGAAGTTAGAAATGTTGCACAAAGGTTCGATAGTTGGAAATGTAATGATGACAAAGCGTTGTTTCTAACAAAAACACCGGTACATAAAACTTTTTTCTAAGACAGGTACTAAAAACTTTATCATTAATCGGTTATTAGTTATAAGCTTTTTCTAAGAGAAAACAAGAAATATAAGCCGGTTGCTGCTACTCACTATAAATGTTCTATCACATATAACTTTTTCTAAGACAGGTACTCAAAACGTTAGCATCAAAACTAATTTCAGTACTTAGACATAAACTTTTTCTAAAAGAAAACAACCAAGAAAATCAAGTCATTTCCTGCGTTTTTCAAATGATTCTACTAATGAATTGTTGATATGAGAGTAAAATGTAAAAAGTACTGTATAACATCTTATTCTTGAAACAGCTGAACCTAAATTAGGCCGATCTGTTAAACAAATGTTTACCAAAAAACGCTGTCTTGAAGGGGGGAAGCTTAAAAATGTTTACTTATATATCTCAAATTATTTTGTTGAAATAACTTCGTTGATATTCAAATTCAAATTTTGAAAAAAGTTGTGAAAAAACAAGACTTGACAAGATGTCAGAGAGGCATCGAATGTTATTTCCAGAAGTACTTTGTAGCAAACAACCTTCTTCTTAAAACGCAGATAACAAAACCATAAAGTTAAATATAAAAATATTCTTGACTACTCAGGGGAACAAAAGTCCTAGAACTTTTACTGAAATTTTCCTTTGAATAATAAACATAAATAAATGTATGTAACGCTTGACAAAGTTATTATAGAAAAAAGATCGAAGCTCATACTTACACCCCTGCCAGACCCCTAGAAGGCTTTCATGAACGATTCTGGCTGGCTAGCTTTTGACATGTTGAAAGATAAAGTAACGAACCACCACACGCAGCCAAAACTGAGAATTTGTCACTGGAGAACGCTACTAGACCCAGTCACAACCAAAGCAAAAAACCCCTGTAGCAGAAAAAAGACAACTTCAGTTCATCATTCCACATGCTTTTAAACCTGCTTCGATATACACAATGAAGATAAAACAGCCGAAGCATTCTAAAGTTTCTAAACGGAGCCACAACAAAATTCGTAGCATCAAATTCATAAGGTTTTTTCCTAGGTTTTCCCTTATGATTTTAATGGGATCACTGAATCAACAAAGTTCTTTGGTCGCATTTTTGGCGAATGCACTATCTTATAAGAAAGCCGCACCTAGGAGCGCCACTTAAAGTTCTGAACATCTCCCTTTCAAATTCTCTCAATTTGAAAGGAACTTTATGATTATATGATCTTTAGAAATTTCTGTGCTACCCTGTATATTACAAATAAAATTCTCTTAGTTACTTCAAAAATCAAATAATAAACATTGTCAAATATTTAAATTTACATCTTGGAATTGTACCTTTTTAATCCGCAGTTTCTTAGCCATTGACAACGGAGTCTGATCTAGACCCCGAAACGTTTGCAATATACAGCGATTTCCTTTAAAGTGTGGTGTTATTTCCCAATAAAGACTTAGACATCAAATTCACATTTTTTCAGATAATTATATGGGTATTAAATAATCTATTACAAGACTTCATGGTTGAGATTTTTTCATTATTTATCATAGCTGAATATAAAAAATATTTATTTCAATACCGCACACAGACAACAACACACCACCAAAAAAGAAAATTATTAAAAAAAATTATTTAAAAGAAATGTTGTAAAATACTGAGTAGAAACTCTCATTTAATAGAAATTAATCCTACAAATATTCTAAAAATATGCGATGTTTATGCTTTATTTGATATCTGCCTCACTATCATTCAATGCGGTTTTGTTAACCTTGACTGAAGAGGTTAGCGAAGGTTATAATTTGTCAAAACATTAGAAATGAATTTATTCGTATCTCAGGGTTTCAATGAATCATTTGAAATACTGTAAGGGTGTTTGATGTAACAACATTGTTCTTCCAATAACACTTTGCTATGAATTAAATTACTTTCGGTAGAAAGAGTTGAAAATCTAAACTGTGAAATAAAAGTCATTTGTGTTATATATTTTTTGTTTTAAATCATGTATATACAGAATTGAACGTGGAGGGTCTGTCACATTAAAGTGTCGTTTCAACTTGATGGAGTTAAGCTTCACTCAACAGGCCAGAAAATCTTAGTCAACAATGGGTGGAGTTCGTTCTGCAACAAACAAAAGCCATTAAGCCATGCGTTGGCATATCATCTTTCAATATCAATGTGAATAACACGAATTTGTTTGTAAGATGTACGAGTGTGAGATAATAGAAAACACATTCCTATGCACGAGTTTATACATAATGAATAACATTTAAGAAAACGTAACAAACATATTAAACTACACACATACAAAATTTAAAACTAGCAACTCACAGGTTTATAATTGTGAACACACTATAAGCAATATAAGACAAAAGAAAGCTGTAACCAGGCCGCATGTTATCCAATTATAATTTTTGGTCAACATAGATCTCCATCACACCAAATAATGGAAACATAATCCATAAGTTTGTAAGCAGATTGTATGAAATTGAAAAGTTTACTCCAGGCACATATATATTGAATCAAAAATGTGCTAGTTTGCCTAGTTTATCAGCAGACCACCTGCTAACCATTAGTATATGTAACTCATATGCCTGCTTTTGAAACATAATACGAAGCATTTGCCACTTAAGATCAAAGCCATAATTTTCCGAGATCTAAGGAAATATGGTAATCCTTTTTTTCTGCGGCGTCATAAGTCGGGCATTTCCTTTATATAACAAAAAACATAACCTGTTCAAGGAATATGATGTCTCACTCTTTCTCACTAAAAAAACATGAAAGAAGAGATCGGTAGTCAAATTACGCTTAAGTATCTATCAAAATGATTCCTTTCTCATTGGTTTATTCAAACAGACCACGAGACCTCAAGATATCAACCATTAGGAACGGAATGCGTACTAGGTCTCTAACACACCCTAACATATAATAACAAACGTTATTCATATAAGGAATACAAGGTATGGAAAATGACATCTTTGACGAACTGTCTCAAAATGATTTAAGACAATGAGAAATACATAAGGCTGAATCATTCTGCACTGGAACTACATTATAAAAGCTTTCGGTTCAGCTTTCATGTAGTGGAAAGAGTTCCACTGCACGAACGCCACTCTTTAAAATAATTCAAGTGAGATCGACCGAACCTAAGCTATGCTAACCTCAAATCGTTCACCTAACCTAACCTCAGTTGAAACCATCTAACCGCCCTGTTTGAAGGGCCTCCTCCACTTTTACTATGACGTCATAAGCTACTCATGTTCATCATTGGTTGGTTACTTATTATTAAGAGCTAACAGAACCATACATCTCTGTTTTTCGAGGTTGATAGGTTGGGAGCTACACTATGAACTACTTCGTTCCACAAGCGTTTCACTACTTTCACTACCTGAGACTCTATTCTGTTAGAAACAACGGTCAGAACCTCATGATGTCTTGAGAGATTCCTTATTTTAAGGTTTTTCATAATTATTAAAGACCCCAGGGAATTATTTACGTTTGTGTTTGGTATCAACAAACTACCTTAATTGTGAATAATGATCTTACAGCATTCATAATTTTACAAATGAAACTCTGTTCCTTTAATGCTATAGACATATCCTTGGTAACTAGTACTCAACTGCCTATTTATTTTTATTTAAATGGAAATAGAACAATCTCACTTGAATTATTTTAAAGAGTGGCGTTCGTGCAGTGGAACTCTTTTAACAACATGAAAGCTGAATCAAAAGCTTTTATAATGTAGTTCCAGTGCAGAATGATTTAGCCTTATGTATTTATCATTGTCTTAAATAATTTTAAGACAGTTCGTCAAAGATGTCATTTTCCATACATTGTATTCCTTATATGAATAACGTTTGCTATTATATGTTAGGGTGTGTTAGAGACCTAGTACGCATTCCGTCCCTAATGGTTGATATCTTGAGGTCTCGTGGTCTGTTTGAATAAACCAATGAGAGAGGAATCATTTTGATAGATACTTAAGCGTAATTTGACTACCGATTTCTTCTTTCATGTTTTTTTAGTGAGAAAGAGTGAGACATCATATTCCTTGACCAGGTTATGTTTCTTGCTGTATAGAGGAAATGGCCGACTTTGGACGCCGCACAAAAAAAGGGTTACCATAATTCCTTAGATCTCGGAAAATTATGGCTTTGATCTTAAGTGGTAAATGCTTCGTATGTTATGATGCAAATGCAAGTATATGAGTTACATATACTAATGGTTCGCAGGTGGTCTGCTGATAAACTAGGCAATGAGAGTGATGACGTCACAGAAATTGATACTCATGACAATATTATGCTTACAAACTTATGGATTATGTTTCCGTTATTTGATGTGATGGAGATCGATGCTGGCCAAAAATTATAATTGGATAACACGAGGCCTACTTACAGCTTTCTTTTGGCTTATATTGCTTCTAGTGTGTTCACAATTATAACCCTGTGAGTTGCTAGTTTTAAATTTTGTATATGTGTAGTTAAATATATTTGTTACGTTTTCTTAAATATTATTCCTTATATATACAATCGTGCATAGGAATGTGTTTTCTATTATCTCACACTCGTACATCTTACAAACAAATTCGTGTTATTCACATTGATATTGAAAGATGATATGCCAACGCATGGTTTAATGGCTTTTGTTTGTTGCACAACGAACGTCTTAGTCAAGAATGGTGGACATTCTTGACTAAGACTTTCTGGCCTGTTGAAGCTTAACTCCATCAAGGTGAAACGACACTTGAATGTGACAGACCCTCCTCCATGTTCAATTCTGTATCTACATGATTTAAAACAAAAAATATATAACCCATATGACTTATATTTCACAGTTAAGATTTTCAACTCTTTCTACCAAAAGTAATTTAATTCAAAGCAAAGTGTTATTGGAAGAACAATGTTGTTACATAAAACACCCTTACAGTATTTGAATGAATGAAATGATTGATTGAAACTCTAAGATACGAATAAATTCATTTCAAATGGATACTTCTGTTTTGACAAATTATAACCTTCGCTGACATCTTCAGTCAAGTTTAACAAAACCGCAATGAATGATAGTGATGCAGATTTCAAATAAAGGATAAACATCATATATATTTATAGAATATTTGTAGGATTAATTTCTATTTAATAAGAGTTTCTATTCAATATTTAACAACATTTTCTTTTTAGGTGGTGTGTTGTTGTCTGTGTGCGGTGTTGAATGGCTGCCTTTTGAAATAAATATTTTGAATATTCAGCTATGATGAATAATGAAAAAATCTCAACCATTAACTCTTGTAATAGATTATTTAGTACGCATATAATTATCTGAAAAAAATTTAATTTGATGCTACGAATTTTGTTGTGGCTCCGTTTACAAACTTTTGAATGCTTTGGCTGTTTTATCTTCATTGTGTATACCGAAGCAGGGTTAAAAGCATGTGGAATGATTAATTGACCTTGTCTTTTTTCTGCTACCGGAGTTTTTTGCTTTGGTTGTGACTGGGTCTAGTAGCGTTCTCCAGTGACAAATTCTCAGTTTTGGCTGCGTGTGGTAGTTCGTTACTTTGTCTTTCAACATGTCGAAAGCTAGCCAGCCAGAATCCTGCATGAAAGCCTTCTAGGGGTCTGGCAGGGGTGTAAGAATGAGCTTCGTTTTTTTTTCTATAATAACTTTGTCAAGCGTTACATACCTTTATTTATGTTTATTATTCAAAGGAAAATTGCAGTAAAAGTTCTAGGACTTTTGTTCCCCTGAGTAGTGAAGAATATTTTTATATTTAACTTTATGGTTTTGTTTTTCTCCGTTTTGAGAAGAAGGTTGTTTGCTACAAAGTACTTCTGGAAATAACATTAGGTGCCTCTATGACATCTTGTTAAGTCTTGGTTTTTCATAACTTTTTTCAAACTTTGAATTTAAATATCAACGAAGTTATTTCAACAACATAATTTGAGATATATAACTAAACATTTTTAAGCTTCCCTCCTTAAAGACAGCGTTCTTTGGTAAACATTTATTTAACGGATCGGCCTAATTTAGGTTCAGCTGTTTCAAGAATAAGATGTTATTCAGTACTTTGTACATTTTACTCTCATATGATAGTAGAAACATTTGAAAAACGCAGTAAACGACTTGATTTTCTCGGTTGTTTTCTTTTAGAAAAAGTTTATTTCTAAGTATTAAAATTAGTTTTGATGCTAAAGTTTTGAGTACCTGTCTTAGAAAAAATTATATGTTATAGAAAGATTTATAGTGAGTAGCAGCAAACGGCTGATGTTTCCTGTTTTCTCTTAGAAAAAGCTTATAACTAATAACCGATTGATGATAAAGTTTTGAGTACCTGTCTTAGAAAAAAGTTTTATGTACCGGTGTTTTTGTTAGAAACAACGCTTTGTCATCATTACGTTTCCAACTATCGAACCCTTGTGCAACATTTCTAAAGTCTCTTCTTCAACATTCCTACCGTTTCTAGAATCTGTAATGTTCCCGTTTCCAACTAACCTACCATTTCTAGTGGCACCAACCATTTGCAACGTTCCTGTACCAGTTTTTTCAACCGTTTGTGGCGGCTTGGTTTCAACTAACCTACCATTTCTAGTATTTCTAGTGGCATAAAGACACTCGTCAAATATGAAACGGAATCCTGCTTTGGAAACTTTGAAATCGGGACATATCTATTCTTTATAAGCATATAAGATAAACAAACTGATGGTTAGCAAGTGGTCTGCTAATAAACCAGCCAATAAGAGTGCAGCTTATGTCGTCATAGAGAAAGGGAGGGGGCGCGCTTTTCAGGGCCTCCGACTCTTTTTCATAAGCCATATGTTTTCATTAAATAACAAGATACATAACCTGGAAAAAGAATATCATATGTACCGTTTAAGAGGTCTTGACTATATGAACTGGAAGCTAAAGAGATAACAAGGTTGGTTTTAGCAAGCGTTCTAATTAGAAGTAAATTACTAGTTACCTACATATTTATGGTATTAAAACAATGTCTTGTAATTAGAATTATTTTCAAATAAGCAACATATTATGATATATCAGCGTCAGTTTAGATGGTATTATATTTTAATAAGATTCAAATAAAATTTAGAATATTACGACCTCCCTGAACTTAACTACAAGAATTCCCCCATCTTGAATTTGTAATCTTTGTTCCAACCAACTATCCCAGGACGTTCTTTATCACTTTGAGCGTTATATCATTTTGCTGACACTGATTTGATTGTGGTTCACGACAGTTGCGTCTGTGTCTAGTAACCTTTTCCAGTGACAAATTCTGTGACAGAACTATTAATTGAATAACACTTTTTAGCTGTGGTTGATTAGTAACTCTGTCCATGCAATCTTCTAATCACTCAATACGAATTCCGCCATTTCCACCAATTTTCTCAATATTCCAACTTTTTATTATTCCAACAATCCACTAACAGTTGCAGCTGACTACCCTTCAGTCTGTTTGCTTCAGATATTTCCATTCAAACATCCTGCATTCACGTTTATAGAATTCGTATTCCTATCATCCTGTTTCTCACATTCCCATCACAACTGTACAGCGCCTGTTCCAACAATCCAACTTTGTCTTTTCCTGATCCAACCACCCTGTCATTTCCTACATTCTATTACGTCGTTCTCTGTATTCTCATTATAACCTTTGTAACGTCCCGGCTTCAACCTTCCTACCGTTTCTGGCATTTGTTTCCCGTTTCCAACTATCCTACCATTTCCAACATTTGTATGACTTGTTCCAACCATCCTACCAGTTGTAACGTCCCTGTTTCAACCATCCAACTTACTGCTATGTCATTTCTAAGGATCCCGTTCTAACAGCCAACTTCAAACATATCCCAACCATTCAACTTTATGCTATTTCTGATATTTGCGCCGGGATTGTTCTTAGCATTCCTATCTTTTCTATAATTTGTAACGTCCCTGTACCTGTCATTTCTAGCATTTGCAGAGGTCCCATTTCTAATATTTCTAACTTTCCTGTACCAATCATTTCAATCCTTTTTGCTCCTGTTATAACGTTTCTACTATTTGTAGCAGTTTTGCAGCATTTAAAATACTCCCCCTATCCCATTTCTACTATTCCTGACAGCACTTTCTAACCTTTTCTACCATTTGTAGTGTTCTTAGTCATTTGCAACGTTCCTGTACCAGCCATTTCAACCGTTTGTAGTGTCTCTAACCATTTCTAGCAGTCATTTCTACCTTTTGTACCGTTGTTAGTCATTTGCAACGTTCCTGTACCAATCATTTCAACCGTTTGTAGCGGCTCCAACCATTTTTAGCAGCCATTTCGAGTATTTGTATCGTTTTTAGTCATTTTTAACGTTCCTGTACAAATCATTTCAACCGTTTGTTGCGGCTCCAACCATTTCCAGTAGCGATTTCTTCTGTCTCAGTCGTTTCTACGGGCCGTTTCTAGCTTTTGTTTCTTCTGATTTCTCTGTCAGTCGTTTCTACGGGCCGTTTCTAGCTTTTGTAGCGGCTCCAACCATTTCTAGTAGCCATTTCTACTGTCCCTTTTCTACCACTTGTAGTGTTTTAAGTCATTTGCAACGTTCCTGTACCAGCCATTTCACCCGTTTGTAGTGTCTCTAACAATTTCTAGCAGTCATTTCTACCATTTGTACCATTGTTAGTCATTTGCAACGTTCCTGTACTAATCATTTCAACCGTCTGTAGCGGCTCCAACCATTTCTAGCAGCCATTTCTAGTATTTGTACCGTTTGTAACGCTACTGTACCACTCATTTCACCTGTCTGTAGGGTCTCCAACCATTTCTAGCAGCCATTTCTAGTTTTGTAAAGTTTTCAACCTTCCTGTACCTATCATTTTAACCGTTTGTAGCGGTTCCAACCATTCCTAGCAGCCATTTCTACCATTTGTACCGTTGTTAGTCATTTGCAACATTCTTGTACCAATCATTTCAACCGTTTGTAGCGACTCCAACCATTTCTAGCAGCCATTTCTACTGCCCCAGTCGTTTCTACGGGCCGTTTCTAGCTTTTGTAGCGGCTCCAACCATTTCTAGCAGCGATTTATTCTGTCCCAGTCATTTCTTACGGGCCGTTTCTAGCTTTTGTCGCGGCTGCAACCATTTCTGGCAGCCATTTCTACTGTCCCAGTCGTTTCTACGAGACGTTTCTAGGTTTTGTAGCGGCTCCAACCATTTACAACCACTCTTTCTAAGGTTCTAGGCGTTTCTACGGGCCGTTTCTACCATTTGTGCCTTTTTTAGTCTTTTGCAACGTTCCCGTACCAGTCATTTTCAACATTTGTTGCATTTCTGTACCAACCATTCTACCGTTTCTACCCGTTGTAAGGTCCTACTTCAACCTTTCAATCATTTCTAACAGCCCTTCGCAGCCATTTCTACCATTTGTGCCGTTTTTGGTCATTTGCAACGTTCCCGTACCAGTCATTTCAACCGTTTGTTGTATTTCTACCCTTTGTATTAGTTCTGTACCAACCATTTCTACAGTTTCTAAAATTCCCACTATCCTGTTTTTACCATTTCTAACACCCCTTTCTGACCTTTTCTTGCTTTTGTGCCGTTTTATAGTGATTTGCAATGCTCCCGTACCAACCGTTTGTAGTGGCTCCAACCATTTTGTTCCCACTATACGGTATTCTTTCCTTATTACCCACCGCTCGATACAAAATCCTATGAAAATCCAACGATTCAAGTCGCAATTATTATTTCTCATTTACGTATTTATTTTTTACATTATTAGCTACCATTATATTTTCAGTGAAATAATAAGATAACATTTCCTTGTTTCTTGAATTTATATCGGCCGGTCACCGCACTCAGTTTCCTTGAGTTTTGTTTGTTTATACTAACACGCCGTTGCGGTTTCGTATTTTCTTATTATGTCGAATTGAATTACTTTATTATTTGTAATCAACTACTAATTACCAAATATTTGGGAACCTATTAATTATTTACGATACTTTTTCGGTACATTTTTTTGCTTTAAATTGCCGAATTATCTATATTAAGAGATCTAACGCCCGGACTCAGAGATCGCATGGACCTGTTTATCCGATGACACTGCCAAGAATATCCAGGTAGAGTGTAACAATGGACTGGATCTAAGCCATATGTTTGATGGGCCCTATCAAGGAAATTTTCAAACACGTCAGTTAAAAGAAGAATGTCCACTTTCATGTACAATTCCACGTAATTGCGAATGGCTTGACATTCAAAGGAATCCCATACTTTTTTAGCATGTTCATAATCAGTTTGAGAAACGTTCTGGTCATTCAATTTATTATAAAAATTCTCTACAGATGGTAATTGGGTTTCACTTAATTTTTCCAACGAATCAACATAATCATAAGGAAAGATTCCCTTTCGTTTTAGCATCTTTAGTTTCGCTGACGATATATGATTGAAGATTGAAGTTAAATTGATAAATTGATAGGATTTTAAAGTGGATGCCAGCTCATCCAAAGAAGATCCCAGAAATCTAAATGAGTCGATAAATCTATCTATTTTGGTGTCCTTATCATGTTTAGTAAAGGCAATATACTTCTCTTTATTCAGTAGAAGAAGAGTTATTTGATCATGCTTGGCGAGATCCCTAATTATAAAGTCGGAGTCGTATCCACTTAGGTTGTGGAATACTAGTGGAACTATGAAGGACTCACGGTACCTGAGGTTACAAGAATTATGTGAGTAGCCTCTAAATGCACCGGAAAGGTGAGAGTGTTCTCTAACGATTTTATCTTGAGGAAAAAGGGTTTCTCACAGATATGGGATGTGCTAGAAGCATCTTTGAGACTAACCTCCACATTGAGAGGCACAACATCTGTTAGTTTGGACTGCACGAATTTTGCCAAGTTTGACATTTCAGTGGTGAACCACTCCATACAGTTAGCGCCCGTGAAGCTCCTATAGTACGAGAAAGAGTCATCATAGGAACATTTGAAATAATAACTAGCACATATGGCTGAATGCTGCTGATATATATGAGTTTTGGTAGAGTAGTATCGGAAATTGGCAAAAGTAACGACTCAAAATCTGCATAAACAATAAAAGGAAGTCTTTCTTTGAATGAAAAATTATTAAATTCTTAGGAAAAGATATTTTGCAATTATTTACATTTTTATAATATTCAATGTGGCTGTCAAGGCTGCTGGAGTCACTAAAATAATTTAGACAACGGTCACATATTAATTTTTTACCATTATGCTTGCTAAGTTGATTTGAAACAAGACGTGATAAATGTTTAATTAGGCAAAAATGCTATTTTATTTCCTCCTCATTTACTGTTAATTCTACATTTTCGAAATCATTGACATTTATATTGAATCATTAGGAGATTGACATGTTTGTCTAATTTACTTTTAGTGACTCGAGCTGGAACTGTTTAATAATACTCATTATCTTTTGTTTTTATCAATTCTAGGACATATATATTAATAGAAATATTATTAAGTTTCTCAAACTTAGTAATTTGCTGTAAAGTCATAGGAAATGTCAAACCAGTTAGACTTAATAAAGTAGTTGGCTCGGGGTAAGCTGATGTTCTATCAGATTTATTGGCTGTAGGGTACAAATGAGCGATAACGCTATATAAAAAACAAAGATCATCATCATAGTTTTTAATATTAATTACAGCATGTTTCTTGGAGATTGATTCTGGTAGTCTTATGAAAGATGAGACTCCATTTCCAATTTCAAATTTATTTATGTTTATTTCTAACTTTATACAAACTCCAACCGGATGCCTTTTACTGAAATTCCTCTAATTTATGTAAAATTTCGTTCCGAATGTGTTCATAAAACCACCCATTCAAATCTGTACCCCTATCTATTATCGCGTTTTTCGTATTAAAATATTTATATTCCATAATTTCCTCCATTTCAGATTTCTTTATGAATTCCCCACAAAAGGTAGTATTTACTTAAAGAGTAGGCACTGTTTTCAAAGTATTATTTATGCGCGCCTTAAAAAGGAAAAATGCACCATCTAAGAATTTAACAATATTGATATGAATGAGATTAATGATTACTCCTGTTCTAACACGTTTGCGAAACGCTGATTCTATATTAATACCATTTAACGCGATCACTTTTTGACTTCTCACCAATTCCCCCACCCCTTTTGATGTTAGAATAATTTTTCAAATCATTTCTAAATCTTTTTATATTACTAATTTGGTATTGAAGCTTATTCAGAGTTCCTATATGTAAATCTGATTCCCGAATAGCTCTGTTACATAAAATTAATTGTTTTTTACTAAATTTCAGAAAATTAGATATTTGCTCTGGAGAGCAACGTTCCTTTGTGAAAATTATATTAATTTCAGCCAATTAGATATTTTCTCTGGAGAGCAACGTTTCTTTGTGAAAATTATATTTGATGCTAATCCAAACTTGTTAATAATGTCGGTGCTAATATTCGCAATAGCCTCTGAATTCATTTTGATTTTTATAACAATATAATAAACTATTACAAACGTGAGAAATATCAATGAAATATTAAAAGTATAAATGAAACATGCAAAATTTAAAATAAAAACTTACAAATAATTTTTTTTATGTTCACTCCGCAGAAATTTGGAAGAGCACTCGAGGTTGTAGTTTGCCTCCAAGTTGCTGCAGCCCGATGAATTTGATGTGGAACTTTCCACCGCCAAATTTGTCTAGGTGTGGTTTATATACCTGAGTGACCCGTTTCTGCAGGAAGTTTACGTGGTCCTCTAATTTAAGTAAGATGTTTTCACCGTATCTTGGGTTGACCAGTTTGGCTGCCACAATTCGATACTTCTGGTTATGCTGCAAGTCTTGAATTTTTATTACCGGCTTGTTGTCAATGTCTGCGGAGGAAATTGAGTTCCTTCAAAAAATCCATTTTCTATAACAAAAATAAAATACTTTGAACTTGGTTGCGTCTAAACTCTAATAATTCTTTAAAGACAGGCAGAACATATTAGAAGCAAATAACCAAAAATTTAGAAATAGAACATTGAAACTTTTAAGAAAACCAGACAGAAACTACTTGATTCGAAAAACAAAACTACAAATTTATAATGAATCTAAACACTCCTAACCATATAAATGAAAGCCATTGTTTTGTGGGTTGCGTGTGTTGCCGGGGTGTACGCCATCTGTTGTTGGTTGTGGTGGTTAGAATGAAAAAAGCTTGGCCGGGTATAGAACGCGGCTTACCTTATTACAAAGTAAGGTGTCCACCGAGCTGCGCTAATGCGGTTAATCGAGAAATGTTTATTTGAAATGGTATATGCATGTTGCGCGGGCGCGTGTTTTTGGGCGTTGTTCGGTTGGCGGGTTGGAAATTTGATGCCAAAATTTGGATGGGGGGATATGGTATTTTGTTGGCTGTAAAAAATTTAAAATCTTTTGCTAATTGCAGGCAGGCGCTCGCTCTCGAGAACTATAGACTTTATCAAACCACCTTAACACATCCCTGTGCAGACAACGTGTTTTTTTTCGCCAAGTGCCCCATCCTCTACTGTCGTTTGATATATTTTTTTTATTTATAACACTAAAGGCCGTTTATTAGCAATTCAAAAACTCAAGAAAATTGGTTCACAAACAGACAGAAATGGTTATGAATTTTTTATTTTATTTATTTAATGAATGAAGGAATATTATAAATAATTTAGTCAAGTGCGAGTAGGACTAGGGTTCCGTACCACCTTCAAGATTCTAATATTCCAGTTTCAGACAAGCAGGGAATGAGTGCATTTTCTTATATTTGCCCTAATATCTTTTAAAGGAAGCGTTTTAAATTTATAAAAAATATACACCTTCATTTTCCACACAGACTTTTTATTTTATCTGCTTCAGGATTCACTTGATTTTTATAAGAATACATATGTATTTAATTTTTTAATTTGGTCCCCAAAAATTAACATTAGAGTTTTATTTTACTGATAAACTTGCAGGGAAGCCTTTTATAATCTACTGTCTCAACTTTGAGGCTCTGTAGATTGAAAGATATAGGGCAAAATGACTTATTTTGCCCCATATCTTCCAATTTCCAAGTTTTAAATTATAAATTATTAAATATATTATTCAAATTATTTAAAAATACAAATAAAATATATATTTAAAAATTTAAATAGTGTAGTTTCTAAAGTGGGAATTAAGTCAATGTTTAATATTTTTGTTAATATCTTTTAAACAAATGATTTAAAAATATGATATATTTGTAATTCACATAATGAGCCTGATATCATGCGTTTGAAAATTGAATTTTTATTTTCCGCTTAGTTGTATAATTTGTCCCTAAAATTACTATGGGAGTTTTCTAATAACTTTTCTTGTAAATTTCAAGTGAGCACCAGTACTCCTAATTATTTTTAAAATTTTAGGTATTATGGTTTCGGAAATAAAGCGAGAAATGAGAATTTTTTATATCTTTATATTAATATCTTGTAATCAATTATTTTTAAAAATATGAAAAATATATATTTGTATTCCTCACAATAAACCCTTTCATATGATGTAGTGCATGATGCATTAAAAATATTTTTTTATTCTCCGTTTAATTCTATAATTTGGCCCCCAATATTAATATAAGAGATTTCTTTGTATTTTTCCTGTAAACAAAAAAATTAGGTCTTATAGTTTGGGGAATAAAGGGGGGATGGGTAATTTTTTAAATATTTTTTTAATATATTTTAAAATATTTATTAATATATATATATATATATATATATATATATATATATATATATATATTAGTATTCGTCATAATGAGCCCTTTGACTTGATATATTACTTCATCCGTTAGAAACAATTATAATTGCTTATTTTCCATTTAATTCTATAATGAATATTAGTGGTTTCTCCTTATTTTTCCAGTAAAGTTACAGCATATGGTTTCGTAGATAAGGGGGGGGGATTGGTAATTTTTTATATTTTTGTTAATATCTTTTAATTAATTTATTTTAAAAATATGGAAAAAATATATTTGTTTTCGTCATAATGAACCCTTTCATTTGATATATAACATGATGGGTTAGAAACAATTAATTTTATATTTTCCTTTTATTTCTGCAATTTGCCCCCCAAAATTAAAAGTGGGGGTTTTTCCTTATTTTTCCAGTAAACTTCATGTCAGACCCTAAATCTCTAATTTTTTTCAGAACTTTGCGTTTTATAGTTTCGGGGATAAGGGTGGGGGAATAGATAAATTTTGGTATATTTTCGTAAATATCTGTTTGATTATTTTTTTAATATGAAAAAAATACATGATGCGTTTGAAATTTTTTTATTTTTAAATTTTCATTTAATTTTATAATTTGCCCCCCAAAATTAATATTAATGGTTTCTCCTTATTTTTCCTGTGAAGTTCGCGCAACGATCTATAATTCCTATTTTTTCAAAATTTTAGGCTGAGTAGTTTCGGAGATAAGGGGGAAACGGTCGATTTTTTTAGTTTTTCGTCCCAGAAGTACCCCTAATATCAAAATTACTTCATTTACGATATGTTCTCCTGATCGGGTCACCAAACTATACATGGATACCAAATTTCAACCTGTTCTGTGCAGTAGTTTAGGAGAAAACTGCTGTGATGTGTAAGAGGCAGAAATCCGGAGTGATCTGATATATTGTATATACGGAACCCTAAAAATAAGCATTCTGCACTGAAGGTCGTCAATGGCGACTAAACAAAATAAAAATAAAGAAAATCGGTTGAGGGACAGAGGAGGAAATGATACCGAACCGTTTTGTTTTGCCTTTTTATATTTTATAATATTTTATAAAAAAAACTACGTTTTGAAATTTTAATATTCTCAAATTTAATATGTGAGCAATTCACAAATACAAATTCCAGATTATTTTATCCGAATTAATCTCCATATAGGTGTTTGCAAAATTTATTGTCAATAGATCCAATATATATATATATATATATATATATATATATATATATATATATATATATATATATATTTATATTTGAGAAATTTAGCCATAATATTTGCTGTCATTAAAAATTAATAGATAAAGGAAGCAATATCTGGTTGGCGGATTCTCTACTTGCTATGTGATAGAGAATGTTATGCAAGAGAGCGTATCGGCAGCGGTCTCGGTCGTAAGAGCAGCGATATGTCTGGTTGTAGCAAGGTAATGTGACACAGTATCTGCTCGGTGGCTCCTGAAAATTTCAGAGCAAGTACAACATTGCAGTTTTTTCTATAGCTGAGTTAGAAAATATATTTGTTTGAAAATTATATATGTCTATTCGTAGGCATTCACGGATGGAACAATATGAAGAAATATTTATCCGGGAATACAACCGTTCGTTAGTATGAATCGAGTTTGAAACTCGCAGACGTTTCGCCAAGGTCTCACTTGGCATTATCAATCAATGTATTGTTGCAGTGAGCTGAGAGGTAATTCATTTGGATGTCTATTTATATGTCTCCCTCGGATGTAGTGGCACGTCTAATAATGTTGACCCCGCCACCTTCGGTGTCGTGTCGGGTGGGTCCTTTGTTGACATATTTGTTATAGGTGTGGCTAATTCTGTTTTACTTGGTTATTGAATAACTGTCTTCCATGTAGTGCACCTGACGCAGGGCGCCGTCTCTTAGAGGTAATTCATTTTGAGCTCTATATTTATATGTTCATTTTGAGCTCTATATTTATATGCCTCCATCGGAGATCGTGGTGCGTATGATTGATCGATGTTGACTTCGCCCTCTTCGTTGTCGTGTTGGGTGGGTCGCTTGTTGACAGATTTGTTTTGTCTTAGGATTAGTCTTGTTTTGTAATGGGTTGTTTATGCGATCTATTTACAACAACCGAAAGTGATTTTGAGGCCTGATGGTTGTTCATGTTGGAGCAGGGCCAAAGTCCTTTGTTTGTTTTTGACAGCTAATTTGTGTTCATCTAAACAAACAGAATTTTCCTGTTCGTTTGTCTGAAGTAAACTTTGCTGCAGTTCCACAAGTTATACTATACGCCCTTGGGCCTTCTACCTTAAACTTTGGTTTTGAATTTCTTAGACTGAGCGACTATAGGATTGTTAATCAACTTTTTTTTGTACTGGCAGTTGATTACGACTTTCAAATATGTAGAATTTATTCCCAACTCCAGTGATATGCTACGATTTTTGATATTCAGAATTAAAAAGAAAGAAGTCCTCAAGTTAATACCAATAGTTGTCAAAATACCTGAAAAAAGTTCATTCTGATAAATATATACACAACCGAAGCTGGATTTTAAAAAGAGGCAATTAAATTACGAATATAAAAAATGAGTTATTCTGAAAAGTGTTTAAATGTACTACATATAACGAGAAAAAAACAGTATGTAGCCAGAACAATGCAAACCCTTCTCAAAAAACCTCGCATACCTATTACTATGATGTACAAAAGGCATAAATGGACCTTTACTTTTATACAATTTTGTATTTCTCAATAAGTAAACAAACATCGAAAAGAACTGGTTCCCAGGTTTTTGTACTCCTGCAATAAATATATTTCGTTTATATTATTATTAATTTCAGTGGCACATTTTTCGTACCAGTTTCTGTATTATGCCGAGAAGTATGTTTACACAGCAATGAGAATTTTAGAAAGAAAGTTTCTTAAATAATTTATAATTTGTTTGTTACTATGATTGTTTTTTATCAAACTTTTGTATGGCGTCAGATTTGATACAGTATAATTATTTTTAGTTATCTAAATTCACATATAAAAATTAAATTTTACTTGCATTTATTATTAAAATAATATTTCTGATAAAGGTTTCACGAATAGCAAATGCCTTACAATTCCTCACATAAATAATTTTCTCAAAGATACCGTTACACCTATAATTTTCTAACAAGAGAATAGCCGGTTGCAATTCAATGATGATAACTCAAGTATAAATCGGCCTTAATGATGCGGAATGAGACGTTCTATATTCCAAGGAAACACGTGAATGATTTATCATTCCTTTTGACAGATTTATGATAACGTCTCTATTCTTTACATGTATTATTCATAGGATTTGCTGTTAATAATAAATCAGCTATATAAATAATAACAATCTTAAAACCCTACCTTCCGATCAGACATAAAGCATCTTAACACTTGAATGAATTATTAGGCGATTTCACGGTATTTTCAATGTTATTACTGCCATATTTCAAGAGTATTTGAAAGAAACTATTGCATTACAACGAGTAAGGAATGTAACTCATAAATATGAGATATATAAAACTATGAGGGAATAAAAGTGGAGTTTTATGTTGGAGAGTTACTCAAATTTAAAGTTTTTTGGTATGACAATGTTTAGTACATGTTCGTGGTAATATAAGATGTTGGTTGAAAAAAATATGTCCATTAACAGTGAATACAGCTGAATATTTACATTTTAGTATAAAATGGATTACGGGTACTAGGCTATCAAAATTCCTTCCCACATAAAACAGAAAGAAGAAGTTTAATAGGTAATAAACCTAGTAAATATGCTGATATCATAACTGCACACTGCGCTGTAAATGTTTAAAATTGGCATTAGAAGCGTTGCATGCCTTGGTTTCTCGATTTATGAAGACTAGTAGTACTCCTTATTTATCTAATATTATTTGAATAGTAGTCTTTATAGGTTTGGTATGGGTGCTTTCTAGGCATCCGGGGAACGTTAAATTGGCAAGACCGATTTCTGTAACATTTCTCGGTAGTTTCGGCGTTATTTTGATTTGGAAATTCTTCTTGCATAGATTTATGCCGGACCATAGTTTACAAATTGTTCAAATCATTTTGATAAACATGGTTCAATCACGTGCCTTCTATAGTGCTCATAATTGCCCGTCAGAGCAATTAGTTCCAGAAGTTATGTATCGTTTTCGCAATACGTTTCCTCAAATGGATAGAAAAAGTCAACAAAAAAAGTTTGTAAAGACTTTTGACTACATCTATTTAACTCCTAACTACTTTTGTATGCTGAAACTGCATTTGATAGTAATTTTATTTTTAAAACAACCGTTCTTTACCCGTACGGCATCGATTATATATTTCGAACATAGGGACAATTTGAACCAAAGGAATTAAAAATACAATTCATTTATTTAGTTACAATTTTCTCTTACATAAATATTTAATTACAAAAATGTCAATATTATAGGCTTATGCGCTCATTTTTCTGTATTTCCTCTCTCATAACTCTGAAAAGTTTCTTGAATAGCTTTTTTATCATTTTGATATTCACCTTGCTTTTCACTCAGAGACAGTTATGTTTTTTTGTTTTAAATTTTAACTGAATTAGTTGATGCTGATAATTGATTTTAACATTCGGAGACAGTTATGTTTTGTTATATTATTTTAGTGATACTCTTTTCTAAATATTTCTTTCTATAATAGAATGATATGGTGCATATATTATATTTCGTTTCACCTATTTCTCACAGATTCTATTCAAATTACACTGCCTGAATCGTCTAATCAGTTAATTTTCTGTATACGAATTATTATTCACGTACGTAACTTATTCAGACTCGGCTTTCTATATCGTTTAAAATTCGCTAACGCAAAGCTTCGCAAGGAGAACAGGAAACGAAGATACTTCTTGAGATTACAAATGTCAATAACCAGAGGGTCTGCCGCTTATACCATTTGAAATAATGGTATCAATTAGCACTCGATGACGATCTTACCAATTGAGGCAGAAGCAAGATTTCTATACCATCGTTAAGGATGCTATTTTTAGATATTCGGCGCCCATTACGGGGACTGTACAGTAGAATTTATTTAATGTGAGTTGCGGAGTTCAAGAATGTATAATAATGGCGCAGCACAGATGCTAAACCACTAATTTATTTTAATGAGTTCATTATAATCTAATATTTATTTATATAGTTAGTACTCCTGCATGTGATTGTAGTTAAGCTTTTTCTACCGGCGATATCGTTATATCCCTCTTATTGGGCTCATTTGGCCAAACGTTATAATTTGTTATAAACAGGTTAATGGGCATGTTAAGTTAATTTAAAAAGATTTGTATATTTTGAAAAATGTCAAAATTACTTCGTGGTTCATATTTGGAAAATGTACTCATAAAAAGCCGTAAAAGTATAAAATAAAATATCACAAATTAGTAAGGGAACATACTTGTTGAATTTTAGTGATATAAGTACCTACTCAAAGTTAAATAATAATTGTAATTAAAAGCTGGAATGTCCAATGAAGGTTTTAGGATAAAATGTTCTTAGTTGGAAACAGATAACATGTCGTCAAAACATATCGTTAAATGATAAGAAGTAAAAATAAGAGGAAATTATAAGAGTTTGGTGCTAAACAAGAAAACTACTGTATTTTTTAAACAAAAAGGACACTCAATCGGATCACTTTAACAGTAAATCTCTAAACACGTTTATGATAACTGTTTCGACTTTTTTCACTGTGAAATACTTTCTAAATAAAATAATTCTTTCGGAGCTCGTTCCATACGTGTTTACGCTTTGTTCATCGAACGTTCCTTCAACAAGGAAACTAAAACCCTGGTTCCCCAAGGACTCGTTATATCAATAATCAATAGAGACAAACTGAAAAAACGACTAACAGCAGATTTAGTCTAGAGAACTCAAATCCATAGAAAGTCTACAGAAACAAATTAAATTCATTACTTAAGTTACAAAAAAACAATTATTATAAAAACAAAATAAATTTGGCTAAGAAAAATTATAAAAAAATTTGGCAAATAATAAAGTCTCAAACAATCAAAAACAAAAAAATATAGAGAAATATGATATAGAATGTCCTTTGGGCACCAAATTATCCAACGATATTGAAACAGCTACTTCTTTTAATTTGTTTTGTACAAAAATAGGTGAAAAAATGTCGGAAAGTATTAATAAGGTATCTAATGTGAATAATAAAGTGATCACAAGAAAAGATTCCTTGTTTTTGACTCCGATCACCAAAGACGAATTAGTTATTGCTATTAATAACTTAAAAAGTAATGCAGTACAAGGCCCAGACAAGGTATCAAGTAGGTTTATTAAAACTTGTCATAAATATTTATTAAATCAATTAATGTATATAATAAAATTAGCCCTTGATAGTGGTATTACACCAACAAAGTTAAAGATTCCATTACGAATCTTATATTTAAATCGGGCAGTAAAAAGGAACTAACAAATTACAGACCTATAACTATAATAAACAATTTTGCAAACATTTTTGAATGGGGTCTAAAAAATCGATTACTAAACTATTTAACAAAAAACAACATACTTAGCCCTAATCAGAATGGATATCAAAAAAATATTTCCACCGAAGATGCAATCCTGTCACTAACGAAAGATATTTTAATAAATATGGATGCTGGTAAAAAGCGTCTAGCAGTGTTTCTAGATCTAGCGAAAGCATTCGATACAGTAAATCATCAGCTGCTCCTTATACGAATGGAAAAAATTCGTGTCCGAGGAAAGGTTCTTAAGATTTTCCAAAGCTACCTATCGAATAGATTTCAAATAGTACAAATAAATGATATAATTAGAAATCCATTACTGGTTAACATAAGCGTTCCACAAGGGACAATATTAGGCCCGATTTTATTTCTTCTGTATATAAATTCATAGGTAGCCTTTCATTAAATGGGAAAATTATAACTTTCGCTGACGACACAGTAGTTTTATTTGAAAGTGAAACTTGGAAGGAGGTTTACGAAAAAGCAGAACTTGAAATTCAAACTCTTAAAAGTTGGCTAGATGTATGTATTTTAAGTTTAAACCTATCTAAGACCAAGTTTATTACGTTTTCTGTAGACAGTGTAGATCAGCCGGATAACGAAAAAATCAAAATTCATGAAAACTCATGTAAAAATTTTCAACTTGTTCATCTAAATATATAAACAAAACGACCAATATTAAATATCTTGGGGTCATAGTTGAACAGCACCTAAAGTGGAAAAAACTTGTAAACTCCTTGTCAACCAGATTGAGAACGCTAATCCCTAAGTTTTATCATCTCAGAAACATATGATAATAATTTATAATCTTAAGGTATTGCATTAGCGTATGGGGTGGTTGTTATAGTACTACGTTATTGTGTCTTAACGTACTACCTAGCACCATTTTAAAAATAATATTAAATAAGGACAGACGTTTCCCTACAAATCTATTGATGGAAGAATCAAACACCTTAACCATTCCCCAATTGTATATACTTCAATTTCTAGTATTTATATTAAAAAAACATCACTTTGAACTTCGATTACTGAATATACGTACAAGAAGTGCTGCTACAGAACAACTCACAACGCCACTATTTAAAAAACGTCACACCTAAAGAAGTATATGGTATATTGGACCAAAATTTTTTAACTCTTTGCCCGCTCACATTAAAACGGTGGGGTCCTTAAACAAATTCAAGAAATAACTCAAAACTTTTATTAAACGACATGACTCCGAATTTTAGCAATATTAAGTAACAACTTTAATTCAAGATTAAAGTCAAGAATTTTGACACTTTCTAATTTTGGGTTTAGGAGTCTACCAGTCTAGTTTGGTATTTTGTATTATGCATTCACATGCCATTAATTTAGTGAAGATGATATGCTTTGTTTAATACTGTTAATACATTATAACAAATATGGTCTGTGCGGACTTGATCACTATGGTGTTGAAGTGAATATTTCTGTCCTGCGCCACTCAAAATAATTCTGTTCAGAATATTAATAAACTTCATTTATTGACATAAAACTCATTGTCTCATTTAAATCTTTATTAATATTATGAAAATTGTTTTCTGCTTTTTGGATCCATTTATGACCATAGTTATTAGTATTATAAATCCCATTTATTAAAAAATAATGTAAGAATTCATTCTTACAACAAAATATTTTATTAAAAATTCAGAATAATAATGAATCTATTCATTGGGAGAATGAGTAAAATTAATAAAGAAAATTCCTAATATGAATGTACAAATTCATTAGGGAATAAACACGTAAATTACCAGAATTTAGCAAATGTTATTTTGATGATAGCATTTGTCGTGCCAATAAATGTATACGTTGCCGGAATAAACGTTTCATAGCCGACTTAAGCCGATATACCCCGCGTGGCTTCCTTCGGGGTGTTTTTTTGGCTCTTACGCCTTGCGGGTTTATCACAGATCATACAATAGAGAATAGATAGGAAACTCTGTGGTGAAAATTGTGTTCGCAAAATGGCGGATTTAGCCATCTATGATTCTTCCGGGTAAATTAAAATGTGAATTTGAGTTACAGACATCTGCATTTAAACAATTGCCGATAAAAAAGGAACCTGCACACTATCTATCGGGTGTATTTCTCTGCTAGTTCCTATCCTTTTATGAATATACTATAGATGTCGGCATCAGCGAAATAAAAATCCCAATATATTTTTTTTGTTTTTATTTACAAAATCAAGTACAACCACAACATATTGTTCACAAATAATACGTTTCGGCCATGTTTTTGGCTTTTTTCAAATCTATTCTAAAACAGATAATACTATTGATACATTTAAGAACTTATAAAATTATAATTAACTTACCCACAGGGGGAGTTAAAATTATAATTTCATACATACTTAAATCTATCAATATTCTGTTTTAGAATAGAATTGAAAAAAGCCAAAAACCTGGCTGAAACGTCATCAATAAAACATCTGCAATAAACACAATCTTATCAATTTGAACAACCTAAAATCAAGAAAATGTACATTCAACCAAGTTTGAAAACAATGTGCAATGACTGGTTCTATATAGAATACTCTGTATATTTGAATTTTCTACCTCTTTTGCATTCTTTAAAGAAGTATGAAACAATACAATTGAAGATAAATAATATAAATATATTTATAATGAAATATAAATATATTGAAATACATAAAACTCCCAAAAATACTAAGGAAATAGTACTTATTAAAAAAAGTTGAAAAAACAAATATGTACACTGTATATTTTGGATTGCTACCTTTTTGTTTACTTTAGAGGCAAAAAGTAGGGACTATACAATACCCATATTAATAAATGTTAACAAAATATAATAAAATACATAATACTCCCAAAATAAGTAACATGCTTTGAAAATGAAACATTACATTTAAAAAAGTCAAATATACAGAATACATCAATCATAGATTAGAGTACTCTACTTTTTTAGGTTTACTTAAATGAATACCTCTGAAAATCATGACAATATACAATACACAAATCATAAATAAGAATGTAAAATTATATACACCATACTTTATAAAATACACAGATTATTATTAACATCACCTAAACATAATTTAAAACATAATACTTCAAAAAGACTATTGTGAATTTCAACAATTAAAATGTAAAACAGCTTTTAAAATAAGAGACAAAAATGTAGAGTATTATAAATGTTTAGGTCGTGTTTTACTGTACTTATCAAAAGCTAATTTCATTATGACATCAGCATCTTTATATCGATGATCTTTCCTTGATAAAATTCTATTCACTGTTTTGACATACCGAAAAATTGTAAGAGTAATTGTTTTGTTCACAAATAAATCAATGAAGGAGAAATGTTCATGACAAAATAAAGATTCAAACTGTGAACAATCAATTTCTCTTTTGATCTTATCTCTCATATTAAAAGCTGTTAAGAATTTTGGTAGCAAACTATAAATTTCATTTGTAAGGGAATTAAAAACTTCAATAAAACGTTCTGAAGGGTATACCAAAGAAGATTTTTGAAATTGTCTTTGCTTAATTAAAACATTTTGGGCAATATCTCCACTTGATAATAAAATACTTTTACAATTTTTGCAATCAACTTTAGAAAATATACTTCTACAAATATATCCTAATACATATGATATAGCAAGATCACCATTAACATCAGAAACTGACCTGTCATATGAAGGATATACAGGTGGTATTGTATCATATTCTTCTATTTGTGGTGCAGTTGTTTGATGAGTCAAAAATTGTTTTAATGTGTCTAGTGCACCACATGATTGATCTGGTTCACAATTGGATTGGGGTGAATGTAACGACATAAAATTATTAAGTAATAATGACTTAAATGAAGAGACAAAACATGAACATGTAGGATTAGTGTTTCTGTGACCATGGCTTCTAATAAGGGAAAAGAAATTTTCTATTGGGTCCTGATTAAAACATCGAGGACTTATATATTTGAATCCTTTATCTTGTAAAATTTTCCATATTTTTATAAAACTGTGAAGTGTGAAAGTAAAATTTTGTAAAGAGGGTGTAATCGTTTTATGAGATGAATTCGGAACTGCAAAGAACATTGACTTTAGAATTGGAATATAATGTTGCCAAGTTGCAACATGAGTTGAGTTTTTAGTCACTACACCCCTCAATTGCTTACCAGGAGGAGGCTTCAATAAACTACCATTAACGCTATCAAAAAGCTCATCAAAAAGTAAGAGACAGTCTGCTGTTTGTGATGCCAATGGATCAATATACAACTGAGATGATGGTGCAACCTCTTTGCTCATTACTGCCCTAACTTTCATTGCTGAAGCTACAGTTCTACTAAATACTTGCGTGCAATTTTTAACTTTCATTTTTTTAATTCTATGAGGTAGAACATGTTCATCTGTTAATTTTGGAAACTGGCTAAACTTACCCATTTGTGCATCCTTTCGATACGTATCCACTATATGTGACCAAGAGGCAATTTTATTTTCTCCATTTTCAGTGAAATGTAAATCTTTTGTCAATAATGCATTTCTTACACCTTTTAATAAATGTGGACAATCAAAAAAATTAATAATTTCTTTTCCATCAACCAAATAACCGTGAAATTTGTTTTCAATATTATTTCTCAAACAATAAGCATTTGTATCTCTAAGTAGGTAATTTACTGCCGCGCGGTTTGTTGCACCTTGGTCACATACTGTGGCTACCAGCTCCAAACCAATCAAACGAATATGTACTATTATTTCCTTTAAAATTCTAACTAAATCTATTGTTGATGTAGTACTTTCACAAAAATAATAACAAATAGGTTGCTTCCACTTTTTATAAATACCTTGTAACATAAAAACTAATGCATGATCGGCAAAGTGTATGCGGCGATCACCACTACCAAAATCTACAATTCCTTCTATACAATCTTTTGAATAATTATAATTGAGACCACGACTTAAAGAAATTTCATCAAACATTAATATACAATATTTCTCTTTTTCTTGTTGCTTAGAAACAATTCTTTTTAAATTTTGAAAAATTTGTTCATTATAACCACAATTAAATGGAATTCTATTTATAAGATTACTTAGAGTCTTAGAAGATGGTAAACTAAATACTTTTGACAAAAACCTATAACTCTTGGCACTTTGTTTATAAATTGATAGAGCAAATATTTTATCATCTAATGAAAAGCGTCTGCCCTTTGGCTTTAACCGTTGATTTCTCATTTGACTTAAAAAGAAATTTATAGTTGTACTGTTTACATTTTTCAAATACCTTAGTTCACATTTTTTCTTCCCCAAGTGCCGTAACCGCTGTTTGTTGTTCAGATTAGTGGCTCTCCTTGCTGTTCTCTTCCATTTGGCTAGTTCTCTCCTCAAATTCTTCTGTTCTGATTGTTCAACCCTCTTTCTCACCCCTACTGTTTTGTGTGCTGCAAAGTATATCAAGAAATTATGAAGAATTCGAAAGCCAATATTCAAATGCTTACCTTTAAATCCTTCTATTATTTGACAATCTGCACTGGTAGACTCCCCTGCATGGTGATCTTCCAAAGATTCACTGAAAAGCCTCTTCCTCCCACCATAAACTTTTTCTGGAATTTTCACAGACAGTTCAGGGCTGTCAGATGCTTGATTTGAAGCAGTACTGCTGCATTCTTTACTTCTTGTTTTTGGTGGGGTCACAGGATCTTTTTCTGGTGAAAACCATGCAAATGAGTCTCCAACAGTTCTCTCATAACCTAAAATGCAATAATATATGAAATACAAGTACATATATATGAGAAATATGAACATACCAGGTAAATTTAATGTTGGTAATGCACCTCTTAATAACTTGCCATTGGGTCCAATGCAGTGCTTCTCAAAATGATCTTCACAAATAACAGTATGCCGGGCATTTTCAATACAGAGTTTTTCACTATTTATTCTTCTAAGCCATATTTCCTGGTACTTGGGGGTGGTTGTAATATAATGTCTAAAAATATATAATTAATAATTTACCTTCTAAATACCACAATTCATTACCTTTTAGACGTTTCATTGGGACATTTAGGAACACAACATTTTTGCTGCGATGCCATTATATAAATGCTAGTTCCTGTATACCAATCTCGAACGAATCCGAAAAATATGTGTTTGATAAACCTGAAAACTGATAAAGAACTCCAAAGAAAGATATGAATGATATATATATATATATATATATATATATATATATATATATATATAATTAGATTACAAAATTGTTAATTTTTAGTGAATAAATAAATAAATATATAGAAATACTCGCCAGATAGGATATTCCTCTTTATCAACACTATTTTAATTACACAGAAATCTGAAAAGAAATGCTCCAATATTATAACAAGGCAAAAATTTTGTTTGATGCACGATGCTTTCATATGTTCTTGCTTCGACAATCACAACAAAATGGACTCTAACAATGGCCGACAACAACTTGAAACAATTGATAATTAAGTCGACTATTTCGCCATCTGGATGTGATACGAGCAACCGTCAGATTTAGTATTCGGGAAGAAGTCTAGATGACTCGTCGAACTGTGGTACAATGTTGTGTATTTCAGTTCCCACCCCCTGGGGTTTATCAGGTGGTTGAAGATAGCCAAGCAAGTAGGTTGTAAATTCTTTATTTTTAATTTTAATTGAATATTACATCAGATTTGGTGTCTTACTACGACAGGATGTTTTTGGTTTGTGAATTTGGTAAGTATTATAACAGTATACTTATTAGCTACTCATGCTAATTATACATATAGTAATTTATTGTAGGTACCTACACAATTATCTGAAATGTTTTGAGCTCTAGCTCAGGCCTTTGAAGAAAAAGGTATTCAAATGACTTTAGCCACCAGTTATCGCATAGAAAAAGAAATTTTGGAAAGATTCCCGACTGAAAAATTGGTATATCATCAAAATTATCACATGTCGTATTCTATTTTTTCTAATTTTGCTTCCAGGAATTTTAAAGAACCAGCAAAAGAGGGAAATTATACAACAAATGCTGCAACCGTAAATCTATATTTAAAACTGCAGTGGTCCAACATTTGCAGTCAAAAACTAATGATGTTGATCAAACTATAAACCAAAAAAGAAAATATTGGCAGAATAAATACCCATGTAAGTTTTTATTACTTCTTTGATAAAAACTATTCAAGTTATGCAAGTATTAATATCACAATAGTCAATAGTTACAGTAGCTGATCTACTGAATAAGTATAAATACATTCTCATATCACTATTTATGTACAGTGTGTCTTAAATTGGGCTTACATGCACGGGTATCTTGGAAACTGTAAGATATAGGGTAACGGTTAAATAGGTAAAAGTTTAGGCAATTTCTCTTCATTTCCTTTTAAAAATCCATTTTCCCCCGCCCTAATACATTGAGTTGAAATGAAAAGTAGCAAAATAATATAATTTTTTGAACAAATGTGATTCATCATTGGTTTTGGAATAATAATAATAATATCTAACTACATAGGCGTTTTATAAGAAAAAAGTTGCTCAAAGAAAATTTATAAGAAATAAGAAACTTATAATACATAAGAAACAAGCGGTCTTTTTGAAACAAACATTGTTTCATTTTTTTCTAAATATCTGAAAACAGAAACTTTTAAAATCGTACGGTAAGCACCATTCAATTACTAACTAAATTGCCCAAAACTTTCTCTATTTAAGTGTTGCCCTATCTCTTGTACAATTTTCAAGATACCCATAAATGCAAATCCAATTTTAGGCATATTGTATTTATGCTTTTTAATTTAGTGCCTGAAGAAGACGCTGAAGATATTTATAGATCTCTAAAATTTGACAACCTTTCGTCAGAAGTGTTTGACAGCGCCTGGAAAGCTTGAAAACAGTATCGTTTTAATGACCTTATCACCTTAAAATCTACGACCAATATTTTAGAAAAATGGCCGTTTTATAGATACCCATCAGGTTTTCATTTGGTATGATCTAATTGCAAATGCAAATATACGAATGTAATTGACATTTTATTTTGTAGATAGACATGGATTTCACCACAGCCTTTGAGAATTCTGATGGCCTGTTGAAGAATTGGCCTACATACGTGACACAATTGTTTCATTCCTTAACGGTGAAAACCATGTTAAAAGAAAAAGGGGTTCGATGTATTTTAACAAAGATCAAAAAAGAAGACTTAAGTGAAAGTAAGTCTTAGGTACTGTTTTAGAAATTTTATTAATTAGTTATTTTAGGTAGTCATGATGCGGCAATAATGTGGGCTTTACATGGCTATTTTGTACCGACAAATAAAATTGTCAAGAAAAATGACACCCTAGGCAAGAAAGTCACCACAAAATTTACCATAAAGGATTCGCAAGATTCATTCTTATTCATTGGTAAATGTGCACAAGAATTAGAAGACCACTTGGAATTCCTGAAAAATCAAAAACAAACCATACAGCCATTTATATTGGCCGTAGGCGAAAATGTCCTTTCTATTAAAGAAATATTTGTCTATTTCGATGGAATTCGATTTTCATTTTCTCATTTTTTAAGGGCAGTTGACATATGCTAAAAAATATTTTATGTTTTTAGTTTAGAATTTCCTAAAAAAGCCCAAATGTTTTGGAGTTTCATACAAACATACTTTTATAAATCTAAAGCAGAAAAATCTTTTTCAAAGGTACATATTCTAACAGAATTTTTGTTAAGCCAACAAGACTGTTAGATAGGTTTTTAATTTTTTATGTTTTAAGAATTTTATGCTTTCCAAATTTGTTAATATAAAAAAATTAAAAAACTTGTTTTTATTTATATACACCATACCTTTTCTTTTTCTTATACGATTTTTTACAAGGGTCAATTATTTTGTGTATATATATATATATATATATATATATATATATATATATATATATTAGATGTACAATTGTACATTGGATCGGTGAGCCATCGACATTGAGGCAATGTAAGACATTTATGAAATCAATAAATGAAGTTAACGCTTTCAATGTATGTGGTATATTGGCTTAAATAATATTCTTTATCTTTTCAATGTATATCATCATTGAATTAATGAAATACAAGACGTAAAAAATAATGAACTCCATACATAACTTCAATGTACCTTACATTAACCAATAAACACGTTTATTAACTTATGAAAAATATTTATTAAGACAATTAAATTGTTCGTCGGACTAATTTTAACGAAAATTTTCATTGTCTCAATATATTTTTTTATTATATTTACGCTACTTTTTGGTTAAGTGCGGTTAAACCATAAAGTGAAATATTTTCCAATTATATAATTATATATTGATATGTATATGTGTGATTATAATTGTAGTAATAATGGTAATTGTAACTGAACAAATAAAATAAATTGAATTGAATTCCAAAAAATAGTAGGTATTATATTTTATCACAAATAAGGACATAAGTAGGATTATAAGATTTTTAGATGAAAACACAGGTAAACAAACAAGAGTAAATGTTTTATAATGTTTGTAGGTATGTATTTTTTAACATTTTTTTATAGTGAATTAGAAATTAAACTATTTTTGTACTGAGAAAAAGAAAAGAAAAAGAAAGAAAAAAAAACACCCAACAAAGTAGCCTAGGAAACAAAAATTATAGAGATGACGTTACACAAGAACACAACTGGCATCCAGCTTGTACAGTATACCTCATTGTGTTAGAGCATAAGAAAGAAGACGACTCAAACACGACGACGAGAAAGTAGTAAGTACCACCTGAAATGAAAATTCGTTCCCAAGATAAGTCGTAATCCTATGAATAACAAAAAAAAACTAAATATTAGGGTCACTAAATTGTTTAGGGAACTGCAGAAAGCCACCAATTCTCCTGAATTACAGATGTAGGACGAGGAAACACCAGAAGTATTTATGGAAGAATGAAGGCAGCTGGGAAAAATGTGTAACGGTCGTACTACTAAAATACGCTGGTGCATAAACACGCCTTGCCAAAATCTATAGGCAATGTCTAATTAACCAGACACATACCACCACCCTCAGAGAATTTAACCAAAAAAGGCAAGTAAAGAAGACATTCGGATTTACAGACCGATAAACTTAAGTATACTAAAATCTGCTCAGAAACACGAGAAAAAGCCAGATCCCGAAGTGGCATCAGAACCATTCATCAGATACATACATACCATAAGGAAGTTATCAGTGGGAATAAAACATATCAGATAGCACTCATATTGGCCTTCATAAACTTCGAGAAAGCGGTGGCAATCATATAACTACAGGCAGTAAGCAATGTCGTGAATTAGCAATTTCTGACATGTATAGAAACGATGGTCAATATACACAGGGAAACTCAAGCAATATCAAAATGTTTGAAGGCAGTCACGAATTGACCAACACAGAGAACCAGACAAGGCGACACCTTCTAATCATCACTATTGTCACCTGCTTTAAAAAGTATTTTTCGATTTTCGCTTTGGACAACAAAGGTCATATGTAAATGGCGAATAACTAAATGATCAAAGATTTCCTGATCATATTTTTTTGTTAGCAATGAAATAACATAAAAACAGTGAAAATGTGCAACATTTAAAACATCTAATTAACACACCCTGAAAGTAGTGGAATAATATACATACCTGGAACTTTTACCACATATGTCATGCAGTGAAATGAGAAACAAGCATTTGAGTGAGGTTGTACCGTGAAATAAGCTAAGTGTGATGTGCATATATTTATATATACTAAGAATCGGCTATGGTCGAAATTAGACCAATTGTGTCCGTGAGTAATGAAATTCAACTTGTTGCTCATATATAATTAATAGGACTTTATTTGTGTTGAAATTCATAATTCTCAATTTAATATGAAAACAGACAGTAGGTGGAAGTTAATCACAAAAATTTATTTACCACGAAATTTCTTAGAATTAAATAATTCAGCTTTTAACCCTTAGAAAATAGAATAAAGGTAAATGGCAATTCCATTTGAAAATATTGAATAGTTATGATGTACTAATACTTATTCAATATCCATTTGTACATTTAATAAATAGTACATGGGTGACCCAACTTTACTCGGGAATTCAACTATTTTTTCTCAAGATGAAATTTTTCAGTTTAATTTCAGTTCTCTAACATTTATTAAGCTACTCATTATAATAATTCCACTTCATATTATATTTCCACCACCGTTTATGTTTATATATAACTGCTAATGAACTAACCAATCTAAAAAATGTTGCTAACATTTTTCTAACCACCCTATGAAACTAACCATCCTGTATATACAACTGCTCATGGACCACACATCAAATTTTTTTAAAAGGTAAAATTATAATTCCACTCCAACCATTCTATATATGCGACTGCCTATCAGCCACTATATTTACTCTATTTGTTTGTAAATTTTTTAAACTATCTTCAAACATCATATATATGCAACTCATATACCATTTCCTTGTATAATTTTTTTATACTTACCCTCTATAACTATAATTCCTCTCACACTATTTATATTTCCAACATACCTGTATATGTATCCCTATATAATATTTTTTGCACCACCCTGTTTAACTATGATTCTACTGCGCCCTCTATTCCAAGTACTCTGTAAATGCAACCGCTAATAGGCTACACTATATAATTCTTTTTTCTAATTACCCTGTTTAACTATAATTGCACTCCACTCAATATTCTTAACAGTCTGAACGTACAACTGGGCCACCCAATAAAACATTTGGTTTCTAACATTTCTGGAATCACCCTGTATAATTGTAATCTACAGCACCTTATATTTAAGTCTATTTATATAAGCATATGTAACAACTCTCAAGACAACTTTATTGTGTGCCTCAAATTAATATGAAAACACATAACTATTTACGCATCCAAAAATGGCCTAACCAGCACTTTTTACTTTAAAATCTTGAAAGGTTTACCTATAAAAATGAATGTAATGCTAGAAAAACAGTAATTAAATATTTATAAGATCCTGCACATCAATTTGCATTCAAATAATTTTTCATAGCAACTTTATTTTCAAGTAGGTCACGAATTCACCCTGTATTGAACAAAGCTGTCATAATTGTAACGATTTTTCCCGAGCAATCGATTTGTAGATGCCAAAACCTCAAAATGGAATGGTGAGTGTTTTTTGATGATTAGTATGGGGATCTCGGAAACTAGCGGAGATAGAGCAATGGTTAAAGTGGGAAAGATTTGCAGTTTTACCGGCCCAATTTAATGACACTTTCGGATATTTGTAAAAAGTCATGGCTTACTAGATATTTTGAAAAAAAAACGAAATTCTGTGGATTTAGTCAAAATCCCTCTAGCTCCTTTGTTTTTGATTTTATAAAAAAAAAGTGTAAATATCAAAATTGAAGGGAATTGTATCCCGAATACAATTGTCATGTCCTCGTTTGCGTGACATCTCTGACATTTTTAGAGCTTTTCAACGATATAATACTCGGTATAGTTATTCATAAAAATAACGGAGTTATGGATGCTTTTCTCTCTTATTTTCAGTTTTAACGTAGGTAGCCATGAAATATATTGATTTATTAATAATTGTTCCAAAAAACATTGAACGATTTTTTTATTAGGTATATCAGATATAACGAAAAAACTAAATAAGTAGGTATTTACTAAAAACTTAAGAAATTAAAGTACATAATAATGGTTACAATTGAAAATTGCATCTTTTTAAGATTGACATTACCGCTTTCCCTACAGACCGCCTATCAATTTCTTCAATTTCTTCTGCTTGCAATACCGCGTCCCTTAGGTCACCAATTATCTCATACCTTTTTTTGTATACTTTGTTTTTTAGCGCACCCCATAAATAGAAGTCTATAACTGTCAAATCGGGAGACCGGGGTGGCCATTCGCGTGAGCCATTTATTCCTATCCAAGAGTTTGGATAGGTCTTCTCTAAGTCTTGTCTTACTAATAACGAGTTATGAGTAGGTGCTCCATCATGTTGGAACCATTTTTCTTAACGAGTTCTCAAATTTTAATTGTCTTGAAAAATGTATTGCAAGAAATGCAAGTAGCGCTCCCCAGTAAGTGATTCGTCATAGATAAAAAGTCCCAGAATAGTAGACCCTATGATACCACACCAAACATTAAAACCAAATTTTATCTGGGGTCGTCTTTGTTCTACCTGGAAAGGGTTTTCTTTAGCCCAGATATGCTCATTGTGTCTATTGAACATACCGCAGTTAGTAAAACTAGTTTCATCTGACCATAACACCTTTAATGGAAACTGTGGATTGACAAGGCACATGTCTCTAAACCATGTACAAAACAAAATACGTCGATGTTCGTCACTAGCATGCCAAGTTTGAGAAACTGAAAGTTTGTACGGGTGGAACTTGTGCGCTTTCAGTACATTAACTACAGTTCGTTGAGATGTGCCAGCTTTTGCCGCAATTTCACGAGTTGATGTAGATGGATTTTGATTTACCATTGCCAAAAAATTTATTTGGGCTGTTACGTTAATTTGATTACGTCCTTTTGGTGGTTTAGTAAGAGATCCATATCTGCATAAACTATCATAAAGCCTCTTAAATATACATATAGCAGGTTGACGACGATTAAAATATCTATGAAGGAATTCCTTCGCTGCACGAAATGAATTTTTATGGCATATGATATAACATTCCACCATACTCAGTTCTTCTTCGTTACAATATTCCATTTTATCACGAAAACTTGTCAAAATCGGCTGTCAGTTCTACACTACTAATGGATTTACTCTCAAATGAGAAAAGTCAAAGTGAAAACAATTTTTTTCATGGCTACCTACGTTAAAAGTGAAAATAAGAGAGAAAAGCATCCATAACTCCGTTATTGTTATGAATAATTATATCGAGTATTATATCGTTGAAAAGTTCTAAAAATGTCTGATTTTTTAAGGTCATAGCCAACTATGGTTTCCATTCAAAAAAAGATAAGTTTGTGTCATATCTCGAAAACGAGAGCTGTCACGCAAACGTGGACATGACAACCGTACACGGGATACAATTCCCTTCAATTTTAATATTTACACTTTTTTTATAAAATCAAAAACAAAAGAGCTAGAGGGATTTGACAAAATCGACAGAATTTATTTATTCAAAATATCTAGTAAGCCATGACTTTTTACAAAAATCCGAAAGTGTCATTAAGTTGAGCCAGTAAAACTGCAAATCTTTCCCAATTTAACCATTGCTCTATCTCCGCTGGTTTCAGACATCCCCCTACTGATCATCAAAAAAAACTCACCCTGTATAATATAATAAGTGCTAAATAAGCATGATTGACACCGCAATTCTCACGGATGTTGCCCGTCCCGTAATATGATACTGCACTGCTGGGAATGTAGAATTGTCGTTGCGATATAAACTAATATATATATATATATATATATATATATATATATATATATAAATATATATATATTATATATATATATATATATATATATATATATATATATATATATATATATATATATATATGTCAAGCGCATAGTTCCGACTCAAAATCGATGCTCGATAGCATAGTTCCGCGACATCTGTATAGTTCCGCAACTGCCTTTGAACTTTTATATGTATAACGTTGAGTTCCGGTGCAGTCGCGGAACTATCTTTAGAAAATTATAATTCGGATTAATCTATAATGTTTTAATAAGTGTGTTTAGACAGACTAGTGAAACAATTATTTTACGACTGGAAATTTTATTTTTTATATTACAGGATATTTGTCTCATATTTTCCTCAAAACCTTGGTTTCTAACAATTAAAAAAAATATTTTTGATGATTGTAGGTTTACTAGAATTAATTATATTTTATAATGTGCTATAAAAGTCGAACTTTAACGAAGTTTTCACAGAGAAATGTATTAAATTCCAGAAATGTAAGAGAATAGCTATTATCAAAACATTAATAACAAATTATATTTGAAAAAAAAACATTTTCTAGTAAATATGTGAAAATGTCTTCCTAAAAAGTGTAGTAATTAAGCTTCAACTTATAGGTAGTTGTTAATAAATAACTTGACCTTGAAACATTACACAAAAACGATTACAATCTTTAGGAAGATACTTAAAGCAAAAAAACACTTTTAGGTAGTTCCTACGACACCTTTTGCAGAATATAATATCAGTAATATACATTTTAACATTTAAATTGCATATCTACTTGTTTTTAATAGCTTAATTAATTAGTTGTCGTACATATTGGAAGGTTTGGCAACCTTGTAGTCGCACAGAATTCGAACGCATACGCGGAATTGATGTTACAGTTAAAAATGGTATTCAGGAAGACACTGTTCTCAGAAATTACATTTAACTCGGAGACGGTTAAAAATACCAAATACGAATGAATGAATATAAAAAATTCACCAACAAAAAGTTATGGTAGTGTTTACTTTATACATTCGAATAGATAATGATATTTTATTCCTATATTATTGATAAATTGTTAAATTCACACTTTCTGTGTATAACTTATATTGTTCTATGTGATTAAATAGTTATTCTTAAAACTGAATTCTTTATAGTATAAGTTTGCAATAGGAACTATATGAAACATTATCGATAAACAAGGAATTTTATAAAAATATACTTTCAAATGTTTCCAAATTTTATTGAATATTTTTGGGCAGATATGTTTTGCTTGCTAATGTTTAAGCTAGCTAGATATTTTGTAATTTTCAGAGAATAACAGTTATACATATATATATATATATATATATATATATATATATATAAACTCATAGAAACAAAAGATTAAATTGGTTTGTGGATTATTCTTCATTTTTTCTTTAAAAATATAATTTACAAATTACACAAATCGTTTAATTGTTCTGATTTGGTAAAAATATTTGAAGTTCTAGATTCATCTACAGTTTCATGAGGATTAAATTAAAAAACTATATTATGTTGTTATTATTTAATTCCGCGATTTCTTTCATCATACGATTTGAAAGCTATTTACATTCTTAACCGACTTCAAAAAAGGAAGTGGTTATCAATCCGTCAGCACGTTTTTTATGGATGCTCAATGAATATTCGAAAACGGCTTGGGCAATTTTGATTTGATTTAAACGGCATTGTATTAAGGAATTTTACAGAAAGGTACCATATAATTTTCTATAACGTGAGATTTACGGTTTTCCAGAAAATCAGAAAAAGCAGTGATTAAAGGACTACATTACAATGATTCTACACTGTTTCCTCTAAAACGACTCAATCAATTTGAATATTTTAAATTGTATTGTACAAAGTTATGTTCCAGCTTGAATCCGTATATTTGTCGATAAGAAAACATACCATTTTTCTGAAAATCGGAAAAATATGTCCAAAAAAAAACGTTAAACATCAATGTAAATGTCATAAATATGTAGCTTAAATGTCAAGATATGCCATGATACTCGTACTGGGTGTTTGTAACGGTTTTCATTTTAAGGAGCTCACAGATGAGTGAAATGGCACAAAATACTCCATTAGAGTATCAGAAAGAAAAATTGTTATTTGAGCGATCGTTTCTATACGGTGGTAGCTGGGTGTGTGTGCATAGAAACTCAAGCAGCAAGCAATCTTATAAATAATTGTGATATTGGGTGGTACATAAGCAGTTGCATAGGATGGTTGAAATATAAGATGGAATAGAATTAAAGTAATACAGGGTGGTTCATAAATGTTGTATTGGCGACACATAAGGAGATTGAAATAAGAGTGGAGTAAAACTGTAGTTATACAGAGTGGATCACAAAGCGTTAAAAAAATTGTTAAGTAAGCATATCCAGTAAGGATATTTGAGTTACAGCGTTGAGGGTTCAAAATATGTCAAATATATTTTGCATATACAGGATCGTTAACATATAAGGTGGAGTGGAATTATAGTTAGACAGGATGGTTAAAAAATGCTGTATAGTGTGGAACATAAGTAGTTGCTTATACTTGACATATAGGGCGAAGTTAAATTATAGGTCTACAGGGTGATTTAAACAATAAAAAAATAGACAGTCAATGGGGTGGAGAGGATTAATATTTATACAGGGCGGTTGCAACATCGTGTGGAGTTGAATTATAGATGTACCGGATGGGTCCGAAAATGATAGACAAATAATTTACATTGGGTAACCAATACACAAAAAAATACAGGGTGGCTGCAATATAGGGTGAATTAGAGTTACACTAAAAAAAAGTGATCGAAATAATTTGGAAACAAATAAAAAAGTTAAAAAATATGTAGAAAATATAGAAAAAAATACTAATTAGATAGAGATAATAATACACCGGGGAAAGATAGAGATAATAATACGCCAAAATAATCAATAGAATTGTACCTCAAATTAGCTAAGAAGGAATATATGTCAGAAAATAGTGGTTGATTGCACAGGGTTTCTAAACGGTTTTTATTTTAAGCCAATTGAAGTCTGTTCTTTTTTAAATATGAATTTTTGTTTTTACTCATAATGAATCTTCTTATCGGCCAATTTCTGATATTTAATGAGAAACTGTTTTATATTTTTAGTTCTACTAGGGGTTTGAATTTGTTTTTTCAATAGGTTTGCCTGCTGCCAAGTTTTGGAAACAATCATTGGTTTGATTTGTCTTCATTGAAATTTGTCCGATAAGTAAATAATTATGCAGAATTGCACCCGTTTAAAAAGGTAAACATGCTGTTGGGTAAAGGTATAATTTAATAGGGCCCGTTAGGAACATAGTCTCTAATTCAACACTAAGCATATCAAGTATCGAGCTGTTTGTGTAATTTTAAACAATTTAGTTATGTTAATAAATCTTAATATAGGTTTAATGTAATACTTTTTTGACAATAATGAGCAACTTATTATCAACTGTTTATAGTTTATCAAACAAAAATTCTAGCAAGGATGTTTACAGTTAGGATTTGTGTCGATGATATGATTTACTCCATTGATATATTTATTAATTGATGTTTTACAAAATCAAAGCTAGATATCTATTTTACTACAATTGAATTCCTTTTATTGTGTGCAGTTGATTTGATTTGTTTAATTTTAAAAACAATTTTAAAGTCACGGTTAATTTTTAACCGACTTCCAAAAAGGAGGAGGTTATCAATTCGTCGCGTATTTTTTCGCTTTTTTTTATACATATGTTACCTGATTTCTTCTCCTGTGGTGCACCGTTTTGAATGAATATGGTCTTGTTTAATAGAGTATATATCCGGATTGGTGAAACTTCAAATTTTGGAAAAGAATTCTATTGGTAAAGTGATAAAATTTGTGAATGAACACATGCGTGCATGGAAATCGACCAATATCCCTAATATTTTAGTCGATTTTTAGTAGCTCCTTATGGATGTGTATAGTTTTTTAACGTTTAATCTATCAAGGAAGATTCTTAGGTGATCTCATATACTTTTCTGCGACGTGCAACTTGCAGTTTTGCAGAAAATCGCCGAAAATTCCAAAATTCTTATCAAAAATTTGATCGAAATGACAAAACGGACATTTCCTGATAAATATTTTAATATCAACCTAATAGTGCGGTAATTTTAGGCACTGGAAGTTTTAATAGCGAATTTGAAAATTTTTTACATACATCTCAAGCATATAGGTATTAAAGCATAGTATTTTCGGCTCTTTAAATCAATGAGTACCAAGCTCGTTTTGTTTGTATACCAATCAAATACCTATTTAAATGCAAATTTTTTCCAGTTTGCGAAGACGGTGCTTTTGGTTGTCACATTCTCCCGGCCTAATAGAAAATTCAGTGACAACACATGTCAAACTTTAAACTGCTATTTGGTACGTTTATAGGCAGGGTGTTTAGTTATAGCAAACAAAATCACTAAGTAAAGTGATAGAAGGAGTTGCATTTATATGAAGATTGAAATATAGAAAGGATTAGAATGATAGTGGTCCATAGGCAGCCGTATATACAGGAAGGTTGGAATATAGGGTAGACTGGACGTTTGGTGGTTTAAAAATGTTGGAAAAAATGTGAAATTAAAATTATATAGGGTGATTAAAAACTGTTATATGATGTTGACATATGCAAATCACATACTAGATTGGTAGGTAATTAATTTGTACAGAATGAGCGCCTTTTAATGTTTACATTTTTTACTTCCTGGGTAGGTACCTAACAACATTGAATGTGTTATTTATTTGCTAGAGTTGTATTTTGTTATAATTATTTTTAGCTTTTTAGTTATAGGTAGAAGTCGGTTATATTTTTTTTTAAATGTTTTATAAAAAGGCAATTTCTACAAGAATGCTGAAGCAATATATTAATTTGGGCGAAATGTGTATATTAAGTGTTTTGTCTTCATTGTTTATTTAATGAATATTTATTTAGTTCTTTGCGGGTTATATAAATTGGATACTCAAGTGCATTAGACTGAATGTATTATTTATTTATTTGCTGGAATTAGGTTTTGATATCCTAAAATTCCTTTTATTTTCACTCCTTTCCTGTACTATATGTTGGAAAAAACCACATACTTCGACGTTGAATGGGTTAACGGCGACTTTCGCATCGTCTCTCATGCCGAACAGTTCGAACTATAATATTTATTTTTATAATATTTAGGGTCCCTGACTTTATGTGCACATTTTATGGACGGAACTACATACTGGATCTACATATAGTATTTACATACACCCTTTTACCTTTCTGGTAAGTCTGCCTAATTTATCTTAATAATTATGAATTGTACCGTTACATATTTATGCACTGGAAACATTCTGTGCACTATAAGATTTTAACTTCTCCAAAATATTATAACTTGGATCAACACCTCTTATAAATTACAGTCCACTTAATTACATATGCAAAAATGGCGCTAAATGCAACATTAAGTGTGTATGTAGTATAGTACTGTAAACAACATAATGGACATGCTAAAGAAAAAATAAATATGTAACAGTATAGTTTTTAATACGCCTTTGGTCATGAGAATAGGTAGTAGAAAATTTATAACTTAGGGACATTGGAAGTTTATCTACAGAGCCGGGTTGTACATAATGGAGAGGAATTTTTCCAATAGGGGCCCCAACTACACCGAATCGGGGACTCAATTATTTTTTTTTAAAACACTATATTATCTTAACACCTATTTAAGATATTTGGGAAGGAAATACGAAATGCAATAAACGAACGCTTAAGAATTTACCCAAAATAAATGGTTTAATATAAAAGAAGTGTAACATTTTTTCACAAACGGTGTCCATATTCAAAGACGGCAGATCTATATAGGGGGTTATCTTTATTAAATTCTCAGAACTATTAAAACGAGTTTTAATCTGAATCTTATAAAAGAATAGCGATATGAAATCAAACAGCAAGTAGTAATAAAAGGCTAACAAAAATATGTGATACAAGATGGTGGACATTCAGAATTTACTAGGAAACGAACAAGAAGCTGATTTTGAAATTAAACTTTATTCTACTATATTGATTGTTTTAGATAAATAAATTTGATTCTAAAAATATATCTGAGACTACAGCTTTTCAAAATATTTTTTTTAATATAAAACTATTCTGTTCTCATTTCAAATGGTTGAAATGTTTGTGTAATATAGAATTCATCTTGTACAATCGTATAATCTTGTCATGGATGCTAAAAATATTATTTTAGGATTGTTTGAAAAATATATACTCACTAACAAGGAATTTAAATTTAAAATTGTTTTGGTAAAACATAAATGTTATAGTAAGGAGCAAATATTTAAAATGTGAATAAAACGAGCGGTAGCCATTTGAGACTAAACGATGGAAGCGACAGCTTCTTACAGATTATACTTACAGTCTCTTCTTATCTCCTGTCTCTGTTTCTATTTCCTTGTGTTATCATTAGTAATGGTTATAAATTACAGGAGAATTAAAATAGTTGTCACTATTTTGTTATGACTCAAGTATTAATCATAATGTGTAATTTTATTCTTAATTTAAATTTTTATAACAAATAAAATTTGTTGATTTATTAACTTGCAAGTTGAAGCTCATATCCGATGAATTGATATGAAATTAATAGCGTTCTATCTGACTTTTGACATATGTCAAGTCCATAATGCAATATATCGCAAAGAGAGATTTGGAGTTTTTATTAGAAAAGAAAATTTTGTGCAAGTTTTCTGTATTAATTTGATGATATATTAGTTTATTTCGCATATATTATTGATATTCTATAAAAGAAGAAACTCATAATGTATTTTACCTTGTCTCTGTTTCTTACACAGTGAACTGAATTATATGGGTATTTCAATCACACTTTTTCATATAATAATTTGTTTCCAAGATCAAGGTTGTGTGTGGTGTCGGTGTCAGTGTCGGTATCGAAACAAATGAAATTTCAAGATATCCAATTCATTCCCTTGCTCACCTATTTTCATATATGTAAATGTGGACCCACGTTAAGAAACTTTCGTTTCAAAAAATACCAAGGAGTTTACATATTTTTATTAAGTTTGTTAATAATGTGTTTGTCCACCGGGGTTATCTATATACTCCTCAACATGTCTTAGCATTAACTCAATAGGGTGGTCTATAGTCACATACAAAAATAATGAAATATTCGAATATATAAAAATATGACTGCTTTTCAATGTCCAGAATGTTTTTAAAATCCTTAAACTGCTCGAAAATGAAGCCATTTTGAAGGCCGTAGCCAGCGGGGGGGGTCCGGGGGTTCAACCCCCTCCCCCCCGAAATTTGCTATTGAAGACTCAATTTTAACGATTTAACAATTTTTTTCATAAAAATTGGTATATTTTTTTATTCTATACATTTCTTATATACTGTAGGTACATGATTAGAAAAATAACTTTTTCGGTCCTAGTCAATCCATCCATTATCCAAAAAAATTCCTTGAGGATTTTTTTTCTGGTTACGGCCTTGAATTTTTGACAGATTAAAATGTATTGAGTTATTCTTATTTGTTATTTACGACATTACTAGATACGGCGATTATGAGAATAGGCAGTCTGAAAGATCAGTGATCAGATTTCAGTTATATCCAAACAAGTATTTATATAATTAATTATTAAACTTATAAAACATAAAAAGTACATTTTTCAATATGTTGCAAATCAGTTTTTATCGATTATTATCAAACCTCGGGACTTATAATATAGTACATTTAAGGAAGTCAAATGATTTCTAGCAATGATTCGATCGAATGAGCTGACAATAATATTTTCATATTTCACTTTTAAATTAAAACTCTTATTGGAATAAACTATAAAAATAATTACAGTTTACAAAAACTATAAAAACACGCTTTAATAATAATAAAATAATGTTCAACTATGAACAATTTATATCACAGCAGTAGAAAATCGAACAATCAATCATGAGAATAATTGGATTCAGAGTAAAAAGCGTGGGGTACTTGATATATTAAATTTGTTATTATTCTATTGGCAACTATTTATGAGAGGAGAATTATGAAAATATAGTGAAATGCACCTCATGCTTTTTACTCTGAATCGAATTATTCTGTTAATAACTTAAATTTTAATATATTTTTATTTTGACTTATTTAATCATGATTTATTGTTCGACTTTCTACTGCTGTGATATAGACTTTAGTTCGGTTTGCTATTATTATATTTGCTGCTGTTATATTATCTATACTACTATAAAATTGTAAGTTTGTCTGTTTGTTTGTTTGTTTGTTTGTTTGTTTATTTGTTCGATTCTTTGTTCGGGCATCACGTATGAACTAGAGAACATTTATTGTTGTAAAACCTAAACATCCACTAAAAATATTACTTGACATCAGAACTTATCCTCAATTAATTAATTGAAAACGAGTCCATTATTTAAATAAAGAATATAGTTATATTCTTTATCTAAGGTAAAGATCTAAGCTTTGACAATGTCTTCTTAAAGGGAGTACGGTTTTTTCTTATTAGTCAGAAAGAAACTATATATCAATCTTTATCTATACAATTTAATAAACATTGTCTTTAAGGAAATTGAATATATCGAAAACAGAAAGTGTTACAGGCAAGAAAGTGACATATTCTTCTCTCCAAATAAATAAATTCGAAATTAATAATTTATTGGAAATGTATTTTTGTCTTGGGGGCCAGATGTGTATTAAATAAAAAATAACAATTTCGAAGGATGCAAAGGTTAATTCCCTTTAATTAAATAAAGAAATAAATATGGGATTTGCCAGTTTTATTTAATCGAGTTATTTCTTGGCGGTTGCGGGTTCATTATTGTTTTTAACCACATTTAATAGCTCTGAAGAGAGTGATACTGGTCTAGATATTGATTAAAATTTAATAATTTTCCGAAAATTCAGTTATCCGCTAGGATGGGATATTTTTTACAAAACACACTGTGTTGTTTCAGAAACCAAAGATTATAAACCAGAATTACGATATTAATTCTTTAAATTAATAAAGACGTGACAGGTCGTATTGCGAAAATTCTATTATTGGATAAAAAAGGGGTCAGTGAGGGTTTCTATCATTTATTTCTAGGAAACAGCAATTAATGCAGACATGAAAATTGTAAATATTCTTCTCAAATGACAAGAATTGCTGTGTTGTTAAATTGTTTTGTATAAAAAAGTAAAAACATGTTAAAAATTTCAAACGTATCAAAATGTAAGAAATAACAAAAATGTCACAAATAACAAAAATGACTTCTATAAAACTGTGAATGAATCTAAAACTAAAAACAGCAAAACTAGAAATTCAAATGTTTAAAATCATACACGTCAACATAGTAAATCCCAAAATGGTGTACCTTTAAAAGCGGTTATTTCATCAAGAAAGATGATGTTAAACCTGCTTCACAGAAAACTAAATTGGTACTAATACTAAACAAATTAATAATAATACTAAACATGAGGTAATAGGCTCTTATGGTGAAAATACCAGAAATGGTAATGTGTCCAGGATCCAGGTTAATAAATGTATCTCAACAATATGCACTAATTACCAGCATACACAAAAAACAAGGAATTTTGTTACAATTACCACAAACATAACGGTAACCAGTACAATTAGAAAGCTGTAAAGAAGAATAGCAAAACAGAATATATGCCAGGAAAATCATCCAAATGAGTGTAAGAAACGGCTTAAGAGCAGGCAGTCCAACAATTGATAGTCCATTCTGTTTATCTTTAATAAGAAAGAGAAGAAAATCGTATAAAACATAAAAAAATATAACCGACTTCTACCTATAACTAAAAAGCTAAAAATAATTTTAACAAAATAGCAAATAAATAACACATTCAATGTTGTTAGGTACCTACCCAGGTAGTAAGGAAGTAAAAAATGTAAACATTAAAAGGTGCTCATTTTATACAAATTAAATACCTACCAATCTAGTATATTTTGAAGCCGGTGCCAAGCAAATCTAAAATCCTTCATTGCGTACTTATCTACTGATTCATCAAACTTGATTGTTGCTTGGCACCGACTTCAAAAATATACTAGATTGGTAGGTAATTAATTTGTACAAAATGAACACCTTTTAATGTTTACATTTTTTACTTCCTGGGTAGGTACCTAACAACATTGAATGTGTTATTTATTTGCTAGAGTTGTATTTTGTTATAATTATTTTTAGCTTTTTAGTTATATGTAGAGGTCGGTTATATATTTTTTAAATGTTTTATTTTCAACTTTTTAGTTTTTTTTGAACTCAGGTAGTTTTCATTCTTTATTTTTAATTTTGTATGTATGTATAACCTTAATAGACAGAACCAGGTAACATCGAAAGCCTCAACATGCAGGAGTGTATTTTCGCACTCAAGACTTGGAATCGATTGTAAAATGTTAATGGGGACTCGTTTGCAAGTTGTTTTAGATGTTGTAGGTAATGAATCAGGAAAGATAGATCACGAGAAAGTGTAGGGTCAAGAGTTGTTTGATTTCAAGGTACGATCCGGGATTCCTTGAATTTATCAACTGCGCCGCTTTTCCTTTGAGTTTATTTTTTAAATGGATAACTAGTAAATATTTTTAATCCGCCGTATACATATTATATGCGCAATTGCACGCATCTATAAGAATTCCCAAGGAAATTTGGTCGCCTTCAAATTCCGGTATCACTGAAAATAGTTCCGTTAACCTATATATCTCGAAGTTGGTGAAGCTTGTGCCATTTTTATATGTATCGACATAAAAGAATTGGAACACGGGAATAAAGTGTATAAAATAGAATATTAAAGAGTATAGAAAATTAATAAACTGTAGAATACTTTAATGGGAATAACGATTGTTTGAACGATAGAACGAACGAATAGAACGATGGTTTCCAATTAAAATAGTAAACTCAAATAAATCAGTTATTCAAATAAAAAATCGATGAAATAAGTAAATCAAATATACCAATATCAATAAAAATAAATCAAATAAATATATTAAGAGAATAAAACAAATCAATTAATGAAATGAATCAATATTTCATTTGAATCAAATATATTAAATTAAAAATCAAATTGATAAATACGTAAAATGAAATAATATTTACTTAAAACGAATGACTATTCACCATTCCTTACATCAACAGGAACATTGAAAGCGCCGTGTTCTACGTTTGATTGCAGTGAGGACTTCTTCCAGGTTCGTTGTTCCGTTGAGAGATAGGAATCCATCGCTACTAGTTAGAATACTCGTGATCTAGTAACGTTAGACGAATCCTACTTTATAACAATTAAAAAATACAAAAATGAGTGTTAAACTAAACTAGACAGAACCGTAAGTAATAATGAATACAGACATAAGGCAATTGAATAATTTATAACTTAAGAATGCTGAGTAAGCTGTCGCAGCGTTTGCTGTTCTCACGGATGTCCTGATACGACACGTGTATGCTGACTAAGCTGGGAACTGTTGCTAGATGGTTTCACATAAGTCGATGGTATAACTATATATATATATATATATATATATATATATATATATATATATATATATATATATATATATATATATATATATATATATATATAAAGTTATACAACAACTCTCATCCATATAAAAAATTTGTTGGTACAGCATCGACTTTTAAGCCAAGTTCGGTTGGACTCAGGAGGCTGTGTAGCTTCCCTTTAGATTTGATGAGGGTTTGATCGTGGCGCGTGCTTTGCAGTGGTCTTTTTGAACATCTTCTGGGTTGAACTGGGTTGACTGCGAAGAGTGAAATCACAAAACTATTAACGTGGTTATTGTGATTGTGGGCCAGGAAATATGCTTTTCTAAGGGTGTTTTTTTTTTCAGCTTTTTCAGTTCCATAGAATGAATATTGTCAATATCTCTTAATAGACAAATCAACAAATCCTTCGACAAAACGGTTATCATTCGGACTACATTGCGAGCATAATTCGTCAAACTCAACAACCCCCAAAAACACCAACCCTATTAGAAACAGACCAACAACACTGGAAAGCTACCGTACATTGGAGGAGTAACCCTAAAGATAAAGTACCTAACAAGAATCGAGGACTTTACGAAATTCCCTGTCGCGATTCCTCACAAAGCTACATCGGTCGTACCAACAGGCGCGTCAACCTTTGAGTATATGAACTCTCTCTCCAGCAGATCGTAAAAAATGTCCTACTTCAGCTCTCGCGTATCATTATATCCAAACAGGACACTCTCTCAAATTCGAGGGCAGTAGGACTATCAAATCTCTCAATTCCCTTAGGGCGTCCACGATTCGCGTACATTATGTCCATCGTAAAGTAAGGACCCTACCAAATAAAGTCTATCCAGGACGTTCAAATTTTAAATCGGTTACATAACAAGTTTTTCTAGAAACAAAATATCTCTGTGATTCACTTAAACCAAAAAAATCAACTGAAATGCATAAAGTAAGGAAAGAATAAGAAAATGTCAGAGCAAGTGTTCGAATTGGCCACTATTTACTAGCTGACAATGAGCAAAACGATTTTAAAATTCGTTTGGTTAACACTGAAGTACGGTTGTTTTCGAAGTTTTGCTTGTTTTTATTTACTTTTTTCCCGAACATAAGAATAAACCTGTTGATAATGACTTTAAATCAAATTCAACGTACTGAAATTTTAATTATGACCATAACAAAAACTAATTGCAGATTCGTTATCAGCACGGTCAAAAACATAAATGTTCTATGTTAGTTTGCTGCTACCTCATTTTGCAGATTCAGGCAAAATTTCAATGGACTACGGTTATAAAGATAGGACAGCAACAAGTTTTCGAATTGTTTAACAATAATTACCATGATCGACCTATTACGATATCAACCATACGTAAGGTACTGGCCAAATTTAGCAACTTGTATCAGTGTAAAACAGGTAGTCCATCAGTATCAGAAGAAAAAGCACTTGATGTTTTATTGAGACTTAAAGTAAATATTTTCTTATCAAGTCGTCAGATCGCAATGCAGAACGGAATAAGTAAGTCTCTGCTTTTAAAATCCCTAAAACAGAACAAATGGCATACATCCAAAGTTCATTTGGGACAAGAATTTAATGAAGAGGATTTTGACCGAAAAGCTGAATTCTGTGTAACAATGATTGAACGATGCAATTAAGATCTCCAGTTTTCAAGTCTTATAATGTTCTCAGATGAAGCAACTTTTTTTAAAATGTTTCTGTTAATAAGCAGAACATGAGATATTGGGCACCTGTAAAACCGCACTGGATGATGAGATCACATACACATAGAAATTCAACGTATTGGCAGGGATTGTCGGCACTGCAGTTAAAGGATCGTTTTTTATAGAAGGTGTACTAAATTGTGCGAATTATTATTATTAACTGCTACAGGAAAACATAATGCAAAGGATCCTGGCATGTCTGATGATTTCCTTTGGTTTCTGCATGACGGTGCACCCCTATATTATTCACAAGCTGACCGAAATTATTTACATTCAATTTCCCAAACAAATGGATTCGTAGTAGAGGGCCAACTAGTACTGAAGATTTAAGGATAAGAGTAATAGATGAACTCGGACCAATCACTCTTCAAGTGCTATCCGAAGTTAAAAAAGTTTTTGAAAACAGACCATACTAATGACTTCATGAGAAATTTATTTATGTCCAAATGTACCTTTATTAAATTAAGGTTGACATGCCCCAGAGTTTATTTCTCCTTTTATCTGGATAGATTTTTTATGTTCCACACTTTACGTGCACACATATATATATATATATATATATATATATATATATACAGGGTGTATACGGTTTGAGTGCAAAGATTTTGAGGATCAATACTTCAGGTCAAAACAAATCAAAAAGCTTTATAACATTTTCAGAAATAAACTATAGTTTTGCCAAAAAAATGAAAAAGTTAGAAGTTCTGTAGCTTTTATTACAGTGAATAATAGATTATTTCCGGCTTCAAAATGATTGTAAAGGTAAATATGTAAATACTCAATAGCGTATACACCTTTAATAACTAATATTAACAAAGAAAATTATTATTTAAACTCTAAATATTCTGTTATAATTTGCCCTACGTTTCTCCGATCAGATGTGGCAACATAGCATATACTCAGTACTACAGCTGGCCGCTGCCGTGAATGCTTTTTTGCTGCCCGGTTCTTTTAAGAAAGTGAAAGTGATTTTTGCGTGACATTCGACATAGCGTAAGTTATTTGATTTTCATTTTAAAATATAAATTGGAAAAATAAATAAAATCTGTTGTGAATTGTGAGTTCGAGTGTATTATTTTGTGACAAACAGTGACAATCATACAATTAGGTAAAGACCTGACATGCTATTAATTTGTGGGGAAAGCAAATGTAATAACAAGAATTTTGAATATTTACTATAAATAATCCGTTTGCTCGCCAGAGCTCTATCATAATGAAATCCTGCAGGTCAAAGGTTTTTGTTTGTCTAAGATAAGTAATATTAATTTCTTAGTAACAATTATTTCTCGAAGAATTTAACACATAAAAGAACTACATATAAGAAATGTTTTGTTTAATATAGTTTGCATCGCATTATTTTTTTATCATAATGTAAACAACTTTGTATCCTCCCTTCTTCAACTTGATGCATAAAATAAATCACCAAATATAAATATTCATTCAATAAATAGATATTAAAAGTGTACATTTTTGAAAATAATATTTCATAAAATTTTATGTACCTAAATAAATGTACCGGCACTCGAAACTATGAAATTATTTATTACAAAAAAATAACAGGTGTTCATTTTTTGTGGTGACTCATTCCTTTATTATTCACGCTACAAGCAAATCTCATTTTTAGCGCGACGTTGCCACATTGACAATAATTTACTTAACATGTATTTCAAATTTTCTTGCTTATTAAGGCCTTTAGACCATAGTGTTATAAGACCTAAAATATATGCAGCCAAACTATTTACACCCTGTATATATATATATATATATATATATATATATATATATATATATATATATATGTCGGAGATAACGAAATAGTTGGTTTCTCAAGTGGTGAAAATCTAAAGACTATATAGTTTATATTATCCGTAACAGGATCTTGATGTTTTCGTATTTTCGTTTACGATTCTTACGTTTATTATATCTTATTACAAGTTTGTCAGCTTGGGATCACAATCGCTTGACGTAGTGCCGGTTACGCAATGGCAGGCAGAAAAACGAAGTATGCATCAGGTGTTGTGCACGATGTTTTTATGAGTTTTTTGCCACGACTCATATCGAGAGGAAAGGAGTACAGTACTGTCCGAACGAGGTACGCCGGTAGACGGCTGCCATGTAACCGGGAACTCGTCGCGGTTCCGAGTATACTACTTTGTGTACCAATTTAGATTAATAATATCATATCGCTACGTCGATCGAACTTATTTTAGGTGGCACCCGAGATAAATTGATCATCAACATTATCTAATGTTTGTATAGTTTGAAACTCCAATGGTAAATCATTATGGTGTCTTCGGTCAATTTAGTGTGATTATTATTTGTCAAATAATTATTTAGCCCACATCTATTCCTTACGTTTACCACGACATCAGAAGTGGGATCAGTGCCCGGTATATCCACGCGATAACTAGTGAAGTAGTGCTGCGGAAGCAGTGGAGCAGCGGTAACCGCGTTTTAGTTGTGAAACTGCTGGTTCTGATGCGGCTGTGCGGTGTTTAACTACTGGTCCTGTGATGGAGGAAAGTCCATTAGAGGGTGGCATGTTATTTTCTGCAGTAACTCGTACTCTCGAGGGTTTGTCGCCACAGTGGCTAGTTCCAGTTATGTTTGGAGGAGTTATCACTTGGTCGCGGGTAAAAGAACTTTATATTTCGGTTAACATCACAAGATAATCGTGTGAAATGCACATCACTTGACAGTGTTGTTGTGACTGAGGATCAGTGTTAAGTCTTGGCAGCAGCTTGATTTGGTACACTAAAACACATTGGTGAGTCCTTTCCATTTTGTTTTGATTATGGGGCCTAGTGCTCCTTAATAAAAGAATCGCTAGCTTTAAGATTTTCAAGATAAACTATTAATACAGTTCTAACAATGTAAGTGAGTTTAGTTTCAAACTGTTAATATTGACAGTTTTATATTGGGGGTGGTCTTTCACTTTATTCCTGATATTTATTGACAATATGACATAATGATTGGTATTGAAATTTTACCCCCCAGAGTTAACATAAAATAGTTGTTTCGATATTTATTAGACGAAAATAATCGACTTTTGGAACAAAATCGCTGACGTCTCGATAAGTTTCATACTGACGTTATAAGAGTAAATTAACTGCCACTATTAAAAAGTTTACATTTTTATTACGTGTTTTTCAAGTACTTTAGAAAAGAGCAAGGTCAGTTTTCATAATAACTATCTCCTGCAATCTTAACTGTTATTACTTTGTTAGTCAAAATGAGATTTCTTTGGATTTCTTTATCTAATGTAAAGATGGGAAAATTGCGAAATGCAGTTTCTGTTAGGCTTCCGTCTAAAGATGGATTAATATTATAGCAACAACTATAAAGTTTAGAAAGTAAGTAACAATAGTTGCAATGCAAACATAGTTTAAGTTAAATTTCTATAATCCACAAATGATTCTCAAATCTTCCTATTTGAAATAACTCTTTAAATGAAAAAGTTTAGCAAAGTCAACATGTTTGAAGGGCTATAGTTTCAACCCACAAGTAGTATAGAGTGTTTCTAGAAATTCTTCAAAATGTATAAGAAAACTACAAACAAGTTAACCCAAACAAAAACAAATCTAGAAATCTATGACACAACCATTATTCTTCTAAAGTCTAACAAGATAATGGTAATCCGTAAATTGAAATGTTAATAATTAAGGGAAATACGAAAGCTAAACTACAATACATGTGTGTAAGCACTGTATGAAAAAATTAGTTAATACACCGAAATATACAATATCAAACTCTGATAAAATCTAATTTTTACTAGAATCGTGACTTTATTGGTATAATGAACGAATGAGTTTTAGAAGTCTTCCTAAATAAAATCTATCCAACCAGTAGTTAAACAAAGAGAGTTCTGGACCGGAAGTGGGCATAAAGGTAACCAGTCATCGAGTTCTCGCCGGGAGCTGCTGCCGAGCTGTTGGTAGTTGTTGTTTGGATAAGAAGAAGAAGACATTGGGGGTGGTCGTAGGGGTGCGCGAAAGACATTTGGGTGTGTCGCAGAGATGCGCGCCATCTGTTGTTAATAAATGAAAGCCATTATATTGTGGGTTGCGTGTGTTGCAGAGGTGCGCGCCATCTGTTATTAATAATTGAAAGCCATTGTATTGTGGGTTGCAGGCTGCACGCCATCTGTTGTTGGTTGTGATGGTTACAGAGAAAAAAAGCTAAATACTTGGCCGGGTATCGAACGCGGCTTGCCTGATTACAAAGTCAGGTGTCCACCGAGCTGCGCTAATGCCATTAATCGAGAAATGTTTATTTGAAAAGGTATAGTACATGCCCGTTGCGCGGGCTCGTGTTTTTGGGCGTTGTTCGGTTGGATATTTGGGGGCTGGATGGGGCGATATGATATTTTGTTGTCTGTAAAAAAATTTAAAATCTTGGTATTTTGTTGTCTGTAAAAAAATTTAAAATCTTTTGCTTAAGCCTGCATGCGCGAGAACGTCCACTCCTTCGAGTCTATAGTTTTCGTAAGCGAGCGCCTACCTGCGCAAGAACGGCAACTCCTTCGAGTCTCTGATTTTGTCGGATGATTCAAGGCCGAGCGTAATAGTATTGAGACTTGGAAAATTTGTTTCAAGTGTCTGAATTTTAATTAAGGTGAAAATATATATATATATATATATATATATATATATATATATATATTAAAACTAGACAACTGTTTAAATATGTTTATTAGCATATAGTATATTATGAATTTTCAGAGCATCCTTAATAATTAAAGCTATATTTTGTTTTGTTTTTGTACAATATTTAGTAAGGCCGCCATCATCCAACCACATACACAGATCCAAAGAAATACCATCAGAACAAAGCTGGCAATCATCCCATACAGTGTCAGGTTCATCCTTTCCATGTAAAGGATCGTTATGGAAACCATATGCAAATTCCAAGTATTTTTTAAGCACCGTGTAACTCTCCACCGTTAAATGTAGAATTGTTTCACCAATTTTGAGAGTGGTCTCGTTATCAGTAATATTAATTGTTAAAATTTCTGGTACTGCCGCATATTTGCAAGTGCGCCCGTTGTAGGTAATCACAGTTGTTAAAACGTGTGGTACCACGTAACATCCATTTTTGGGATTTAGCTTTCCAGTTAAATCTTTCGGTTGTATAGTTCTCGCTGGCACTGCACTCTTATTAAATCTTTCTTGGTTATCAAGTAAACTTTCCAAGTTCATGACTGGATTGTTACAGCTTCAACTCAAGACTGAATAAAAGAAATAAATTCTTTTAACTTATTAGCAAACACTACAAATATTAGATTTTTGTGGCTATAGGTGCAGTCTTATTCAATTCACTATGAATAAAAGGTGTGGAATATGTTTGGAAGAGATCACTAATAATTTTGGGCTATTGCCAAATTGTAACCATTGTTTCTGCTTCCCATGCGTAAAAAGATGGCATCAAAATAAAGACTTTGAATTGAATATTTGCAGAGGCTGTCCAGGATGCCGTATTATGTCTCCTTCGGTCTATCAATCTGAGGTTTATTACCCGAAAGCGGAAAAAGATCGTTATATAGTTGAGAATAACGAAAAAATGAAGAAAATTCGATGTAGGTATTTCCGAAAAAGCAAACCCAAATGTCCGTTTGGAAATACTTGCTTGTTTAGCCATCGATTACCAAATGGGGTTGAAATAGATATAGGGCCACCCCAAATGAAAGGTGCAGGTATGGGCGGTCGTACTGATTTCATAGAGGCTCAGTTCGCCCGTGGAGGAGCTAGAACTCAGCGTCCAGCAATACGAGGGCTCCCAGATACGATTAATTTACTCGTGGTGGAACCAGGAATTTTTTACGTCTTGAGGGATGAATAAAAATCTGTATTTATTTAAAAATTCATGCCAATAAAATCATAAATGTATTTAAAAATTCATGCCAATAAAATCATAAATGTATTTAAAAATTCCTGATAATAAATTCTCAAATAATGAATCTGTATTTATTTAAAAGTAATGTTAATAAAATCGAAAAATAATATAAATCATGAATCCGTAATTATTTAAAAATTTCTGATAATAAATTCACATTATATCTGGTATTTTAGATATCGAAACCACAACGGAAATGATGACCGCAGTGAAAGGAAACTGTGATAACTTGTTTACGTTAAATGACACCGAGCTAAATAAATTTACAGGAAGCTGTGGTTTGATAAGGTTATCATGTTGTTTGCAGCAATAAACTTTTGCAGGAAGTTCCCATATGATAAGCATTAATTAGTTGTTTTTCTAGAACTAACGGAAATTTCGTTTTACGCAAATTACGTAGTTCGATGCTGATAAATAAAATAATTGCGAGTTTTTATTTTCATTGTTAATTCGACTCTCTAAGAGATCACATATCAACTACAGTGATTGTGTTTGTGCTGTGTTAAATTAACTGCTAATTCATCTTTCAAAGAGATTACTTCTTAAGTGTATCTAGTGATAGTGTGTGTTGTTCAAAAAACATTATGTGAGTATTTACTTAATTTCATTTATGTTAATTTGCTTTTAGTATTTTGTGACTACCCTTCAAAATATTTGAAACTATTAGAGTTTAGACGCAACCGGAAGTGGGCATAAAGGTAACCAGTCATCGAGTTCTCGCCGGGAGCTGCTGCCGAGCTGTTGGTAGTTGTTGTTTGGATAATAAGAAGAAGACATTGGGAAGAAGAAGACATTGGGGGTGGTCGTAGGGGTGCGCGAAAGACATTTGGGTGTGTCGCAGAGATGTGGGCCATCTGTTGCTAATAAATGAAAGCCATTGTATTGTGGGTTGCGTGTGTTGTAGAGGTGCGCGCCATCTGTTGTTAATAATTGAAAGTCATTGTATTGTGGGTTGCAGGGTGCACGCCATCTGTTGTTGGTTGTGATGGTTACAGAGAAAAAAAGCTAAATACTTGGCCGGGTATCGAACGCGGCTTGCCTGATTACAAAGTCAGGTGTCCACCGAGCTGCGCTAATGCCCGTTGCGCGGGCGCGTGTTTTTGGGCGTTGTTCGGTTGGATATTTGGGGGCTGGATGGGGGGATATGATATTATGTTGTCTGTCAAAAAATTTAAAAATTGGTATTTTGTTGTTTGTAAAAAAATTTAAAATCTTTTGCTTAAGCCTGCATGCGCGAGAACGTCCACTCCTTCGAGTCTATAGTTTTCGTAAGCGAGCGCCTACCTGCGCAAGAACGGCAACTCCTTCGAGTCTCTGATTTTGTCGGATGATTCAAGGCCGAGCGTAATAATTTTGAGACTTGGAAAAATTTTTAATGATGAATCAAGAATTTGATGTTATGGTTTCTAGTAGTCTGCTAATAATTTTTAGAATAAAGTAACGAAAGAGGTGCAAGATGAGCATAGTGTCTCACCTACTACTGTTGAATGCAGATCGATAAAAATGACTTTACTTAAATCAAGCTTTATAATATTCACATTAATTTTGAAAAATGTCTTGTATGTTAATATACTTTATGGAACCAAGGACATAGCTGTATGCCCTTCAGGGAACTGTTTGAACCGCTCCAACAATACATTGATGGCGCGAGATAGATTAAACAATGGACGGTTGCCTGTATATTTTGCTCGCCTGTCAAACACAACCAAAAATTTCAAACTGAAGCTGATATTTTCTGATGACACTGAATGTGACACTGACTGGATTTCAGCAGCTTCTTGCCAAGATGAAAAAACTTTACTATCGAACAACTCAATGACTATATGTGATGCTAACCTACAAGAGGAGCTCCACAAAATGCTAATTCTTATTTGTGTAACACTCTCTACAATTACAAAATTATTACTTAAATTAATTGTGAAATGTATAAGGAAAAGAATGAACAATTAAAACACATAGTTATATACAATGTTTTATTTATGTAAAACACTATTCATAAGTCAATAATAAACTACATCAACATTTTCTTTTGCACATCGTACTGGATCATTGCAGCGGCAGTGAAAAATGCATGGAGAGTCAGAAGGTTTCAGTTCAACAGCGCCATTGAAGTTCTCCAGATTGATTTGGTGATAGTGTGATTCCCCATCTTCGTTAAGCAATTTTCTCAAATTATGAATTTTCAGCTCTTCAAATAACTTGATAAATAAAAAGTCATATTTCTGATGGCCTCGTACATATATGTGCGTGCATTTGGTTATGTAAATTCTCAAAATGTCGTTCATAGTATTCAAATCATAGTGTTCATCAGAGTAGTGGAGGCCATGTAGCCGTTGTTCCAAATATCGTACTTGTCTTTTGTCTGCTGCGGATAGATAGTTAAATGGTTTGGGTGGTTTAAATAAAAACACAGCTGTGCGTTTACGTGTCTAGATAACCAATTCCTTGGGAACAAATCTTCCCTCGATTTCGAAACCTTGAATGTCGACAATTGCAATTTCCATGGTGAACCGTTGAAAAGCTATACCGAAACTGATTTTCTAAACAGCTGAGTGATCTAATATAAGCTTAGAACAATTTCGCTGAGTGGGAGAAATTCCATTAGGCAATCGTGGATAATTATGCAGAAGGCTCGGGTCTTATCGGGAAATCCCGTCTGGCTTTCAATATCCAGGCGAATATCTACAGTCGAGGATTTCATGGTGTCCTCACGTCGGGAGCAATCGATGACGAATAGGGTGTGCGTCTTGAATGCAACATAATCCAGTAGATCTTGTACGCCTCACCGTACTCACTCTCTAAAAAATCTAAATCAAATCTCTCCATAGGCCAAAATTCGCTGTTTAAATTTAGACGAATATTGGAAATGTGAATATTGTCAAATTCCGTGGGATCTTCTTTGATGTTGCTGTGGCGATCCGTTTGGAAGACTAAGATAACGTAACGAGGGCTTTCCAGTGCGGCACACGTCTTCACAGCCCAAATTTCACGAGTAGCACCTGTTTTGAGAGCAGGCAACTCATTTAGCTCCCATTTACGAAACGGTAAAATTATACTGGAATCCGCTTTGACGGCTTGCAGTAAATCCAATTTAACGTCATCGTTTGGAAAAATGTGACGGACTTTGAGTTCGATGTTGTTTATTGTCACTTTACCCTTGGTAGCAGCATCCGTGATTATAAGGCAATCATGATCGCTACGGCTTCGCACCAGACGAATTGTTTGTTTACCACACATCACCTGCTTGTAGTCGTTGAAGATGGAAAACAAATGTCCCAATGGAATGTACATGTGAAAAGTTTTATCGGCGGCATTCATATACGCTTTATGTGGAAAATTCCACCCGGCTATGAATAGGTCCTTTGAACTGTTGGGGTCGTAGCACAAGTATCCACGAATTGTACTCACGCAACCAGGGTCTCTCACGGTTTTAATTTCCTTGCCGCACAACTCGTACGTAACGCTGTTGAAGAAGAAAGCTCCAGCATTTGGTGATAGAGAAACATCTCCATTGCCTGCTGTCACCACTTGTCCCTGGATTGAGATGCAGGAATCAGCCATGGAAAACCAACAATCTGTTTGATTGACGGTGATTTCAACGATATCATTGTTGCCGAATGACTTGACGTATGGATAGTAGGTCCGCAACTCCTCGCGTCTTACACTATCATCAAAATTTGGTTTGCGGAAGATATCGAACATTTGAGGAGTTGACATGGTAGCCGAGCGTTTGTAGAAACAATCTGTTTGAGAGCGTGAGTGATCTCTTGAGAGGTTTCATAGAAACTGATGGTGGTTGAGGAGCGGTTGACTTCTTATATGGTTCTTCATCAAATACAAGTCGACTCATTATTATTGTAGTTGTTTCAGCTCAAGTCGAATGATGATTTCTTCACCACGAAAATTCACAAGTTCAGAGTCTTGATTCAAAATTCTCAATGTGAGGTTATGTATTTCGCTTCTGTTAATCGGCAAATAGATTAAATGCTGAGGTGTTTCGTCGATGGCAAAACCAGGATCAACTGCAACGGCAAACTCGTAAATGGTGTGTGAAGGAGTGTTGTTGTAAGAAGGCTCCCGATGTGATGTTGCTATCGAGATGAATCGTTCTAACTTTTATAATGTTCACTGGCAAATCGGAACGGTGAACTTGATTGCGTGGTAGCAGCTGTTTAGAGAAGCCCAGAATATCACCGATGCTGTCTTGCGGTTGAAAGTCCACGGCGTACTTGCTGCTGAAAAGCTCACACATGAGATTATTGTTGTTGGGTTTCAATGAGAAAATATTCTCAACGTCCTTTGCCAAATGAATGTCAAGTGCCTTTCTAATATAAGCTTCGATGTCACCAATTTTGTATGAACCTTCAGGCAAGTCGGTGAATGTTTGCGTGTTGCGATCGTCAAACAGGTAGATCTTGTCACCTCTCTCAATGTTTGAGATGCTGTTGTACGAGAGAAAACTCAATAAAGCTAGTCCGTAGTTGTAGTTGGGATCCAACTGAACAGGTGGTTGAAAATCAATCGACAGTATTGGGCTGCGATCTTTCAATGTGATGATCACAGACATGACTGAAATTTGGCTGCTTGTTAGCTGCTAATATAGGTAAAGGTAAAACAACAATAAAGCAAAATATTTATTTTTTATTATAGAGAAATTTCAAGCATAAATGGCCACAATTTGATTGATTGTACGTCTAATAAGAGTCATTGTTGTAGAGGATTTTCATTCTATTGCCAAAGTAGTTGGCTAATTCTCGGGGTGGTTTCAAACATCCAAAGCTATCAAAGTACTGAACAGTGTTTCCATTTCGCACATAAGCTACCCAATGCGTACCGTGACGACTGCTGGTATCCAAATTAACGATGGCAGACTCCTTTGTTTGTGAATGTTTAGGTAAGGCGTCTCGCATAAATACTCCCCTTAAGTAGGGGATCTTCAAATGTTTGGCATATTGCTCAAGCTCGTGATTGTAAAGTGCTCGATTGGGTAGCTTTATTGGGAGTTTTTTTGCTTCTTTAAGTAAAGCCCGAAGCCGTTGCGGGACTTTTTAAGAAAAATACCGTTTCCTTTCTATGCAACCTCTTCCATGGCTTGATTATGGCGCTGGTCCTCCTCCAACTTCTTGCGGGCGTTCTTTGCATCTATCACGGCTTTGGCTACTCCACTGGCTCCCCCGGCAAGAGCTCCTAGTGCTGACAACCCCGCAAATAGGGGTATTAGTGGGAGAAAACCACCAATTTTCGACTCAAAAGGAATGACTCGAGGTACACGGATTTTCTTGCGACCACCTGCCTTCTTAATGACTGCTCGGGCTGCTCTCAACGCCAATAACGATGTCTTACGGACATCACTTCCAGATCCGACAATAGCTCTCTTGATTGGTAAAACCACATTCTGCCGAAAAGATTTTTTCCACATCGTTTTTTGATTCCAAGCCCCATCTTGCGTTTAGCCTTCATGAAAATTATAGCCCTTGAATAACGAGCAAATATTAGGTTCGAATGAAATATTTTTAATAGTAAGTACCTAGGAAATATTGCGAAAATATCTCACATTAATTAAAAAAAAGCGCTAAGTACAATTTGCAAAAACAATACTGGGAAAATTGTTATTCAAAGTGTTGAAAAAAAACCCACTTGAAGAAATACTTTTAAAGCGTGACAATAGTTTTGACTCAATCTCGTGTCATTTTCAATCGACGAATCTTGAGATAATTTACGACCGACAATATGCAAGGCATCAGGTAAAGTTAATTTAAGCATTATTTGAATACATTAAAGGGATTATGCCGTTAAATGAATGTTCAGAAGTAACTATGGAATTAACAAAGCCAACAGAATTCTTCTATTGCAATTGACTGATCATTGGGGATGCTAGTATTAAAGAAGGCTGAGCCTCCTTGTATTTCTAGAGTTTCTGATGTTGAAGTTCTGTGGTAGGGATACGCTTTGACATTACTATATTTTGTATCCTCAAGTGTTGGAAATGTGTGAAACGAATCAAGTATAATAGTCTGTTTTTGTTATGTAAATGAGCCATAATGTTCACTATGACGGGTGATAGAGCTCCTTATCATTTCTGCTTAAAACCCATTTGGCGTTGTAAACAATCTTTGAGGTTTGGTCTGAGATTTGAGGCTCGCTTTGATGTGATGAAATTTCAGTAGTTTGGCGATTCTGTGGCTTACATTTCCTAAGTATGTTACATACTTCCAGAACGGGATAAATACTTTGATGTACTAAGTGTCGTTCTCTCCAAAAAAAATATAACTTTTGATTTCGCTGATGTGATAGCGGTTATTTGTGGCTATACAACGTATAATAATGACTTCATTAGTTAGATTGGCGTTTGGACAAGGGAATAGAGTATGCTCTATAAATCATGGTTCTATATGCAGGTTTAATGGAATTATTGCCCTGAGTAATTTGACATGGTGTATACCATAATTAAGTATTTACTGGATTTAATGTGGTTCCTTTTAAATTAATAAAGTGAAAAACAAGAGTTTCATAGGGTACTTCAAAAATTAGAGTTCGCCAAAAAAACATGACATAGTAGTGTGGATTCTGACAATAATTTGCTTGACTTATTAATTGGTAACGTCACCATACCTTACGAACTATTAGCTTGTGATAGAAGAAAGAGTACAGGGAGTCAATATTATTGAAGGTAATGCTAGGTATGAAAAGAATAGAAATGAGAAATGTAAAGGTAATTAAATTTAATTTTGGTAATTTTAATTTTTATTTAAAAAACATAAAGATAGAATCATGATAAATTGAGAAAAATGCCGGAGAGTTACATTCCTAGTGAATCGGATGTCTGTAGAGCGGACAGTGACAACTACGACATAAGTACACACGTTTCTGTACTGCATTGGCAATATGAGGTGTGGAGGTGCGAGATCGAACACCGACATCACATGTGCCTATTTTGGTAGTGTGGTCTAAAAAAATTTAGATTTTGTTCGGTGTGAGATCGAGCATGCTTATAGTATTTCCATATTGGCCTAGTGTTGGCAATATGATGAGTTTAGGTGCAAGATCAAACACTGATTTCACATGTGCCTATTTTGGTAGTGTGGTCTAAAGAAATTTAGATTTTGTTCAGTGTGACATCGAGCATGCGTATAGTATTTCCATATTGGCCTAGTGTTAGCAATATGATGTGTTGAGGTGTAAGATCGAGCATTATTTTCACATGTGCCTATTTTGGCAGTGTGGTCTAAAGAAATTTAGATGTAGTTCAATGTGAGATCGAATATGCTTGGAGTATTTCCATATTGACCAAATGTTAGCGATATAACTTGAGAGTACTAGTCGTTCTGTAACAAATGACTCCAAGGATTGTAACTGGCACTTGTAATACTTGTAATTATAAAGTTAATACCGTTAAACACATTGGCTAATGAATTGGATCTTTGAATTGATGGATAAGTACGAGTACTTGTAATATTGAGTTTAATGTCATGCGAATGAAATTTTAGATACACCCGATGACGTGTGCTAGTCAGGATTGCCGTGTCGGAGATTGGTTTCTCAAGTGGTGGTTTATATTATCAGTAACAGGATATTCATGTTTACGTATTTTCGTTTACGATTCATAAGTTTACTATATCTTATTACAAGTTTGTTAGCTTGGGATCGTAAGTGATTCACAATTGCTTGACGTGGTGCCGGTTAAGCAATGGCAGGCACAAAAACGAAGAATGCATCAGGTGTTGTGCACGATGTTTTTATGAGTTTTTTGGCAAGACTCATAACTAGAGGAACGGAGTACAGTTCTCTCCGAACTTCGAACGAGGTACGACGGTAAACGGCTGCCAAGTAACCGGGAACTCGTCGCTGTTCCGAGTAGACTACTTTGTGTACCAATTTAGATTAATAATATCATATCGCTACGCCAATCGAACTTATTTTAGGTGGCACCCGAGATAAATTGATCATCAACATTATCTATTGTTTGTATAGTTTGAAACTCCAGTGGTAAATCATTATGGTGCCTTCAGCCAATTTAGTGTGATTATTATTTGTCAAATAAATTTTAGCCCACATTTATCCCTTTTGGATAACCCGACATATATATATATATATATATATATATATATATATATATATATATATTGTAATGAAATAAGCCCTCAGCAATAAGAGTAATGTGCAAATTATACAATTTTCGGAAATATAATACAGGTAGAGCAAATCAAATGTATCAATAAATAGTGTTAGATAGTAACAAAACTAATCAAATTACTGAACTGAAGAAAAACTTGTTATCGCACAATACTTTATCTTGACTAACAAAATAGTCAAATAACCGGAAAAATTATTTACCAAATACATGCAAACTGAGTATAGAAATATAAAATAGGGTAAAGACTTACTATAATTTAGTCCATTAGAATTCATAAATCATAAATAATTAAAAAATCTGTCAATATTTAATTTGGAAGGTATTTCTGCCATAACCAAAATGTGTAATTTCTTCTTGCTAATGTTGCAGACTGTGTAAAAATGAAAAATAATGTTAATAAAGAATAAAAAGTATTTTAGATTAGTGGGTAAAGCAGTTAAGCAAGTAATTTAAACAAGAATAGGAAGTAGGAGACAACTACAGCAAAAAATTCACGTAGGTAGTTAAATACAAGTTGTAATAGATAATAAGTTATGTATATAGTTAAGTTAAGAGAGTAAACAAATTAAAGACACTAAAATAAGGATTGCAAGTGGTGAAATAAGACAATTACAGACAGTTGAAAGTGAACTTATAATAACCGAAACATGCCTCAAAATTGGCATTCTCATATAAGTGATATAAACATTGTGCAAGTAAAAACTTCATATTCTTAGGATATAAGAGACTATGTAGAGTAGAAATTAAGGATTAGATAAGAGTTGTAAGCTATAGTTAGTCAGTAAGGAGAAAAATAGAAAGACATCAGAGTCAAACATTCAAAGTTCAAAATATCAATAATGAAGCAGAATTGAGCAATAGTTTATAGGAAACAATTTATTTAAAATTAAATCAGCTTTCAAATGAGATATTTTTCACATGTAATCAAAATTACAAATTTTATTAAATTTTTTGTTAGAAAATAACGTCATCAAGTTACCTGTTTCAAGCAAAGTTTGGCGTCTCGTTAGTCATTTATTATTATCTTATAAGTAGAAGTGACACGCCAAAATCAGAGAATTGTCGATTAACTAACGTCTCGGATGTAGCCAATTTGTTGATAAATAATTAAAGTAAGCCAGATTGGTATATTTTGAAGGGTGATATTTGACAGTTAAAAATAAAAATTTAGTGCCAACTTAAACTTAGTGAAATTGTAAGTTACCTAAATTTCACCCTAGTCGAAGCAATAAAGCTCAAAATCGCCAATTTTGTGAAATAATCTAATGTGAATATACAAGCAACACTCAAAACAAACTGAGGTAGTTCAAGTGGTGTGAAAATTTCCAAAGTAGTGGAAAGTGAAGTTTTAAATTTGTAAATGGAATGGATGAAATATTAATTAATGGATAATTAAATTAAAAATATTAAAGTAATAGAGAAAAGAAGAAAGAAAAAAAAAGAGAGAATAAACCAAAATAGAACAAGGTAAATAATTTTGTAATATCTAAAAATAGTATGTTGTTATAAAATGATAATGAATGTTTTGATTATAAATTTAGTTAAGGACATAAAGCTTAGATAGACAAAGAAAGAGAATTCTTTAAAATAATAAGTAGAATAGGAAAGATTAAATAAGACTAGAGAATTTATTTTATTTAAAATATGTTGATAAATAAAGTATATTAAATTGTTCTTTTGAATAGTTATTTTTTAAGAAGCTAAATTAGAAACTATAAAATCGTGAGTTAAAAAAAGTACAGTTCAAGGAAAGCATCACTTAAAGCTTGTTTTTGAACAAAAAAATTGAAATTGATAATTAGATAATAAAAAAGTTTATGAAAATTTGAAATAGGACAAAGAGCCTGAGAAAGGTAAGATAACGAGATAACGAGAGTGTCTTTTGGTACAAAGTTGCCGAAGCCAGATGAGAAATTGAACAGTAAGTACAAAGATATATATATATATATATATATATATATATATATCTTGCATCGCATCATAAAATTGTTAATATCTCGAACTAATATAAAAATTACACAATTCTTCCTAAAACCTGGTAATAACAGCTTTCAGAATTGCGAAATTGATCAAACCTAGTAAACATAAGCATCCATTCAAAAAAGGTCTTTGTTTTGTGAAATCAAGCTCAGAACTTCCAAGGAAATGAGAGAGGATGGTAATAAAATTTCCTCATCACAGTCAAAAGGAATAAGGTTTAAATTAATTAGCATTATTTATGAGTCAGCATATCCCCAGGAGCTGCTACTGTTTGTTATTGGTCTGACGTGATAATTTCGTTGAATATAACCACACAATTTATTCTCTGGAATTTGTTTGTAGTATACTAATAGAAAAAATATTTTCTACATAATTATGAATGTAAACGAAAAATCTTAAAACAATTCAATTTTTATATATGAAACTATACGTATTGAATATAATTATTCTCTTGCTCCTTCAACCCCTTAGGGATAAAAAGTAAGGGGTAGCGTGTGACAAGGAGTTTAAAAGGGTATTCACTTCTATATTCAGCAGGAAGTGACTACTCAAAAAAATATTTGTAATCTACCAAAGTAAAATCAGATCTTTTGTGACTATTTGTAATGTACCTATTTAAAAGTATTTTGTTGTGATATTTAAGATGTATTTAAAGTATATTTAAGTTTGCTAAACGACGTTAACAATTTTCAGTTATTATTCGTTTATTTAGGAATTCCTTAACTATTTTTTAATGAGTCTTTCTGAGACCTAAACAATTGACTTATTGATGTTAGTTGTAAGGGGTGATAAAACAAGAACTATCTCTGGGGTATGCGGAACATTTAATGAGAAGTATCCTGACCGTCACATTTCACAGCCAAATGTGAGTAGAATAGAACAAAAGTTCCGTTAATTTATAATTTTAAAAGATCTCAAACCTGGTAGATCAAAACTGAATAACGAAAAGAAATTGGATATATTGCTAAATGTTAAGGTAAACCCACAAAAGAAGTAGCTGGTTATAATGGTTTAAGTAAAACACATGTATTCAGAATTAAAAGAAACAGCAATACCATCCTTATAAAATTAAACTGATCCAGGAATGAAATGACGATAATTATAGATAAGAATTTTGTGACGAAATTCTAAGGGAATCCTATGTTTTCCGAAAATATTCTGTTTCCCGATGGAGCAGCATGTGCCATGCATGGAACTTTTTTTTATGATGGTGGAAATCCATTATGGACAACTTGAGCTTAGAGTCTATTACTCAAATTAGTGTGGGACTTACACCCACTAAAACCACCTTGTTGTTTCTGCAGTGGTGCTATTATTTCTAACTTGCGTCGCTACCTTCCTGCCTTTCTTTGCTTTCACCGTACCATTCTGTTTAAATCTTCTTTCTCCTTTTCCTCTATAATTTCCCTTATCCATTTATATATAATTTCCTTCTTCTCTTTAGTTTCTATCATTAGTTTTATCACGTTAGATGGTGTTATCCTTTCAGCAATCGTTATTTCTGTTCTTGTTTTGTTCCTTGCATATCTTTCGCAGTCAAACACCACGTGCTCTATTGTCTCCTCAGTTTGGCATATATCACAGTTACTTTCCCTTATTTTCCCTATCATTTTCAGGTATGCTTTGACACTACCATGCCCTGACAAAAATTGTGTCATAAAGTAATCTGTACTTCTATATTTGCTGCTCGCCCATTTTGTTAGGTCTGGTATTAGTTTCTTTGTCAATTCCGCTTTTCCCGTTAGCGCATCCTATACTTTTTGCCATTCTTTTAGCGTGTTATTCCTGTTTTCTCTGTATTTTTTATTTTCGTAATTTTCTCTAAGTTCTTCTACCGTCAGATGGATCGGAGGGATACCGGCTATAACTGCCGTTGCCTCATACGAGATCGTTCTATATCTGCTTATTACCCGCAGTAGCGCCTGTCTTTGTATTTTTAACATCAAGTTCTTATATCTTTTTATCTTCATACCTCTTTGCCATGTTGGTGCCCCTTAGTCGATTATACCACTCCATATAGTAATAGTCTCTTTGAATGCGATGATCACTTTATGTTTTTCATCATTTTTCCAAGTTTTGCTAACTTATCACCCGCTTTGCTTACTGCATTTACAGTATGTGTCCCGTGTGTGGTGATCGATAAATATACCGAGATACTTTACGCTCTTTTGTGGTGTTATATTTACATCCTCTATTTCTATTTATATTTTTTCTCTTACTTACTGCATTTGTGTACCCTTGAGTAGCACGCCTCGCTCTTTTCCGGTGTTTCAACTTTGCCTCTTTTATCCAGTCTCCTTTTGTTCTTATTGGCTCATTTGCTGTTTCAACCAGTCTGTCAGCGTTTGGCCCTTCCACATATAGTGCCAGGTTGTCTGCAAATGCTATCGTATTTACACCAGTTGGCAGGTTCTGATTTAGAAGATCGTCATTCAATATATTCCATAGCGTCGGTCCTAGTACTGATCCACAAGGATCAGCCTGTGCTGATTTTTAACGTTTTTTCTTTCCCGAGTATAATACTCCTTTTGGGGAAAGAACTCTCTATTATTCTTATTAGATATTCACTAATCCTTTTCTTCTCCATTTCCTTAACAATACGTTTCCATGATGCCGAATTGAATGAATTTCTAACGTCAAAAGTAATGAGTATCACCCAGCCCGCTCTAGTGCTCCTTGCTTTCTCACGAATCCAGTTTGCTTCTTTTACTGTTGATTTCCCTTTCCGAAACCCAAATTGTCTTTCTGAAATTTTTATCATCTACTAATTCTTTGTCTATTCTGTTTCTTATTAGTGTTTCTAATACCTTACCCATAACGTCCAACGGGCAAATGGGTCTATATGATTCTGGGTCATTCATAAGTTTATCGCCCTTCCTCAGAAATATTACTTTAGCCTTCTTTCAGATTGTGGGAAATTCTTGTTTCTTTATTAATTTGTTATACATATCACTTATTGTGGCTTGGTTCTGTTCAAATGTTATTTTTATGACTTCTGGCGGTAGATTATCTGGTCCAGATTCTTTTTTCATCTTAATATTGTTACGAAATTTAACTAAGCCGACCCTGGTTTCAATTCAATACGACATCGATCGCTCGGAGGACAAAAAAATTAATCTCTGAATAGTTCGGCAACTGTAGAATTGAGACTTGATTGTACGAGAGGATTCGATGCTGATTTTAAAAGGAGCAGCCATATTCGAATCAGCTGTTGTGTATATTTGATGTAAGTAAAAGTTATAGAAAGTGAGAGTAAAAATTAGTTTTTAAATTTTAATTGAGCCCACGGAGTATATAACAAATTTGGTGATCAGAACTAAAGGATTAAATGAAGTTAAAATCGCAATTTGATTTATGGAAACCCGAAGTATGGAAAAAGAACAAATCGACGAGACCAAAAAAATATTCAAACAGATTACGGATGGAATAAACGAAAAAATTACCCAGATCCTAGAAAAAAGAGACAAAAAAAGAAACAACATCAGGAAGAAATTCAACAAAGGTTACTGAAATCTATAGATGAAAAACAACATAATTTAATTGAAGGATTATTCTCGAAATTTGAAGAAAAACAAGAACAAATTGAATTAAAAAGACAAAATGAATTTAAAATACTAGTAGAAAAACGACAAAATGGTTTTAAAATATTTGAACAAAAACGAGATCAAATTGAATTAACAAGACAAAATGAATTTAAAGTAACCGAAGATGAAAGATGCAATTTGAACAATTAATACAAATAGTATCACAAGTTAATGACACAGTTAATGAACCAATGCAAATAGTGGAATCAGACATAAGAGAAATAAACGACGAAATAAAGGTCCTAAATAATACCGTGGATACTTTTGAAACCAAAGTAGATGACATCGATTCCATCCAGAACCAGGTAAAATTTGAAATAAGTCCTATATAAAGTAAAAGTTGAAATTAGTTCAATTAAAGACGCAGTACACAGTGAAGTACAAGATAAAGTGGAAACAGCAATTAAAAAATTGCAACAAATTTGCAGAGAGGGAAATACCAGCACACCGTGAGAACCAAAGTTTCCCTTAGTAAACTACCCACATTTAATGGAAGTTTATCTTGGCCCATGTATAAATGGCAATTTGAGGCCGTGGCTACAGCAAATGTATGGGATAAAAAAGAAAAATCTACTTCTCTGGTAATTTCGTTAAGAAGTCCGGCCCTAGTACTCCTTCAAAGCATTTCAGTCGATAAACAAGGCAATTTCGACAAGATCATCGCCATTCTGGACAAAAGACAATCAATCTTTGAGTCAGGTATACCAAGTTCAACTCAGTGGAAAATCGCATAAATACGGTGAAAGCCTCCAAGAATTCGACGCAGAGATCAGATGGTTAGTAGACTTGTCATACCCAGACTTGCCAGAGGAAACGAAAGAACAATTGGCCACACCGAGTTTCATAAACGGTATCAGGGATGTGGAAGTACAAAACAATCTAAGTGGCATCAAGAAAAGTAATGAAGCTTTACTTCGGGCCTTGGAAGTAGAGGCAGTCATGAAACCAAGAGTGCGCGCAGTTTCCTTCAGCCAGGACGGTCCAGAACCATCCCTCTAGGCCGTGATGTCCGGAATCCATAAACTTCTAGAACGATCACTGACGACAGAAGAGCATGCTACCGGTGTGGACATACAGGAAAGATTCAACATGATTGTCGAGTAAGGCCACCTGAACGATCACCGACCAGGGGTAACCAACAGATCAGCCACATGTCCAGGGACCGTCAGCCAGTCAGCATACGGGGGCGAATGCTGACTAACCCTCTACTAGCCCCCAAAACGTTATCCATCACGGAATTTTGCCGAGACAGCAGCAGCCTAGTCATCAGAGGCACCATCAATGGCCGAGCAATTACCATCACCATCGATATCGGGGCCGCTGTGTTCATTGTAAAGTCCAGGGTTTTGACAGCATCAGAAATCCGGCCAGTTACCAACAATATCCAGCTCAGAACACTCACCGGCGAGTCCATGTCAATACAGGCTGAGGTAGATGTCGTGCTACAGATAGGGGACAACATGATCCTGCATAGGGTCCTGGTAGCGAATATTGAGGACTATTTCATATTGAATATGGACCTAATCAGCCAGCATGGATTTATGTTTGACCCGAGATATGATGTTCTTCGGTTCCTAAATGCGGAATTTGTTTTTACACGGCCCTTCAACAGTTCAGTCACTTCCAAAAAAATTGTAGCAAAGTCTTCAGCCAGAATTGTCGGTCGAAATGAACAGATTATTCCTGAATTTGTCCAAAAACGACATCAGAATTGCAGCACTGGCAAATTTTTAACAGTCAAGATAGAACCACCGTTCGAACCAACATCATCCAGCACCGAATAGATACCGGGAAGGCTCAACTCATCAGAATACCACCACGAAGAAAGACAGCTATCCACTACCCCGAATTGATGACCACACTAGCAGGCTCCCGTTGGTTCTCCACACTACACCTAAAGAGGGGATATTGGCAGGTTGGTCTACACAAAAACGACAGAGAGAAGACAGCGTTCTCCACTAGTAAAGGGCTGTTTCAGTTCACGGTCATGCCCTTTGGGTTATGTAATGCTCCCTTAACATTCGAGAGGCTAATGGAGTATGTCCTGAGCGGGTTAACATTGAGGACGTGCTTAGTATACCTCGACGACATTCTGGTCATGAGTCAGACATTCGAACGACCATCTGAAGAACCTGGGCGAAGTATTCTCCAGAATTAATAACGCCAACCTGAGACTCAACCCGAAGAAGTGTTCCTTGTTCCAAAAATAAGCAAAGTTTTTGGGCCACGTCGTTTCCGAGTCAGGAATCCGCACCAATGGGAACAAGATAGAAGCCATCCGTGATTGGCCAGTCCCAAGAGACAAGCATCAACTCCGAAGCTTCTTGGCCTCTGTTCCTACTACAGACGATTTGTTGAGGGATTTGCTACCATTGTCGCGCCTCTACATCGACAGACCACTGAGAAAGAGACCTTCCGCTGGAATCAGGATTGCGAAACATCATTCAGACGACTGAAGGCAGCACTATGTTCCAGCCCAATCCTAGCCTTTCCTAAACAGTCCGGCAAATACAGGTTTGGGGGCCGTCGTATCCCAGGTGCAAGATGGTAAAGAGAGGGTGATCGACTACAACCGTGGATTCTCGAAACCGGGAAGAAACTATTGCATCACCAGAAAAGAACTTCTTGCAATAATAAGGGCGGTAGACCATTTCCACAAATACCTCCATGGTCGTCATTTCTTAATCCTAACAGATCACGCCGATCTCAAATGGCTGCTGGACATGACGACATCGGAAGGACAACTGGCCGGGTGGATGGAGAAATTACAGCAATACGATTTCAAGGTGGAACACCGTGCCGGCCGTTTGCACAATAATGCCGATGCCCTATCCAGAAGACCCTGTAGAGCAGAATGCGGACATCAGACAGATCCGGGTGTAGGCCAATGAAGACTGGACAACGGAGCAGTGCATCCAGGACCAAATGGCCGATCCAGACATCGAACCAATCTTGTCACTCGACGAGAGGGGCCCCCAGGCAACGATGGAACGAGGTAGCTAGATACTCGGGCGTGCTGAAATCGTTATGAGCCCAATGGGACTCTCTAAGAGTAGAGAATGGAATGCTCAAGCGAGTTTGGGAATGCAATGACGGTCGAAAAACCAAGTCTCAACTGGTAGTTCCTAATAAAAAGGTACCAGCCATCCTGACCGAAGTACATGATAGGATTACCGGAGGCCATCTGGGCATGAACAAAACCCTAGACAAAATTCGCCAGCGGCACTACTGGGTGAATTACTTCGAAGACGTCAGAGCTTGGCGCCGCAAATGTGACACCTGTGCAGCCAGTAAGGGCCCGAAGACCCGGACCAAGGGCAGAGCGCAGCAGTACAATGTGGGCGTCCCATTTGAGAGAATTGCCATCGATGTCGCCGGTCCGTTTCCCGAGTATGAGAGGGGGAACAAATACATTCTGGTCGCAATTGATTACTTCAGTTAATGGCCTGAGGCATATGCGATACCCGACCAAGAGGCGACCAAGGTAGCGACGGTGCTAGTAGAACAGTTATTTAGCAGGTTTGGTGTCCCGATAGAACTACATTCAGACCAGGGGCGTAACTTCGAATCGAATGTATTCCAGAAGGTCTGCACGATGTTGGGCATCAGGAAAACGAAACAACACCATTGCACCCACAGTCAGACGGAATGGTGGAATGATTCAACAGGACATTGGAATAACACCTATCCAAGGTCGTCAGCAATAACCAGCGTTATTGAGATGAGCATATTCCCCTATTCCTGTTGGCATATCGCTCAGACGTACATAATAATACAGGCCTGACTCCAGCCAGGGTCCTATTCGGAAAAGAGCTGCGATTACCCTGCGATTTGGCTTTTGGCTCCCTTGAAGAACCTTCCCAAGACATCAACGATTATGCCGACCAGCTCCGACATAACATGTTGGCAATACACGAATTAGCCCGAACGCACATATTGGCCACCAGTGACCGAATGAAGATGCGATACGACCTTAATGCCAATTCAGTCAGATTCCAAGAGAGTGAGAAAGTCAGGCTGTACAAGCCCCAACGGAGCAAGGATGAATCTCCAAAGCTTACACCCGCCTGGGATGGTCCATATGAGGTGGTCAAGAGGCTTAATGACGTCGTCTACCGGATTCGTCGAAACCTCAGGCCTAAGTTGAAGGTGGTCCATTTAGATCGACCCGCTCCCTACCATGGAGAGGATGTTTCTGACCGAGACGATCAGAATTAAATAGGGGCAGGGTTACGAAATTTACCTAAGCCGACCCTTGTTTCAATCCAATACGATATCGATCGCTAGGAGGACAAAAAAATTAATCTTGAAATAGCTCGGCAACTGTAGAATTGAGACTGTACGAGAGTATTCGATGCTGATTTTAAAAGGAGCGGCCCATCATCGCAGCAGGAGTTAGTGCGGCGAAGAGCATATGTTGTATGTTGTATTATTGTGATATTTGAATCAGCTATTGTGTACATTGGATGTAAATAAAAGTTCAAGAAAATGAGAGTAAAAATTTGTTTTGAATTTTAATTGAACCCACGGAGTATATAACAATATGCTTAATTGCTATTTGAAATTCTTCTTGTTTTATTTCGGGTACCGAACCTCTTGATATTTTTATTCGCTCTTTCCACTCACCTCTTGTTTTTATAAAAAGGGTAAGTAGTTAAACAAAGAGAGTTCTGGAGCGGAAGTGGGCATAAAGGTAACCAGTCATCGAGTTCTCGCCGGGAGCTGCTGCCGAGCTGTTGGTAGTTGTTGTTTGGATAAGAAGAAGAAGACATTGGGAAGAAGAAGACATTGGGGGTGGTCGTAGGGGTGCGCGAAAGACATTTGGGTGTGTCGCAGAGGTGCGCGCCATCTGTTGTTAATAAATGAAAGCAATTGTATTGTGGGTTGCGTGTGTTGCAGAGGTGCGCGCCATCTGTTGTCAATAATTGAAAGCCATTGTATTGTGGGTTGCAGGGTGCACGCCATCTGTTGTTGGTTGTGGTGGTTAGAGAAAAAAATGCTAAATACTTGGCCGGGTATCGAACGCGGCTTGCCTGATTACAAAGTCAGGTGTCCAACGAGCTGCGCTAATGCGGTTAATCGAGAAATGTTTATTTGAAAAGGTATAGTACATGCCCGTTGCGCGGGCGCGGGTTTTTGGGCGTTGTTCGGTTAGATATTTGGGGGCTGGATGGGGGGATATAGTTGGCTGTAAAAAGGCGCAAGTCCGTTGCGCGGCAACTTTCGTCGGACGTCGAGCTTTGAGACTTAGAATTTTTTTTAATGTTTCAAGCGTCTGAAAGATATGGTGTGTTGTTGCCTGTAAAAAAATTTAAAATCTTTTGCTTAAGCCTGCATGCGCGAGAACGTCCACTCCTTCGAGTCTATAGTTTTCGTAAGCTACCGCCTACCTGCGCAAGAACGGCAACTCCTTCGAGTCTCTGATTTTGTCGGATGATTCAAGGCCGAGCGTAATAATATTGATTATGAATCAAGAATTTGATGTTATGGTTTCTAGTAGTCTGCTAATAATTTTTAGAATAAAGTAACGAAAGAGGTGCAAGATGAGCATAGTGTCTCACCAACTACTGTTGAATGCAGATCGATAAAAATGACTTTACTTAAATCAAGCTTTATAATATTCACATTAATTTTGAAAAATGTCTTGTATGTTAATATACCTTATGGAACCAAGGACATGGCTGTATGCCCTTCAGGGAACTGTTTGAACCGCTCCAACTATACATTGATGGCTCGAGATAGATTAAACGATGGACGGTTGCCTGTATATTTTGCTCGCCTGTCAAACACAACAAAAAATTTCAAATTGAAGCTGATATTTTCTGATGACACTGAAGGTGACACTGACTGGATTTCAGCAGCTTCTTGCCAAGATGAAAAAACTTTACTATCGAACAGCTCAATGACTATACGTGATGTCAACCTACAAGAGGAGCTCCACAAAGTGCTAATTCTTATTTGTGTAACACTCTCTACAATTACAATATTATTACTTAAATTAATTGTGAAATGTATAAAGAAAAGAATGAATAATTAAAACACATAGTTATATACAATGTTTTATTTATGCAAAACACTATTCAGAAGCCAATAATAAACTACATCAACATTTTCTTTTGCACATCGTACTGGATCATTGCAGCGGCAGTGAAAAATGCATGGAGAGTCAGAAGGTTTCAGTTCAACAGCGCCATTGAAGTTCTCCAGATTGATTAGGTGATAGTGTGATTCCCCATCTTCGTTGTTGATTTTCAGCTCTTCAAATAACTTGTTAAATAAAAAGTCATATTTCTGATGACCTCGTACATATATGTGCGTGCATTTGGTTAGGAAAATTCTCAAAATGTCGTTCATAGTATTCAAATCGTAGTGGCCATCAGAGTAGTGGAGTCCATGTAGCCCTTGTTCCAAATATCGTACTTGCCTTTTGTCTGCTGCTAATAGATAGTTAAACGGTTTGGGTGGTTTAAACAAAAACACTCCTGTGCGTTTACGTGTCTTGATAACCAATTCCTTGGGAACAAATCTTCCCTCGATTTCGAAACCTTGAATGTCGACAATTGCAATTTCCATGGTGAACCGTTGAAAAGCTATAACGAAACTGATTTTCTAAACAGCTGAGTGATCTAATATAAGCTTCGGACAATTTCGCTGAGTGGGAGAAATTCCATTAGGCAATCGTGGATAATTATGCAGAAGGCTAGGGTCTTATCGGGAAATCCCGTCTGGCTTTCAATATCCAGGCGAATATCTACAGTCGAGGATTTCATGGTGTCCTCACGTCGGGAGCAATCGATGACGAATAGGGTGTGCGTCTTGAATGCAACATAATCCAGTAGAGGGTGTTTACCGCCGCCAAAGCTGGGATAAAAGTCCGTATACCTTTTGTACGCCTCACCGTACTCACTCTTTGAAAAATCCAAATCAAATCTCTCCATAGGCCAAAATTCGCTGTTAAAATTTAGACGAATAATGGAAATGTGAATATTGTCAAATTCCGTGGGATCTTCTTTGATGTTGCTGTGGCGATCCGTTTGAAAGGCTAAGATAACGAAACGAGGGCTTTCCAGTGCGGCACACGTCTTCACAGCCCAAATTTCACGAGTAGCACCTGTTTTGAGAGCAGGCAACTCATTTAGCTCCCATTTACGAAACGGTAAAATTATACTGGAATCCGCTTTGACGGCTTGCAGTAAATCCAATTTAACGTCATCGTTTGGAAAAATGTGACGGACTTTGAGTTCGATGTTGTTTATTGTCACTTTACCCTTGGTAGCAGCATCCGTGATTATAAGGCAATCATCATCGCTACGACTTCGCACCAGACGAATTGTTTGTTTACCACACATCACCTGCTTATAGTCGTTGAAGATGGAAAACAAATGTCCCAATGGAATGTACATGTGAAAAGTTTTATCGGCGGCATTCATATACGCTTTATGTGGAAAATTCCACCCGGCTATGAATAGGTCCTTTGAACTGTTGGGGTCGTAGCACAAGTATCCACGAATTGTACTCACGCGACCAGGGTCTCTCACGGTTTCAATTTCCTTGCCGCACAACTCGTATGTAACGCTGTCGAAGAAGAAAGCTCCAGCATTTGGTGATAGAGAAACATCTCCATTGCCTGCTTTCTTCACCACTTGTCCCTGGATTGAGATGCAGGAATCAGCCATGGAAAACCAACAATCTGTTTGATTGACAGTGATTTCAACGATATCATTGTTGCCGAATGACTTGACGTATGGATAGTAGGTTCGCAACTCCTCGCGTCTTACACTATCATCAAAATTTGGTTTGCGGAAGATATCGAACATTTGAGGAGTTGACATGGTAGCCGAGCGTTTGTAGAAACAATCTGTTTGAGAGCGTGAGTGATCTCTTGAGAGTTTTCATAGAAACTGATGGTGGACGAGGAGCGGTTAACCTCTTATATGGTTCTTCATCAAATACAAGTCGACCCATTATTATTGTAGTTGTTTCAGCTCAAGTCGAATGATGATTTTTTCACCACGAAAATTCACAAGTTCAGAGTCTTGATTCAAAATTTGTAATGTGGGGTTATGTATTTCGCTTCTGTTAATCGGCAAATAGATTAAATGCTGAGGTGTTTCGTCGATGGCAAAACCAGGATCAACTGCAACGGCAAACTCGTAAATGGTGTGTGAAGGAGTGTTGTTGTAGAAGGCTCCCGATGTGATGTTGCTATCGAGATGAATCGTTCTAACTTTTATAATGTTCACTGGTAAATCGGAACTGTGAACTTGATTGCGTGGTAGCAGCTGTTTAGAGAAGCCCAGAATATCACCGATGCTGTCTTGCGGTTGAAAGTCCACAGCGTACTTGCTGCTGAAAAGCTCACACTTGAGAGTATTATTGTTGGGTTTCAATGAGAAAATATTCTCAACGTCCTTTGCGAAATGAATGCCAAGTGCCTTTCTAATATAAGCTTCGATGTCACCAATTTCCTATGAACCTTCGGGCAAGTCGATGAATGTTTGCGTGTTTTGATCGTCAAACAGGTAGATCTTGTCACCTCTCTCAATGTTTGGGATGCTGTTGTACGAGTGAAAACTCAATAAAGCTAGTCCGTAGTTGTAGTTGGGATCCAACTGAATAGGTGGTTGAAAATCAATCGACAGTATTGGGCTGCGACCTTTCAATGTGATGATCACAGACATGACTTATAATTATCCGCTTGTTAGCTGCTAATATAGGTAAAGGTAAAACAACAATAATGCAAAATATTTATTTTTTATTATAGAGGAATTTCAAGCATAAATGGCCACAATTTGATTGATTGTACGTCTGATAAGAGTCATTGTTGTAGAGGATTTTCACTCCATTGCCAAAGTAGTTGGCTAATTCTCGGGGTGGTTTCAAACATCCATAGCTATCAAAGTACTGAACGGTGTTTCCATTTCGCACATAAGCTACCCAATGCGTACCGTGATGACTGCTGGTATCCAAATTAACGATGGCAGACTCCTATGTTTGTGAATGTTTAGGTAAGGCGTCTCGCATAAATACTCCCCTTAAGTAGGGGATCTTCAAATGTTTGGCATATTGCTCAAGCTCGTGATTGTAAAGTGCTCGATTGGGTAGCTTTATTGGGAGTTTTTTTGCTTCTTTAAGTAAAGCCCGAAGCCGTTGCGGGACTTTTTAAGAAAAATACCGTTTCCTTTCTATGCAACCTCTTCCATGGCTTGATTATGGCGCTGGTCCTCCTCCAACTTCTTGCGGGCGTTCTTTGCATCTATCACGGCTTTGGCTACTCCACTGGCTCCCCCGGCAAGAGCTCCTAGTGCTGACAACCCCGCAAATAGGGGTATTAGTGGGAGAAAACCACCAATTTTCGACTCAAAAGGAATGACTCGAGGTACACGGATTTTCTTGCGACCACCTGCCTTCTTAATGACTGCTCGGGCTGCTCTCAACGCCAATAACGATGTCTTACGGACATCACTTCCAGATCCGGCAATAGCTTTCGTAATTGGTAGAACCACATTCTGTCGAAAAGATTTTTTTCCACATCGTTTTTTGATTCCAAGCCCCATCTTGCGTTTAGCCTTCATGCCTGTCCTTTGACTTGAATCTCTCCCAGGCTCGATTTTCCAACTCGTAATCAGCCTTATGACGATCCGCCAAAGACTTGTATTTACTGTAGGCGATATCGTGCGCTCGACAAGCAGCGTCTGTCTTATTGATTCCCTGCTGACCCTTGGAGAGACGGTCTAGAAGTTTTGTACCGGGTCCACAAAACTGATAACCAGGTAGATGTAGTTCAAATGGTAATTTATTGATTGCACTATTCAGTAGACTACCTCCTTTGGGAGTTAGCATGATACTGATTGAAACTGAGATAGACTGCTGTATTTAATTAGTATCCGCAATAAGGATGATGTCAGTATATCGTAAGATGTATATGAAGCAACAAGATGTCCAACTGCCTATCGAAAATTTGGACTTTGTCGAAGAATCACCATCATCAGAAAGTCGTCACGGACAATTGTTACCAAATTCCCTACGAGCAGCATTCTGCGGACCTAGTGGTTGCGGAAAGACCAACGCATCGTTATCAATACTATTCAATGAAAACGGCCTACGATTCGAGAACGTCTACATCTATTCCAAGTCACTCTACCAACCAAAGTACCAGCTCTTACAAGACGTTCTCAAGCTGGTTAAAGGTGTATCGTATTTTCCCTTTAAAGACAACGAAGAAGTAATTGATCCGAGTGAGGCACGCGAATGTTCAGTATTCATTTTCGATGATGTGAATGGTGATAAACAAAACAAGATTCAGAATTTTTTTTCGATGGGAAGGCACAGGAATATCGATTCAATATATTTATGCCAAACGTATAGCAAAATACCTAAACAATTGATTCGAGACAATTGCAACGTAATTGTCATATTCAGACAAGATGAGGTGAATTTGAAGCACGTCTTTGATGAGCACGTGTCTCCCGACATGGACTATGATAAATTTAAGGCAATGTGTTCGGAATGCTGGCAAAATCGTTTTGGCTTTATTATAATAGCTAAGGACTTCAACTTGAATGATGGCCGCTGCCGTAAAGGATTCGATAAATATATAAAGGTTCAATAAAGATGATTGCTGTTAGTTGATAAAAATGTCTTCATTGAGTAGCAACATTGCTGCCACTGCTCGAAAGAAAAAGATCAAGCAATGGCACGTTCTATTCGCAAGAAATATCTTAGTCTGAAGCTGGGAAAGTCGGAACATGATGAAACATTAAATAAACTTTTTAGACCGGTAATGACACCGCTACAAGATATTGCCTCAACTACAGCAAAAGTTCTCACTAAGATACCAACACAGACCATTAAACGTGAAGTAATTAAACAAGAAGTGCAGGAGCTGCCATCAGTCAAAAAACATGAGTTGAAAGAGACACAATACCTCGATGAAGAACCAATCGCTGAAACTAGTATGCACACCAATGATGATGATGATGAGGTGGAGAACGAAACCTTTTACGAGGATCCCGGTAATCTCTCTAAAGAAGCAATAGAGGACTACATGGATCAGTATCCTCCAGTTGCACACAAATATCTTGAAGACTATATCACTAAAAGCGATGATATTGACAACATATATGGACCTATATATGACGCTGCAAGTTCCAAATGGTTTCTTGGGCAAAAGGAAATCAATTTCAGTCGTAGTACAGGTCACATTATCGTTGATGGGTTACAGTTTCGAGGTACTCCAGGGTTATATCAACTAATATTTTACAAGTCACCTGATTATGCTCCCGATGATTTAGAAGCATACCGAAGAGTGTTGGTAATGACATCAGCATACAAGAATGCAGCAGGTCGTTTGAAAGCTTCAAGTCTATATAAATATTCTGAAATTATAAAGCCAATGTTTCCTTCCTTGACAAAGAAGCAACGTGTTGCTGGAACTGGTATGGAATTAACTTACAATAACAAGCCAATGGAATACGTCTACTGGGATGATCCCAACGAATTGGTTGAACGGCTGAAACTACTGATTGCATCCAAGGAAGCAGGCAACACCTCTCACGACAACGAAATAATTGCCATTTTAAATGAACTTAAGGAAGCTAATATTATACGAGATAAATAAATTTCGAAATTGAAAGTGTATATTATTCCTTATCTTATGGCAAACATGTCAGTTTCATGATGACTTTAAACAAGTTTGGGCGTAGTGCCCATCAGCAACTAATGTCATCAACATCACATAACCTAGCTTTTATGAAAGTACCTTTTTCTTTTACCGCGGAGGGAAATATCGATGCTGAGATTGCTATGGATGCCGCCAACAAGCAGTACGTTGATAAGAAAATAGCAAACGGACTTCAGCAAATACATAGTGATTTTCAAATAGCTTTCAGCAACTACACTGGTGAAGTTCAGCAAACCTTATCTGTGTTTAAGCAAAACGAAAAGGTTAGCGAGGAAAGTGGAGCTCAAAACTTTGCTGCAATGAATACTCGCATGTTGAAAACCGAACAAGCTATGGAAACCCAACTACAAAATATATCGCTTCTCATTTCTAAATTCAATATATTAGAAGGTCAGTTGGAATCTGCCCGGGAAGAATATAAGGAAACCATCACAAAATTTGAAGCCTCGTTTAATGACAACCGTATATTACAGGAAAAACGTATAAATGATCTGGAACTTTCTATGAAACAAGCTCCTAAAGGAGTTGATGCAGTAGAAGTATTAAATATTGTTCGAAAGGATAAGGCTAAAGATCTTTCTGATCTAACTGAACTTAGAGACAAGATGACAAAAGTAGTGCCTGAGCTATACCGAGACATGCAAAAACTACATGATGATATTGCAAATCAAATGTTGGACCAAAATCAAAAACTTGAAGCAATCGCAGACAGTATTGCCGCAATTAAAAAACATCATTAGGATCAATAAAAACATGCCTTCGTCTATTTTTAAGCAGTATACAAGATGGCTCCTATAGCGAAACATTCCAAAGAAAAAGTTCAAGTTGTTAAGGAACTGCATAGACCTGTGAGACGAAAGTTTCCTCGCCGACGTGTAATAATCAAAGGTTGCGATGACTCCTGGCAGTCGGACCTCGCACAAATGGATCTCTATGCAAAATTCAATCGTAATTTCAAGTTCTTCCTCGTGGTGATTGATTGTTTTTCAAAGTACGTGTGGACGAGACCGCTGAAAACGAAATCCGGTGAAGAGGTAACTCGTGCCTTTGAGAGTATTCTCAAGGAAGGACGGCACCCGAAAAATCTACAAACCGACCAGGGTAAGGAATACTACAATGTTGCTTTCAGAAACTAATGAAGTCATACGGAATCAATCATTATAGTACATTTAGTGGACTGAAAGCCGTAATAGCTGAACGAGTAATTAGAACGCTGAAAGAACGGCTCTACAAGTAATTTAGTATGAAAGGCACCTACAAATGGATAGATATTCTACAGGAAATTGTTAAGGACTACAACCATCAAAAACATTCCAAGACAAAGATGAAGCCTGCGGACATTAATAGGAAAAACGCTCGAGATATTAAAGTATACAATAACCTGAAAATTGCTGGGCCAAGAAACTGATTTTTGGAGATGTTGTGCGAATAAGTAAAACCAAGCACGTTTTTGATAAAGGTTACCTTCCCAGCTGGAGTACGGAATTGTTTAAAATTACGCAGGTTAAAATAACTAATCCAGTTACGTATATTTTGGAAGATATGTCTGGTACACCGATTCAAGGGAGCTTTTACGAAGAAGAATTGCAAAAGGCTGTCTATCCTGATGTGTATCTCGTTGAGAAAATTTTGCTACGAAAAGGCAACAAGGTTAAAGTTCGGTGGCTTGGGTTTGATTCGAGCCACGACAGTTGGATTGGCACTGAAAACAGACTATAGCACCAAGGTCAATCATACATTGATAATAAATTATCATAAATATAGACATGTGCTTGCATTGCAAAATGAAGACTCAGGGTGAAAACATCACTGTAAAGTATTCGAAAAGTTTAAGTCAACATATCATCAAACTTAAACGATTACAGAAAGATATCAAATTTTATTGTGAAAAACAACAAGTGATGCAACATTTAAAAGCCTTACATATATGATGATGGTGATGGGGATCAGAGGAGCTCTTAGCAACAAGAGATCTACTTTTCATCTTGGCGTAGGAACACATAATTGAAATCAACCGCAATCAGGTAGTGGAAGGGGTACAACTATAAAATTGTGAAAATTCCCTACATATATTCCCAGTCCCAGTTTACCTCTCGAGTGATTTGTGAAAATGAGTAGTATCAGCAGTTTTGAAACCATGGATAGTGGTTATAGTAGTGATTCCACTATCAATTACAGTGCGGACTTGGATAGAGTGTTACAAATGTATGATGAAGCTGCGAAAAAGGAAGACTATTACTTGCTGCATTCGAGATTTCCATTACTGAATTCAGAGTATGATGTTCAATGTGCACTCAGTCCTGCAAGATCCTATTCTCCAGTGGTTATCTTGCAAACCTGTAGCCGCTGGAACACCAACGAAAATTGTAATGACTATGTACGAGTGGGAGGATGTCATCATTGAGCTCAAGCTCCTGAAAACAAACTTTTTTGAAAATGCCACACCTCCAGAGTTTGGTGCCCCAGTGACCTGCGGAGATTGTCTCCATCTATCCCAGATCCAGTATGAAGACGTCAAACAAGTGTTGGTGATGAAAAACATTTGCGCACTATATTTGGATTATAGTGATGTGGTTGAACTCTTAGCTATTAACCCTATTATCTCAAGAAAAATAATTTATTTGGAGCGCTTAAATTACTGTACTTTTTATTATAAAATAATAGATGAAATATGTTTATGGTCAAATTTACTAAATCGTTTACCGATTGAAAAATTGTTAAAACCATTTTGTTTGGATGACAGGTCTCCATTATGTATTGCATTAAAAGAACATATTTATTATTATAAAAACATTATTTTAAGAGATATTGACATTAGAAAAATTGAATAAATACTTATAAATTAAAAAAATTGTTGTTGATTTCATCAGTTCTACACCATGGAGTGTCGAGAATACTTCCAAATAAACTGGCCTTCCGACTTCCCTGCTGAAAAGTTAGCAAGAGCAGGGTTTATCCACCGACAAGATGCAATAGAATCCGATGGCAGCTTAAATGATGCTGTTGAATGCCCATTTTGTGATACACGAATTTCTGTAGCTTTCTTGCTACGCATCTGCATAAGCAGCATTTCAAAGTCGATGGCGCTCATGCAAATGTATTTCTTTTGAGTTATGTTTGCATCTTGAATTTCTTCGTATTCCATAGTGGGTTGCTGAGTCTTGAGCAAATCCATAAAATGATATTTTTTATGTCTGTACTCACCAACGTAACCACACCACTCCAAGACATTATCATCGATGAGTACTTTGTCTGTCCACGTCAGCTTCCAGAAGAAGGCGTTACATCTATCATTTTCAATGTCGAGGCCAAATTTGAGACATACTTCTGTATAGGTTATTTTACCCATCGGTGTAACCCACAGACTAACATCTTGATCACTTTCAAGTTTATTTTGGTTAGGTTGAATAGATACCATCTTGGAATTGCACTGAATACGTTAATCAATTGTTGCAAAATAACTGAAACTTATGTCTTCGTTAACATAACTAAAGGATGTATCGTGTGACGTCACAGAAAAAGGGAGGGGGACCCGGTATAAGGGGCCAGTGACGCCAGATTTCCATATTTCGCTAGATTTAGAGAAATGCGTGATTTTAGTCATATGATTAAAGTGATAGAGCAACATTGCCAGATTTCTCTAAATCTCTGAAAACACACACAAGTTTTATGGAGAGATAACAATGTTCGCACTAGCGTTCTAATCGAAAGTAAATTTCAAGTACTTATCTATGGTCTGTTATGACAGTAAAACAATGTCTTGTATTTAAAATTTTATTTCAAACATAATATATTATGATATACCATTACCAAATTCAAAGGCATTTATGTTTATTTCCAAAGAAATAATACGTTTTAAGACCCAGCCACTACCTTCTGTTGAAAATTCTTCGAGGGAATTCATAATTGGATCCTTTACGTGATTGTCAAACCATTCATCCAAGTCTGTTCCCCGATCAATAATTTCATTTTTAGTATTAAAATATTTGTGATTTGTAATTTCCTCCATATCTGACTTTATAAATTCTCTACAAAAACAAGTATTCACTTTAAGCGTAAATAGTTTGTTCAAAATGTTACTAATTCTGGACTTGAACATAATTGAAGCATCATCCAGAAACATCAAGATATCTTTATGTGATTTGTTAATTATTATCCCAGTTCTAACACGGTTTTAAAAACATGAAGCAATGTCATCCCATTGAACTCTACTAGAACGTTTATTAATTAAACCCATTCCAATTTTTGACTGCTTCAGCAAAGTCCGAAAGCGTTTTAAATAACCAACGTTATTTTGTAATTTTTTCAAAGTTCCCACACATAAATTTCCATGGCGAATAGCACAATTAAAAAGTCTCATATGTTTTCTAATATCCTTAAGCCACAATGGTATTTCAGCAGAGGAAATAGAATGATCCAACTCAACTTGTTTACATTTTTTGATATAGTTATCACTGTCTGCACCAATTTGATTAAACATTTTGATGAATCTCCACCACAGTAGTTATTTGCCGATTTTATTGAGTCTGATTTCTAGCAATTCTAAACATAAAATGACGTTAATTTTAAAAAATATTATTCTTATACATATTGCAATTATTTACTAGAACATTCAGCTAATGGTACTACAATAAATGCAGCTCATCATAGGCAAGTTACTCTAAAATTGGATTGGGCTCTTCAAAATACAATTCCAGCTCATCTGGTATTTCAATAGGTACAAAGTCCAATTTTTAATATTTCTAAAATATTAATGTTACAATGAAATAAAAATTCGCAATTATTTTTATCAGTATCGAACTACGTCATTTGCGTATAACGAAATTTCCGTTAGTTCTAGAAAAACAAGTGCTTATCATATGGGAACTTCCTGCAAAAGTTTGTTGCTGCAAACAACATGATAACCTTATCAAACCACAGCTTCCTGTAAATTTATTTAGCTCGGTTTCAATTAGCAATTAGGATTCATGATTTATATTATTTTTCGATTTTATTAACATTACTTTTAAATAAATACAGATTTATGATTTGAGAATTTATTATCAGGAATTTTTAAATACATTTATGATTTTATTGGCATGAATTTTTAAATAAATACAGATTTTTATTCATCTCTCAAGACGTAAAAAATTCCTGGTTCCACCAGGAGTAAACTAATAGTATCTGGGAGTCCTCCTATTGCTGGGCGCTGAGTTCTAGCTCCTCCACGGGCGAACTGAGCCTCTATGAAATCAGTACGACCGCCCATACCTGCACGTTTCATTTGGGGTGGCCCTATATCTATTTCAACCCCATTTGGTAATCGATTGCTAAACAAGCAAGTGTTTCCAAACGGACATTTGGGTTTGCTATTTCGGAAATACATACATCGCATTTTCTTCATTTTTTCGTTTTTCTCAGCTATATAACGATCTTTTTCCGCTTTCTGGTAATAAACCTAAGATTGATAGACATAAGGAGACACAATACGGCATTCTGGACAGCCTCTGCGAATATTCAATTCAAAGTCTTTATTTTGATGCCATCTTTTTACGCATGGGAAGCAGAAACAATGGTTACAATTTGGCAATAGCCCAAAATTATTAGTTATCTCTTCCAAACATATTCCACACCTTTTATTCATAGTGAATTGAAAGAGACTGCACCTATAGCCACAAAAAGTCTAATATTTGTAGTGTTTGCTGTCGTCACACACTCACGACAATAAGTTAAAAGAATTTATTTCTTTTATTCAGTCTTGAGTTGAAGCTGTAACAATCCAGTCATGAATTTGGAAAGTTTACTTGATGACCAAGTAAGATTTAATATGAGTGCAGTGTCAACGAGAACTATACAACCGAAAGATTTAACTGGAAAGCTAAATCCCAAAAATGGATGTTACGTGGTACCAGACGTTTTAACAACTGTGATTACCTACAACGGACGCACTTGCATATATGCGGCAGTACCAGAAATTTTAACAATTAATATTACTGATACCGAGACCACTCTCAAAATTGGTGAAACAATTATACATTTAACGGTGGAGAGTTACACGGTGCTGAAAAAATACTTGGAATTTGCATATGGTTTCCATAACGATCCTTCACATGGAAAGGATGAACCTGATACTGTATGGGATGATTGCCAGCTTTGTTCTGATGGTATTTCTTTGGATTTGACTATGTGGTTGGATGATGGCGGCCTTACTATATATTGTACAAAAACAAAACAAAATATAGCTTTAATTATTAAGGATGCTCTGAAAATTCATAATATACTATATGCTAATAAACATATTTAAACAGTTGTCTAGTTTTAATATATCCATTATATTCACCTTAATTAAATTTGAAACGCTTGAAACAAATTTTTTTAAGTCTCAAAATTATTACGCTCGGCCTTGAATCATCCGACAAAATCAGAAACTCGAACGAGTTGCCGTTCTTGCGCAGGTAGGCGCTTGCTTACGAAAACTATAGACTCGAAGGAGTGGACGTTCTCGCGCATGCAGGCGGTCAATGCCTTGAATCATCCGACAAAATCAGAGTCTCGAAGGAGTTGCCGTTCTTGCGCTGGTAGGCGGTCGCTTACGATAACTATAGACTCGAAGGAGTGGACGTTCTCGCGCATGCAGGCTTAAGCAAAAGATTTTAAATTTTTTTAAAGACAACAAAATACCAAGATTTTAAATTTTTTTACAGACAACAAAATATCATATCCCCCCATCCAGCCCCCAAATATCTAACCGAACAACGCCCAAAAACCCGCGCCCGCGCAACGGGCATGTACTATACCTTTTCAAATAAACATTTCTCGATTAACCGCATTAGCGCAGCTCGTTGGACACCTGACTTTGTAATCAGGCAAGCCGCGTTCGATACCCGGCCAAGTATTTAGCATTTTTTTCTCTAACCACCACAACCAACAACAGATGGCGTGCACCCTGCAACCCACAATACAATGGCTTTCAATTATTGACAACAGATGGCGCGCACCTCTGCAACACACGCAACCCACAATACAATTGCTTTCATTTATTAACAACAGATGGCGCGCACCTCTGCGACACACCCAAATGTCTTTCGCGCACCCCTACGACCACCCCCAATGTCTTCTTCTTCCCAATGTCTTCTTCTTATCCAAACAACAACTACCAACAGCTCGGCAGCAGCTCCCGGCGAGAACTCGATGACTGGTTACCTTTATGCCCACTTCCGCTCCAGAACTCTCTTTGTTTAACTACTAGGGTATTTGCTATTTCTGTTTTCTTCTCTGTACTAAGTGTAAACAATGGTGTCGGTTGTATCTTTTGGATACCTATCCCATATGCCATTCCCCATACGTCTGTTTCCAGCTGTCTACATAATTCTTCCCAGCATTTCCTCTTGCTTTCGTTTATGAGTTTCTTTAATTCATTCCTTTTTCTATTCGTTTCATCCATCATATCCGGTAGTTCTATTCTCTTTTTCTTCTTCTGTTATTTTCCGCCGTATATCTACGCACTTCCTTTTAGCTTCCGAGATTCCAGTTGTCCATCTTTCCCCCTCTTGTAGATGGACCAGAATATATATGTGGTCTGTAAATATGTTTTCGTGTATGGTTTCCCATTTCATAAATGTTGGGTTGCCGTTATTATTTAATATTTCTAAACTAAATGTAGCAGCCAATTCGGCTATTGTGCCTCACGTGACATCCGTCTTAGGAGCGCCCCATAGCGGGGATTTTGGGTTGAGGTCTCCCAATACCATGATTTTATTCCGTGGTAATTTCCTTAGTGATTGTGCTATATCATCTATACTACTTCTGTATTCTTCTATTTTTTATATTCGGAGACATATAGCAACATGTTATATTGACATCTCTATGTTTAATAACTATGAAACCTTTATATGTATCGTATTCCTCAATACTCGTCTCTCTATTCCCAATTTCGACAGCTATGCTGTCCTGCTTGTTTGCAATCCATTTTCTGTTTTTTCTAATTATTCTTATGTTTGGCTCGCTAGCTACTATTACGTCTATTCTATTTTTGAGGGCTTCGTTAGCCTCATCATGGGTTTCGCCGACCTTCCTAGATTACTTTGCTAAACCGCTTTCATTTTGTTTCTTTTGTGTTTACAAAAGGGCATCAATTGTTGTCCAGACGAAGCTCTAAAAACAGATCCTGCCGCTGCGGGGCTAGCCTCTGAAGAAAGAAGAACCAAAAAAACACCACCTGCAGAGCTTCGACGTAAAGGGTCAGTGATTAACTTTTATTTGGTGAATCATTCACGCGACCGAACATGTTTTATTGATTGTTACGCTAAAGGTCCTTCGTCAATTTCATACTTGCATTGAACCAGCATTGAACTAAAACCGCAACATCTAATTCATACTTTGTTTTTAGATAATGTGCCATCGAAGACATTACAATATCTATGTCCTTTCGATTCGCACTTAAATCAGTATTCTTCGTTTCCGCAATTAGCTGCTTTGTGTCCCGTCTTGCAGCAGTTCCTACACCAGCCCATTCTATCCTCACCTTTGCATTCCCTGGCCACTTGTCCACTTTCCCAGCATTTAAAGCATGTCTGTATTTCTCTTTTCCTTCTAATTAGGCCTATTGTCAGCCCTACCTTAATCTCTTTCATTTCCAACAGTTTTTCAATTGTCTTTTCGTCCGCTATGACTGTTGCCATCTGCATACCACCATTTTGCGGTCTAAGAGCTTTGACTTTAAATCTTTACATTCCAGTTCCGTCTTAAGTTCCAATTCAATGCCTCCTCTATCCGTTGTGATGTCTAGATTGACAATCTTCACCGCCTTCTTCTTGTTTTTCTCCTCGGCCAGGTTCCTTACCCGCATCTTTCCAGGTGCTCCTTTTAGCACTTCTGCTATAGGAGCCGCATTTCCGGTTCCTTTTTGAGTATCTATTAGCATTTTATCATTTCTAGTCTGCCTAGTGGTTCTAATTTTAGCTCCTGCCCCTTTACTGATTAATGTGTTTTTGACTTGCTTCACTAGGTCTGCATATGTCTGTTCCCCTGCATCAATTATAAGAGCTTCATACTCCGGATTCCTCTTTTTATGTTCCATTTTTTCATGGAGCACTACGTTTCCTTCATAGTCATTGAAGGCGCAGTGTACCAGCTTTCTATTTCTTCCCGTTCTTTCTTCCGTTCCAATAATGGCTTAATTTATTTTTTGATACACTTCTGTTTGAGGTTCACTAACGTTCTAAATTTGTTTCCATTTCTAATATATCCGTCCTCTTCGTCTGCATAGTTCTCGTAAAAATGATATTGCTCTTCTGTTTCCTCTTGCTCCTCAATTCCTATTGCCCTAAATGCCTTTTTGAATATCATTTCCGATTCCTTTAGTTTATTTTGTCTATATAGTCTCTTACTTTACTCGATTCCACTATCATTCTTGATATTAATTTGTTATCTTCCTCACTTTTCGTTATTTCTTCCTTCACTGTTTGCACTTTAAACATATCTTCGGGCCATCTCATTTGTAATAATTCTTCTAGATCTTCTTTGTTCATATTGTCGTCTATATAACTCTCGATTTCCATTTGTAGTTGTTCTTCTACTGTCTCCGACATTTGGGTACCCATATCTTTTTTCGATACATCTTCCTTTCCTGTCCCTCGATCCAAATAAATCTTCTTCTTTTTCCATTAGTGTTATCATATCGGTCGTCATAAGCGCGCTGCTGATACTTCTTAACCTTTTTGCTTTTTCTTTTATCTCAACCTTGGTGTTGGATACTCTCTTCGAGGTGTCATTCCTTTGTACGCAAGACAATATATATTATATATAATTATAATATATATTGTTTCTGGTCGGGAACCTTGATCAGTTGCGATGAACAATATATATTATATTTATATATAATATATATTGTCTTGCGTACAAAGGAATGACACCTCGAAGAGAGTATTCAATATCTCTGACAGGTGAAGTAACCTGAAAATTTTATAGTGACATTCTGTCCTAGGAGTTAAGGGAGAACAGTAATTACACGGAACGGCTCCAGATTCGGAACCTCTGTGTACTGACTCTCTTGAAAATCCTAGATGTCGGTCTTACATCTCGCGTCTTCAAACTTGGTGTTGGTGTTAGCCATAATTAACGCTCCTAGTGCCCTTGTTTCTATATCAATCGCATTTATGTATCCCGTTACTTTATTGAACATTAATTTGTCAGAAACGAGTTTCGCCAATTTTAATCCCGCCATGTCTTCGTCTGCAAGACTACTCCTTCTCTTTGTAGACTTTGCCTCTTTATTACCTCCTGTTATTTCCTTTTTCGTGTACGCCGTTAGACTATCTAGTAAGTTCCTTCTTTGGGTACTCATTATCTTATCTATTTGTCTATTCGTAACCTTGTTTGCGTCGTTCATTTGCTCTTTGCTCTTGTTGTCATCAGATTTTTTATTATATTCTTTTATATCCATACTACTCCCACGAGTTGTGTCGTTTTGCTTGTCCAGTGGGGCAGAGCGCCCTTACCCCACTAAGGCTGCGTTACTCTTTGAGGACGCCTGTTATCTCAGAGGCTCCGTTTTAGATCAACTACGCATGGCCATCCATCCCTCGGCACAGGTCGCTTGACACCTTGGATTTCTGATTTTTGGACAGGTTTTCTCCTGTGAGTCACTTCTTAGTCGTCGTACACTCTTCCCCCCGACCTTACCGGCATGGGAGACCCTACCAGGAACCGAAGTTCCCGCCGGCATTGCTCTCGGGATCATTAGGTACCATACATGGAACTGGAACGGGGGATGTCACACCCAGTAGTTTATTAAAGCGAACGTTTGGGCTGACATAATTAACTGGGGGTGAATAACCTGAATTTTTTACACAATATTTTAATAACTGAAGTAAGAATTGTTTTTCCTGTTACTGTTAACTTCGCTGACCTTAATAGTCACATATGGTCTCACAAGATGGAGCAGCACCACCTTATGCAGCAAAAGTACCGGCCTCTCGCAATCAAAGGTAGACGTCCCGTAAGGCAAATTAATCAAATCAGCACTAAGATGTTGCAGAAACTTGTTGAAGAACTTCAACACCGTCTATTTTTTTACATGAAATGAAGTGTGCTCAGTTTGAGCATATCACTTAGAGTATAAATATTGTTAATATTGTTAATTAATTCAAACTTTACCTTTTTCTTTCCCACCATTTATTATTTTACAAAATTAAACAATTGAAAATTGTTTTTTTTATTAACAACGTCCAAAAATCAAAATGTCCTATATGGTTAAATAGAGAATTGGGAACACTTTTCAACGCTCTACCCCTTTTAATTTAATTTTTTCAGGGTGCTTAATACTGTTAAGTATTCTGCTTCAGAATTTTTAATTTACGTTCACAATAACGTAAAAAATTAATATATTCATTATCTTATGCCCTCACTGTATATGGTGTTATTAATGTTGATACGTACTTTTGACGGTGGAGATAATAAATCACTTACCAAAATTTTCATTTATTACACTAAAATTAAATGCGAAATTACATACAAGAATAGAATAGATGCAATTTTTCATACTATCGCTTGGCATACACATTTTTTAAATGAAGAATTATTAATTTATTCTAGAAGAAATATTCATTGAGTTTTTTGATTTAGATAAAAATAAATATTTTCGAAACAGAACGATACACCATTCTTATTTGGAAAACGGAAGAAGTATTATTTTTGACGATATTTTAATGATAGCACCTATTAATATACATTATGTTTGACTTACTAACAACTAAAGAATAAAATAATTATTAATTATACAAAACATTATTTTTCATATAAGTTCTACATCACGTATAAATCAGTATATAAATCAGAATCAATTGCTAATTATTAAACGGATAGAGAAAATCAAAAAAGGTGATATGCACTGAAGCGTAAATTCCTTCGAAATTTAAATCCACAACAAAATGTCATTAGAAAATTTAGAAATGTACTGAAAAGAATGATCAAGTTTACTTAGGGCGATTTATTTAGAGAAATTTGGTGAGAAATATTAAACTAAGAAAAGTAAATATAATTTAGTTTATTTATTTTCGGACATATATAAAAAATTTAATTAAAAATAAATGCATGTACTGATAAAACCATTGTTCTAAAAAATGGACATCATTTGCTATAAGTACCTGCATAGTAAAATGAATTAATATCTAGAGTTGGAACATATTAATACATAAATACTGTCAAACGGTATCCGCATAACTCTTTGTAATTACAATAGAAAAATATCATTGAAATAGATTTTCCACGATAAAGTTAAAATTATTTTAATTGATGGAGACAAACGTAAAGCTTTTAGTTAAGGTCTAGAGATTTCTAATTATATGTAGTGATAAAAAGTACAATAAGAGTAACTAAAATATTACAATTTTTTTTTGGAAATATTTACCTTACAAACCCTAGTTGACTCATATCCTACGAGCAAGTGATTTTGATGAAATGTATGTATTTTGCACTTAATAAATGCAATTAGTTTGGTTATGGCACCGTTTTCTTTTCATCGTAGTTAATTCACACAAATACAATTGTTTTTAGAAAAGGAGACCGCAATAATTGTGAAAACTAAATGTGTATTAGCTTATGAAACACCTCACACAAAACCAATAAAATGATGTTGAACAAACGACTGAAGAAGATCATGTAATGAATTGTATTTACAATCAAACAAATACTAGAGAAAAAGCAGAGGATTTAGGTTGGAAACTTATTTCTAGATTTTGAGAAATATTTCGACCGATAAAATAGAAATAATATTCGAAAAATATTGACACGCAAGGATTATTCTTTCCATCGTGAGTGTACTTATATCTAGCTGCAACAGATTCGGAATAAATTTGATATTAATACTAATAAAATGCATAATAAAATTAAAATTAAAAATATCTTCTTTTCATTTTATTTTCGGTACAAAGAACAAGCTGAATTTGTGTCAGTAGCAGAATACACCGTAGCGTAATTTTCATTTTCAGCATATAATTATATACCAGATATTCCCAATCTTTGTTAGAACTCTTTTTTGTAAAAAAAAACACACGCATCGACTACTTTTCAGGCAAAACCGAGACGAGTCTATAAAATTCCCTTCTTAAGTGGTATTAACCAAATTCATGTAGCTCTCAGATTTTGATTACAACATTTATATTTTATTAGTGAGTTTCATGAGATTGAATTAAGAATCACCAGGATAGGAAAATCTTAAGCTTTCAAATGTTTCAAAGATGTTTCGCCTTATTAGGGCTTTATCAATAGTACATGTTAAACTAAAGTTAAATTTCAAAAGTAACATTCAGGTAAACAATATTACAAGATGTGCTAATAGTAAAATTATAATTGTGGGTTTTTTCCCAGGCACTCAGTACCCGGAAGACATCAGTTTATCTTTAATGGAGGTGCTAATAAAATTCAGCTGGTCCTTTGTCGTATACATGGGTTTTTGTTTGAACGATTTTTTAATTTCCAGTTATTCTAGTAAATATAATCTTTTACCTTTGGGTCAATTGTGAATAAGGTTTACATTAAGGTCAGTGAAACGGTTGTTTTCTATGCAATGTATAGACATGCCCGGACATTTTCTATTATTCAAGATATCATATCAGTGTCTTTTTAATCTAAAGTTTATTTCACGGGTAGTTAAACCCACATATACGGCTTCACAATCTGTGCATTTGATTCTATACACTCCCAATTTGTCCTATTTATCAATTTTGCCTGTGTTAAATTATTTATTTATGTAATTATTTATTGAATTAAGAATACAAGTTTTTAAATAATTGGTACCATATTACTCATTAGCAATCTTAAATCGTAACCACGGTGCGAATTATTCTCTCAGATAAATATTATGAGGAGAATACAAAAATTATTATTGCGAAATTTACCTAAGTTGGCACTGGTTTCATTTCAATAAGACATCGATTGCTGGGAGGACAAAAAAAATTAATCTCGAAATAGTTCGGCAACTGTAGAATTAATAATGGATTGTACGAGAGGATTCGATGTTGATTTTAAAAGGAGCGGCCCATCATCGCAGCAGTGAGTTAGTGCGGCGAAGAGCTTATGTTGAATTATTATTGTGAAATTCGAATCAGTTGTTGTGTATATTTGATGTAAATAAAAGTTTCTAGAAAGTGAGAGTGAATATTATTTTTTTAAATTTTAATTGAACTCACGGAGTTTATAACAATATATAATGGTGCTCATAATAAAACCAAAAAACTTGACAACCATTTTTTAATATGATTGCTAATTTTTCATTTTTTGACTTTTCGTGCAGTAATACTTTTGTAGTTTGTCCTTTGATAAAGGATTTAGTATCTACTCTATATTGATCATGTTGGTAGCATCCTGAAATGTCATCATCTCTGAGTTCCACAAGAGTTAGAAATTGATAAAATGATCTTTAACACAAATTTTGTGTGCACTATGCAGGTCATGACACAAATATAATAATAATATGATAACATTGGAGCAGGTGAAAATTACCCAGCATTTGCTGACGTAGTGAGCTGTCCGAGATTAGGTCGGTATAATAATAATAATAAATCCCGTATGGTGGCCGGGGTAGAATAACATCATCCTATCCACTGCCTTTCGCATAAGGCGACTAAAGGTGCAGCTATCCGGTGACCTCCTACCAATCTTCCTTCCTTTCCCACAACCGCACAAGATGGTCTGGTTTAAATCATTTCATTTGGAAACTGACAATCCTGAGGGTCCGAGTTACCTGGGTCAGCTACAGCCCAGGAACCACAACTCTCACAACTACAGTCAGAGCAACAATGTGACCATCACCAACGCAGTCAAACAAAAACTGCGGCCTCAGAAAGTATAACAAAGCTTTCCACAAAAATTTACCATAACTTCAGCGCCAGCTGTATTAATGAGGAGGAGGCTGAATATCAGAAATGTGATAAGATGCAAAACTAACCAGTTACAACATAAGACACATCCCATATACGGAAGCATTTCCATAACCGGAAAGCACCAGGACCTGATAGTGTGCAAAATTAGTAGATAAAGAAGCTGTTCCATACCCATGAAACATAACAGTCCTTATAAATGACTTAATTATCCATTCGCCCAAAATGCCTAGTTTTCTTAAGCTACGTACAGCACCGAGCAAAGTATCGACTAATCAGTTGCCTTCCAACCTTATACAAATTTATAACCTCGTGCACTGAATATCGCCTTTTGAGATATTGCGAGCTGATTAATATAATTACTGAACAGCAATAGGGATGTTGTCTGTCATCAAGACCATACCCAGCGACGAAATCTCTACATAGCATATGTATACTATAATAATTTATATTTAAAACAGAACCGACTTCAGTTGACTTAAAATAAATACCGTTTAGAAACTGTGTGCAATCAATCACCATTTTAACACATGTCTTTTTTTCTGATTTAAGGTATAACTCAATTGAAAATTTTAGCGTATTCTTATCTCTCTCTCTTTCTTCCATTCTCTTTCTCCCTCTCTAATTTGTATTCTTTGTCTATATTTTCCAAATGTATTGTAACTTTTTTATTTGTTTTAATATATATATATATATATATATATATATATATATATATATATATATATTATATTTGATTGTTATATTATAAATTTTTCAAATTCTATAATAATTTGTAATTTTTTTATTACCTCAGGGTCTTTTTCGCTTGGGTTCAAGTTCCAGATATTAAATAAATAAATAATTTTTATACTTATCTTATAAGTCTCTCTTTTTTCTCAGTTACACTGACACTTTTTAAAATTTTGAAATTGTATTTTTCACTTTATTTGTCTGTTTTAAGATTTTAAATTACTAATAAATAAACTTTCAAATTTTTCAATTAACTTACAATTTATTTATAATGGTCCACAATACAATTTTGATATAATCTTGCCTTTAAAACAAAATAAATTTCCTGGGTACTTAAATATTATTAAATTTCTATCAACTTGTTACAAAAATATTTCAATCCTTTAAACATAAATATTCATTATACTAAATTTTAAAACCCTTTATTTCTATCACTGATTGATTATTTAGATTTTAATAATCTGTTTATTAAATAATGTTTCAAAAACTCACAGTTGCCTGGCTTGAATTCCCTTTTCCTTACTTTTGGTTTTGAATACTACTTCCTGATTTCTGTTTTTGTAAAACCAAATTATTCTGCTGTTTAATTGACTTTTTTGACTGCGGTACCAATACTTATATTCTTCCAACAAAAAATGATTTTTATCTCCATTCAATGGATACCAAATAATTCCTTTTATGGAATATTTATTTTATAAATTCAAATTGTTTATCCAAATAATTCAAAAAAATTTTTTACTTCAAACTCAATTTCTTGTCAAACTGACATGGAACACTTATTTCAATGATTCCATAGATCAATTATCTTGTTGTCATGGAAACGTGATTTTACAAGAATGAAATTTTGAACTGCTCTCGTCGACACTTGGGAAACAAAGAGGACCTTTCAATGTCAGATTTTCTATTTATGTAATATATTTTGCCACATGCTATTTCCATTTCCGTTTTTATTTATTTTATTACTTTCCAAATATGTTCCTTCTAAATCATATGCAAAAATCTAAACAAATTTTAATTTGAATTTCATTACCGTTTACTCTCATAAATTTTATCTAAATCACTTAATTCATGTTTTCAAAAATTTTGATTTGACACTTGTAACCTGTTGGTCACCAGTCATTTAACAGGTAGTTTAAAAAAAATTGGTTTTTACTGAAATTAAGACTTAATATCTTTTGAACTATTGAATTTTCATAAACTTATGCTCTAAGCTCTTTCTAACGATATAAATCTCTTTACTGTTCCATCATTCCTTAACATTTATAACGGTTTTTACACTCTGACGTTTCAATTCTCTATTTATTTAACAAATTTATGTATTTAAAACTTAATTTTGATCTAAAATGTGTTATATTCAGTGGTGTCATTGCCTAATATGTGATCTATACCTGTTTTACAAACTATACTGTGATTTTCATAAGTGAATTTAACCTTTTCGTTGTTTGACCTAAATGTGACTCCCTGCCTAGAGTTTTTTATGTAAGTATCCAAATTCTATTACAATCTGCATAATAGATTATCTAACTTTATATGCCACCTTTTATCCTTTCAACAATTTGCTTTTGAAACATTCCTTTTACATAGTTTATATTTTTAGGTTAACTTTATCTGATATGATTTCTGCAATTTCCTTTTTGTTAGATATGTATGAATTTTATTTACATTTCCCCAATCATTTACTTATTCAAATTACTAAACTTTTGTATTATCTCTTGTCTGTTTAAATCCATTACAATATATATATATATATATATATATATATATATATATATATATATTATTTATAAGTTATTGGTTTATCATTTAATCACCCTGTATAACTGTAATTCTTTTCCAATTTATGTTTCAACCAACCTGTATATTCAACTACTTCAGACAATTTTTAAAGCCTTTGGTATAACTGTAATTATTTTCCGTCTGATAATGCAAATATCCGCTCTGTATAACACTAGTTTTGCTGGACTATTATTTCAACCACCTTGTATACGCAACTACTTATGTGCCACCTAATACAATATTTTTAGAAACACCCTGTATAACTAATTCAATTCCAACTTGTATTTCAACTATCTTATGTATACAACGGCTTATGTACCACCTAATACTACATGCAAGCACGCACACACCTACAACCGTATACCACATAGAAGAGTTCGCCGACATATCTAACAAATTTTCTGCCATTTCACGCGTCTATAACTTCTCCTCTAACAGAAAGTGACTGTCAAATGCATCAAATCAAATTGAAAACCATTAAAAACACCCTGTGCGATATACTTTCATGGCATATCATGACATTTAAACAAGATATTTATGATAAAAATTTGACATTTACCATGACGTTTACAGTTTGTTTGCATATATTTTTCCTATTTTCAGAAAAACGGTGTGTTTCGCGTTATAGAAAAATATACGGAATCAAGCTGGAACATATCTTTGTATATTACAAATTATAATATTCAAATTGCGTGAGCTCTTTTAGAGAAAACAGTGAAGATTTATTGAAAATCGCTGAAATCTAGTCCCTTATTTACTTTTTTTCTGATTTTCTAGAAAATCGTAAATCTCATGTTATAGACAATTATATGGGACCTTTCTGTAATGTTCCTTAATATAATGCAGTTTAAATCATCAAATTTGCCCAAGCCGTTTTTGAATAATCACCCCACATACATAAAAAAAGTTGCATACGAATTAATAACCTCCTCCTTTCTGGAAGTCGGTTAAAAAGCCCTTTGATCCAGATTCACATGATTCCATGTACTGAAACTCTATAAAATATATAAACAACAACTTGGAAGTGTCCGAACTGTTTACCACCTTATAAGGTCTTTCGGACTGCAGCATTATCGATCCCATCTAGTGCTACCTCTGACCGCTGAGCATCGACGGTAACGATTACAGTGGTGCAGAGAACGACAACATTGCAATGTGGAATAACACCAGCTTGACTTCTCTGATGAATCTCAATTCTGCTTATGTAGACATGATTGCCGAAGAAGGGTTAGATGTCGTCGAGAAGAAAGAGGTCAACCTCAATTTGATGTTTAGCGTTGGTACACCGAATAGTAGGCGTTATGATATGGGATGCTATTGCACATGAAAGTAGGTCACTTTTAGTATTTGTTCGAGATAACATGACATCGCAACTATATCTTCAGAAAGTAGTGGAGCCGTATGCACTCCTTTACTTTAATCGGCTCATGGATTTTCAACAAGATGTTGCTCAAGTTCGAACTCTTCTGAAGCCCTCATGTGAATCTGTTAATATGGTCGCCCAGATCCTCAGATCTTTCGCACATAGAACATGTTTAAAATATGATGGGTAAAACGCTCGGAAATTTACCCCAGCCCCCACAGAGTTTGAAGGTTTTAAGTCATGAAGTACAGGTACCTTGTGATAGTATTCCTTAAAAAGGAATATACCACCTTAGTGTATCAATGCCAAGACAGGTAGTATACACAACCACGGTAGCCAACACATTATTAACAAACTTAATTAGAATAAAATTAACTTCCTTAGTATTTTTTATTCAAATTATAATCATTTACTTCTTACTATAACATCTATGTTTTACCAAAACAATATTAAATTTAAATATTTCTATTGCGATTTCTTTGTCAGTAAGTATATTTATAATAAACAATCACATAATCTATTATATACCCAATAAGTTGATGTTTATTTTAAGGGTAAAAACATTTGAGAAATTTGCAGCATTAGAAAATAAATGTGATCAATTGTATCTACATCAGATTATTAAATAGAATATAATCTTATTCTTTTTGGATGGACAAAGGTATTACCGACTGTAACTTACAAAGTACTTGTTAAATTCTTACAAGTTACAAATCAGGATATAAATCACAAGAAGGGAATTTAACCATAGGTCCTTTACTTATTTAGTAGATTGATGTTTTTACATTAGGAATTTATATTCAACAGATACTGTAAACCATAATTTATATTTAAAAAAGAACGGACTTCAACTGGCTTAAAATAATAACTGTTTAGAAACCGTGTGCAATAAATCACTATTTTCTGACATATAGTCTTTATTATCTGATTTAAAGTACAATTCTATTGATTATTTTAGCGTATTCTTATCTACCTCTCTCTCTCTCTCTCTCTCTCTCTCTCTCTCTCTCTTTCTCTCCTTTTGCCTCTAATTTGTATTTTTTTCTATATTTTTCACATATTTTTAGGGTTCCGTATATACAATATACGGATACCCTTATAATATCAATCCGGATTTCTGCCTCTGTCACATCACGGCAATTTTCTCCTAAACTACTGGACGGAAGAGGTTGAAATTTGGTATCAGTGTATAGTTTGGTTACCCGATCAGGAGTACATAGCGTAAAAAAAAATTTAATTTTAGGGGTACTTCTGGGGGGAAAAACTAAAAAAATCGACCTTCCCCCCCTGATCCCCGAAACTACTGAGCCTAAAATTTTCAAAAAAATAGGAAATATAGAACGTTGCCCGAACTTTACAGCAAAAATAAGGAGAAACCATTAATATTAATTTTGGGGGGCAAATTATAGAATTAAATAAAAATTAAAAAAAATTCAATCGCATCATGTAATATATCAAATCACATGTCTCATTCTGAGGAACACAAATATATTTTTTTCATATTAAAAAAAATTATTTAAAAAGATATTAACGAAAATATACCAAAATTTACGCATCTCCCCCCCCTTCTTATCTCGGAAACTATAAAACATAAAGTTTTGAAAAAAATTAGAGGAATATGTTCTGACCTGAAGTTTACTGGAAAAATAAGGAGATACCTCTACTTATAATTTTGGGGGGCACATTACCGAATTAAATTGAAAATATAAATTAAAATTGTTTATAACCCATCGTGTTATATATCAAATGAAAGGGCTCATTACGATGAAAACAAATATATTTTTTTCATATTTTTAAAATAAATTAATTAATAGATATTAACAAAAATATAAAAAAAATTACCCATCGCCCCCTATCTCCGAAACCACAAGCGGAAAATTTTTGAAAAAAATGGAAGTATAGCCCCTCACCTGAACTTAACTGGAAAAATAAGGAGAAACCCCTAATATTCATGTTGGGGGGCAAATTATAGAATTAAATGCAAAATAAAAAATTATAATTGTTTGTAACGGGTCATGTAATATATCAAATCACAGGGCTCATTATGACGAATACAAATATATTTTTTTAATTTTTTTTAAATAAATATTTTAAAATATATTAAAAAAATATTTCAAAAAATTACATATTCCCTCCGTTATTCCCCAAACTATAAAACCTAAATTGTTTTGTTTATAAGAAAAATATGAAAAAATCCCTAATTCTATTATTTTGGCCCCAAATAATAGAATTCAATGGAAAATAAATTATTAGACAACCCCCATAGTAATTTTAGGGACAAATTATACAATTAAATGGAAAATAAAGATTCAATTTTCAAACGCATAATGAAATATATCAGATAAAAGGATCATTATATGAATTACAAATATATTATATTTTTAAATCATTTGTTTAAAAGATATTAACAAAAATATTAAACATCGACTTAATTCCCAGTTTAGCAACTACTATTTTTTAATAATTTGAATAACAGATTTAATAATTTATAATTTAAAACTTATTTTGCCCTTTATCTTCCAATCTACAGAGCCTTAAAACTCAGAGAGTAGATTATAAAAGGCTTCTCTGAAAGTTTATTAGAAAATAAAACTCTAATGTTAATTTTTGGGGGCCAAATTAGAAAATTAAATACATATGTATTCTGATAAAAATCAAGCGAATCCTGAAGCAGAAATAATAAAAAGTCTATGTGTGGAAAATCAAAGTGTATATTTTTTATAAGTTTAAAACGCTTCCTTTAAAAGATATAAGGGTAAATATAAGAAAATGCACTCATTTTCTGCTTGTCTGAAACTGGAATATTAGAATCTTGAAGGTGATATGGAACCCTAAGTATGCGAGTCCAACTCGCACTTTACCAAATTATTTAATTTTTTAATTTGTTTTATTATTTGGCCACTTTCTATAAGTGTAACTCTAATTCACCATATATTGCAACCACCCTCTATATGTTTCTGTGTATTAGTCACCCAATATAAATTATTGATCTATCATTGTCTGAACCACCCGGTACAACTATAATTCAACTCCACACGATGTTGCAACCGCCCTGTATAAGTACTAATCCTCTTCACCCTAGTGATTGATTCAATTTTTCTATTGCTTAAATCCCCTGTATACCTATAATTTTACTTCGCCCCATATGTCAAGTATAAGCAACTACTTATGTTCCACACTATATAACAGTTTTTAACCACTCAGTATGTATAACTGTAATTCCCACTCCACCTTATATTTCAACCATGGGGTATATGCAACTTCTTTTATCATTTACTGAACCCTTCGCCCCATAACTCAAATATTATTACTGAAACTGGTTATTTAACCATTTTTAACGTTTGTTGATTCACCCTGTATAACTATACTTTTACTTCATTCTTATTTTAACCACATTGTATACAAAACTACTTATGTACCACCCAATACAATATTTTTGAACTACCCTGTATAACTTTAATTATATTCCACCTTATATTTTAACCACCCTATATATGCAACTGCTTATGTGCTAGCCAATATCACATTCATTTGTAAGATTCTTTGAACACAACTGTATAATTGTAATTTTACTTCGCCTTATATTTAAACTGTGCATATTACATGCTTGAATTTTGTTGCACGCACACACACACACACCTACCACCGTATACCGCATGGAAAAGATCGCTCACATAACAATTTTTCTTTTAGATACATTTCACTAGATAATATTTATGATGGACATTTGACAGTTATATTGATGTGTATCGTTTTTCGCACATATTTTTTCGATTTTCAGACAAACAGTATGTTTTACGCTATAGAAAATTATACGAAATCAAGCTGGAACATCCATACATAAAAAAAGATGCCGACGAATTGACAACTTCCTCTTTCTTGGAAGACGGTTAAAAAGACAAAACATGTAGACTGTAACTATATAGTATTCATTTTACATGGTGTAAACGAATAAGTGCGAAAGATTTCAAGATATGCTTCCGCGAGTCATATGTCGTCCGCAAACGATTCGTTACCATTGTACACGGTGTTGAAATCTGATTATTTCAGTTTTTTCTGCTGGCTACTAAAGTTTTCGGGATATTTAGTTCAATTTTGAAGCATTAATGCCTCTATGAAGTCTTGATAATAAGATCACAGAAGCGGTCATAAAAATCTACAGGGTGGTACTTCTTCTGAGGTCACGTATTCTTTCTGCCCCTACAACATTTTCAGTACGCCCCTGGCAATTCACAAAAATGGTAAAAGAATCTCTTATGAATTTGCAATCTTTATTATTTATTGCTTTTTGTGTAAAAAAATAATCAATTTTATGTCTACTGTAAAAACAATCCTTCTGTGATGCAATATGCTATTGTTATTTCAAATTCATTAAAAAATAAGTTTACCTAACATTGAAAACGAAGAGATCAATTTAAGTGCTCAAAATGGCCACCTTCAGACGGTTAGGAAAATCACGAGGTAACAGTGGCTGGACTCTATGTATCATATGGGATATAACAGCTGTTCCTTTGAGATGGTAAATACCGTCTTATGATCAACATGTAGCTGTGAAGCTTCTTCTAGTTCTGGTGTTCTAATATGGCGGTGGCGACAATCATATTTTCTAGGTTTGAAGCTACCTGTTTCTCATAGTCGTTGAGGAAGCCGTGCAATTTAGGTATGATGAGGAGCTACATGTTGAGGACACAATGTAGCATATCTTCTCGACGTTACTAAGGAATTACCATTAGAGAGACCATAGACGAAATGGATGTTAATCAGTTCTGCGATCTTTACTATTTGTTTGAGCAATGGATTTTTGGGCAATGGTGTGTATACTGTTAGTTTTTCTTTACCTCTTGTTTGTACTTGTGATTTTCCTTTTACAAGTATGTATTTCTATTTTAATATGTGAATGTCAATACATTGTAGGCATATAAGTATCTAAGATCGAGGAGGTTTGCTTCTAGGTATAGTTGGTTAGTGTTATGCAATACACTTTTTCTGTAACTTATCTTTATTATCCTGTTTTGTAGCCTCCACAATTTTTTTAAATGGTTTTTAGTAGGTCCACCCCAAGCATCTTCTAGAACCTGCAGCCGTTGTTTATGTGGAACTGTGTGAAAGGCCTTGGTAAGATCTAAGAATACCCATGTACAAGGTTTATTTTGATCAACAGCTTTGTAAATTTTTTATTAATGAAGCGATGGCGTCTGTTAAAACTTTTGCAAAAATCAATTTATTTTGATTTTTAGGAGTTTTTCATTAATCTTTGTTAATATGGTTATTAGAGAAATAAGTTTCTAATTTGTTATGTGTTTTTTGCTGCCATTTTTATGAACTGGGACAACTATTATTTTTTTGAATTCTTTTGGGTAATCCCCTTTATGGAAGATATTAGCTACTACGTTAGTACTTAATGGAGTGACTTCATTATCCACTGTTTTGATTGTTTTAGTTTGTATTTCGTCTACACCTGGGCTTCTTATATTTTTTAATGTTTTAATAACCTTTATAAACTTAATACTTCCTATTCTGTTACTTCCGTTAAAAAAATATTTTTTTAACTTCTATATATCATTTGAAGGAACTGATCTTTTTGATAAATATATTCGGCTAGTTTACCCCCTATGTTTATAAAGAAGTTGTTAGTTCACTTTCAAATCTTTGTATGGATTGTATCCTTCTCTGTTTGTATTTCACAAATTTCACTATTATTTCCCTTATTGTTAATTTGATTGAGAAATTTCCAGAGGTTTTTTGCATTTGATTCATTTTCGTGATTAATTCTTTTATATAATCTTTTTCGAGTTCTTTATTAGTTTGCTTATGATTTTTCTATAATTAAGATATTCCTTCTTCTTTTCTTGATTGAGCGGATCTTCTTTGTGTTCGGTATATATAATTTTTTATGTTTTTTCGAATCTAACAGCCCCTCGATAATCCAGTGTTTTCTGGCTATGTCTTGCTTCCCGGTTTAGTAGAAGTTGTGTTGATTTCTAATAAGTTTTTTAGTGTACTTATCATGTAATATGTTTTTTTGTTTATATCTCTCGAGTCGAAGAAATATTCCCAATTGTGATTCATAATATCTTGTTTTAAGTTTTTGTTGTTAATTTTCTTACAAAAATGTTTTGTTCCATATTTTTTTTTCGGTTCGCATCAAATGAAATAAAGACCATTGATCGTTTATGATCTGTAACGTTTGTGTAAAAATACTATACCTGTACACGACTCTACAACTTTAATACTCCTTGTAGAGATAAGTATATAGTCTAAGCAGCTTCTTGATTTACAAGAGTGTATTTGTTTATAAGCGATGTGAAATTGAATTCTTAGCAGGAGAGATAGAGCGGGATTTTGCTCGTCATTCTGTAAATGGAGAGAATGTATCGTATTAAGTTCAATTCCTGAACTACATCACGTTTCTAGGCAGGCGCCAGTGGAAGTGATAACCAAGGATAGTTACAGGGTGTGAAAATGGTAATTTTTTTCGTCATGCTCATCATCGAGTAAACGTTCCAACATTGGCTGCATACAAGATTGTGATATGTTTAAGCAAATTCCCGAGAGGCGTCAGCCTACAGCGTTACCATCAAGGTGGCGGACAGGGGTAAGCCTGTCAAAAATAAGGGGGAACTTCGTCATTAAGTAAAAAGAACGCCATTTGCACACAAATCAAATCAACATCCAAAAGGGCGTACATCTAAATGACATAAATAGATTTTTCATGACGTCATTAATGTGGTCTGTGTGACGTCATACACAATTTTTTAAATGCGAAGCCACATTTTTTATCAAGGATTCGGAAAGAGCGGAAAATTTCATATCCGAATATGACTTTGAACATGACCTTGAACTTGATCTTCCGGGTGATTCCAAGATCAAAGTTTTTTTTGAAAAATCAACTAATTATAGCTAAATTAGGTAGACGGGGGCTTTCGACATCGCAGATTTAGAATCTGAAATCAGTTTTTCAAAATTTACAATCCAAGATGGCGGTCCAATTTTTTGAAAAAGTTCATCCAAATGATGCACAATCAATTAACGGTAATTGATGTTTTTAATCCTGATCCGAAAGATGACTGATTCAAAGAGGTTATTCCAAATTAAAAACAAATTTGACGTTGAACTTGGCCACTACTTGTTTTGAAAATTTTCAAAAACTGATTTCATATTCGTAATCACCGACGTCGAAAACCCCCGAATAACAAATTGGGAGTAGGTTGATTGATTTTTTTCAAATTGTCAATTTTCAAAATCTGATTACTAATCTGAAATCAGATTTTCGCCGTCCAAGAGAGCGGACCAGTTTTACAAACAAAAACTGATTTCAGATTCGAAATCAGCGACGTCGAAAACACCTAATTCGGTTGATTTTTCAAACAAACTTTGATCTTGGAATGACCCTGAAGGTCAAGTTCCAGGTCATGGTCAAAGTCATATTCGGACCTGAAATTTTCAGCTCTTTCCAAATCAGTAATGAAAAATGTCGTTTCGGATTTAAAAAACCTGTGTATGACGTCATACATACTGAAATATATATGTCATTTAGCTGTACGTCCTTTTGTATTATGATTTCTTTTGTGTAACTAAAATAATGGTACAAATGGCGTTCTTTTTACTTAATGACGAAGTTCACCCCTATTTTTGACAAGTTTACCTCCGTCCGCCTCTCGGGAATTTGCTTAAATGCATCACAATCTTGTATGCAGCCAATTTTCGAACATTGACTCGATGATGAGCATGACCAAAAAAAATTACCACTTTCACACCCTGTAACTATCCTCGGTTATCACCTCCACTGGCGCCTGCCTAGAAACGTCATGTAGTTCCGGAATTGAACTTAATACGATACATTATGTTCATTTTCTCGATGACGAGCAAAAACCGGCTCTATCTCTTAGACTATCTGGGAGTATATCCATATTCATATTATTCATACATTAAGTCAGTGTTTGCAATGATGTTAATATTACTATCCCCTACTATTATATGATTATCCCAATTTGTTTTTTGTTTGTAATTTTAGATATTCATATAGGTCACTGACAAAGTCTTCTTGTTTAATAGTTGGTGATATATATATTGATGAAATTATGAGATCATTGTTATTTTTAACCGACTTCCAAAAAGGAGGAGGTTATCAATTCGTCTACAACTTTTTTCTATGTATGACGAGCGATTATTCAAAAACGGCTTGGGTAATTTTGATGATTTAAACTACATTATTTTAAGGAATATTACAGAAAGGTCCCATAAAATTGTTTATATCATGAGATTTACGGTTTTCTAGAAAATCAGAAAAAAAAGTAAATAAGGGACTAGATTTCAGCGATTTTCAATGAATCTTCACTGTTTTCTCTAAAACTGCTCACGAAATTTGAATATTAAAAATTGTATTATTCAAAGATATGTTTCACCTTGATTCCGTCCATTTAATATTTGCACAAAAACTGTAAACATCATGGTAAATGTAAAATTTTCATCATAAATATCTAATTTTGATGCTTTTGAAATCAGTTTATTTCAGACAGGAAGTTAAGTTACAGTCGCGTTAAATGGCAGAAAATATTCCATTAGATTATACGAAAATTTGTTATTGCGACGATCTCTTCTGTGTGGAATACGGTTGAAGGTGTGTGCGTGCGTACATGTATTATTAGGCAGTTGTATACATAGGATGGTTGAAATATAAGTTGGAATTGAAATAATTATACAGGGTGGTTCTAAAAATATTTCATTGAGTAGCACATAAGTAGTTGCGTATACAAGGTGGTTGAAATAATAGTGGAGAAAAACTATAGTTATACAGAGTGGATATTTGTGTTATAGAACAGAGAATAATTACAGTTATACAAAAAGCTTTAAAAATTGACAGAAGCAGTAGAGTATACATTATATAAAGTGGAGTATAATTATAGTTGTTCAGGGAGGTTTAGAAAAGTTATATAGTTTGGAACATAAGTAGTTGCTTAGACATGGTGTTTAAATTAAGGGTTGTGTAAAATTATTATTATTGAGGGTTTATCAAAAATTTGTTATATAAGCATAAGCAGTTAGGATATTTGAATTATAGGACGTAGGATGGGGTATAATTATAGACATCAGTTAAAAAAAATTAGAAGCAGTTGCATATACCGGGTGATTGAAATAAATGGTAGAGTAAATTTGTAGTCATAAAATGTGGTTTCAAAAAGGTGAATTTTGTTATATAGGGTAGACCATGAGCAGTTGCATAAATAGAATACTAGACTATTGGGCGAAGTAAAATCATTGGTATACAGGAATAATCTAAATAATAGAAAACTAGAGAGAGTCAATAGTGTGGAGAGGATTTGTGCGTATACAGGGTGGTTTTAAAGATATCAGGACCGTTGTACTATTGTGCTGAGTGGAAGTATAGTAGTATAGGGTGATTCCGAAAATGAAAGACCAATAAGTTATATAGGAGTGACCAGTACACAGAAGCAAATAGAGTGTAGATGCAATATAGAGTGAATTAGTTACATTTATAGAAACTGGTCCAAATAATAAAACAAATAAAAAAGTTAAAATATATTTGGAAAATATAGACAAAGAACAAAAATTAGAGAGGGAGAAGGAGAGAGGGAGAATAAGAGAGAGAGAGAGAGATAAGAATACGCTAAAATTTTTAATTGAATTGTACCTTAATGAAATCAGATATGTCTGAAAATAGTGATTGATTGCACATGGTTTCCAACTGTTTTGATTTTAAGACAACTGAAATCGGTTCTTTTTAAATATAAATTATTTAAGTGAATTTTTGTTTGAATGACTTTAGATCTATCTATCTGAAAAGCATTATTCTCCTAAGACAAATTATCCTTGACATATATAATTACTCTATCATTTCTATTGACATCTCCATGGTTAAAATATAGTTTATCTCCCTATGAAATAAACAATTGTGTATCTATATATTATAAAAATTTCAGACAATTATATGGAAATCAAACGACAACTGAAATATGAATATTTAAAATTCTGCTCAATTTTGTTTATACCTCAAATATTTTGATTGAATATTTTCAATTGGTTAATATTATTTTTGGTTCCATAATAGTTTAATGCGTTTATTGAGTAGAGTTTGATTGTCTTACATTATCTATAGTTAACATCTTGTCTTGATCCATACAGTAGTAACTTATTGTATATGCACACAATAAGATTTTATAAGTAAAGAAAAATAATAAATAAAATTAATAAGACATATCCGATATAATAATAAAAATTATAATATACGAAACTCGTGTGGTGCCCGGGTTAGAATAGGACCATGGTATCTACCGCTTGCCGTAAGAGGCGACTAAAGGGGCGGCTGTCCGCTGATCTACTACCTAGCCTTCCTCTATTCCCGAAAACCCGCACGGGATGATCTGGTTCAAATCATTTCATCTGGGAAGTGACAACCCCACGGTTCCGAGTTACCGGTTCACCAGGGTCAATTGGTGACACCACCCATGAAAATGGAGCTACGGAGTAGATGCCTCGGAAAAGAGCCGCTGCCTGGGAATCGCCAGAGCATGTCTGGAGCTGGACAGCATGCGGGACGTCGATGGCAGGGTGCTGAGGAAGCGAGCCCCTATCGTCCAAAGAGCTCCAGCTCAAGAACACCAAGAACCACAACAACACTCACCAATACGGTCACAGAATCAACGTGACCATCACCAACGTTGTCAAACGAGATCTCCACCAGCAGAAAGTGTTGCGCAGGATCAAAAGCCAGCACTCACACAAGCGGAACTGAAAAGACAGCGCATGAAATGGACTAGCACCATTAATGAATTTATAATGCGCACATTTTACAGATTTACGAACCTCGGTCAGGACAACACTGGATATCGTCAAATACTCCATCAAGAGTTCTGTCGTGACTACTCAGAGCTTCAAGTTACCGAACAGAGAGTTGCAGATCAATATCGTGTCATCTTGAGAAATATCCTTATTTCGCCTGAACAACCGGACACAATAAAGAACAAAGTGGAGCGCGAACTATTTGGTCGAAATACAATCGATCCAGAGCCTGAAATACATTTGGCACAAAGAGCGGACGAGACTCAAGAACTACAACACGAACAGCCAACAAACGCTGACCTGCTTGAGAAGATCCAATAAGAAATGGAAGAAGCTCTTATAGAGTATAGTGGAACAGATCCACTGACTAGACCAGCTCTTCCCAGACTAGGATCGTCTAAGAAACTGGGTATCGTCTTGCAGGCTATGAAAAAATTCATCTTGCCAAACCATGTTTTAGGTGCTAATACGTTAGACTCGCTTCACACAATAATCTAATGTGCTGTAACTTCTATGTGTAGAATTATTGGGATCGCAATAAGACGAAAGCAAGACCCTCCCCAATTAGGCAAACGCCTCGAATACCATCTTGGCAAAGAAGGCTTGAAGGGAAAATCAATTCTCTTCGGAAAGACGTTGGAAGACTGACCGAGTACCAACGAGGGGTCAGGAACAACAGAATAGAAAGACTTGTTAAGACTATCATGGATAATAACCGAATACACTCCCAGTGAGATGGAGAAAACATCACATCTCAGCAGTGTCTGGACTAGTCTACGACAAAAGCTCTCCGTCTACACAAGTCGATTGAGAAGGTACAAAACCAGTAACCAACGGAAACTAGACAACACACTTTTTCGACAATTAGAAAAAAGGTTTTATAGAAAACTTAAAAACATCAATAAGGCTGCATTTCAGAACTGTGATGGCTTGCAACAGCTACCATTTATAACGGAAGACTCATCCAACCTAATGAAGCACCTTCATAACTGGAAAGCACCAGGACCAGATGGTGTGCAACATTACTGGATAAAGAAACTCTACGCAACCCACGAAACATTAACAGTCCTTATAAATGACCCTAATTACCCACCCACACAAGATACCTAGTTTCCTTACGCACGGTGCTACATACCTCTTACCAAAGGACAACCTATGAACACAGGACCCAGCAAAGTACCGATCAATCACTTGCCTTCCAACCTTGTACAAACTCATAACATCGTGCATTAATCATCGCATTTTCAAACATTGTGAGCTGAACAACATAATTACACAACAACAAAAGGGATGTTCGGAAAATTCGATGGGCTGCAAAGAACAACTGATAATTGATTCCGATGTCTGCAATCAAGCACACGCCAAACGACGAAATCTCTACATGCCATATGTGGACTACAAAAAGGCATTTGATTCAGTTCCATGTGATTGGCTCATTAAGGCACTGAAACTCTATAAAGTGAATAATTGTATTATTAACTTTTTAGAATATGCCATGTCCACCTGGCAAACCAAAATTTTACTAAATGAAGCCAACTGTTCGATACAAACTGACCCCATTCCAATCAGAAGGGGTATATTCCAGGGAGACTCTCTTAGCCCGGTGGGGTTCTGCCTGGCCATGAACCCCCTCTCAAACACGCTGAACTCGACAAATTTTGGGTTCAGTCTCAAACACAACAACGTACAAGCACTAAAGATAAACTATTTGTTATACATGGACGACTTAAAGTTGATGGCAGATACGAAACAACAGCTGCATTATATGCTTAAAATACTAGAAGTGTTCTCTAGTGACATCCATATGAAATTTGGCCTAGACAAATGCCGAATTATTAATATAGTTAAAGGCAAAATACAGCAGGGGCACTTCGAAATGGGAGCTGGCACCTCAATTGAATCTATGGGAGAAAGTCATACTTATAAATACCTTGGAATAAAGCAGGCTCAACGTATTGATCTCTTGACTATGAAAAAGGACCTAACAGCAGAGTTTTATAGAAGGGTACGACGACTGTTGAAAAACAAACTAAACAGTAAACATCTGTTTCAGGCTATTAACACCTATGCATGTTCAGTGCTCAGTTACTCTTTCGCTATAGTTAATTGGTGCAAGACTGACATTGAAAAATTACAACGAAAAGTTCAAGTTTTACTAACAAAAACTCAAGATCACCATCCACAGAGCTCTGTTGAACGTACAACTTTGCCACGATATGAAGGAGGAAGAGGATTGGCAGATCTAAGCAAACTATTAGATCAACAAATTTCTATTTTGCGTAGTCATTTCCAGAAACTCGCAGACTTTTCTGATCTAGAGAGAGTCATGTGCCAGTTTGATGACTCAACACCATTGCGACTGTCACAACAACACGTCCAATTACACCACCAGACCACTGATTAGAAACTGCTGAAATGGAAAGAGAAGCCCCTTCATGGAAGACATATAAATGACATCAACCAAGATTATGTCGACAGTGCAGCGTCGAACTACTGGTTGATCTCTGGTTTATGTTTTCTGAAACGGAAGGCTTTATATTGGCAATCCAAGATCAAGTAATCCCAACCAAGAACTATCTAAAGTACATCGTTAAAGACCCTTCTATTAACAACGACAGATGCAGGTACGGTTGCCAAACATCTGAGTCTATCCAGCATATCACAGGAGGTTGTCAAGGGTTCGCTGCAACTGAATACAAAGAACGACACGATGCTGTGGCTAAAATACTGCACCAGGAACTAGCACTGAAACTTGAACTATCACAGTCGGTAAGATTACCAAACTATAAATACAAACCAGAATCTGTTTTAGAAAATAACAACTACAAGCTGTACTGGGACCGCACGATACTGACTGATCGGACTGTTGCCCACAATAGACCAGATATAGTTTTGGTAGATAAAGTCGCTCGGAAAACAACTTTAATTGACATAGCAATTCCTAACAACAATAATATAAATATCAAGCAGGCTGAGAAAATAACCAAATATAGGGATTTGGAATTTCAAATAAAGACTCAGTGGGACATGAAAAACACACGAACTGTCCCAATTATTATGTCAACGAGAGGACTAGTTCCAAAACATCTATTAAACAATTTAAAATACCTCCGTCTTGCCGAACATCTTTACCAACAAATGCAAAAAGTCGTCCCGTTAGGAACAGCCCGGACGGTCAGGAATTTTATGGTAAACTGCTGTCACGACTCTAACCACGGGCCTGAACACCTGGCAAGGGCTCCCACAGAGATAAACCTTTTTGATATCTAGGATATCTAGGGTTTAGTGAATTTCCGCCTAAAGGCAAGCTATGCATGCCTTAGGGAGTGTGCTGCCATACATTGTATAGTCAAGTCGGGGATGATACGAAAAATATGAAGAACCTCAATATTGGTCTGTCAGTAAAAATCAACGAGAGTAAATTAACAACAATTAAGTGAATAAGAGGAATAAATATGACAGCCGCCTACTAGAAAAACAGAAGGATTGTTTGTTTCCACGGTACACATTAAATTGATCATTTTTTACACAAAAACAGAGTTTCTTACACAATTTTTGTCAATTACCAGGGGCCTACTGTTCTAAAAAAAAATGTAGGGGCAGAAAGAACATGTGATCCCAGAGGAAGTACCAGCCTGTATTATGAAGACTTCAAAGAGACATTAATGCTCCAAAATTGAACAAAATATCTCAAAAACCGAGTAATGTCAGCAGCTTGTACATCGGTAAAGAACCGTTTCGGAAATATTTTCATAGGAACTTTTCGTCATAAAATAACTCGAGGAAGAATTGACAGAGTATTTCACAAAGGTTCTATTTAGTATTAAACTTTGAATGTCGATTAGTGTAAGAATATAAATGGAGTTGTAAATCCAAGCCAACTATTAACAAAACTGTCGAAAATAACTAAAAAAAAATGTATGAGTCTTACATAACTTTTTACGTTATATAACATGTGCTACTCTGGTTTGTGATATGCAAATTGTGAGCGTCATATTTAGGCTTGTGAAGGGAGGTTTTCGGTAGAAAATGTTATGTTTGGCGAAATCGATATTTCCAATGGTTTTCGAGTAAATTGAATTTGAAAACTACTCTGCTCTTTAAAGTATTAGGCCAAAAGTTACAAAAATATGTTTACCATGGCGAATAAAATACTGACATTTTTGCAACTCATAAAATGCGGTCTTATTCAAACACAAAAATGATAGATGTGCACTTTATGCACGGCCGTGCGGCTGGAAATGCATCCAAAGTGATGCGTCTTTATGCGGCAGCATTACCGAATATAAGACTTCCTTCTTGTCAGCTATCCATCATGGATTAAAAGAAAATGGTTCATTCCAACCAAGAGTAAATGATCGTTGCAGAGACAGATTTGTATGAACACCGGTGATGGAAGAGAATGTATTGACAATTGTGCAGGACAATCCAGGGGTTAGTGTAAGAAATGTTGCAGGTATGCGTAACATAAGTTTTTCGTAGTGAGGCGAATTCTTTGCGAACAACTACTTCATCCTATTCATATCCAACGTGTTCAAGTTTTCAATTCGAATGACTACGAACCACATCGGCAATTCTGTCAATGGTTTCTGCGAAAATTGGGCTGGGTTCTGAATTTTGCATCTCTTGTATACAGTGAAGGCAAGCCTCTGTAACTACGGTTATGACAATTTTCATAACGCTCATGAATGGGCTAATGGAAACCCACAGAGCATATTTCCGTTCAGACATCAGAATCGGTTTTTCGTCAACGTTTATGCAGGCATTTTAGGCGATCGGCTAATCGGACCATTCATGTTGTCTAATCCATTGAATGGTGAACCGGAAGGGACGTAAGGAACTAATTTAGATAGTATCGAGTAGATCAGAATAAAGAAATAGTAATTCTAGGGAATCAGAATTCCAGAATTGGTAAAGATAGCAGGTCCTATGGTGAAAAAACCGAAATAGTAACAGATCAAGTTTGATTGATGTGTGTCTACAACAAGGAATAACAAACGGATATTAAAAAAAGACTTCCGCTCATATACATGGACCCAAAGTATGAGAATAAACCAGAATAAGTATACACTACGTCAGAGTATAGAGAATGATACAACCAGAGGGTAGACCGATTACTGTCACCAAAATGTAGACAGGAAACAACTAAAGATCGATATATAATGTTAATCAATGGTGCATACTACGCAGCACAAAATCTGAGAAAATAAAAATATTTTGAGCAAAAAAATATGTATGCATGCGAAGAAAAAACCTAGCTGAGAGTTTAGATCTGGAAGGGAAAAAAATTGGAATAAGGAATCTGTATATCTGGGCACAGAAATAACATCAATAGAGCGAAGAGTCAATTAACGACAGCATAACTCAAGGTAAAAAAGTCCTAGGATAAATGAGAGATTATGACAGAAGAAAATAAAAAAAATGCAAAACTGAGTATATAGAACAGTTTATTACGGACGGTAATTATATATGGTTGCGAAGTTGAGCCAACGTCGAGAATACAGGAAAACAGCTTATATGTGATTGAACTAATTTTTTTAAGAACAGTAGTCAGGCTCGAAAATATAAGAAACGCAGACATGAGAAGACATATGAAAGTAAAAGAAATGCAACAACTGATATGGAATGGACACTTCCGACGAAAAAGCGAAGGAAGGATCTCTAAAGTAATCTTAGAGAGGACGCCCCCAGAAAAAAGAAAACCACTTACCACAGGATACAGGGATTACCAAAGCAATGTCAGACGGAAACCAAGCCCAAAATGATCGGCATGGCAATTTGGAAATATATAGCGATAGATAGGAAAATAAAAAAATATATTGGAATCAATACAAGCTGATTTCCTTCAAAAAGCCCTTAACCCATATTTTTTCGAAATAAAAAATTGTTTGTTGCTTTATTTCGTTGTCATTGGCATAAGTTTTGGCATGGAGTTCCTAGCATTTCTAGAGAAACAGTGAGGGCCGTGAAAATTGGTACTGTTCTCAGCAAGAAAATAAATACTACGAATCATTTTGCATAATTTCAGCTATGTGGTGGAGATAGGTGGGGATAAATTTGAAACTATACATAGAAACTAACAGTAATACAAGTTTAATAATTGATATTTAGATTCCTATCTTAAAATGAATAAGTACTTGAGTTACCATTTTGCAAACTTAATTACTGAATGGGTGAAAATCACAGTATTTTTTTAGGAACTTCAATATTTCGAAAATAAAATGTGATACAGCGAGTATGACATAAGAAAAAATTGCTAAAAAGGGTGCGGTTAAATGTTGACAAAATTAATTGTTAGACACTTGTCCCTGATATAAATATACAGGCTATGGCTAAGTTCCATCGACAGCACCCTATCGCAGAACGCTCTGGTTAATTAATGCATTTTGATATAGAGATATAAGTACGAAAAGTTATTAGTTACCACAGTACCGAAGGTTAATTTTTTAAATTTAGTGGCAAATACGTTTTTTAAAAGCGTAGTTTTTTTATTTATCACATTTTTAAGAAATCTAAGTTAACCTTTCATCTCCCATGTACTACGGTGCTGGAGTATTTTCTAACTCTGGGTTAATTTGGAGTTAAAAAAGTAATAAACGTTCATAGAGTTAAAATGTGGGGATATTTGTTTGAAAATATAATTCTGCAAATACTTACATAATTTTCAGCTACTAAATATTTTTATTATTATCTGGTAGGCACATGTTAAATTTGTTAAAAAAATCTTTAATTTTCGTTTTACGACAAAAAGTCATTCTTTGTAAAAATTCTGCTTGTCGAGAGACTAAAAAACAATAAAAATTTGCAATCGGATCTACCGCGAGTTAATAAATTAGGAAAAATAGAAAATGCCAGAAGAGAGAAGTACCATTATTTATTACTTTTATCAAAAATGTTAGAAAACAAAGTTATTTATAAACTAACATAAAGTCTAAATACAAATTTTGAAATGAAAATTCCAAAATTTAAAATAATTCACACGTCCATACACTTTTCTGCTAACCTACTAAGTTATCGCTCTGATAGTTATCACCTTCCATTAACATCAAATGCACATCTTATTATGGCAGAATTGGGATTTCGAAAAAAAATCAAAAATGTTAATGAAAGAAGATCGTATGTATTTAATACATTGTTATAGTATTAAGTTTAGTATGGGAAATGCGTCATTACAATACTCTATAAATCTCTTCCATGATAAATTTTCAAATGCGCTTGTATCGAAGGGAACATTTTAAATTAAATTATTTATAAAATTCAATGAAACTGGATTGGTGATGATTGTAAAGACATTTAAGAAAAGATACGGCGAAATTGACTGAGTTACATTATTGGCATCAGATAACCCGAAATTATCTTTAAGAAAACGTGCACAATAGCTATTAGTGAAAACAAAATTAAACCTTTTAAGGCAAATGTGCAACATACACTTGAATCTAGAGATGAAGACAAATGTTTTGTTCATTAATGGGTAAAAACTACCTTGAAAACAACGTTTTCTATGATTATTTTTCTCAAAAATTGTTTTCCTTAGGCCTTCGACAATACTAATTACGTTATCAGCGTTATAAAAAAGTTAATGTATGGTGTGGATTTTTTGGATTCAATTATTGGACCATATTTTATATAGGAAAATTTCAAGCAACACTTGTACTTGAAAATTTTGGAAACATTTGTCTTAACACAAGTATGTGATAACATGCGTTAAAACAAAAAGTTGTTTCACTTAACCTCCCACATGTCAGAGAAAATAAAAGAGTACACACAAGTAGCAATTCGTGCGAATTGTAGGTTATATTTCTTAGTGTGTGGAGGTAGAAGGTAACTATTTAAAATTTATATGTAGTCTTTCTATTTTTTTATTTTTATTCTGTAGGTATATGAAAATTGCATGGTAAATACCAACAATGATACATTTTTCAGGAAAACGATTTTGATTTATGGAGATGGAGATTTGGCAGAAAATCTTCATTCTATTCCTAAATGCATATTTTTTAACACATCAGCACAATTTTATCTGAATGAGAGGTTATTGCATATGACACTATATATGAACACGGAATTAGTCAGGTAAGAAAGTGAATTTTTTCTAGTGGCTTAAAAATAACGGGATAAAATTAGTTGTCTGTCAAAACACCATCTATTATAAAGCATATCGGGTATCAAAGAGAAAACCACATTAAAAGGTGTTTTTTAATTATGGCCAATTTACAGTTTCAGTTTAAACATTTATCGCCTCGTATCTCCACAATTAAGCATTTCAAGGGTTAACGTCCTTGTATCAAACTCATCAGTTAACGGTATATCATAATGGAAAAATGTTTTGTGTAGAATTATAGTACTTACCTACACATTATTTTTTGGAAAAGCAATAAAAACCACTGAAGGAGATGCTGGTAGATATCTTACTGATTTACAATGCACGCGACTGCAATTTGTGACCAAGAGAGGTTGTGATTGTATTCGACCTATGAGCAAATAGGAAACTTTTTCTACTTCTACACTTAGTAGAGAAAACGAATGTAATCGACTATTAAGCCGTTGACTTAGTTTTATTTTGACTGACGTTACCAAAGCTTAGAACATTTTAGAAATTTCGGAATGTAATAATACAATAGAAATTGGCAAAATATATCCTACCTCTTCATGTTTCATGAACTCAGTATGAATGCATTTCAAGGTAATTTTATAATAGCCGAGAGAAGATGTAGAAGTGCAGTTATATCTTCGAAACTGATAATTTTTACTTATTTACTTGATGAGCAGATATATCCTAAAAGTAAGTCATATAATATCCAACAACTTTTCCTACCGTTTTGGTTGGATTAGCTGTATGAAAATCTGGTTTTATCGCGAAATAAATTTCGACATCTTGCGTTCAATGGATTGAAAAGCTCGAAAAGTTAGTATTGTAATTTCTTTGACATGTTTTAGTAAACATTCGAATTTTTTCGTGTGGTTCCTATCAGGCATAAGAGGGAAACTGCGTTACACTCAATACGACTCCCGATTTGCAGTCTCTGTGAGCTAGATTTTCCTGAAACTCCTGTATGTCGAAATTTATTTCGTGATAAAATAATAAATTCACTCATATGTACTATATGCATAAATAATTATTCGAGAATTCAATCAGTTCAGGGAGCGCAACTGATGAAGGTTCACGACTAGAAACAATATACTGTCTTGCGTTCAATGGATTGAAAAATCTCGAAAAGTTAGTATCATTACGGCGTTACACACTGTACAACTCCCGATTTGGAGTCTCTGTGAGCTAGATCTCCCTGAAACTCCTAGATGTCGAAATTCATGTCGCGATAATATATTAAATTTAGTCATCTGTACTATATACATAAATAATTATTCGAGAATTCAATCAGTTGAGGGGAGCGCAACTGATAAAGGTTCTCGACTAGAAACAATACATTGTCTTCCGTTCAATGGATTGGAAAATCTCGAAACATTAGTATCGAAAATCTGGTTAACTAGTAGACAGCATATAATTTTTTGTAAAAACATAAAGCTGCATTCAGACCACCACCAACGTTGTTAAATATTAAATTAAACCAATTAACAACGCCCAGAGAGAAAATTTCAGTGCATTTCAGAATATTTGCCTATTGATAAATGTTACTTAAAAATGATGATCTGTTAGATTTGTTTGTATTTTTTTGAATCTCCATTTCTATATTTTTTGGGATTGTACTGACTTCATCTTGTTCTTTGCTTTGAATACAAACAATGTCATGTACTTGACTTTCTACAATATTCATTAATCTTTTTGTTACCTTCTTTTCATCATTGATCTCCTTTCACAAGAAACAGAGGATGAATTTATTGCAGTCTGTTTGATCCGGTCAGAATGCTAACCAAATCTTTAATTGTTTTCTCCAGAACTATTCAAATCAAAAAAAAAAACTTGCGTTGGCACACAAAATAGCATACAACTGATTTTTGTCAATTCAGATCAACTCTTGCACATGCATCATTAAAGCGTGTTTAGCTTTAATTGGTTTCACCTATTTCTGGTTATATAACGGTTATATAAGTTTGTTGTGATATGAACCTACTCCTAATTGCCGTATGGACATGAATCTATTTATGTATATTATTTTGATCACAAGAGAACATCTAAATTATCGTGGAGCTCAGCTGATATATAAGTCTAACATAATTAATTTTTTTAAATATTATGTGGCAACAACTCGCGTATCCACAACTTCTTCAATACTTTGTTAATTAACATATTTATTAAATAAAATAAATAAAACTTGAAAGTACATTAACACACCTTTATCAACGGCTATGTAAGGGAAATTTGGAAGTCAATTACCACAATTTAATTTCAATTCAATTTATTCAAATAAACAGATACATACATACATAACTACAGACATAGTTTACCATTTACAATTTTTACAAATGTACGTAGTGTTGTGTGGTATATGAGGATTTTGAAGAAATACATAAATAGAAATAGATGATTTCATATTTAAAACTCTTCTGCCATCTTCAACTGACTCCGCGTTTGGATCGCCTAAACCATCTTAAGTAACTTAAAACTTGTGTTATGGTGTCAACCACAACTTAGTTTACTAGTAAAAATTTAATTTTCTATGGAGGCGATCACAGTGGGTTACTTGCATTTGGGAAAGTTTTAAATGACTGGTAATGTAAATATGTTAATAATTCGTAATTTGTGGATGATTGCTGTAATGTTTGTGTTATGTTGTATATGTAATTTGAATGACTATAGAATAATTCGGTTTAGTGGAGTTTATTTTATATATAATAATAATAATGATATAAATATTTAAACTACCGGCGCATGCACCATTTATTAAATAGTGTTATTTGACACCAGAAAAAAATTTCTTATGTGAACAGTTAGGATATTTGAATAATGTTCTTGAGTTATTATAGTTATGAAATGGGTTGAAAAAATGTTAGAAGAAGTTGTTTATACAGGGTTGAACAAAATTCTTATGTAGGGTGCCCATAAGCATATATATTGGGCATGATGGATTTACAATTATGAGGTACAAAAAATGTTACACTTTGTGGCGGATAATTAGTTGCGTATACAAGGTGGTTGAAATACAGGATGGCGTAGAATTAGAGTTAAACAGGTTGGATAACATTCTTTTGTAGGATAGAACATGAGCTGCTGCATATATAAAATATCTGAAACTTGGATCGAAGTAAAATTATAGTTATACCTTGTGATTAAAACAATGTTAGAAAAAGTTGCAGATACGGGTGAAGACAAATTATACTTTCCAGTTAAAAAATGGTTATATAGTAGTCCATAAGCAGTTGCGTAGATAAGTTAGTGAGTGGAGTAAATTTATAGTTAAGTGCTTAAAATATGTTATATTTGGCCCCTAAGCAGATGAACATACAGGGTGGTTTAAGTATTTTGTGGAGTCAATTTATGGTTATACTGTATGGTTCAAAAGTAAGTAATAATGTTTGACTGATTGGCAGCAGTATATACAGGATTGTTTTAATGTAGATGGAAGTAGAGTTATATTTAAACAAGGCGGTTAAAAATATATTGAAATTGTTATGTAGGGTGGCCAAAAAACAGTTTAAAAATTTAAATAAAGGTTTGGTGTTAGGGTGCCAAACTGTGTTTTTACATTTCTGACACACCAAGTTTAAAAAAATGTTATATAGGGAATTAACAGATGCATCTTACTATATGAAATACCTGCAACATGGGGCGAAGCAAGATTATAGTTTTAGAGTGTGATTAACACAATGTTAGAAAAAGTTGCATATAAAGGCAGATTAATTGTACTTTACACGCTGGCTCAAAATTTATTAGAAATAATTGTTATATAGCGTAGACCATAAGCAGTTAATAAGCTGAAATATACGGTGGAGTACAGTTACAAGCAGGTGTTATAATGGGTTACAAATAAACAGCCGCATATACAGGATGGTTGCACTATAGGGTTGAAGTAAAGTTACAGTTATACAAGGAGATTCAAAAAAATGTCGAATAAAATTGTTATATAGGATTATGAAGCACTTGCAGTTTGGGTGAAATATATTCGGGATTGGTGGATTTTTAGTTAAGTAAGGTGTAAAAAAAATTTAGAAAAATTGTTTTATAGGATACCCTACAAAGACTTGTACATTCCGAACACGGGTGAAACCGCGGGTAATGACTAGTATTTAATAATTAAAGAGAATAGTTTATAATTGTTACGTAAAATGTATGTCGCAGTGAACTTACATTTCAGATTAGCCCTATCAATTAAAAATATACTCACCCCATTTAACATGTTTTATTTTTTGCAATCTCGTGACGCACATAATTCATTTCTGGTACAAGCGGAAGGGCATTTCGTTATGCTATTTCATTTGGCGAACTGAAATTGATAAAACAATTATTAAATCGTATGTAAGTGTCATATCATGATTGATGTCGGTTTATGTATTGTAAGGCTCTAGTAATTTATGGATTTATCCCTTTCAAAAGAATGATCCTTACATATCAATTTTCTTTCAAAATAAGAATTCATGTCATCAATCATAAGCGCCTTATAAATATCATATACCACATAGAATAAAGAAAGGGATCCATTATTATTCTGTTACTACTTTTCATTTAAGATATCTGACATTCTACGGGAATAAAAACATTTCTACCATTAACAAGTGATTATGAAATATTCTATAACAAGTCGCTTGTTTAAATTAAAACTCAGTAAACTTTCGAACTAATAATTACTTAGAATTTTTTAGATCAACTTAACTTTATTTTCACATCATACAAGCATCGCTTATAGGAAAAATATCAGTTTTCAGAAATTTGGTTCTACGAAGTGATGCGATATAAAATAATATGTAATTCTTATAAAACTTTCAGTCGTTATTCTATCTTAGATTTCATCTTTATATTTATGAGTTTAGTATAAAAACTGACATTATTGAGAAAACTAAAGTAACGCTTTAACTGTGTTTTGGTATCCCCCTTTTGATTTTTTAGGAGAACTTAAGTAGTATTAATTTATATGACAATTTGCAACTTGTTAAAGGTGTCAAATTTCACCACTATTTTGAAATGATTTAGTATATATTGTGGATATAGGAGTTATGTAGAGAAGATCCCCAAAAGTTAGTACTAATTTGGTATTTATTACGTTTTCGTTTCTATTTGATTTCCTCCTTTTCGTCCTGTTTTTCTTTATGATGCTCTATCGGTGGTACTGGCAGAGCTTCTACTACTATTGTATGTGTGGACTTATTTATCCGAAATGATCATATCCTAGGGGATTTAACTCCTTCACCATTCAATGGACTACTGGGTATACTATATTATATTTTGATTTCTGAATATTTGTCGGATATATTTAGGAACGTAAATACCGAACTTATTCATTGTAAAAGTAACTTTAATAGATTGAATTTATTGTACTTTACTTTATATTAAAAAATCCCTTAAATAACAAGCCTTGAATACTATCAAGGATCAGCTTAATTTTATTAACAAACCAACAATAGACAATCTAATTTCTTCCTTGTATGAATATTTGGGAAACTACACAATTTAAGTTGCATTAGTTTATTACCGCCCATAATGCTGTCTATCTGTAATGCAAATTGTTAGATTTAACGTTACTATTTATTGTTCTCTTAAGACAGACCTTATCACTTTGCTGTGGAAATATTACGAGTAGATACGGTGTGTGCTTCACTAGTTTTTATTTAAAAAGTTATATTATTTTTTTATTATATTAAAACACTACCACTGTGGTAATTTTCACAAATATATTATATTTTATTTGACAATTGTTTCGATCTGATGACAGGCTTCGACAGAATTAAATATTAAACTAAATGCTAAACATCTGAATATATTATATAGTGTTGTAAGATAATAATGAGTGTATAGGTAGAAAGTACAATATGTTTACTGTATAATATTAGTGAAGGTAAATATTATTAATATAATCTTCAATTTTGTATTATGTAAGTATATTAATATTAAGTAAGGGAGACATATTTGTATCAGTATCAAGTGATTCTAAAAGAGTTGATTTTTTACTTTTTTGTTCTAGATGTAAAATTTCGAAAGTAGTTTGTGAAATATGATTTTCATTTATTTATGTTTGTGTACCATAGAAGCTTTTAAGTAACTTAATCCTATTTGAGCGTTTATCAGTATATTTATAAAATGCTCATTGCGCTCTCCGCATATTGCAATTAATGTAATAAAATATGCGAAGAGTACACTTGCGTGCTTACATAGAATAATTATAAATAATAAATATTTAGAAAAAATTGGAATTCTATATCCTTTATGAAATGCTGGAAAGCAAGATCCTAAGCAAACCCCTGGCTTATCTTTGCATGCTAAGCAATAATAAATTGTACATTTTCGGACTATTTTAGATCACAATGTCGACTTATATTCCTTACAGTTTTGCCCTTTTCGTTTGTGATGCCGATGTTTCAGATTCGCTAAATGGCGTTAGAATAAAAATGTCCCTTCTGGTAATAGTTTTTCTAGAATTATTAGTCTAAACTTTCTTAGTGTTCTTTTTTTGCAAGAAAACTTGTTGAAGAGAATATGAGAGTTTATAAGTAATAAATGAATAATGTTATAGCATTTTTTTACCAACGTATTGTGTGCTGTTCCGCTGCATATTACGCCATATTTTGGTTTCTTCTGCCTATTCCATACATATTGTTGTAGTAGTGGATATTAGGTACATATTTTACTTTTTCTACCCCTCTTCTATTTATTACTATTTCCATCTCATTTTCAACTTGTGTTGACTATTTGCCAATAATTATTCCATTCAAATATTTGTCTTCTGTTTGACCCCTTTCCAATTTTGCACTCATGTGTACCTGTGCAGATGAAGGACTAGTTTCTGTGTATGATCTTTACTCAAAATATCTCAGTTACACCAGTAGATTATTAGATACAGAACTTTGCCATGAGATTCGGTCAACATATAAATTTTATTTCAATATTTGTGGCTTTTTTGAGTTATGCACTGTTAAAAAATAATTTGGTCAAGTGGGAGTTAGACTCTAGTTTCAGACAAGCAGGGAATAAGTGAAGTAATAAGTGAATATTTATCCTAATATAATTTAAGCGTTTTAAATTTATAAAAAATATACACTTTTATTTTCCACACATATACTTTTTATTTTATCTGCTTCATGATTTTTATAAAAATACATATTTTTTAAATTTTCTAATTGGCTCCCAAAATTAACATTACAGCTTTCTTTTAATAATAAACTTTTGGGAAAGCCATATATAATCTACTGTCTGAATTTTGAGGCTCTGCAGATTGGAAGATAAAGGAAAAAATAGGTCAAGTTTTAAATAATAAATTATTAAATCTGTTAGACAAATTATTTAAAAATACAAATAAAATATATTATTAAAAATTTTAGATAGTTTTGTTTCTTTTTGTTAATATATTGTAAACAATTAATTTAAAAAATATGAAATATATATATATATATATATATATATATATATATATATATATATATAAATATTCCTCATAATGAGCCCTTTCATTTGATGTATTGCATTGAAAATATTTTTTTATTTTCCGTTTAATTCTATAATTTGGCCCCCAAAATTCATATTAGGGATTTCTTCGTATTTTTCCTGTAAGCAAAAAAATTAAGGTTTTATAGTTTGGGAATAAAGAGAGAAATGGACAATTTTTAAAAATATTTTTGTTAATATATTTTAAAATACGAAGAAGAAAAAATATTTGTTTTCGTCATAATGAGCTCTTTTATTTGGTGTATTACATAATGCGTTAGAAATAATTTTAATTTTATTTTTTCCATTTAATGCTTTAATTTGTCCCCTAAAATTAATATTAGGGTTTTCTCCTTATTTTTCAAGTAATGTTCAGGTGAGGTCCTATATCCCTATTCTTTTTCAAAATTTTACGGCTTGTATTTTCGGAGATAAGGTAGGAGGAATTGGTAAATTTTTTTATATTTTTGTTAATATCTTAAAAATAATTTAGTTTAAAAATATGAAATAAATATATTTGTTTTCGCCATAATGAGCCCTTTCATTTGATATATTACATGATGTGTTAGAAACAATTTTAATTTTATATTTTCTATTTAATTCTGTAATTTGGTGCCGAAAATTAACAGTAGAGGTTTCTCCTTATTTTTCCGCTAAAATTCAGGTGACGCCCTATATATTTTTTTTTTCAGTATTTTACTTCTTATAGTTTCAGAGGTGAGGGGTGAGGGGAAGGGTCGATTGTTTTAGTTTTTCCCCCCATAAGTACCCCTAAAATCAAAATTTGTTCATTTAAGATATGTACCTCTCATCGAGTCACCAGACTATACACTTATACCAAATTTCATCGTTTTTGCTATGCTTAGACTTCAAAAGATGTTGGCGGTGTTAAATTAATAAAGGGGAACAAACTAAGGAGTTGAACCGGATTAATACGAAAAAATTGGATGCAATAATTCCTCAAATGAATCAGTTCGGACAAAGATAATTTTGCCACTTAAAAGGTTTCAATAAAGTATCCCAAGAACAATATGGTTATTAGTAGTTAGAAAATCTCATGCCTAATATGGATTTACAGCAGGTTGATTATTTGCTGTAAAGGTAAAATAGTGTTATAGCATCTCATTTCACGCTGCCAAAATATATAATACCTTCGCGCAATTAATCATCCAAAATAACAAATAAACTTAGGAATATACGACAAAAACCAGTAAATAAACAAGGACAACAATAAAGGGATTTCAGAAAATGACCTGATGATAAGGAAAAGTGTTGTATATCATACTGGAAGCAGAAATAACAAACAATTAGGGTGCCATAACAGAGAGATAAGCATCTCGAAGGCGAGGAAGGTATAAGAAGGTGACAGCAATAACAGGTAAAAGTCGAAATCAGTTCAATTAAAGACGCAGTACACAGTGAAGTACAAGATAAAGTGGAAACAGCAATTAAAAAATTGCCACAAAATTTGCAGAGAGGGAAATACCAGCACACCGTGAGTACCAAAGGTTCCTTTAGTAAACCACCCACATTTGATGGCAGTTCATGTTGGCCCATGTATAAACGGCAATTTGATGCCATGGCTACAGCTAATGGATGGGATAACCAAGAAAAATCTACGTCTCTTGTAATTTCCCTAAGAGGTCCGGCCTTAGAAATCCTCCAAAGCATTCCAGTCGATGAACGAGGCATTTTCGACAAAATCATCGCCATTCTGGACAAGAGATACGAGAATCAATCCTTGAGCCAGGTATACCAAGTCCAACTCAGTGGAAAAACGGAAAAATCCGGTGCAAGCCTGCCGGAGGAAACGAAAAACTAGTTGGCCACTCAGAGTTTCATAAATGCATCAGAAATGTGGAAGTACAAAGAAATTTAAGACTGAGTGGCGTCAAGAAAAGTAATGAAGCTTTACTTCGGGCCTAAGAAGTAGAGACAGTCATGAACATGTCCAAAACGAGGGTGCGAGCAGTTTCCTTCAACCAGGAAGATCCAGAGTCACCATTTCAAGCGCTGTTGGCTGGTATGAACAAACTACTAGAACAGTCACAAAGAACTGGGCCCCGATTCTTGAAACCATTAGACGGCTCTGCCACTCGACGAAACATAAATGAAGTTTAATACATGGGTTAAACTTAATTTACCTCAACTTTTCATGCGACTTAAGTCAAAAGTCGTATGGTAGAGCTGTCCAATGATTCGAGAATCCGGCCCCTGGCGCAAGGTGGGCATGCTACCGAAGTGGACGGACAGGACATTTCCAACATGATTGTCAAGTGACGCCACCTGAACGATCACGGTTCAGGGTCCAGGTCTGTTGGTTACAACAGAAGAGCCACATGACCAGGGACCGTCTACCAGTCAGCATAAGGGAGCGAATGCTGACTAAACCTCTACCAGCCCCCAAAACGTTATCCATCCGGGAATTTTGACGAGATTGCAGCAGGCTAGTCATCAGGAGCACCATCAATGGCCGAGCAATTACCATCACTATCGACACAGGCGCCGCTGTGTCCATTGCTAAGTCCAGGGTTTTGAGAGCATCAGAAATCCGGCCAGTTACCAACAACATCCAGCTCAGAACAGTCACCGGCGAGTCTATGTCAATACAGGATGTGGCAGATATCGTGCTACAGATAGGGGACAACATGATCCGGCATAGGGTCCTGGTAGCGAATATTGAGGACGATTTTATATTGGGTATGGACCTAATTAGCCAACATGGATTTATGTTCGACCCGAGATATGATGTTCTTCGGTTCCTAAATGAGGAATTTGTATTGACACAGCCCGTTAACAGCTCATCGACCTCCATAAAAATTGTAGCAAAATCTCAAGCCAGAATTCCCGGTCGAATGGAACAGATTATTCATGGGCAGCTAGAAAGCAATCCTGGGAGCTGCGTTGGAATGGTGAAGCCCGTACACTCAGCTCATGACTACTTAGTTGGACGGGCTATAATTTAAACCGAACAAGATATACCAATTAGAGTTCTGAATGTGTCCAACAACGACATAAGAATTGCCTATGATCAAGAGATAGCTTGTTTCGAGCCAGTCGCAACCATCATCAATTGCGAGGAAGGGTACCAGACATCGGTAAAGGAGACAGACCCCAGTAAAGAGTTCCTAAAACAGTTTGCTGACCATTTGACACACCTGACACCAGAGGAACAGAAGATAGCCAAGCAATTTGTCACAAAGCATTGGAAAATTTTTAACAGTGAAGATGGAACCACCGGTTGCACCAACATCATCCAGCACCGAATAGATACCGGGAAGGCTCAACCCATCAGAATACCAACTAGACTACTATTGGGGTAACAACAGGCAGTCGAGAAAAACATAGAGTCCATGCTACAAAATGGAGTTATTGAGCCATCCATCAGCCCATGGTCCGCTCCCGTAGTGCCAGTTCAAAAGGAGGATGGAACCACCCAATTTTGCGTGGATTATAGAAAGATGAATGATGTCACCAAGAAAGACAGCTATCCACTACTCCGAATTGATGACACTCTTACCACACTAGCAGGCTCGCGTTGGTTCTCCACACTAGACCTAAAGAGTGGATATTGGCAGGTTGGTCTACACGAAAACGACAGAGAGAAGACAGCGTTCTCCACTTGTAAAGGGCTGTTTCAGTTCACAGTCATGCCCTTTGGGTTATGTAATGCTCCCGCAATATTCGAGAGGCTAATGGAGTATGTACTGAGCGGGTAAACATGAAGGACATGCTTAGTATACCTCGACGACATTCTGGTCATAGGTCAGACATTCGACGACCATCTGAAGAACCTGGGCGAAGCATTCTCCAGAATTAATAACGCCAACCTGAGACTCAACCCGAAGAAGTGTTCCTTGTTCCAAAAAGAAGTCGAATTTTTGGGCCACGTCGTTTCCGAGTCAGAAATCTGCACCAACGAGGACAAGATTGAAGCCATCCGTGATTGGCCAGTCCCAAGAGACAACCATGAACTCCGAAGCTTCTTGAGCCTCTGTTCCTACTACAGGCGATTTTTTGAGGGATTTGCCACCATAGCCGCGTCTCTACCTCGGCAGACCACTGAGAAAGAGATCTTCCGTTGGAATCAGGATTGCGAAACATCATTCAGACGACTGAAGGCAGACTATATTCCAGCCCAATCCTAGCCTTTCCTACACAGTCCGGCAAGTTCATTTTAGACACCGACGACAGCAACACAGGTTTGGGGGTCTTCCAATCCCAGGTGCAAGATAGTGAAGAGAGGGTGATCGAGTACTACAGACGTGGATTCTCGAAACCAGAAAGAAATTATTGCTTCACCAGAATAGAACTTCTTGCAATAATAAGGGCTGTAGACCATTTTCACAAATACCTCTATGATCGTCATTTCTTAATCCGAACAGATCATTCCGCACTCAAATGGCTGCTGGACATGTAGACACCGGAAGGACAACTGGTCAGGTGGATGGAGAAATTACAGCAATACGATTTCAAGGTGGAACACCGTGCCGACCGTTTGCACAATAATGCCGATGCCTTATCCAGAAGACCCAGTAGAACAGAATGCGGACATTGTCTGAAGACGGAACAGCCAGAGGGTATCTCCATCAGACAGAACCGGGTGCAGGCCAATGAAGACTGGACAACGGAACAGTGCATCCAGGACCAAATGGCTGATTCAGACATCGAACCAATCTTGTCACTCAAAACGAGAGGGGCACCCAGGCCACGATGGGACGAGGTAGCTAGATACTCGGGCGTGCAGAAATCGTTATGGGTCCAATAGGACTCTCTAAGAGTAGAGAATGGAATACTCAAGCGAATTTGGGAATTTACTGATGGCCTAGAAATCAAGTCCCAACTGGTAGTTCCTAAGAAAAAGGTACCAGCCATCCTTACCGAGGTACATGATGGGATTACCGGGGGCCAGCTGGGCATGAACAAAACCCTAGACAAAGTTCGCCAGCGATACTACTGGGTAAATTACTTTGAAGACGTCAGAGCTTGGTGCCGGAAATGTGACACCTGTGCAGCAAGTAAGGGCCCGAAGAACCGGACTGAGGGCAAAATGCAGGAGTACAATGTGGGTGTCCCATTTGAGAGAATTGCCATCTATGTCGCCGGTCCATTTCACGAGAAGGAAAAAACACATTCTGGTCGCAATGGATTACTTCAGCAAATGTCCTGAGGCATATGCGATACCCAACCAAGAGACAACCACGGTGGCGACGGTGCTAGTAGAACAACTATTCAGCAGGTTTGGCGTCCCGATGGAACTACATTCAGACCATGTATTCCACAAGGTGACTCCAGCCAGGGTCCTATTTGGAAAAGAGCGGCGATTACCCCGCTATTTGGCTTTTGGCTTCCCCGAAGAACCTTCCCAAGATATCAACGATTATGCCGACCAGCTCCGACGTAACATGCTGCCAATACACGAATTAGCCCGAACGCAGATGTTGGCCACCTGTGACCGGATGAAGGCGCGATACGACCTCAAAGCCAATTCAGTCGGGTTCTATGAGAGGAACAAAGTCTGACTGTGCAACCCTCAACGGAGCAAGGGTAAATCCCCAAAGCTTACACCCGCCTGGGATAGTCCATACTAGGTGGTCAAGAGGCTTAATGACGTCGTCTACCGGATCCGTCGAAACTCCAGGGCTAAGTTGAAGGTTATCCATTTAGATCGACTCGCTCCCAACCATGGAGAGGATGTTTCTGAACGGGACGATCAGAATTAAAGGGGGGGGGGCAGTGTTGCGAAATTTACCTAAGCCGGTCCTGGTTTCATTTCATTACGACATCGATCGCTGGGAAAACAAAAAAAAAACTACAAATAGCTCGGCAACTGTAGAATTGATAATGGATTGTACTAGAGGATTCGATGCGGATTTTAAAAGCTGTAGCCTATCATCGCAGGAGTTAGTTAGTGCGGCGAAGAGCATATGTTGTATTTTAATTGTGATTTTCGAATCAGCTGTTATGTATATTTCATGTAAATAACAGTTTCTAGAAAGTGAGAGTGAATATTAGTTTTTAAATTTTAATTGAACCCACGGAGTATATAACAATATCTTCAGGTACCCCGGCGTAGTCACTATTTACCCATTACTTCACTCACAGTCAAGTACATTCGATCCTCCCGTTTTTTACTTGTTGTTCTAATGTATTTTGCCGCATGATTACGCTCCTCCCTTGCTCTTCTGTCATCACCCCTCTCTCGGAGCCCCACATTTCACACTCCATCACAGTATGCTGCAGGGTGTCGACCCCTCCGCAATATATACACGTATCCTGATTCGCCGTTCTGATTCTCAACAAATAGGATCTGAGCGCCCCATGTCCAGTTAGAAACTGGGTCAGCCCATAGTTCAATTCCCTAAACCTACAACTCATACGTCGTTTATCCTTCCTATCAGTAGTTTGGTCCAATGAGGTTTTTGCATCCCATCTACTCTGCTATAACTCTATGGCCCTTTCTCTCTCTCTCACGCTTCCCTCTCTGTTTGCAGCGTACATTGTCGCTTTCTCTTCAACCAAAAGCTCAATGGGTACCTCACCAGTAACCGCATACAACCCTTTCATCGCCACCGTCCTATATCCATATGCCACCTCGTTTTTTCCATAAGTCTGCGATATGTCTTAAACCTCATCACTCTGTGCCTTATAGGGGCCCCATACAACAAAATAGACTTCACTGCACCATACAACAATCTCCTTTTCACCGTTTGAGGCCGGTTCACATTCGGAAGTATCCTAGCCAGAGCTGGACCCATTTTTGCGGCCTTCACTGTGACAAACCTGACATGATGGTTAAATCTCAGACTGTCATCTAAGATAACTGCTAGGTATTTGACTATTTGGCCTAGCACAATCACCCTTTGTCCACACTTAAACTGTATCTCCTTCCTTGACATCGGTCCTTTTATAATTACCGCCGATTACTCCGCATCAAACCAAGTATCTTACGAATCGCATCATCACCCATCTCCATCAACTCCTCCTGGTTGCCTGCCTACTCTCACTACCACTGACAATTTATCTACGTAGGCCAGCGTCTTATACCCCTCCGGCAACGTTATGCGTACTACTGGATAATACATTATGTTCGACAGAGTCGGCCCTAGCAATGACCCCTGTGGTACATCTTGTGTCAACTCCCTCTCCCGCTCTGCTACCTTGATTTTTCTCTGAATGAAATATTCCGTTAGGAGATATTGGCTAACCCCTATATCAAGTAGCTCCCGAGTATGATGTTCCCCACCCTGCCGTGTTAAAGGCGTTCTTAAACCGGAGTGAATGAGGTGAAAAATTGTTACACCAGCCATGAGGTAGGTATGACATACCCTAATATAGAATTGTCGATTTTGATAACTAAAATAACTTTAGAATAATACTTATTACTGTAATATATTATTTAACATTAGGGAAATTAGGTAATATGATAGAATAACACAGTTCTCTTTATAAAAGTATTTATATTTCTATATAAAACATTGTAGTACTTTTTACGCACGAATCAACAATATTTTGAAACTATGACTTAATATCTAAAGATTTGGGAAATTGAGATCAACTCTGCACACAAAATGAAAAAATGAATCTGTCTTATATAATTTAGCTTCGACATAAGGTAAAATCAACATCGGATCAGAGGACAATTCTGCAGAAAATAGAACTGCTATATATTCATTGTACATCTAAAAAGTGCTATGCCAGTGCCATCTATACGCCACAAATCATTTAGAATCTGCCCATTAGAGCGATTCAAACCTGCTAAATATAGAAGTCCCAAAAATCACTTCATCTCTTCCAAAGTAATGTTATCATGTGCTCTTGTTATTCCCAAGGCCACACAAAATCCTCATATTAGTTATCACATTATTTGTATAGAAAAGTATATTATTTAACATAGGATCTGCAATGAAAAGTGTCCCACATCCATATTCTGTTTGGGCACTATTAGCTGCACCTGTTACACCAGGTTGATCTCGGATAATATTTTCCAATCTTATGCGGGTGTTTGTTCGATGACAGAATTTTTGCCATTTAGTTCCATTCTTAGCAGTAAAGTAGGATCCACGTACCTCATAAGTAGACACTTTACTTCCGACTGTAGAATGCAGTTGTGGCCCTCCTTTACATCAGAATCTGCATTCTGTTCCCAATCAGTTTCCTCGCTACGCTTAGAGCAGTGATCAATTTCTCCATCACTCCCTGAATCGCCACTTTCATCACTGAAAAATTCTTCTAAAATTTGAGCAAGGTGTCTCTGATTTTGCTGATAAGATATTTTGAAGTTAAAACAACCACAAACAACGAAATTTGAATAATACACGCATAAAATTCACACAGAACCAAAACACAAAATACTTACACCGACAGTGAGACCGGGTATGACGTACTCGCTTTATGTTTGCGCACCTGTAGTTAATTGCCGAGTTCCAGGAATCGCACAGTTAAGAAATTTTTAGTGTTTTACAAATCAGCGGGTATGAGATACCCGACCTCATACACGCCGGGTTAATGTCTAGGTTTATTAGGACCACCCATTTATACTCCATTTCACCCACCAGTCTCAAGCAAGCAAGGTGAGGAGCCTGTATTTTATCACTTTCTGTTCACTTGGCCCTCTCGTTGGAATAAGGTTTGTTCTTCCGATCTTCCACTCCGCCGAGAAGACCTGCTTTCTCAGAGGCTCATTGTACACCCTAACCATCGTTACTGAATCATATTCGGCCACGATCTTCACCAGTTCCGGTCTCACTCCATCCATTTACGGGGCCTTCCGATTTCTCAGTCGGCCTACCTCATCTGCATTGAAATTCCTAACATCCGCAGTTTCCCCTACTTCAAGCTCATTTCTCTCCCTCTCACATCCGGTAATAACTCATCCAGCAATCTATACTTTATGTCTACATGCATATCGTATCGAGCACAGCATCTCTTTATTCCACGGGTGGCTATTCTGTACCCCTGCCCCCAACATCCCTATCAATTTCTTCGAACAGCTATTCCCGGCTTTCCTCCTTCGCCCTTTTAATTCCCTGCGCAGCGCTTTTTTTGCCTTCTGATATGCCCTTTTCCTCAGGTCTATGAGTTCTGCGTCCCAACTCATCATTCCATCCAGTACGCAGTCATCCTTCTAGTTCCTCTCCGGCTTGCCTGCGTTTTGGAAACATTTCACTACCCTATCCAAGTTCTTATAGCTACTCCCTATGCTTCCTCTGAGCATTTGACAGCTATCCAGCACAGCAGGAGCGTTCAGCTCCTCAAAACATTGAAGGCTTCCACGCCTTACCTCTCTGTTACTACAAATTTAGAAATATGTATATTTATGGAGGCTTAAGGATACCTCGTCCATCACCTCCCAATCGTTCATCCTTCCATTCATACTCCTAGAGTAGATTGTTACATCTATGAAGGACCTGGAGATTGCTGTTTCAAAGGTAGGTTTATTCCCTACATTCCCCACCAGCATGGCCTTACCTGTCATCCACTCTTCCCAGTGAACGCCCCTTGTATCCATAACTGATGACACCCACAACACCGATTTGGCATTGAAGTCACCTATTATTACCCATTCACCTCCCTTCCTCTCCGTTTCCCTCATCATTTCATCTCTCCTCATGTATTCAGCCGTTCTTATGTTTGGATGTAACACGCCATGACGGAGGAGCATACCATCGGGGCAATAACAGGATATAGAGAAAAATATCGAGTAGATGTTACAAAATTGAGTTATTTAGCCATATATTAGCCCAAGTTCTGTTCCCGTTGTTTAAAAAAGGTTAGAACTAAGTGATTTTGCGTGGATTAAAGAAAAATAAAAGATGTGATGTAGATAGACACCTATCCACTTCAACCAGATTGATGAAACTCTGACTGGACATTAACAGGGTGGACTACAAGAAAGCGACAGAGGAAAGCCACTGTTTTCCACAAATAAAGGGCTGTTTCAATTCACGGTCCTCGGCGAAGTTAAGAATGCTAACCATTTCGTGAACGAAAACGTGTTTTTGGGCCATGTCCTTTATAATTCAGGAATGTATACAAACGAAGACAAGGTAGAAACCATTCGTGTTTGGCCAGTCCTGAGAGACAAGCCTTTTGGAGTTCTGCTCGTACTACAGGAGATTCGTTGCGGGATTTGGCACCACTTCATGGGCATACCAATGAAAAAGGTCTTTCGTTGGAATCAGGATTGCGAAATAGCATTCAGATCACCGAAAGCAGCATTACGTTCCATTTAAATCCTAGCAGTTCCCACAAAGTATGCAGAGTTCGTCCTAAACACCGACGCGAGCAACATCGGCGTGTGGGGCATTCCTATCCCAAGTGAGGGATGATGAGGAGAGAGTGATCGAAGCATTGGATTCTCTAAACCAGAAAAGAATTACTGGGACACCTGTAAAGGGCCTCTTGCAATAATCAGAGCGTAAACCAGATAGTAAACAGAACAGATCATGCAGCCCTCAAATGGCTGCTAAATATGAATTCACCGGTGAAACAACTGACCAAGTGTATGTAGAAACTGCAGCAATACGATTTCAAGGTTGAACAAGCTGATGCCTTGTCAAGAAGACCTCGTAGAACAGATTGCGGACATTGTCTGAAATTGGAACAGCGTGAGGGTATCCGACACATTCGTGTGCAGGTGAATGAGGTCTAGACCCCGGAACAATGTATCCAGGACCAAATAGCCGATCCAGACATAGAACCAATCTTCTCACTTAAGAGGAGAAGAGCACTCATGCCATGATGGGAAGAGTTTGCTAGATACTCGGGTGTCTTAAAAGTACTAAGGGGCCAATGGGACTCCTCGCTGAAGGTAGAGAATGGAACATAAAAGGAATGATGGAAGAGGAACAAAGTCTCAACTGGTAGTAGAAAGGTGTCCGCCGTTCTGAACAAAGTACATAATGACATTACCGGAGGTCATCTAACGATGAATAAAACTCAGGATAAAATTCGCCAACGACATTACTGGGTAAATTAATTCGAGGTCATTAGAGCCTGGTGCCGAAAATCTGACACCTGTGCAGCTAGTAAGGGTCCGAAGACCAGCACTACGTGCAGAATGCACCAATAAAATGTCAGCATCCTATTTGAGAGAATTGCTATTGAGGTTGCCTGTCATTTTCCCGAGTGTGAGAGGGGGAACACATATATTTTGATGATTGTTTCATTCTTCACTTGATGAAAATTCATTTTTAAGGTTACTTAAAAACAACCAACACTTGTTTAAATTTTCACTTTTATTTCTTTAAATTTGACTTATGTCAAGTCTGGATTCATCAGAAATTGGGAATACAATGAACGCTAAATTTATTTTTTTTACAAAAAACTTCAGGTGAGGTAATAAAATAAGTAAAAGGTTTTAATTCTGGGTAATTTCGGAGGAAGTGGGCTGGATGTAGGTCAGTTAAATTAAACTATGTATATATATAACTGACTGGCGAAATAACTCCCAAAAGAGTAAAGGCACGTTTCCAAAGCTCACACCAGCCTGGATGGTCCATACTAGGTGGTCAAGAGGAACAATGATATGATCTATCATTTTTGCAGGAATCTCATTTTGAGCTGCCAAAATAAGAAATCTTAAAGAAATTATTCATCCTAAATACAAATTAATCATGCGATTAAACGATAAAAACTTGTAACTAAACAAGGGCAACAAGAAGGGGATTCTCGAAAATGACTTGATGATAAAGAAATGAGTTCAAAATCATTCAGAACAGAGAGAGAAGCATCTCAAAGGTGGAGAATTTATAATCTGACAGAAATACCGCCCGGGCGAGTAAATTTGAGTTAAGTTGAATCGACCGTATCGAAGCGATCATCTGTTAGTAATAGTCATGTTTGCAGATAAATAAGTATTGTGATTTCTTTCATTGAATGAAAACATTTAAAGTGTGTTGAAAAAATTTCATATTAAAATCCATACTTTCTAACAATATAGATATCAGAATTAAACGGAAAATTAGTATCTATTTAAGAATTATTTGAATGATTACAGAAAAGCAAGACATGATAATTTAAAATATCCTGAAACAAAAATTACGAGAAAAACGTATTAATCATAAGTATACTAGTCAATAGAGTTTTTTAAGTGACATAAAATTCAACAGCAAACTGTATACGCAATTACGTATATAATAGTTTGTAAGCCATAGCTGGCATACTTTTAACAGCAAACTCGTCGAAGTAAATTATTTGAGCCTTCGAGTTTCCAAAAAATATGGGGTATGTTCGTTGTTTGCTTATTATAGCGTTCATAAGACATCCAATAGCAAAATTGTAGAGAATCAGAATCAGAAATAAAGTGAGTGTTAAAAAATTATAACTTGGTTGTAATAACACCTGGAACAATAATTTGCCTCTTAATGATAGCTTGTGAAGTTGAGATAAATAAGCCTGAAGATATATGAATAATTTGTTTAAATGTGTTTCTCCTTCGATGTAATTGACAGTGGCAGATCGAGTCGGTGGAAGAATGTATTCTAATTAATAACACTAAACAGTATACAGGTAACCAAATAAGTTAATCAGCCAATGGAAAAATATTCCAATGTGGCAGGTAATAGTTTTGCAAACAAAAACCTAATACAATATACCATAATTTTCATCTCCACGAAAATTCTAGATCCGTCTATGTGCCTTGACAGTTATTGTCAGTATATCACTGAGTCTTTGTCGCATATTTGTACTTTTAATGCAATATTTACTATCATATTAAACCAATTTCCCAGCATTATAGGGAAAATCCATGATCGACAATTTATGTAGAATTTATAAACTTTATAAATATTTTTTAAATATATTAATCGGACTAGTCTCGTTGATAGGGGGCTATGTGCAAAATATCTCTCTAAATTATTCAAATTCCAATTCTTCAAAAACTACTTATTCAATAGTATAAATCGCAAGCCCATATAAACTTAACATCATAAACTATCGTTTTGACGATGATTAATATTCCCATGTTAATTACCAGCAAGATGAATTTTTTGAAAATCAGGATGTATTATCGGTAAACGCTCATTAAGGGGGGTTTTTGATTCTCTACAACTTTTCTGTAGACGGCATTACGATTCATTCCTATTTTTGTCGGTTTTTTTATCTTTTTTCACTTTTTATATTAATTCCATTCCAAGAATTCATAAGGCTGATTGTAGGTTTCAAACCATACTACAATAAATATTTGTTTACATGCATATTACATTAAAGTAAGTAGATGAGCAGAATTTGTAGGGAATCGTTCAGATAAAATCTAAAAAAAAGAATACTAATATGAGCTTCCAGGGTGACTTATAAACTCGTTAACTCGTTGATACACAATGATACAATAAACTGAAGGAGAGTTTTACATAAGAAGAATATTTGCGGTTCATGTGTCTTTTAACCTGAAAAGAGTTTTTTTTTCATAATACTTGAGCAGACTATGCCTGAAATTTTGCGATAAGGTGAAAACTCAAAATATGCCTTTAGAGAGAGTAAATTCCTTTCGGGTTAGAGACAGTAAGCAATTTTATCAGATGACAAATAATGCAAAACTCCCAAATGAAACTGAGTTTGAGCATTAATTAATTAGAATGAATCTGAATTTTTCGTTTATTCCCTTACTACACCAGGAAAAATAAGGAGTATGAAGTTTATATTAGAAAGTTTCATGGAAGTTCCTACTTTGGGGTAACATCATGTTGCTTTAAAGTTCCTCGTTGATATGATATGCATAATGTACTTCTAGTAAACTACCTACGAGTGCACTAAACTTCAGTTTTCATAAATATTAAAGCTCAGTAAAATGTCGAACTTAAAATCGACTAGCTGATCCAAAAAATAAAAACTGTTCCAAAATATGTGTTAGTGAAAATCTTCTTTTTTAATAACTACAAATGAAAAATTATTCTTAAACAATTAGTATTAGTGGTTGAGTGTGGTTTGTGTGGTGCAGAAATATAATAAATTTTTTAGACTATATGGCACAACGTCGATTAAATTACCAAGTATAGGGGAGATACCTTTTAAATGACCAATGTGAACTTCAATCAGTTAGCTGTATTTAGAAAATTCTACTCCCAAATATTATCATCTATGCGGTAATATATTGTTTTATACTCCGTGGGTTCAATTAAAAAAACTACTAATATTTACTTTCATTTTCTAGAAACTTTTATTTACATCAACAGCTGATTCGAATATCACAAATATAATACAACATAAGCTCTTTGCCGCACTAACTAACTGCTGCCATGATGGGCCGCCCCTTTTAGAATCGGCATCGAATTCTCCCGAACAATCCAGTATCAATTTTACAGCTGCCGAGCCATTTCGAGATTTTTTTTTTGTCCTAAAAGCGATCGATGTCGTACTGGAAGGAAACAGGGCTGGCTTAGGTAAATTTCGTAACACTGCCTCCCCTTTAATTCTGATGGTCCCGATCAGAAAAATCCTCTCCATGGTAGGAAGAGAGTCGATCTAAATGGACCACCTTCCACTTAGCCCTGGGGTTTCGACGGATCCGGTAGACGACGTCATTAAGCATCTTGACCACCTCGTATGGAACATCCCAGGTGGGTGTAAGTTTTGGGGATTTACCCTTGCTCCGTTGGAGGTTGTACAGTCAGACTTTGTCCCCCTCTTGGAACCCGACTGAATTGGCGTTGAGGTCGTATTGCGTTTTCATTAGGTCACTAGTGGCCAACATCTGCGTTCGGGCTAATTCGTGTATTGCCAACATGTTATGTAGGAGCTTGTCGGCATAATCGTTGATGTCTTGGGAAGATTCTTCCGATGAGCCAAAAGCCACATCGCAGGGTAATCGCAACTCTTTTCCGAATAAGACCCTGGCTGGAGTCAGGCCTGTAATATTGTGTACGGCTGAGCGATAAGTCAACAGGAATAGGAGAATATCCTCATCCCAATCACGCTGGTTATTAATGACGACCTTGGATAGGTGTTGTTCCAAGGTCCTGTTGAATCTTTCCACCATTCAGTCTGACTGTGGGTGCAATGGTGTTGTTCTCTATTTCCTGATCCCCAACATCGTGCAGACCTTCTGGAGTACATTCAATTTGAAGCTACGCCCCTGGTCTGAATGTAGTTCCATCAGGACGCCAAACCTGCTGAATAGTTGTTCTACTAGCAGAGTCGCTACCGTGGTTGGCTCTTGGTTGGGTATCGCATATGCCTCGGGCCATTTGCTGAAGTAATCCATTGCGACCAGAATGTATTTGTTCCCCCTCTCAGACTCAGGAAACGGACCGGCGACATCGATAGCAATTCTCTCAAATGCGACGCCCACATTGTACTGCTGCATTCTGCTCTTGGTCCAGGTCTTCGGGCCCTTACTATCTGCACAGGTGTCACATTTCCTGCACCAAGCTCTGACGTCTTCAAAGTAATTTACCCAGTAGTATCGCTGGCGAACTTTGTCTAGGGTTTTGTTCATGCCCAGATGGCCCCCGGTAATCCCATCATGTATTTCTGTCAGGATAGCTGGTACCTTTTTCTTAGGAACTACCAGTTGGGACTTGGTTTCTTGGCCATCAGTGCTTTCCCAAACTCGCTTGAGCATTCCATTCTCTACTCTTAAATAGTCCCATTGGACTTATAACGATTTCAGCACGCCCGAGTGTCTAGCTACCTCGTTCCATCGTTGCCTGGGTGCCTCTCGCGTGTTAAGTAACAAGATTGGTTCGATGTCTGGATCAGCCATCTGGTCCTAGATGCACTGTTCCGTTGTCCAATCTTCATTGGCCTGCACCCGGATCTGTCTGATGGAGATACCCTCTCGCTGTTCCGTCTTCAGACAATGTCCGTATTCTGCCCTACAGGGTCTTCTGGATAGGGCATCGGCATTATTGTGCAAACGGCCGGCACGGTGTTCCGCCTTGAAATCTTATTGCTGTAATTTCTCCATCCACATGGCCAGTTGTCCTTCTGGTGTCTTCATGTCAAGCAGCCATTTGAAAGCGGCATGATCTCTCCGGATAAAGAAATGACGAGCATAGAGTTCTTTTCTGGTGACGCAATAATTTCTTTCCGGTTTCGAGAATCCATGGACGTAGTACTCGATCACCATCTCTTCACAATCTTGCACCTGGGATAGGACGGCCCCCAAACCCCCGGCAATGTTGGCAAATCCCTCAACAAATCGCGTGTAGTAGGAACAGAGGCCCAAGAATCTTCGGAGTTCATGCTTGTCTCTTGGGACTGGCTAATCACGGATGGTTTTTATCTTGCCCTCGTTGGTGCAGATTCCTGACTCGGAAACGACGTGGCCCAAATACTCTACTTCTTTTTGGAACAAGGAACACTTCTTCGGGTTGAGTCTCAGGTTGTCGTTATTAATTCAGGAGAATACTTCGCCCAGGTTCTTCAGATGGTCGTCGAATGTCTGACCCATGACCAGAATGTCGTCAAGGTATACTATGCACGTCCTCCATGTTAACCCGCTCAGGACATACTCCATTAGCCTCTCGAATGTTGCGGGAGCATTACATAACCCAAAGGGCATGACCGTGAACTGAAACAGCCCGTTACTAGTGGAGAACGCTGTCTTCTCTCTTTCGTTTTCGTGTAGACCAACCTGCCAATATCCACTCTTTAGGTCTATTGTGGAGAACCAACGGGAGCCTGCTAGTGTGGTCAGAGTGTCATCAATTCGGGGTAGTGGATAGCTGTCTTTCTTGGTGACGTCATTCAGTTTTCTGTAATCCATGCAAAATCGGGTGGTTCCATACTTCTTTTTAACTAGCACGACGGGAGCGGACCATGGGCTGATGGATGACTCAATAACTCTATTTTGTAACATGGACTCCCAGTATCTATTCGGTGCTGGATGATGTTGGTGCGACCGGTGGTTCCATCTTGACTGTTAAAAATTGGCCAGTGCTTTGTGATAATTTGCTTGGCTTTCTTCTGTTCCTCTGGCGTCAGGTGAGTCAAATAGTCAGCAAACTGTTGTGGGAACTCTTTACTGGGACCTGTCGCCTTCACCCATGTCTGGTACCCTTCTTCGCAATTAATGATGGTCTCGACTGGCTGGAAACAAGCTATTTCTTGACCATTGGCAATTCTGATGTCGTTGTTGGACAAATTCAGCACTCTAATTGGTATATCTCGTCCGGTTTTAACTATAGCCCGTCCATCTAAGTAGTCATGAGCTGAGTATACGGGCTCCACCACTCCAACGCAGCTCCGAGGATTGCTTGCTAGCTGCCCAAGAACAATCTGTTCCGTTCGACCGGGAATTCTGGCTGAGGATTTTCCTACAATTTTTATGGAGGTAGCTAAACTGTTGACGGGCCGTGTCAATAGAAATTCCTCATTTAGGAATCGAAGAACATCGTATCTCGGGTCGAACATAAATCCATGCTGACTGATTAGGTCCATACCCAGTATGAAATCGTCCTCAATATTCGCTACCAGGCCCCTATGCTGGATTCGGTTGTCCCCTATCTGCAGTACTATATCTGCTTCACACTGTATTGACACGGACTCGCCGGTGACTGTTCTGAGCTGGATGTTGTTGGTAAATGGCCGGATTTTGGATGCCCTTAAAACCCTGGAGTTGGAAATGGACAAAGCGGCGCCGGTGTCGATGGTGACGGTAATTGCTCGGCTATTGATGGTGCCGCTGATAACTAGGCTGCTGCTATCTTGGTAAAATCCCCGGATGGATACTGTCCTGGAGGCTGGTGGAGGGTTAGTCAGCATTCGCCCCCTTATGCTGACTGATATACCAGGCTCAAGGATTGATTGTCTTATCTTTAGCTTAGGTTTACGCTGATCTTGTCAAAATTATCTTGTTCGCCCACCGGAATGCTCTAATGCAGGACCTCTTAAAGAGATTACAAGAGAGGTAGATTTTTCTTATTTATCCCAACTATTAGCTTGAAATTGCCGTTTGTACATAGGCCGAAATGAACTACCATCAAATTTGGGTAGTTTGCTAAAGGAACCGGTGTTCTGGTATATCCCTCTCTGTAAATCTTGTTGTATTCTTTTAATTTCTGTTACCACTTTGTTTTTGATAGCACTGATTTCAGCTTATGCCTGGCTTTGGAAGGAGTCGATGTCATCTACTTTGGTTTCAAGAGTATCCACGGTATTTTTTAGGTCCCTTATATCATCGTTAATCTCTATTATGTCTGATTCCATAATCACTATTTTCTGGTTTACTGCTTCGTTACCTTGAATTACTAATTGCATTAGTTATTGAATTTTGTTTCCAGATTGTTCTTGTTTTTCTTCACATTTCGAAAATAACCCCTCAATTAAATTAAGTTCTTTTTCATATATGTTAGTGACAAGATTTTCTAACTCAACTTTAAGCTTTTCATATAAAGATTTCACTAACCTTTGTTGGATTTCTCCATGATTTTGTTTCTCAGTTTTGTCACGTTTTCCAGGATTTTGAGTTTTTTTTTGTCTAGTTGTCAGCAACTTTTTTGAATAATTTTTACTAGTCTCTTCCATTTCGCCAAAAAATAACTTTAGTTAACTTCACTTAATCACACCTCTGACATCAAATTGCAATAGATTCTGTAGGTTCAAATCAGATTTACGCAAACATTCACTTTCACTTTCAACTTCATTAATTTTAACAAAATAAATTCCATGTTTACAATGTGAAAGATTTTCGCTGATGACTTGTTACACACAAACAATTTTAATCTAAACTAAACTTCTCAACTTGTGCAACTGTCCTTTAAATAGCAAGTGCATTAAATACCAGAATTCAATGATTATTTCTGTGTTGATAGAGCATTTTCAAGAACCTTCTCGAGGTCGCCTTTTTTACACCCATCGAAAATTCCGGACAACCACTTAGTTGGTTTTTATTATTTCAGGCGATTTTATGTTTACTTGTTGTTTTTATCGGAACGATTAATTCAGAAAGTTTCTTCATGGCGGTGTAAAATGAATTTACATAACAATATACAGAATCTAAAAAAAAATAATGTATGAAAATATAAATAATATATCAATTGCGGAAGGTTTCTAAGTCAAAACAAACACACACTGTTATCAAAATCTTATAGAACTGAAGTAATATACAAACGCTCAAACTTTGGTCTGAACATCTATATTACTATGATAATACGAAATGTAAAGATCAACAAATATTATTGAATGATTATAGAAAATTCCATAATGTCTTTAACCGCTAAAATTTTTCGACTAATTCATCTACCTTATACATTTAGTGTTTTATTTTTCCTTACCTATAGAAGTTTTGAGAATTTCTGTACTCTGTTATTTACTCTGAAATCACAAAGTTGTCTTGAACCAGGAACAAATCCCTAAACCCATTCCTTTTAATATCACACCATGCTCCAAGAAGTCAACGGTCTTTCCTTTATACCTTTAAACTTTACTTCACCATAACATGGAATTGTACGGTGAACTGTAATCTTCTACATAATCATGTACTACCATTTTTGCAATCTTATTAAACAGTAGAAAACAATAACTATTGTAAAATGTAGGAACTCAGTACATCGAGGAACGTACCATGCACAGAGAATTATGTACGGGGAACTATTATCTGGGGTTATTCTTAAATATTCAACTTTAACGGGATATTTTGTCTCCGCCCTTTAGCAGAAACCCAACGATAGAATCGATAAAATTCCTTATGATGTGTACCAAAGAGTTGTTGAAATGAGAAAATTATGAAACGAAATGTTTTCTGTCAGAAAACTGAATCTATTGAAGAGGAATAATTTTAAGGTATTGGGAGTAAGCCCTAACTGTTTGCATAAGAACGAAGAGAACTCATTTATAAACTCTGCCTGTTCAAGATTTGACTTTGGGAATAATAAACTCATAATGCAATGATTTACGGTTGTATCAGTTTACGACCGCACAATAATCCATCCTTACAGATAGCAAACACTCTGTAAAATGAGTGCAGCCTGATAGTAACACGGTGCAAGAGTGCAGTCAATTTTTAAAATTTTAAGGTAATTGAGATTGATAGGACAATTTAATAAAGAATCTTTCTGTGTCAACCAAATCCCCGTTTCTCAATAACTTTCAATGCAGATAGTGGTGTCTGTTTATATAGGAACTTTAAGTAAAAATTCTCATAAAAAATTGGTAGAATATGAGGTGAAAAGAAAAGCCACACTAAATTATCTAGCAATGCAACGTAATTTAATGATATTGGTTTCACAAGTAAGCAAGAGAAGACTGCCCAGTAAAATTAAAATTTATAATTAATCTGTAATATTCATCATGATGGTAAGCTATCAATATGTAATTTATATTACAAAAATTTGTTACTAGAAAATTAATTATGAAAACATCTATCTTCAAATGAAGTCCCAATTTGGAAAGTTTCACTAGATATACCCATCTTTCCGGCAGCTTTACTGTTATGCTTCATGATAAAACAAAACTCATATTTTTAACCGACTTCCAAAAACCTCCTCCTCCAGGTTTTCAATTCGTGGCGTATGTATGTTACCTGATTTCTTCTCCTGTGGTGAACCGTTTTGAATGAATATGGTCTTGTTTAATATAGTATATATCCGGATTAGTGAAACTTCAAATTTGGGAAAAGAATTGTATTGGTAAAGTGATGAAATTTGAGATTGAACACATGTATATTTTTTTAACGTTTAATCTATTAAGGAACATCTCTAGGTGATCTCATATACTTTTCTGCGACGTGCAACTTGCAGTTTTGCAGAAAATCGCCGAAATTTCCAAAATTCTTATAAAAAATTTCATCGAAATGACATTACGGACATTTCCTCATAAATGTTTTAATTCTAACGTATTAGTGCGGGAATTGTAGGCACTGGAAGTTTTAATTGCGAATTTGAAAACTTTCTATGAAAATCTCAAGCATATAGGTAGTAAAGCATAGTATTTTCAGCTCCTTAAATCAATGAGTACCAAGCTCGTTTGTTTGTATACCAGGCAAATACCTATTTAAATGAAAATTTTTCCATTTTGCGAAGACGGTGCTTTTAGTTGTCACATTCTCTCGGCCTAATAGAAAATTCAGTCACAACACATGTCAAAATCTAAACTGCAATTTGGTGCGTTTATACACAGGGTGATGAGTTATAGCAAACAAAATCACAAAGTAAAGTGATAGAAGGAGTTGCATTTATATGATGATTGAAATATAGGACGGAGTAGAATGATAGTGGTCCAGGCGGCCGTAGATACAGCGTTGTTGGAATGTAGGGTGAAGTGCACGTTTGGTGGTATAAAAATGTTGGAAAAAATGTGGAATTAAAATTATATAGGGTGATTAAAGTCGATGCCAACCAACAATCAAGTTTGATAAAGTAGTAGATAAGTACGCAATGCAGGATTTTAGATTTGCTTGGCACCAACTTCAAAAATATACTAGATTGGAAAGTAATTAATTTGTACAGAATGAGCACCTTTTAATGTTTACATTTTTAACTTCCTGGATAGGATCCTAACAACACTGAATGTGTTATTTATTTGCTAGAGTTGTATTTTGTTATAATTATTTTCAGCTTTTTAGTTATAGGTGGAAGTCGGTTATATTTTTTTAAATGTTTTATGTTTATTTTATATTGAATATTTTGAAAAAGAAGTTAGCTGATGTCAGAGGTCACACAAAAAAAATTTCTACACGCACCTGGTCCCAGACACCGTGTTCGTATTACAATTTTTTTCTACTTTGTCTAAATACCCGCCACTAAGTGTCCACATTCTTATAAACTCGACTGAAAAGTAAGTAGGCGCACATTATCATGCGTTATGAATTGTTCATGATTGAAGGCTTTAAGTGCGTCACCAGTCTGAGACACTGTGAGCGTGTAGTGTAGGGTTAAATGAACATGTGTTGTAAATAATATAAAAGGATATTAAATAAAGTAACATTAAAGAAAGTAATATAAAATGTCAACAAGATCAATAATGAATAAAATTGGAAACCAAGATAGCGAGGAAATTCATAGTTATGGACAGCAGAATCAACACAAGAAATATGAAGGTCTCAGAAAATTAGAAGAGTCCCGCATTTTGTCGATATGTGAAAGAAGCACCGTATCAGTAGACCCGATTATTAGATTTAATGGGCAAAATTTCAGTTTTGTATCCATCCGTGTTTATCAAAATGATGAAAAGACAATTCGGACATATAGAAAATTCCAAGAAATCAAGTTACTAATGCGGTCATTTTTAATAAAATAGCTGGAATATGGTTTGCAACAGGTAAGAGCGACCTAGATACGTTTGAAGAATTTGAAACCACATCCAAAAACTATTTCTGGAGAGAAAATGAAGAAAAATGGTATCATGAAAAACTATACTTCGGTAAGTACGCTCCGAAACGAGAAAGAAGTATAGTTGTTCTGCAAAGTATTTAAATTATCATATAATAGAGAATCAATTAGTGAGGTATATATCCCGTCATTTTGAGAGATAGCTACAACAGTAGGTATGCTTACAAAATAGAATTATTATGGAACAAATCATCAGTTATTTAGAGAGGATTCAAATGATACGAGGAAACAACACATCAAGACAAAACACCAGGGAGAATTATCAACACAGAAATCAAATTGAGCAAAGAGGAATGCAGTATAACAGAAAATATTACAATAACTATAATTGAAATAATCACTAATAAGATAGAAATAATAGCACAAGGAGTTTTACAAGATTTGGTAATCATTATGGGAGATAAAAAAGTATTGAAGCTTTGGTAAGGGGTACAGAAAACCAAAGAGTCAAATTACAAGAAAGCTATAGGAATTCATAATAAAGAACAGTAGAATATGAGAAGGAAACGAAGGAAATTTGGGATCAGGAAATGAAAGAAAATCGCAAAGAAACGAGAAAACAATAGCATGAAGCAGAAAGAAAACACAGCGAGTCTAATTACGGAGATATCATGCAGTAATATTGATGCAAATTGTAAGAATCAAATGGAACCAATCGAAGGAATTTTTGAAAAGCTGAAGTGTAGAAGATTATTAAATGTTGATGTAGAAACCATCAATAAGATATCGACCCAGAAAATACAAGAAGTTGAAACTGAATGTCAAAAAGGAATATAAATGAGCACAAGTGAAAAGATTAAATTGCAGGAAATTGATGATAAGAAACAAAATCGGCATTGCAGACAAAACAAATAATTAAAACAGAAAAAAATATTGAAGCACCGAATGAAGAAGTTAGGGAACCACCAGTACAAAAAAGTGAATCACAAGCACAATATATTCAAAGGCCTGCTATTGTAAACCAAGAAATGGAAGAGCAATAGGAAGCAATTGTTCTGGAAATGGAAATCTCCAATGACCAAGTTACACAGGAAGAAATTATGGTGAATGAAGAATCACAAGAAAATATAATAGCACAAGAAAATATAGTAGAGGCAAATACATATAAAAATCACAAAAAATAGACATGAATATTGCTACGGATCCCGTGGGTTCAATTAGACCCGTTGTCCAATTAATACTATCTTATTATGGATGAAAACAGATCCTTAACCTTCAAACTTCAATACAAATTTTTTGACATATGTAACACAACACAATTCTCACTGACGTTTGCTTAGAGCATATACTTTATTTCTTATGATACTCAACTGAACTTATGACAAGACTAACTAACTAACGCTCACAACAAGAACAGATCTATGGGCTCATCGCAATCCCGTTGGTTACTATCTACCACTATACACTTTGGAAAGATGCATTTCTAAAGTTCTATTAAATATCTCTACCATGCCGTCTGATTGTGGGTGTAGCCGCGTAGTTCTGGTTTTCTTAATACCCATCAAGTTGCAGTCCTTCCGGAATACATTTGATTCAAAAGTCCTGCCTTGATAGGAATGAAGTTCCATTTGTACCCCAAAACTGCTAAACAGCTGCTTCACTAAAACTATTACTTCTGTGGTTGCTTCTTGATTGGGAATAGCAAACACTTCTGGCCTCTTGCTGAAGTAATCAAAAGCAACAAGGATATATATGTCACCCCTCTTGGTTACTGGGAATGGTACGGCACCACTTTCTTACGCCTTCATAGTAGTTTATCCATTAAAATCGTTCTCGTATCTGTTCGAAGGTTTTATTCATGCCGAAGTGACCTCCAGATATGCCGTTGTGCAACTCCTTCAGGATGACCGGTACTCTTTTCTTGGGTACCACTAATTGAGATTTTTTTTATTTCACTACGGCACTTTCCCAGATTCTCCTTTCTCGACTTGAAGAGAATCCCGTTAGGCCCACAACGCTTTGAGGGTCATTCCTTGACCAGATATTTCTTCCCATCGGCGTCTGTCCGCTCCTTCGTTCTCCTTTGTCAAAATTGGTTCGATGTCTGGCTCTTGTAACTGGCCTTTTCGACACTGCCCAGTAGTCCAGTCGTCTTTTACTGTTGCTCTAATCTGTCTGATTGTTGACGTGATTCAAGTGCACTTTTTTGTGGTTGGTCGATCGCCAAAATTGAATATTTTTGGAAGATGACAATCGGACTCTACAGTCTTTCTGAAAATGTCCGGCTCGTCCACAGCGGAAACATTTTGCACTGGTAGCCCTGGTATCAGTTTCTAGAGTGGTATTTCTCCACAACTGCTTCAATTCGGTTAGAAATTTGTCAAATATTGCTTTCATGTCAGTTTTGCCTTCTTTGTTTCCTTGCTCAAATTGGATTGATGATCTTTGTGGTAATTTTACCCTACAATGTCTTTTGAAAATTCCAATTTTCAAACAGCAAACAAGTTGCATTTTCTAACATTACTTTCATCTCTGACAAGAATTCTGCAAACATGGTTTTTATCTTAGTCATGTCTTCTTGGTCTTCTTGCTTAAGAGAGACTGTTTTTACCTCTGGTGACATATTCAGCACAGCTTCAATATCTAGGGCCTAAAGAAGGACTTTCTCACACTCCTTGATACCACTTTGTCTTAGGTATTTCTGAATTTCACTATCTTTAATACCATCAATGAAGCATTGGGTTGCAAATTGTTCTCTAAACTCTTCAGATGCCTCTGGATATGCTAGCTACACCAACCTTCTAATGTCTGTTTCAAACTCTTGTAAGTTTTTCCCAGATTTCTGGGTTCGTGGCCTAAGTTGCACTTGATATACTTGAGTTAGACTTTGGTTATCATACCTGCTTTCAGGAACTGAGACTAATTTGTCAAAATCTGTTTGCTACTCTTCTGGAATGCTTTTAAGCAATTCTAGTGCAGACCCTCTCAAGCACATCACAAGTGCTGTAGGTTTTTCAAGATTACCTCATGCATTGGTGATGGCAACTGCATCAAACTGACTTTTGAACATAATCCAGGGAGAATTTTCATCAAAGGTAGAGTGTTTCACAAAAGAGCGCTTTAGCAACAACTACATCTTGTTTCTCTTTTATTATCTCCTGTTTTAACCGAGTTCCAAAAAGGAGTAGGTTATCAATTTGTCGTCACGTTTTTTTTATGTTATTTGAATAATCACTGAGCGATTATTCAAAAAACGGCAAATTTGATTATTTATAGGGCATTGTCTTAAGGAATGTTATAGAAAGGTACTATATAATTTTCTACAATATGAGTGTGACGGTTTTCCAGAAAGTCAGAAAAAACAATAATTAAGGGACTACATTTCAGTGAATTTCAATAAATCTACACTGTTTTCTCTAAAACAACTCAACCAGTTTGAATATTTTAAATTGTATTCCACAAAGAGATGTTCCAGCTTGATTCCGCATAATTATCTATAACGTAAAGCATACCGTTTTTACGAAAATCGTAAAAATATTTTTTGAAAAACACAGTAAACATCAATGCAAATGTCAAATTTTTATCATAAATATTTAGCTTAAATGTCAAGATATGCCATAAAAGTATATCGTACAGGGTTTTTGTAACGATTTCCATTGCAGTCAATGGAAATGGCACAAAGTATTCTATTAGTGTATAGAAAAAAAAATTTTAGGTGAGCGATCTTTCCTATATGGTATACGGTGATAGGTGTGTGCATGCATGGAAATTCAAGCAGCAAGGAATGTGCTACTTGAAATATTGGGCGAAGTAAAATTACAGTTACAGTTAGACAGGTGGGTTCAAAATGTGATATTGTGTGGTACATAAGCAGTTCCATATATAGGATGGTTGAAATATGAGGTGAAATAGAACTAAAATTATAGAGGGTGGTTCAAAAAATGATGTATTGAGTGGCACATAAGTAGTTGCGTATACAAGGTGGTTGACATAAAAGTGAAGTAAAACTATAGTTTTACAGAGTGGATAAATATATAAACTTAAGAAATGGTTAAATAAGCATATGCAGTAAGGATATTCGTGTTGTAGGGCGGAGGTCTCAAAAAATGTTAGAAGCAGTTGCATATACAGGATCATCGAAATATAAAGTGGAGTAGAATTATAGTCAAACAGGGTGGTTAAAAAAATGTGCTATAGTGTGGAACATAAGTAGTTGCTTATACTTGGCATATTGGGTGAAGTAAAAGAAAGATTCAATAGGGTTGAGTGGATTAATACTTATACAGGGTGGTTGCAACATCGTGTAGAGTTGAATTATAATTTTATGGGGTGATTCAGAAAGTGATAGACAAATAATTTTTATTGGGTGATCAATACAGAGAAAGATATACAGGGTGGTTGCAACATAGGGTGAATTAGAGTTACACTTATTGAAAGTGGGCCAAATAATAAAACAAATAAAGGGTAAAAAATACGTAGATTATATAAAAAAATACTAATTAGAGAGAGAGGGAGAGATAAGAACACGCTAAAATTATCAATGAATTGTACCTTAAATCAGATAAAAAATATGTCAGAAAATACTTTCTAACCGGTTTTTATTTTGAGCCAGTTGGTTCTTTTTTAAATATATATTATAAACTTCTTAAATTCATTTCGTACTTTGTTAAACTCAATTTGTACTTTGTCCTCAACTACTCTTGGTACTTTGTTTATTTCGTTCTATAGATCATGAATTTCATTCTGTAGTTTATCCTCAACATAATTAACTTTGAACAGGATCTTGTTGCTGAACTTCCATTAATGGGCCTTGTCCTTTTTGTCTTGTATCTTCCAGTAATTCCCGTTCTTATGCCTTTCTTTCAGTAATTCCAGTTCTTTTTGCCGTTTCTTAAAGTAATACTTTTTTTCTGGGGAGGTGAAATTCGCTAACCGAACTAACAGCCTAAAACTACAACTCATCCATTCCTTTATCCTTCCTATCAGTAGTTTGGTCCACGGAGCTTTATCCAGAATTGCATCCCTTCTACTCTGCCATAATTCTATGGTCCGTTCTCTCTCTCTCTCATCCTTGCCTCTCCATCTACAACCTGAACTCTCGCTCCCTCTTCAACCAAAACCTTAATGGGTACCTCCCCAGAAACTACATACAGCCCTTTCATCGCTACTGTTCTATATGCACATGCCACTCCTTGTCCTTTTTGTCTTGTATCTTCCAGTAATTCCCGTTCTTATGCCTTTTTTCAGTAATTCCAGTTCTTTTTGCCGTTTCTTAAAGTAATACTTTTTTTCTGAGGAGGTGAAATTCGCTAACCGAACTAACAGCCTAAAACTACAACTCATCCATTCCTTTATCCTTCCTACCAGTAGTTTGGTCCACGGAGCTTTATCCAGAATTGCATCCCTTCTACTCTGCCATAATTCTATGGTCCGTTCTCTCTCTCTCTCATCCTTGCCTCTCCATCTACAACCTGAACTCTCGCTCTCTCTTCAACCAAAACCTCAATAGGTACCTCCCCAGAAACTACATACAGCCCTTTCATCGCTACTGTTCTATATGCACATGCGACTCTTAGGAGGTTCGGTCTTACAGTTATCTGCATGAGTCTGCGATAGGTCTTCTGGCCTATCGCTCTGTGCAATACAGGGGCCCCATACAACAAGATTGACTTCACCACCCCATACCACAGCCCCCTTTTCGCCATTCGATTCCCATTCACGTTTGGGAGTAGCCTAGCCAGAGCTCCACCCATTTTTGCACCTTTGGTCGTAACAAACCTGACAAGATGGTTAAAAATCAGTTTGTTATCTATAATAACTCTCAGATACTTGACTGTTTTACCTGGAATAACCACCCTCTGTCCACAATTGAACTCTATCTCCCCTCTTGCCCTCGGACCTTTCAAGATCATTGCCACAGTCTTTTCCTCCGCAACTTCCAGGCGATTGCTGTCCATCCACCTTACGAATCGCCTCGTCTCCCTTCTACCTCAGCTCCTCCTTGTTCATTGCTCTCACAACCACTGACAAATCATCTGCATAGGCCAGCGGCTGACACCCCTCCGGCAGCCTTAGACGTAGTACCGGATCATATAATACGTTCCATGGGGTCTGCCCTAGCACTGATCCCTGTGGTACACCCTGTGTCAACTCCTTCTCCCTGGGCCCACTTTGATCTTGCTCCCTATAAAGCAATCTGTTATAATATTCTGCAGTTATCGGCCAACCTCTATTTCTCGTAATTCCCAAGTATGACGCTCCATCCTGCCGTGTTAAAGGCATCTTTATGTCTAGGTTTATTAGGACCACCCATTTATACTCCCTTTCTCCCACCAATCGCATGATCTCCCGTAGAGCATCCAAAGTCGATCTCCCTGGGTAAAGCCGTATTGTTGCTGCGATATTTCTCCCTTCTCCTCAATCTCCTTAAACAACATTCCTCTTATCAGATGCTCATACAGTTTGCCAGTAGTATTTAGCAATGTTAGAGGTCTGTATTTTAACACTCCGTCCTCAATTGGTCCACCCTTTGGGATAAGGATCGTTCTCCCAATCTTCCACTCAGCCGGGAAGACCTGCTTTCTCAGGAGTTCGTTGTACACCCTCACCATCATTTGTGAGTCATTTTCGGCCACGGTCTTCACCACTTCCGTTCTCACTCCAAACATACCCGGCGCCTTCCGATTTTTCAATCGTCCCACCGCATTTGTCATCTCTTCAACATTAAAATCCCTAACACCCACAATTTCTCCTACCTCGAACTCATCTCTCCCACCTCGCACATCCGGGAATAACTCATCCACCAATCTATACTTTACGTCCACGTACATGTCATATGGAGCATAGGACCCCTTAATCCCCTGGGTGGCTATCCTGTACCCTTGCGCTCTACCTCTTCGACCAGCTTTTCCCAGCTTTTCTCCTTCGGTCGTTTAATCCCCAAACTCAGAGCCTTTTTTGTCTTTCCGTACTCTCTACTCCTCAGCTCTATGAATTCTGCGTCCCCTCTCGCTCTACTCCTAGTTAGCAGTCTCTTGCATTTCAGACTCCTTCCTCACGTTCCAAAAATCATCATTCCACCAATAAGCATTCACTCTTCTATTCTATCTATCATCCTTCAACACATCATTCCTACCCGCCGTCATCTTAACACTGGGCTCACCAATCACCACCACATCCATCTTTTTACTTAATCCTGTCTGGATCGCCAACGCATGCGACGCTCTCGCCCTTCCCACATTTACTTGGAGGAACTTAACCATCACTTATGCCTACATCTTTCTCTTAGCTCCTTCTCTTCCACCCCTCTCTTCCAGGCTCATAGCTCTCCTATACTCCCTACAAGCCGCAGTGTCCCATCTGTGACCCTCTTACTTACACAGATGGCATTTCGGTGCTGTTTGGCATTCTTTGGCTTTATGACCACTACGACCACAATTGTAGCAGCAGTCCTTCCTGCCCTCACCCGTAAATTCTGATGCCAGATGTCCGAAATCCTAACACCTGAAGCAATTTCTCATTTTTACCCTTTTACTAATGACCATCTACTTACTCCCTCGGTCCCTGACCTTGAAGTTGCCTTTCCCCATTGCAACCTCCAGCTCGGGGATTAGCTTATTAGCTTGACCCTTTTCAGTTACCATTATGAGGTCCCCAGCTTTAGTTTGCCTTACCGTTTTTACCATAACGCCCATCTGTTCCACGTTTACTGTCTCCCGCAGATGTTTGACAGTCTCAGCAAATGTTTTCCCAGAAACTTTTTTAATTATCACGGCATCTTCATTGGCTCTCTTTCTCCCTGAGATCGATTGCCTATTCTCCTCAGCGTCATTAACACCCTATCTGACTCTCCTCGCCGGTTGCTAGAGGACCAGATCCTGATCTGTCTCCCAGAACACCATCTCCAAGGCCTTTCTCACCATATTTACATTACACTCTCCGTCAATTCTGGGAACCTATCCCTCGTTAATCTCCTTCAGTCTCTGTCCAGACGTCCGAAGCTGAGTTATAGCAAAGCTTTTTATGGAGAACTTTGAGGAGTTGGCACTAAGAACAGCAACTGTTAAACCCAGTTTATGGCTGAGATATGTGGATAATACATTTGTGATTTGGCCTCATGGGAGGGAACAGCTCAACACATTTTTAGACCACCTGAATGGCATCCATCACAAAATAAAATTTACCATGGAGGTTGAAGCCAACAATCAACTGCCATTCCTTGATGTTCTCTTAAATAGGAAGGAAGATGGAACCCTTGGCCATACGTCATATGGGAAAGCAACGCACACCAACAGATACCTTCATGCTAATTCTCATCACCACCCAGCCCAACTACAAGCCGTCGTCAAGACTTTAGTAACCAGATCACAAAGACTAGCTGACCAGGAAAACATCAAACAGGAAACGGACAGCTTAAAAACAGCTCTGAGACAAAACGGATTTACAGACCGAAATATTCAAAAAGCCCTAAAGTCGAAACCGTCAAAACACACGAGGAGCATGAGACACCAACAACCAAGGCTTATTTACCGTATGTCAAGGGTACCACAGACAGTATTGCAAGAATTCTACGGAGACACAATATCGATACTATTTTCAATACAAACAGAAAAATAAGCACGGAGTTGAGGAATCCGAAGACGATGATCCCTTTAGAACAACAGAGAGTGTACGAGATTACATGTGCAGACTGTCATAAAACCTATATGGGGCAAACTAACAGAAGAATTCAAGCTAGACGCGATGAACACCAGAACGCTATAAAAAAGCAGGAAAAAATAACATTGCGGAACACGCGACCACGAAGTCACACCGAATAGATTTTGAGAACACCAGAGTACTGGCAAATATAGAACACCCGAAATCAAGACTCGTAAGAGAGGCAATTGAAATAGCGAAGAGGCCTCACAGTCTAAACGCACGCAATGAAATCCAGGACTTATCGAATTGTTGGAAAATTTTATTAAACACCGTATCGGGGCGGACCAGTCCTATAACAACTCAACCGGATATAACTAATCAGCAAGCGGGAGGCGTGGCCACTGAGCGCCAAGTGCCAATCACACGCAGCCTTTCACGGTGCCAACCGATAGGCGCCGAGTCGCGACTATATAATATCGTGCGCGCTCCGGAAAATCTTAGTATTCGAGTAACTAGAAGCGAAAGCAGAAGGCTGCAAGAATTATGCGAACCGACCTGAAGAGGGCAGATGTGACTCTGCCGAAACGTCTTTATTTTACCATCGATCCCGGCAGGGATCAGTTATCAACTAGGGGGATGAATTCCCGGAAAACAGCTAATACATTTAGTGCCCGCGAAAACTTTTAGTTTATAACATTAACTTTGTGTGAACTTATGTAGCAACTATATTTCGTCGTTCCCAGCTGACTGAGCAACACGTGCAGTATCGTATTACGATAAGAAGAACATCCGTGAGAATTGTCGTGTGTGCAGTGCTGATTATCATTGCAAACTTTATATATTCTAAGATTTCCTTTATTCCGTATTCATTATTACTTTGTCAGTAGTTAGTATATATTGATGTTTTTCATTTATATTATTAACGTTATATTTTTTGTACAAGTTTACTTTTTACTTCGTGGTGATGATTTGACTTTTACTTATTTTATTTTCTTTTCTTTGAACAGACTGCTCCAGCTCATGATACTCCTTTTTTTCTGTAAATGTTAGTATGCGCCAATTGACCATTTGTCAATAATAAAACAACTAACATTTTTTTATTATGTATTATTATACTTTTCAACTGCTTCAAATAATAATAGTAATAAATCAAATCAACAAATAACTTTCAAAATGTAAATACCATAACACCTTATAATTAAATTTTTGATTAATCTAAAAAGATTTTCGTTTCGAAATAATAAGTTGTTTGCAACAATTAAATTTCAAGGTCAATGATCACTCAAATGCAATGTTATTCAAAATATTCAAAATTTATACCGTTATTAAAATTATTATTTCCCAAATGTATGTTTTAAAGTTTATAATTGTTAATATAAATGCAAATCAAAAAAATAAGTGGTTTAAAAACTTCAAACGGTAAATAACTGATTCACTTTCAAACTTTTATTAAGGTGTATTCACTTTGTTCCTCCAAACTGCTTTCATTGATGACTGCTGATTATTTTTTACTAATGATCCCTGCTACCACTATGAATTTTTATTACTTTCTGCCAATTATATCTGCTGTCAATGTGAACTTTCACTTCCAAATTATATTTGTTCACAATGTGAAATGTTTTATTTACTTTTAGCTTCCCAAAACTGGATTCATTACTTGATGAATTACTGATATTTATCTGCTGCTGGATTTTTGTACGTTACCATTTACTTGTACTGTTACACCACTACTATTCTTGCATATGTTTATTTCTGTTCAAATTTCAATCACTTCTTATCAAACTTTTAAATTAATAAACTTTTCTGACTTTTGACAAGAACTGTCATTTTGTACTCGCTGACAATATTTACTGTTACACTTGCAAATTTTACATGCTGTCAGTTCTTGCTTTTATAGTCTCTCAGAGATAGAAATGCACATTTTAAACTTTTTAAATCAGCAATTTTGAAATCCCTTTTTTTATATATAACATACTATGTTTTTTTATTTTTAATATCCTATCTTAACAGATTTCTAAAATACCTTTTACTTTTCTTTACAATTGTAATTTTTACATAGTATTTTGTGCCCATCATTGCGCACCAGCTATTTTGAGTTTAACTTGTACTAAAATTTTAATAAAATTTTCATTGTTGGCACGAAACAAATTATCACCTGATTACCCGTTCTGCATGTGCTTTCTCCTATGAATTTCAACGTATTTCGATCGGTAGATCTGTCAAAATGTTGCTCCATAGTTTTATCCTGACATCTAATTTTGTCTGAAAATATGAAGTTATTTAAATCTGGACGTTAGCATTCAACTCCTGTCAGATGGGTTATTTACGCCTCGAATTTAAGGTAAAATTTTATATTTTCTTTTCGTTAGATGTTTTCATTGTAATATATCAAACCTATATTTTATTTTTATATGTTCATTTCAAAACCTTATTGCTTTTTAAGAAATTTATTTTTAACTCTCACATTTGTTATTTTCAAAAATGAATTTGCTATGCAGTTTTAGTTGTATAAATCACATCCAAATTACCAGTTTATGGTCTAGTTTTATAATTTAATCCTTTCTATTCATGTATTGATCTCTAAGTTGCATTTGATTTATCACAGCTCTTTTACATTACTTGAATAACTCGTACACAATTTCTATTTCCTCCAATATTGGTTTATATGTTACAATGCATTATTTACTATCTGTTAATATACTATTTTATTTATCTAAATATAGTTATTGATTTGATTTTTCTATTTTGGTATGTATATATATATATATATATATATATATATATATATATATATGTGTGTGTGTGTGTGTGTGTGTGTGTGTATTAGATGGTTTCCGGGAATTCATTCGCGTAGTTACTCGAATACAACTAGAAGCGAAAGCAGAAAGCGACGAGAATTATGCGAACCGACCTGAAGAGGGCAAATGTGACTCTGCCGAAACGTCGTTATTTTACCATCGATCCCGGCAGGGATCAATTATCAACTACGCGGATGAATTCCCGGAAACCATCTAATACATTTAGTGCCCGCGAAAACTTAAAAACAAATATATATACATATATATATTATTATGGAATTTTAATCTAATTATTATTTTTCCATATCTTCACAATTTTTAGTGCTTTAATTATTAATTTAAAAATTTTCCTCGGCTAGCTTTTTATTTATTTAATTTGATTTTATAAAATATATATATATATATATATCATTATTTTATTGATTTATTAATTGTATGCAAATTCAGTCATAACAACTCTCCATCTCAGGTTGAGTTCTGGGCACATTTAAATTAAATTTTATATTTGATTTTCACTTACCTTTTCTATCTTTATCTGATTTATATCAACTTGACAAATTTTTATCATTAATTATTTTTCTTTCTAAGTTCTTTAAAATTTACTTTAGCAACAAATAAATTTGGAAATTAAAAATTTATTATTTTTTTATTCATATTTGAAAATGAAATATTCAGAACAATTAACATGAACTCTTTTTAATTAATAACAACTTACTTTCAAAATTATCTACTGTATAAATTATTTTTTTTATTTACTCAAACAACAATTAAATTATACATTAAACTAATTCTAACAAATCATACACATTTTCTTTATTATTTTCAACAAATTATTCTTTTTTCATAAATACCTTATCTATTTACAACCTGTCCTTCCTTGCCTTCACTGCTTCTGCATAATTTTCTTCTCCAACTCGTTTTTTCCTTGATACAAATTTATTCAGTTTTCACCTTTTCAATACTGCTCCATTATGATTATTGGTATGCTCTAATGCTGGTTTTGTCGCACTGTATTGTCTATTACAAATCAGCTCTCTGACCACGACTCGAAACTTTGTAATTTGTAATTTATGTTCTGTCACTTTTATGGATTGTGTGGTATTAAATGTTTGTTTTACTAAAATTGCTTTTTCTTGATTTATTCAAAATGTCTGAATTAGCTACTTCACACACAACAAAGTTTGTTGAAACACAAGCGTCTTGATGGGTTATTTAAAACACGCACAGGAACGATGTTTACACTTCGAAGATCAAAATTCAAAAGAGAGTTTGACAGGTTTGTGATTATTTTTATATGATTATCAAAACAAATGAATGTGACTGATTATTTACATAATTATTTTAAAAATAATTTTAATCTATACAAATTTGTTATTACTAATTACATGAATCTACTTTTCTTAAACATTTCTATCTATTTGGTTTTCCTATTTATTCAGTATTAACTTTGTAATTTCATTTCAAAGTTTGATATGTCAGATGAATCTGTAATTTTTAACTTTCTCTCAAAATCTGTTATTTTTCGCCATCCTATCTAATAAATCATGTTTATTGACTCCTATTCCTTGTATTGATAATCAAGCCAGAATCATCTTCATCATCGCTGAAAGCTGGCTCACTATCCAAAATGTGATTATTCTCTTTACATAATTACCCTACTTCTTAACATATTTCCCTGTAGTTTCTTCTTACCTTTTTTTATCCTACCGACACAAATTTTATCCTGCTTACATTCTGATAATTTAATTTTATATAACTCCTATTTTCTTCTTTTTTAGAGAATGATCTTCTTATATCGAATGTCTGGTTACTAAATTTGGATAAGCCTTGGATGTTACTTCACCTGGATTTTAAATTATAAAAAGATTATTTTATTATTAATAACAGATTCTATTAGTAGTCCAATAACTAACAAGGTATGTCTTTTTTATTATTATTATTATTATATTTTACTCTATAGATTATTTATTTTCACACATATCAGTTTTCTGACTTTACCCTTCTATAGGTAACCAGATTAACCATTGTTACATACAACATTTATTATTAATTATTAATTAACTGCTTATTCATCTAACTCCACTTTACATTATTTATTGAGTAAATATCTTATCCTTACTTTATTTAATTTCCTTATCCTATATATATATATATATATATATATATATATATATATATATATATATATATATATATATATATATTATCCACTAAAAGTCTTATGCTCATTTGTCACTGTAGCGTGGATTCACGGGTAAACTCCAGAAACAAAAGCACAATCGAAACAATGGGTTGCCTGATGAGCATGAATTCGCCGATAAGGTTATGGTCACAATTTTTAGGGAGTTTTATGGCGTAATCTTGATCAACTATTTAGAAGAGGGAGAAAAGATATCCTACCAACATTATGCTGATTTACTGACGCGTTTGACGTGGAATTGGGGAAAATACGCCGAGATTTTACAACACAAAAGTGCCTTTCTATCATCATAATGCGATAAATTAGTCAAGTAGGGTAATGAATTACTGTCTCATGCCTCACCGGCAGAAATTCATTTTAAATGAGCAGCTGATAACTGAAAAATAGCAATTTTGAAGGATTTCCGAAGAAATGCATTATAAGTAGTAAAAAATTGGGAAAGAGCTGGGGTATGTGTAATTGAAATGTCTAGTAGGATATAAAAAATATATAACGATATAATAGTATTTCCGACAGTATCTACACAAAAATATTTTAGCTCTCATTGAATAGACAAGTTTCAATCTCAAAACATTTCATTGGGCTATTTATCGCGATTAGACAAGAAACATACCAGTATTTATACATTACCCGCAATATTGTTAACTTGTTAAAATTATTAACCACTACAAGCATAATCGATTTAAATGTATTAATTGTAGGAATTTCAAATTATGAATTCATCATTGATATACAATATTATAAATAAAATTTGGAGCACTTAATTATTTATATTATAAATATGAGATATACTATAGCGATAAATGATATTCTATAATATTGGCTGCATCATAAGCTAATTTGATAATTTTCTGGTAAATATACTTCAACATGCTTAATACTTGTTATGAGAACTATTTGACATTTTAAAAACTATGTATTTAAACAAATTTACTAAAACACACTTTTTTCGAATATAACTAGATAGAAATGTATCTAGAACCATTTTGAATAACTTCTGATTATGTCATAAGTGGTTAATATTTAGGTACAGTATTTGTCTGAAAAAGTAGAAAAGAACTATTTCAGACAAATAATATAAGCTTTTAATTGTTAATTAAAAACGTCTGACAGCCGTTTTAGTTTACTGCTACAAATCAAGTCAAATCGCGAAAACTGATAACAATATTTTAAATTCTTACAAAGTGTTTTCGTGTTTTTTTGGAAACAGGACCTTATCAATAGCATGTAGGGAAATACCTAAAGTATTATATTTCATGACTTAATTTACTAAATTAAACATTGTTGTTATTGATCTCGATTATAAACTCAAAATAATTATACACTTGGCTATATAACAAACAGATATAATCTACAATACTTAGAGCGGTTAGTTCTTTGGTAAATAAACATAAAATTATACTTCTTTCATATATTTTATCAAAGATCAAGCTGATACCGGTTGTTCGTTCGGCCTTATGAATATACTTTGAATTTCAACTATATGATATGGTCATTAGACACAGGCATGCTGAGTCGGTATAGAGTTGCTGACTTTTTGTTGTACTAGAAGGCTTAACTGCCCTGAAAAGATATAGTCACGAAATATATATTTTTTTGTGAGGGAGCATCTTTAAAGAAAAATTTTCAAAGAAATGGGAATGGAGATCGGGTGACATCAATTTTTGTTGATTACCCAAATAGTTACGCTTTGTTTTATAATTCTGTCATTTATAAATGAAGTTTACCTTATTTTTGCCTACTTTAGGAAATGTTTTTATGAGATTTAAGAAGTCAATATCGTAGGTCGTAAGTTATGATAGCGGATCGAAATATCTTAAACTCCTTGATCCTCGTTAGGTACTTTATCTTTAGGGTTCCCGGTTAAGTTGGCTATAGTTTGACTGGTGTTGAAGACTGTTTTTATTTGATGTCGGTGCAGGATTCGTGCTATTTTGTCAGTGACTCCTCGAATGTACGGAAGGAAGGCTTTCCAGGGTTGTTAGTCTGTTTATGATGGGGTTGGTGTACTCGGGGGTTGTTGCGATTGACGAAATATGCTTGCAATGTGGTCTGGATGATAACCGTTTTGTCGAAGGTTTGAATTTTGCAGTGACGCCAAAAACTATCCCAACTGAAAGAATCATTTCTCAAGTTGAGGTAGCTTTGGTTGAACTAAGAGATATTGAGGCTGAAGATACTGGTCAAGACATTGCTAGAGTACTCCGCACATCAATGTCACCAAAATCAAATCTAACTTCCAACGAAAGACATGTATTAAAACAACTACGTGACAACGGTGACGTAACTATTCGAAGCAATAGAAATAGAGAAAAGACCCCTCTGTCTAAACCGACGCGATGACAGCTCTCGCCTTCCCACAGCATGGACCTCCGTAATTGCCAGATTAAATAAAGCAGACACGCCCATCAACACCCAACCAATCACAACACAGCCTCATCACGTGACATCCCCTTCTAACCCAGAGCTAACTATAAATAAAAGAAGCAGAGCAGACTCAAATTCAGTTCAGTTACCTAGTAACTCTTGGGGAGTAGGCAGATTGAGGCCCCGAGTTCGATCTAGACTCTGAAACCCTTTTTCACTTTTGTCTCTTGATAATGGCTCCAAAGCAGGAGTCGAAACTTCGAGTATGTAATAAATTCAGACGCTATTCTCATCCGGAACCTAGCCTTTTTCATATATATATATATATATATATATATATATATATATATATATATATATATATAGGGTGTAAACGGTGTGAGTGCAAAGATTTTGAAGAACAATACTTCAGGCAAAAACAAATCAAAAAGCTTTATAACATTTTCTAAAATAAACTATAGTTTTGCCAAAAAGAACACATAAAGTTAGATTTTATGTAGCCCTTGCTACAGTGAATAATACAATAATTTCGATTTCAAAATGTCGGTAAATATAAATATGTAAATACTCAATAGCTTATACATCTTTAATAGCCACATTAAAATTGAAAATTGATGATTTAATCTCGAAATATGCTTTTATAATTTAGTGTAAGTTTCTCCGAATAGATATGGCAACGTGGCATACAGACCAACTTATTTACTACATTTTTTACTTTAACGACGACTGAGAGTTACGATTGTTTTTTGCGATTTCGATTCTTGTAAATAAGAATAGATAAACGGTAAAGTGATTTGAATGTAGACTTCGTGGTTTGCTTTCCATTTAATATATTTTTTAAATAAATAAAATCGGTTGTGATTAGTGTGTAAGTTCGAAAATTAAGAATAGTGCGACAGTATTTATTTGTGATAAATAATGGCCGATTATACAATTAGGGAAAGACATGACATGCTCTTAATTTATGGGGAAAGCAGACGTAATTGCAGAATAGCAAGAATGTTATACAGGGAAAGGTTTCCAAACAGACGCCTGCCCAATGCTAGGACATTCGTAGTTGTTTCGCAGAGGCTTCTGGAAACAGGTAGTGTAATACCACAAATAAACAATCGCAGACCACAGCGACATAATCGTATCTTAGCTGCTGAGGATCAAATACTAGACCTTATCGACATCAACCCATATCGTAGCACACGGGGTATTAGAAGTGAGCTGCAAATTTCTCACACTGTTGTTCATAGAACATTACGGGAACAATTGCTCTATCCATATCACATGCAGCGGGTTCAAGGGCTTTCAATTGATGATTTTCAATCAAGACTCAATTTCTGTCGTTGGTTATTCAGAAAACATCGACAATTTCCTAATTTTGTGAACAATATTTTCACAACAGATGAAGCAAGTTTTAATAGGAATGGTATAATAAATTTTCATAATACGCATTCGTGGTCTGAGTTAAATCCGCACGAAATACGCCAGTCAGTATTTCAACACCAATTCTCAGTTAACGTGTGGGCTGGAATTGTTGGTGAATACTTGGTTGGGCCATTTATACTGCCTGCACGTTTGACAGGTGAGAATTACCTTTATTTTTTTAACAACACGCTACCAGATTTGTTAGATGAAGTGAACCTACAAACACGTTCCAATATGTGATACTTACATGACGGAGCACCTGCCCACGCAAGTCATCTAGTTGTCGACTTCACTTCTTAAATAGAACATTTCCCCGTCGTTGGATTGGTCGAAACGAACATATACGTTGGCCAGCAAGATCTCCTGATCTCAATCCTTTAGATTTCTACTTATGGGGACACATGAAAAGTAAGGTTTACACGACTCCAATTATTGACGAGAATGACCTTAGACAACGCATTTTTGACGATGCTGACAAAATCCGAAATATTCCAGGAATTTTTTCTCGCATAGGTGAAAATTGGATTAAACGGTGTCGTGCTTGTGTCGATAGTAATGGTGGGCATTTTGAACATTTGCTGTAAATAATCCGTTGTTTCAACTCAGTTCTATCATTATAATAAATTCGGTAAGTAGGATTACATATTTACTTGTCTAATATAAATAATATTAATTGAATCAGTAATAATGACTCTTCGAATAATTTAACTGGTAATTTTTTTGTCGGCGTAGTCATTTCTTTATTATTCGCGCTAAGAGTGAATCTGCTTCGTACGCGAGCGACGTTGCCGGATTGACAATAATTTACTTAATATGTTTTAGGAATTTTCTTGGTTATTAAGGCCTACTGACCATAGTGGTATAAGAGTTTTTTGTTTAATTTGGTGTATACTACCTCCACCTAAAATATATGCACTCAAACTATTTACACCCTGTATATATATATTTATGTATTAGGTGTTTTCCGGGAATTCATCCGCGTAGTTGATAACTGATCCCTGCCGGGATCGATGGTAAAATGACGACGTTTCGGCAGAGTCACATCTGCCCTCTTCAGGTCGGTTCGCATAATTTTTGTAGCCTTCTGCTTTCACTTCTAGTTACTCGAATACTAAGCAAAAGCAGAAGGCTACGAGAATTATGCGAACTGACGAAGAGGGCAGATGTGACTCTACCGAAACGTCGTCATTTTACCATCGATCCCGGCAGGGATCAGTTATCAACTACGCGGATGAATTCCCGGCAAACACCTAATACATTTAGTGCCCGCGAAAACTTAAAAACAAATATATATATATATATATATATATATATATATATATATGTATATATATTAAAAATAGAGAAATTATACGATTTAAACCTATATTTGTATGTAGAAAAGGACCCAAGATGAATTTTAAGAAATAGACTTAGTTTACATCCTTCTTTACATTTTTTAGGTTAAAATGTAGTGGCTAAATGCGGGATACTTCCAAATGGCTGTAGACTTTGATTTGTGGATATTCACAGATTTTTTAGATAAGTGTTATATAATAATGATTACATACATCATGATACTATTATTATTACGTCGTAGACAAATTTTCTAGAAGTGATACTCAGTAACAGGAGAAAAATGTGGATATTGTTAAAACAAAACAAATTTGGTTTAGGAGATGGGAATATGTCACTTATTTAAAACTATGATTACGGAGACAGTAAGATTATGATCATAGTATAACTATTTTAATCACACATAGCTGACTGAAGTAAACAAATTTATTAGGTTATTAAATATAAAACCTCTGATTTAAATTAAATATAGAAACTTAATTCTGGAACATTTCAAAGTAAGCATTTGTGATGTTTGTGTTTCATCTGGAATTAATTTAAAGGTAAAAACGATTGTTTTCAAATATTTTACTATAGGGTACCTCAGCCGATTTGCTACCTACAATGGGAAAAGTTATTTTCCATTAATCGATTATACACTTACAACATAGTATATTGGCAGAAGAGCATATTTATTTGGAGCATTAACGATTTCTCAGGTCAGAGAGAGTCAAAAAAGGTCATTGTCCTGACTGATATTATATAAAAGAAGAATAGCTAAATTTAAACTATGCAATTTGAATGTCCCAATAAGTAATTAAAGGCAAATTTGTAATTGTAGATTTCACGTATTATTTTCTTCACATTTCATAACAGCGTTACTTATTTTCTTTACATACCAAAATAATTAATTATCAACTCGGTAAAAATTGGACATTAGTGAAATTACACCTTAAAAAAAATTTAGTTCACTGTGATCCTATAAATTTTTCACAATTGGTATCAGCTTATAAAGTTTCAATTATTCCGTGGCCATCAGAACTATACATTTTAGAATTTATTCTTTTTTCCATTAAAGTAGTTATAATCTTAAAATATACAATATTATATTCGATTTTTTTTTTTTGGTATATCCCATTCCTTATTATTCCTAATTCTTGACCTTAAGCTTGAAATATGGTCGAAAACATTAACAGTCCTCGAAAAGTACTATCTCCCACCTACAAACAATCTATGAGTATAAGGGTTGATAACAATTCAAATAAAGTAATCGGCTAAAAATCCTCTAGAACTGAAATTTATTTATATAATTTCTGAATTATAATTTCATTAGATCTATACCTAAACAGAACAGGTTCTATTGCTTGTGATCTCAATTTTCACGCACAGCATATGATCTGAGGTGCCAAATGCATTGTGGGAATGCAATTGTTTCTTACGTTGGAGTTGAATTGCATTTTAAAATGCAGCGCACGGTAAAGTTAAATTCTTAACTCTTGGTGTGATCATCGATTTTACTTCTAGTTTCAATAAAACTGTTTCGAAGCAGTGAATATATTTTTACCAAATAAGCTCTACTTCTTGCCAGAAAAAATCTCTAGAAAAGGCCCTAAAGTTTAAATGTATAAATACCTGCCTATTCTTTTTATGATTTATTTCACTCCAAATAAGGTCAGGTTCGTTACATTTTACTTTATAGTATTTCTTATTCCTTATATAGCTTCAAGAATATAATACTAATATTTGTCAGGTTATATTTTCATTTTTTGGAACATTAAATTAACAACTAATGTCAAGATAAATTGCATGGTTTTAAATGTGAAATGAATAACCATTTCTACGAGCTGTGAGCAGCATTATTTATTTCAGTTTGTTCTATACCAACAATACAAAAAGAAATAGCTTACAGTACTAGCTGATGCAAACGATTTGAATTAATAATTTTGCAAAGATTAAGACACATTTAAGAGAGTAGTAAACACATTAGACAGGCGAATAGCGGCCCTCCCTTTGTGAATAATTTATATTGGTGTAACAACAGGACAACTTGCTTGCAATTACTCAAATTAGTGATATCAAACTTGTATAGCATTAACATGATTGAGGCGTTGCTCCGTTGGGATGTAGTGCTTAGGATTTAGAGTACATGGGTAAGCGCAGGGATTCCAATTACTGGTAATTCGCCTCCAACCCCAATCGTTTTTGATGTCGAATTATCTTAATAAATGTACTTAATATTTTGCTATAAATATTTCTAAACAGAACATAGTATTGATTATGACAGAAGTTCAGGCGAAAGAAAACAATTTTTCTGAAATAGTCAGAATGCATAGGTTGGTTCACATCTTTCTGAAAGTTTTATTAAAATTCCGTATTATCATTATTTTTACAAGATTCAAATAACATAATTGTTTTACAGTGCTTATTACTAAATTTAGCAATACTAGTTTCAGTTTGCCAAGAAGTGATCCTGTTATTTACACAACTGTATAAAATTGTAATATGTTAATGTATCCTTATCAACTATTTTTTAACTTATTAAGAAATTTAATCGAAAAGGTAAATATGATAGTTATACCTGCTGAGATTTTTAGTGATTTTTTATTTCCTCGCTGTTGTTTGCTCAAAAGAAAATTTACAAGTACATAATGCAGACGAAACTAAAGTAATAGTTGTGTATATGTCAATTGACCTGAAATTATTTACGAAAAAATTTCTACTAAGGATTGTAATAATAATATTTTAATAAAATAATTCACATCAAAAACAGAATTTTTAATTTGAAAGTTACTGCAACTTGTCCGAAAAGTCAATATTGAACAACCACATTGACTATTTTCCAAATAAACAATAACAATGCTTTATTCTATCAAAGATAGATACCGGGCTTTCATTTCAAAACTAGCCACCTAAAATATATTTAAAAGAAAAAGACAAAGAACACGTTAATTTATATTTACGCGGGGACACATTTTACACGTATCGGTAACCCTGCAGTTTCAACCCCTAAGCAGGGGTGAATATCACTTCTAAAACTTTAAATACAAAGGGGTATCTTGTCAAACGTCTCTTTTTTTGCCAATCCAAAAAAAAGCTTCTAGTTATTCGAGTAACTAGAAGCGAAAGCAGAAGGCTACGAGAATTATGCGAACCGACCTGAAGAGGGCAGATGTGACTCTGCCGAAACGTCGTCATTTTACAATCGATCCCGGCAGGGATCAGTTATCAACTACGCGGATGAATTCCCGGAAACCACCTAAAACATTTAGTGCCCGCGAAAACTTAAAAACTATATATATATATATATATATATATATATATATATATATATAGTAGGGTGTTCTTACCCACTGTGATAGCTCAAGTTTCAGCGCTAGTTCCTGGTGCAGTATTTTAGCCACAGCATCGTGTCGCTCCCTGTATTCAGTTGCAGCAAACGCTTGGCCACCTACTGTAATATGCTGGATAGATTCAGATGTTTGGCAACCATATCTGCATCTGTCGTTTTTGATAGAAGAGTCTTTGACGATGTACTTTAGATATTTCTTAGTTGGAATTACTTGATCTTGTATTGCCAATATAAAGCCTTCCATTTCACGAAACATATGAACAGAGATCAACCAGTAGTTCGACGCTTAACTGTCGACATAATCCTGGTTAAAGTCATTTATGTCTTCCATGAAGGGGCTTCTCTTTCCATTTGAGCAGTTTCTGATCTGTGGTCTGGTGGTATAATTGGGCATGTTGTTGTGTTAGCCGCAGTGGTGTTGAGTTATCAACCACTTGGCACATGACTCGATGTAGATCAGAAAATTCTGCGAGTTTCTGGAAATGACTACGCAAAATAGAAATTTGATGATCTAATAGTTTGCTTAGATCTGTCAATTCTCTTCCTCCTTCATACCGTGGCAAAGTTGTACGTTTGACAGAGCTCTTTGGACGGTGATTTTGAGCTTTTGTTAGTAAAACTCGAACTTTTCGTTGTAATTGTTCAATGTCAGCCTTGCACCATTTAACTATACCGAAAGAGTAACTGAGCACTGAACACGCATGGGTGTCAATAGCCTGAAACAGATTTTTACTGTTTAGTTTGGTTTTCAACAGTCATCTTACCCTCCTATAAAACTCTGCTGTTAGGTCCTTTTTCATATTCCTTTCCTTTTATTTGCATTATTAATATTTTATTAGCGTTAGAATATCCTTGTACAGAAACTAGATGTTCGAAATGATCGCCATTGTTGTTGGTAAGACAATGACGAAGTCGCAGCTTGAATTCTTCCCGCACATTTTGAATCGACTCTGGTGTAATCCGCTCACACTCCTCGACTATTCCACGTCTAAGTTCAGTAATATCGCCACGTTAAGCCTTGTATTTTTTAGATGTTCCCATAAAAAAGTTCAGGACGGGTGATCTTGCTATCCATTCTATAGATTCTTCCAATCCATTTATCTGGAAATGTCTCATTAAGGCAATTTCGTTCAGGCAATGCATAATGTGGAAGTGCTCCGTCCTGTTGAAAAAATAGGTTTTCTAATTCTAGCAACAAAGTTCCATCTTGATCTATTTGGTTTTCTAAAAATTCTGTTATAAGAGGATTTATCACTTTCTCTAATAAGTCCAAATACAATTCCCCAGTTAAATTTTCTTCCGCGAATAAAGGACCAATTATTTTATTTCCTAGATTTCCAGCCAACATGCTGATTTTCTGAGGAAGCCGATTGTACTCTTCCAGAAAAACTTATGGATTGATATTGTCCCAGTGGGTATATACAATTTTCTTTATTGACATACCCATTTAAATAAAATCCTGCTTCGTCAGAAAAACCAATATTTTTAATAAAATTAGGTTCTGCATTTGCCCTTTGAGTCATTAATGTGCAGAATTATAACATCCTGTCTTAATCATCCTCAGCAAGCTGTTGTAAAATCTGTTTTTTTGTAGGGAACGAATATATTTAGGCGTTAGGTTTTATGCACAGGGCCGACGAAAATATTTGTTAACCTAGAGACTTTTGGTATTGAGTTTGAGAATCCATGGCAAAATAACCTAAAATTTCAACCTGTGCAGCTTCAGTTAAAACTCTACGATTCCTGACAATTTTATTGCACACACTTCCATAGTGTTGAAATTTATTAACTCTATTCCACACATACTGATGCCCAATATTTTTATCGGGATGTCTCTGATAAAAAACATAAGCAGTTCTGCGTGTACACAGTTGTTATTCCCCTTAAATAAATATTATTTCAATTCTCTCTTATAAAAAATTAACTACTTTCGAAAGCTGATTGTCAGTATACAATGAAAACACTACTAATAATAACATGTTTACGTTTACAGTAGCAAATATCGTTTGGTTTTTGGATGTTTTTTCACTTGTTTATTTAAATTTTTGATTTTTTAGGGTTTCTAGGTTACTACTTTCTAAAAAATTAACTGATTTTAAGAAAGTGATGTGTGAAAAGATTTGCAACAAAAAGACCTTTTGAAAGAGGTCTCACATCATACCCCCTTCTATTTAAACTTGTAGAAGTTATATTCACTCCTGCTTAGAGGTTGAAACTGCAGGGTGAGCGATACCAGTAAAATGTGTCCACCCGTAAATATAAGTTAGCGTGTTTTTTTTGTCTTTTTTTTAAATATATTTTAAAAGTTATTTTGGGAGGCCAGTTTTGAAATGAAAGCCCTGTATAATTACTCAATGTTTTGACCGTCAATGCCTGCCATACAAGATTTCAAAGGAAAGACATGTTGAATAAAAATACATATTATTTTAGAATAGATGTGTAGGTAACTAACTTACCATAACAAATCTATAGATGCATTGAATTTATTTATATTTTAAATAATACACATCTTAATGTTTATGTTACTTAAAGTCAGTCAACTTGTAATAAAAGCCAGGATTTTGCGGGAATAGATCCTTGTAATGTAAAACAAATCATCTATGACATAAAATACACGGGCAGAAAACAGTAAAAAGGTTCAGCCTTTAAATATGTAGTTATAATTTTCTACATAAAAAAATTAATTCCCTACATAAATATTAACATTATATTATAGACTAAACTAATATTAAATATAATATTTTTAAGCATTAGTTAATATATATTTCGAGATATGGGATTGAAAAAAATTAACAACCTTAAATTGAGTAATAAAACGAATTACTTATAATGTTTATTCTAACGATTCCAACTCGTATGTAAATGCAAGCAACCAACTCAAATGTTAGTACTAGTAATACAAAATAATTACAAAAAATAAGAACATATTATTAAACCTCATATCTTAACATTCAATATAAGTTTCATTATTTTTAATGCAACGCACATAGTAAACAATCACTATTTCTGTATTGTATGGAAAATATTAAGAAATACAATACACCTGCTGATAGCTAATGTTAAATTATACCCATTTTCGTTTTCTCAGTGAAAAACATTCCAATCATGAATCATGCTATAATAACCTAACGGCTAACGATATTATGAAATGTCGCAATTTAAATCTGCAGGGACTAAAGATGGCCGTGATTATCAAGGCTGCCAGATCTAACTGTTTATCTTCAATCATACGCTATATAAAAGTATAATATTTAACTTAATAATTTATTCTCAGAAATAAATAGATTAAATCACATAATTCTGATTTTAGTTTACAAACCATATTTACAAAGCAATGCAAATTGCACACTTGCGAAATCCCAATAAAAGGCGATTATTATGTAACATAAATACTCCTGGGGTCTATTTCAATAGTATGACGATTTTAATAACTTTAGGGATGGATGAAAACTTGTTAGTTATCGATTAATTTAGTTTAGTCTTTAACATTCGAGTCAATTTATATTATGATTCTCTCTCCAAGCAATATGGCGGCACTGTTACTGTTATTGGTTTGGCATGGACAGTATGGACGTAATGTTTTGTTATTAAATTTAATTTAAAGAATAAAGCTAAAACAAAAATAAAGTAAATCGGTTGAGGGACCGAGGAGAAAATGGCACTAAACCGTTTTGTCTTTGCCTGTTTATATATAGAATATCATATTGCCACATACTATAGAGTAATAAAAATGCCAGCCTCAATTTGTACCCAAAACAAAGTAAATTAATATTCAATAAATAATGCCGGGCATTTCAGAGCTTTGTGTGCTGTATCTTTGTTATACCTAATAACACAGAATATATTTACGAAAAATAATAAGAATCTTTATTTTTTGTAAGTAAATTCGTTGTTGTCTTTATAAGAACATTACTTTGTTTTCTACAGTTAGAAATTAATTTAATTGTTATAATAATATACTTTCTTAAGTTTATAATCTTCCATGGTTGTGGGTTTAAGTAGAACGCAGACCAGGAAGGAAACACGATAATTAATTTTCTGTCAATAACCTAGAAGTTCATTTTCTGAATTATTTTCAGCTAATGAGCTAGATATTTTTTGCAATGTGCCACCAATCTTTTAACAACCAACAAAGTTGTTATATTTGGAAAAGCTTTCCTAAGGCAAGTCAATTATATTCTGAAAAAAAAACTATTATGTGTGGGAAAATCGAATTCTCGTGTCACCTAATATCGTTAGAATTGCCTAACTCAGCTAGCTATTGGGAATGTACGACTCGATCTGAGGAATTGTACGTAAACTAACTTGTTCGCTAGTCACAGTCAGCAGAGATTTGGGATTTCACATAGAATAAAACTGACAAAGCTGCATCAGCAGACTCTCTTAAAGTTATATATTCCCTTGAGAAGTGATATATTGAATTTAAACTGTTCAGAAGGTATTTTCACTGGACTGAAACTGAATTATTTACTACATTAATTTCAAGTGCGTTTCATTTTACTACTGGAGTCCTTTTCATTAAACGTTTTTGCCTCTTTCGAACGAATTAATATGAAATGATAAATTGCAGTTGTAATACTGGCCTGGGTTTCATGAATTATACTTAGAGAACCCATAAACAGTTCAGAATTTGGTAAATTAATTGGTATTGCATTGATGACGGGTGTCATGTTATAAGTTTTATTTCAAGTTTTAGGATCCATATTTTTGTACGAAGACAGCATCGTGTAAATGCTTAATACAAAATTATGTTTTAATCTTTTGATAATATGTTACAAACATTACTGAAATTCATTTAATTTCTTCAGAAATTGTTACACTCAAAAAATATTGCTTCTTCTCTCCTGCTTAGAATGGGTTCACTTAATTCTTTCATAAAGTGTTAGTTTAGCAGCTTTGAAACTTACTCAATACTTTGTATTACCTAACATAAGAAAATATAAGAACATAATTATTACATTTTCAATGTAACTATCGTTACTATATATTCTTTTTTATTCGTTTTTACAAAAAATAATTTGAAGTAAGGTTTGATTTGTAGATTTATATGATTTACATCTTTTTAGCAAAACAAAAGATAAGATACCAAAAGAATTGAAATCTAATATTGTACATAAAATAGATTGTATTAATTGTGATGCAACGTATATTGGACAGATCTCAAGAACTCTAAAAAGTAGAATGATATCACATAAAAGCGATATCAGATTAGGAAAAGAAAGTTGTGCTATTGCCACTCATTGTATTCAAAATTATTACAAAAGAAATTTTTTAGAGATGGTATTTATTATTATCCGAATAATATTAATAAAAAAACAGATATCCAAAATTTTAATAACATTTATTGCAATCTTTTAGACATCGACAAGAAAAATTCATTTTCAGTATTCAACAATTAAGTTACATAATAACAATACATTATGCTACTCACCATAGTAGTGTTATTTTTGATTACAATAATTTCATTTCCAGTTTTGCTATCAATGTCACTCAAAAAAATGTTGTTATATCTAATTTATTAATTTCATAATTCTTATGTTTGTGCTCGTTTTCAAATTACAATCAAAATTTACTGCAAGTATTTAAAAATTTATTTCACATATTATAATTATAAATTTTGTTTTTAGTCAAACGACTGACGAAGAAATTAAAGTATTTCGAAAGCTTTTGCAAAGTAAAAAGGTATTTCACTTCTTTATAAAATCGCTGATAAAAGGCTGCTCCCCGAAACCTTTCTTACATTGTATATATATATATATATCAGAAAGTGGTTAATGGGAAGCAGCCAAAATAGTTGGATATAAACTTTTTATGTATGAAGAGCTTTCGAAATAAAATTTATTTCTTCTTCACTTCATTTCAAAAGTTAAACATAATTATAAAAATAGAATAATATATAATAAAATATAAATGACAACTTACTGTAGGTGAGGTTTAAATATTAAAACTAACATTTCAGAGGAATAAATATAATGTATAATATAATTTAAAAAAGACCTTGAGGAAAACTTGACAAATATTTGATAGGCAACTTGACTGAGCAATTTTTTGTGATGTGAAAGATATGTTGATTTTACAGTATATTTTTATTTCAAATAGCTATATGTAATAAGAAACAAATTAAATTGAATTAAAGAGAGATAAGACAAAGTATATTCCTCAAAAACGTTTTCTTTACATCTTTAAATTAAATTAAATTGAAATTAAGTAGATTGTATACGTAAATACACACTATATCTTATAGAAAGGGGAATAAAATACCTCAGGTACTAATGGATATAAATAATATGTATACTACAATTAACTTAACGAATTCAATATCTAATAAATTACAATAAATTATTTTTACATCTTTTTATTGATATTGTAATTCTGGTTATTAATGTAAACCATCTCTAACACATTCTTTTGAAATTATACTTTTCACAAGCCAAAATTTCAGCATTTTCATTTTTTATTTAAACTTTGAGTTGCAAGTGTACAAATTTCTTTATTCAGTATAATGTCACTTATGTGGGAGGTGATTCTGTGTTTTAGATTTCTAGATGTTTGGCAGTCTTTACAGTCAATTTTGTAGATTACATTAGATTTAAGATTAGTTGGAGTGTGGCCTTTTATTTTACTCAAAAGGGAATTCACGGTTTTAACAGATTTTTGTGCAAATGTAGTGTTATTTTCAGTTTTGAAAAAGTGTCGTATTTTAGGAGAAATATTTTTAATGTAAGGTATGTAGACATAATTAGTTGAATAAGAATTTATACGTATAGAACTTTGCTTTGCATTGATGAACTTCAACCGCAAAGTTATCTATATATAAATAGGCAAAGACAAAACGATTAGGTACCATTTTCTCCTCTGTCTCTCAACCGATTTTCTTCATTTTTGTTTTGTTTAGTAGATACTGACGACCTTCAGTGCAGAATGCTAATATTAATTTATAACATTGGTTCATTCATTAAATAAAATATAATAAAAATTCATTATTTACGTTCAGACTGTCAACGCCAAAAAACTGTAGTGGCGCAGCCGCCAGACTGTCAAACTGAAAACATTTAGTAATTATATTTGGACGGAGCGATCGTTAGATACTGTTACTTAACGCATCTATTTCTGGAAGTGGCATGCAAGCGTTGTTATTGTTTATTGGTAAAATAGTAAATGTAGTAGATCAGTATTGATGTTTTGGACGCGTTGCAGCAACTTTCGTATTCAATATTCTGTTTTTAATGTGATTTTAATTATTTGATTAATATATGATTATCACTACCTTCTTGAATGTGTTGTGTAAAAAATTGTCAAACAGCGGACCATAGAGAATTTATTAAATATTATGTTGTCCTAGGGTTGTTGGTCCTCTCTTTTCTTTAATATTCCTGAACTTGATTGAAACCGCAAATGACGAAAACTTTTACGTTGCAAAGAACAATCTTCCGATTATTATATTGAATATTTTGCCAGCAGCGGTTCCAGCCAAACATTTGGGGGTCATTCATTTGTTAAAAACATTTCGAATACCGATATTTGATTACATTTTTAATTTATCTTTATGTCAATAGATTTGTCAGTAAGAGTGAACACTTTTGGTCATTACATCTACTTTTCCGATTTCTGTACAACTCAGTTTCTTATAAAAATATACTTTCTACAATTTCATGAAATAGGGTCAAATTTCGACCACTGGGTGACCACTAGTACATATAAATTCTTATCCAACTAATTATGCCAACATACATTACATTAAAAATATTACTCCTAAAATACACATTTTCAAAACTGAAAATAACATTATATTTGCACAAAAAATTATTAAAACCGTGAATTTCCTTTTCACTAAAATAAAAGACAAAACTCGAAGTAATATAAAATCTAATGTAATCTACAAAAATGACTGTAAAGACTGCCAGACTCTTATATTGGCCAATCATCTTAAAATCTAAAACACAGAATCACTTCCCACAGAAGTGACATTAGATTGAATAAAGCAATTCATAGTTTAAAAGAAAGGCATTCTCGAGATTTTGAAAATGCTCGAGTTTTGAGTTGTGAAAGAATAATTTCAAAAGAAATTTCTTAGAGATGGTTTACATTAATAACCAAAATAACGATATCAATAATAAGAGAGATCTTTAAGATCTAAAAATAATTTATTGTAATTTACTAACACTCTGAATTCGTTAAGTTAACTGCAATATATATTATTGATATCCATTTATACCTGATGTATTTTATTAACCCCTTTCTATGAGATATAGTGTCTATTTACATATTCAATCCACTATATTTCAATATAATTTAATTTAAACCATATATATGTAAAGAAAACGTTTTTGCGGAATATATTTTTTCTTTCCTCTCTTTAATTCAATCTAATTTGTTTCTTATTACATATAGCTATTTTAAATACTATCATCATATAAAAATATTCTGTAAAATCAACACACCTTCCACATCATAAAAAAATTGTTCAGTCTTGCCTATCAAATAATTTTTACGTTTCATATAATTCTGTTTACCTCAAGATCGATTTTAAATTATATTATATATTATATTCATTCCTTTGAAATGTTGGTTTTCATATTTAAACCTCACCTACAGTTAGTTGTCATTTACTTCGAAAGCTCTTCATACGTAAAAAGAATATTCTTGTGTTTATTTCCCACCATTTTGGCTGCTTCCCTTTAACCTCTTTCTGATATACAGCCTTCTAGCCGTTAATACTAGTAAATTTTATATATATATATATATATATATATATATATATATATATATTAAAATTGATTGTTATATTATAAATTTTTCAAATTCTATAATAATTTGTAATTTTTTTATTTAAATTTAAATAAGTAAATAAATTTTATACTTATCTTATAAGTCTCTCTTTCTTCTCAGTTACACTGACACTTTTTAAAATTTTGAAATTATATTTTTCACTCTATTTGTCTGTTTTAAGATTTTAAATTACTAATAAATAAACTTTTAAATTTTTCAATTAACTTACAATTTATTAATAATTGTCCACAATACAATTTTGATATAATCTTGCCTTTAAAACAAAATAAATTTCCTGGGATACTTAAATATTATTAAATTTCTATCTACGTGTTACAAAATATTTCAGTCCTTCAAATACAAATATACTTTCTACTAAATTTTAAAACCCTTTATTTCTATCACTGATTGATTGTTTAAAATTTTTTAATAATCTGTTTATTAAATAATGTTTCAAAAACTCACAGTTGCCTGGCTTTAATTTCCTTTCTCCTTGCTTTTGGTTTTGAATACTACTTCCTGATTTCTGATTTTTATAAAAATTAAATTATTCTGCTGCTTAATTGATTTTTTTACTGCTTTACCAATACTTCTATTTTTCCAACAAAAATTGATTTTTATTTCTCCATTCAATGGAGTCCAAATAATACCTTTTATGGAATATTTACTTTATGATTTCAAATTATTTATCCAAATACTTCAAAAAATTTACTTCAAACTCAATTTCTTGTCAAACTGACATGGAACACTTATTTCAATGATTCCATAGATCAATTATCCTGTTGTCATGGAAACGTGATTTTACAGGAACGAAATTTTGAACTGCTTTCGTCGACGCTTGGGAAACAAAGAGGACCTTTCAATGTCAGATTTTCTATTTATGTAATATAGTTTTCCACCTGCTATTTCCATTTCCGTTTTTATTTATTTTATTACTTTCCAAATGTGTTCCTTCTAAATCATATGCAAAAATCTAAACAAATTTTAATTTGAATTTCAATACCGTTTACTCTCATAAATTTTATCTAAATCACTTAATTTATGTTTTCAAAAATTTTGATTTGACACTTGTAACCTGTTGGTCACCAGTCATTTAACAGGTACTTTAACAAAATTGGTTTTTACTGAAATTAAGACTTAATATCTTTTGAACTATTGAATTTTCATAAACTATGCTCTAAGGTCTTTCTAACGGTATAAATCTCTTTACTGTTCCATCATTCCTTAATATTTATAACGGTTTTTACAATTCCGACCTTTCAATTCTCTATTTATTTAACAAATTTATGTATTTAAAACTTAATTTTGATCTAAAATGTGTTATATTCAGTGTTGTCATTGCCTAATATGTGATCTATACTTGTTTTACAAACTATACTGTGATTTTCATAAGTGAATTTAACCTTTTTGCTGTTTGACCTAAATGTGACTCCCTGCATAGATTTTTTTATGTAAGTATCCAAATTCTATTACAATCTGCATGATAGATTATCTAACTTTATATGCCACCTTTTATCCTTTCAACAATTTGCTTTTGAAACATTCTTTTTACATAGTTTATATTTTTAGGTTAACTTTATCTGATATGATTTCTGCAATTTCCTTTCTTTATTAGATATGTATGAATTTAATTTACATTTCCCCAATCATTTACTTATTCAAATTACTAAACTTTTGTATTATCTCTTGTCTGTTTAAATCCATTACAATATATATATATATATATATATATATATATATATATATATATATATATATATATATAATACAACCAACACCTGTAAAGTGAGAGATTCATCTAATCAGTTAATGATTCAATGAATTATTTACAAAAAACATATCAGCAACTAGTGCGAGAAGTCGCTTCGCTCGTGCGTTCACTCGCTCTAGTTAGCAATCGACAACATCACACTGGTTGCACATACTATTTTTTATTACGAATGCGGGATCAACCTTTTTTATATTTAATTTATTTTATATCCTAATAAAAATATAAACTTTGTAATGTCAATCTGACTTCTTTAATATTGACAGTTATGTTGCTTCATTTGATGTTCAGTCAATTTGCGTGTGAGACAAAGATAGTTTGCGTGTGCTAATTATAATTTGCGTGCGCCAAGTTAACTTGTCGCACACAACAAAAATAGTTCACATCTACTAAGTATAATTTGCATGCGCCAAGTAAACTGAAATAACAGTGCGTAAATTTGAAATGGACAATCAGTTGTGTTTCAACCGCAATAGCGGGCGCAAAGATACTACTTATCCCGCATTAGTAATAAAAAAGGACATTACAGACTTGAAAATTTGACAACCAAAATTTTCAGAATTGTTGGCTACATAGTTTCGAAGATACTCTGGGAATGAATAAATGAATAAATTACTTTTATTTGATTCTTTAAATATTTATTTGTCTAATTTTTCTCTAAAATTAGGATTAGGATTTTCCATATAAACTATAAGTGAGGCACTATAATATCTATTTTTCCAAAAATACATCTATTGTGACATTTATTACAAAAAATGCTTTATTGTAATTGAACTCCTCATACTTACTAAATTTTTTCATGGCTCACCTTCTGTATGGTGCGTATAATTGATGATTCTGTATGGATAAGTAATTAGATTGTAAAGAATGCAATAAGTTAATTTAATTTATAATAAACAACTATTCATATGGATTGAGTGTAACCGAACACATAAATTGTTACTGATAAAACGAACTAAGTTGACGCCACAACATTCCATGGTTGTTGGTTTTGATATATTTATTACTGATGCCATTCTGATAACTGTTGTTATTCAATTAAGGTATCGTAGAAAATACAAATAATGATTAATTTTGATATTATTACTTCCACCAAAATATTTAAACATTATATATATTTCTTTAACATCCGAGGCACCTTACGTTGTACAACTCAAATAGATTTCGATAATTCAGAAAAATAAACTAATTCGTAAATCACTGCCGAATGTCACATTGCGAATTCCAAGAGTTGAGCAGCATGACAGGGGCGAAACATAAATTATCTTTTTGTGGTGCTTGTAGCCTAGTTAACAACCAATTCTCAGGCAACATGTATAAAAAATTTGGTAAAATGTATTGGGCAGTTTTTACTTTATAGTGAACGTACCATCTAGCAATAGTTATTCCCAGGTATGTTACTGCTTTATTGACAATGCACGATTACATCACTAGTAATCACCACGCAAATAGTTTCTTTCTTTCATCTAAATCTTAGTAATTTACGAATCTATTACAACTTTTATCTATTACAGATTTTACATACTTACTTATATTAGACAAAATAATTGAAGGGAGAAAATATTACAACGAATCTGTTATAGGGAAAATGACTATCAGTTCTTTATCATAACTAGTAGTAGTTATTAAGGTTCGTTTATCAAAAGTATATTTCTATCAGAAATAAAGTGGAGGAGAAACCGGAAAAGAAGACATCCTGAAATCCCCCCCCCAATCGTTCATTACATATTGACAAATCTATTGAAATAAAATATATATATATATATATATATATATATATATATATATATATATATTAGAATTTAATCAAATATAGGTATTTGAAATACTTTTGAAAAATGCGTGACTCCCCAGTTTTTGGCGGGATTGCACTTTGTTATGTAGCAGTTTTCGTCATTTGCAGATGTCCAACAACCTTATAAAAACTACACTCTTTAATACATATTTTCTGTTTTCGACAATTCGTTTCACCACACCTTCGGAAGATTGTGAAATTAATATAGTAATTAAATAATTAAATTCACAACAAAATGGTTCAGAATAATTAAAACGAAAGTTACTGCTACTTGTCCGAAAAATTAATACTGATCTACTAAACTTACTATTTTACTACTGAACGATAAATAAGGCTGATGCTGAAATATCAAAGATGGTCTTCACACGATTTAACGGCAGGTAACGCTTCTTCCATATATAACTACTCAATAGTTTGACCATTTTCGAATGAAAAATATATTCAATAAAAATATATTTGAAGACGCGAGATGTAAGAATATCTAGGATATTCGAGACAATTAGCACACATACGTTCCGAATCTGGAGCCGTTCCGTGTATTGCTGTTCTCCCTTAACTCCTAGGACAGAATGTCACGATAAAAATTTTCAGGTTACTTCACCTGTCCGAGATATTGAATACTCTCTTCGAGGTGTCATTCCTTTGTACGCAAGACAATATATGTAATATATATTGTTTCTGGTTAGGGAACCTTCATCAGTTGCGCTTCCCACAATTGAATGTCCTCTCGAATACTTCTTTATGTATTTGATACATTTCGTTAAATTTGAAGACGCGAGATCTAAGGCAGGCATCTAGGATTTTCGAGAGAATTAGCACACAGAGGTTCCGAATCTGGAGCCGTTCCGTGTAATTGCTGTTCTCCCTCGAGAGACTTACATATATTATCTTGCGTACAACGGAATGACACCTCGAAGAGAGTATTCAATATCTCTGACAGGTGAAGTAACCTGAAAATTTTTATCGTGACATTCTGTCCTAGGAGTTAAGGTAGAACAGCAATTACACGGAACGGCTCCAGATTCGGAACCTCTGTGTGCTAACTGTCTCGAAAATCCTAGATGTCGGTCTTAAATCTCGCGTCTTCAAATTTAACGCAATGTATCAAATACATAAAGAATTGTTAGAGAGGACATTCAATTGGGGGAAGCGTAACTGACGAAGGTTCCCTAACCAGAAACAATATATATTACATATATTGTCTTGCGTACAAAGGAATGACACCTCGAAGAGAGTAAAAAATATAATTCTTTGTAGAATAGATATATATATATATATATATATATATATATATATATATATATATATATATATATATACCTAACTTACCTTAACAAATCAGTAAATGCATTGAATTTCTTTATATTTTAAATATAGATCTTTAAAATGTCAATGACATGTTTATTTTAGGTAAAAGTCTTGTAATAAAACCAGGATTTTGCCGGAATGGAATCATGTAATAATAACTAAATTGTTTATTAGATAAAACGCATGAACACAAAACAGTAACTAACTGATTCCCTACCTAAAAATAATTGAAAGATTCGGTCTTTAAATGTATGTAAACAGAAAATAAAATCAACCAACTCAAAAGTTAGTATGAAGGTGTTATACCCACTATTACATTCCAAATAACTACAAAACATAAGTACATATTAATAAACCTTCAACCAAAATCTTAAGATTCAATATAATTTCATTAACTTATATGAAACAGATAGTAAGCAATGACTAATTCTGTTTTGTATGGAAAACATAAAGAAATATAAGCACCTGCTGTTAAGTAATAGGTACCCACATTTGTTAAAAACTTTTCGCAGTGAATGAAGCTGAAATCTTGAAGTTTCTACATTGAATTTACAACTTTACCTTTACCCTCGTGCTATAATAATCTTACACCAAACAACATTCTGAAATGTCAAAATTCAGATCAAGGCGCCACATCAAAGATAGTCATGAATTCAGGGCTGTCAGATCTAACTATTTGTCTTGAATATTACAATCAGTGCATTAATCCACATTTTTTGTGATCTTATTCAAATGATATGAAATTTATACGGTAAAAATTAATATAATATTTAAATTGAAAGTATAAAATTAAAATTAAAAAAATATTATCAGAAATAAATTCATCAATTGCAACATAATTCTTAGTTTAGTTGACAAACCATTATTACAAAGCAATGAAAGTTGCAAACTTGCGAGAGCCCAATGAATGGCCATTATTATGTAATATTAATTTTCCTGTCTTCTATATCAATAGCATGACGATATAGAATAACTTTAGGAACGGGTGAAAATTTGTTACTTTTTAGTTTAATTTAATTCGTCTTTCACATTCGAGTCAATCCATCATACGATTTTCTTCCCGAGCAATCTGGCGATACTGTTAGTGTTATCTGTTTGGCATTGACAGTGTGGACGTAAATGGCGTTTCTTTATTATATTTTATTTAATGAATAAACCAATATTATAAACAAATTTTAGCATTCTGCACTGAAGATCGTCAATTGCTAGCCTTTTCGCGTCACAAAAATATGACATATAGTCGAAGACCGTATTTATCCGAATTCATTGTATTTACGCGACGAGTGCCCGAGGCTTCCGTTTTATGTGTTAGATATGTTTTTTGTGTTTATGGGCAAGTTTAACCTCTACATTCGATACCTCTGTGCGCTAGTTTCTCCGAAAATTCTAGATGTCGGCCTTTACATCTCGTATCTAGAAGCTTAACCTTGTCTATTATTATATTTGTCATGTATGAATCTGGCAGTCTTAGTTGATTGTGTTCTCCCTTGTTTCGAAAATTATCATTCTAAAGGTAATTATGAAAACAATGTTGATTTTAGTTATAAGTTTAGTCTTTGCCTATTTATATATAGATTAAATGATAAATCTCAGGATTTAATAGTTAAAATAAGTTGTTCGTTATTGACAACACTGAGAACACTTACTTGATCTGAGCCCGAATTTGGTAGAATCTCTATTTATATGCTGGTCAGGGTACAATAAAAGTCAATAAGAATTTTGCAATTTTTATTTCGATAAAATTTGACATTAAATTACATATACTCGAATATATACAAAATATTGAAACAACCTTAACTATTAATTAAAATTTTTCACAATATTTACAAGTTACTTATTTATTCGACTGATATGTACAAAGTATTATGATTTTATAAATAATTACAATGCGTTCGTATGGATACAAATACCTTTCCTATTTTTGTATATTCTCATTTTAGTTCTTCTAACCTTATCCTGCGAGAAAGGATGCAAAATATCTTTGTGTTTAGCGCATAAAGTAAAATGAGGCAAATAGCCCAAGTTCCAAATAAGTGTTATAGTTTAATTTAAAATATTTAAATCCCCGGATTGTATAGTAGTGTATTATTCATTGGGTACTACTTGTTTTGCCGGGCAATTTATTCATTTGGTAAGTGAAATATATATTAGTAGATTCGTGTTGAAAGAAAAACATTGTAGAGAGCAGCAATAGTTGAGAAAACTGAATTGACAATAATTCCAATATTTTTTTTGCTTCAAGTTCGAATAAATTTTGAGTATCTATATTCACCGTTTCAATGTCTAGCTTGGGAAGTTTTCCCAAGTTGCCTGTGTGTAGATTACAGATGCTGTAGGAGGATTATATTTGTCCATCTTCTTCTCATTGTAATGAAATATTAAGGTCAGAAACATTAGCTAATAGTTTTGTTAAAACCCACACAGTTATAGATCAAGAGTTCAGCTAACGCGAACCGCTTTGAAAAAATTTGCCAACAAGGCATTTTTGATAAAATATATTGCCACCCCTGCGCTTTATTAGAAATTTCGATGGCGGAATACTACCGCCATAAGTATTTCTTTTCTTCATTTTTGTAATAAATGTACCAAGTTTGCCGATGATCCTAAGATTCCCTATATACCTCTCTCTCTCTCACCCTTGTCCCATATATATATATATATATATATATATATATATATATATATATATATATATGTCAGCTAATTTTGTAATAAGGTTAATAATAATATCTAGTGAAAATATTTAAATATAATTTAGTGGGATTTTACCCTTGGGCTATGTATTTTATATATGATATTTTGGGGCACCTTCCAGTTTATATTCAAACATATGATTGAATTTTCTTAATAAATGTTGCAATATGTATTAACAGCAAAGTCTAGAAATATTGAAAACAAATAAATACATATATTTTTTTAAAACGGGGATCCGTTTTATGGCATTAAATACATATGGAAATCCGTATGGACGTCCATCGTCTTGAAATGGTTGATCTCACAATGTTCCAATAGTTTTGGATTTGCTATCGTCTTCAGGTGAATGATGGGGAATTCAGATTATCTCGTCCAATCAGCGTCGCTGTACATGGCGATTGGTTGTCGATGTTATGCTATTCTGTCCATACATGATTAGGTACTCGCCCTTTGAGTAGCTATGACTTACTCCTTAACCCTGGTGTCCAGTGGTCGCTTAGTCTCGCCAATGTAGAGATTGTCAGATACACCGGGTATTCAGTTTTTGGTTCTGCAGGATTATCTGGCTTTGAGTTTTTGTGATCATGCTGCTCAAGGTGTTGTTGCTTTTGAAAACCATATTGATTCCATATTCGTCTCCAATACGTCTAAGCTTTTCCTACAAGCCATTAGTATGGTAGTAACACAGTTGCTATAGTGGTTTCCTCTTCCTGCTTAGGTGATTTATCTAGTTGTTCAAACGCCTTGTTAATGATGGTTTTCAAATATCCATTCATCAAAGGGTATTACGTTCTCGATACAACCAACAAGTAAATAGTGGTGAACGTGTCATCCAGAACTCTCACCGCAGTTTAGGAAACAGTGCCCTCTAACAACATGAAACACTCCGAAAGAAGGACCACTTAACGACGACAATTCTATCATCATTCTAACAGCTGACAAAAGAAATGCCACCATCCTAATGGACAGAACGGAATACAACAAGAAAATCGACGACGTGCCCTCGAAAGGGAAATAAAAGCCATTGCGAACTGATCCAAACGCCAAAATAGAACGAAAAACTTACAACGCTCTCAGATATCACGCTGAATACATTCCGCACGAGACAAGGAGAAAATTGACAAAAATAAAGCCGGATAATGCTGCAGAACCAAAAAACCCTATATACAGCATACCATCTCTACATTCGGGAGACTAAGCGATCACTGGACACTAGAATTAAGGAGCACCACATAGCTACTCAAAGGTGGGAGCTAACATAGTCTCAATTAGCTGATCACGCATTGGCCAAACATCATAATATCAACTGGGACCAGGCAAGGGTAATTCACAAGGAAGAACACTGGTATAAATGAAAATTCATAGAGACGGCATACACAATCTCCAATGAGAATATAATTAGCAAGCCCAGCGCCCAAATTAAAAATGTCTGGAGATTTATTTACCACTGCCACACGCTGATTGCTGATTGGACGATCCAGGAGATAAAGCGACCCAATGAGCATGTCAAACTTTCCATAAGTTTCAGGACTCAGTGGCAATAGAAACCGCATTTAATATATATATATATATATATATATATATATATATATATATATATATATATATATATATATATATATATATATATATATATATGGTTAAAATGGACGTCTGATACTATTAAATGTACGGTGATTTCATTTTATCAAAAATGAGTATTTGTACGAATACATCTAAAACATATATCAACTTAAATTTATACATTCGTAACTAAACTTCTCCGTTCTAATTTTCTACCAATATGCATAAACCTGGTGTAGATAATACTATCAATATCTCATGGTATGTAAACGGCAAGCCTATGTTACATGTTCGTCGTGGGGAAGTATATTCGTATCCAATTTGTATCCAACCGATTACAATCGCCCATTTGGAAGTAATTACACATTCTAAATTAAGTTCATCAATTACGCTGACGCGTAGTTTGTCATGCTTCTGTCACGTAAGGTATTAAATTTCCAATGGACAAACATGTTTATGAATGAACAACAAACAAAAGCAAAGTGTATATAACCACTCTGTGTGGCCCCATAACATTCATTTTAATATAAACAAATTATCCTGTTAACAAGATTGCAACTCTACTATAAATACATTTATAAATATATTAAATGAGAGCGTAGGTTTATTTTCGATTACAATCTGTGTTTGATATATCCATCAAATAAAGTGCATTATAGCTTTACGAGTTCGTTCTATCTACCGTAATATGACGTGAACTTGTGGACGGCCTTCTGGATGTGCAAACTTAAAAAACACAGCCAAGCATTGGCAAATTTACGACTGCGGTGAAATATAGAGAATCTCTAGAAGATTGATCACTAAATCTGAAAGATAAAGAGTCGCCAAATTAAGAAATCTTACGTTTTGAAGAAAGTGATATACAGGACTTTCATTTCAAAACAAGCCACCCTAAATAACTTTTAATATATATTTAAAAGAAAAACACTAAAAACACGTTAATTTATATTAACGGGTGGACACATTTTACACGATTGGCAAAAAAAACCTTTAAAAAGAGGTATCACATCATTCTCCTTTGCATTTAAACTTGTAGAAGTTATATTCACCCCCGTTTAGGAGTTGAAACCGCAGGGTGACCGATATGTGTAAAATGTTTTCCTTCGTAAATATAAATTAATGTGTTTTATGGTATTTTTCTTTAAAAGATATTTTAAGAGTTATTTAAATGTACATATGCAAATTTTAGGGTGTTGAGATATTTACTACAGTAAAGCAAAAAATAGACTATACTTTGGTTTATCATTAGTTTGTGATCATTACGTGATTTAATACACAGTGTGTAACATAAAGCTTTGCTCGGATCTGTATAAATAAAAAAGTCTTACATAACTTATGTTAAAAAGTTTGTGGTTTACGATAAATAAATTTTAAAAGTTGACAACCAAAGTAACAACTTTACCCATTTATTTGCATCACTGCAACAAATTTATCAATTAAACAGTACAATAAACAACGTCCTCTGCCGTTCTTATTAAATGAAGGGGTATTTAAAAGAACAATAATTTACTTTTTCAACAGAATTAATGAAACAGAAATCATGGCAACATTAATTAATTAATTAAATCAACTTTCGTAGAGCCTAATAATGAAATTATTGTTAATTTTTTTGCAAAAAAGTTAGGTGATATTTATTAGTTTGTGTATGTAGTATTTAGACCTGGTAGTATTATTCCTAATAAGTAGATAAACATTGAGTAAAGACCCTGCAACTATCATTCCGGAAACAACTGTAAAGTTTTTGTTGACGAAATATGAGCGTGGAAATATTAAGCATGGAATAAAAAACCACGGAATTATTTAAGTTTTTTTATAACAAGGTAAATTCTTGTTTATAGTAAAATTTCTTAATAGTTGTTGGTAAAAACGGGTATGGTACGTTTCAGGTACTTACACTTTGAGTTTTTGTATTTTTTTTTAAATTTCATTGTAGATATGTACCTAAGTTATTGTTACTGAATGCTTCAAATTTCAAAATAACGGGTTTATAATGCGTCAGTATATCAAACTTACGATATGTACTCTGCTTTTCCATTGAATGTCTTCTTTTGAAAGAATTTAGCATGAATCTGTTGAAAAGTAACAGTAATATTGTGTCATGAATGAATACATTAAATTCAAAATAATATTATTAATAATATACACATTTCAAAAAACCACCATAGAAGACCATTTATATATATATATATATATATATATATATATATATATATATATATATATATATATATATGTATATATATATATATGTATATATATATATATGTATATATATATATATATGTTTCAGTTGGTTTCCGGGAATTCATCCGCGTAGTTGATAACTGATCCCTGCCGGGATCGATGGTAAAATGACGACTCGAAGACTGTATTCGAATAACTAGAAGCGAAAGCAGAAGGCTACGAGAATTATGCGAACCGACCTGAAGAGGGCAGATGTGACTCTGCCGAAACGTCGTCATTTTACCATCGATCCCGGCAGGGATCAGTTATCAACTACGCGGATGAATTCCCGGAAACCAACTGAAACATTTCGTGCCCGCGAAAACTTAAAAAGATATATATATATATATATATATGATAAAAATGGGAGTTTACATCTTGATATTCTGAAGCGGGGGCTATAAATAAAATTTATGCCAGCGCAGCCACCACCATTTTACATACAATTACTACAGGTCAGTGTGTGCACTAAGAAAAACGTCGATTTTTTATTAGATGTTTTTCGATACATATCTATAAAACATGTTTTTTCAACATCGAATACTTTGTGGAATTGTTTGATATTCGCCATTTTCCAAATACTTAAATGCGTTATTTTCCGATTTTGTGATGTGGACACATAGTCAAGGTAACAGATGTGTAGTGCTATAATAGATCCAATAATGTATTATTTAGTTTTTGAGTATTGGTTACAGTTAAATCATATGAGTGCCGATATTATTATATAGAAAATAGAATTATTTTATCACAATAACAACCATTACAATAAAAACAGATTAAGATAGAAGTTGAATTTACTGGTTAATCTTCATTTTTTTATGTCACGCCATCTTTGGAGTCGTAGAGCCGTCGAATAATAACAAGAATCGGGGCTCAATAGAGTACTAAAAACATCGGTATTTTTGTCAGCCATTATGGCTTCTACTATCACTTTTAGTACAATAGCAAGTTTTGATATAGTCAATCTTTATAACAATGTTCCTGTTTCCAAAATACTTCCTATAGTAAAACAACTACTCGAACGGGATTCTTCATTAAGCCAAGGAACTCAATTATCAGTTGAAACAATAATGGAACTACTAACATATTGTACCAAAACCACATACTTTCAATTAAATGATGACTTTTACCAACAAGAATTTGACATGGCCATGGGTTCTTGTCTCTCTCCAGCATTAAGTAACATATTTATGGAAAATTTTGAACAAGTAATTTTATCAAAAGAAAATAAACCTTTAATTTGGTGGCGTTACTTTGACGACATTTTCGTAATTTGGAAAAACAGTCTTGGAGAACTAGATAAATTATTAAATGACATAAATAACAAAGAGCCAACTATCAAATTCAGAAACAGAAGTTTATAGAAAACCAACTCATACTGACAGATACCTAAATTTCAATTCAAATCATCCCAATACAGTATAAGGAAAAGTGTTATTAAGTCATATGATAGAGCAAAGACCAACTGTTCTGATGATAATAAATTCAACAAACAAAAGACCATTATAAAAAATGTTCTTACTGGAAACAATCACCCCACAAAATTTATCAACAAAGAGTCTAACAGACTTGAACAGAGAACCTTCCGAATCAACCCAGAACTTCTCTTATTAACACTGCTAATCACATTACAGTTACAACTATATTATATATACAGTGTCTGTCAGAAAAATTGAAAAGAGTAGGCAACAGATTTAATGTTAAAACAACATCCCAAACAAGAAATACAGTGAAATCACTAATATCAAAAACAAAACCAACCAACAAAACTCAGAACTCAGAAAACTGCATATATAAGATTCCTTGCGAATGCAATAAATTTTATATTGGAGATGCATCGAGACCATTAAACGTACGAATAAATAAACACTAGAATTACATAAAGTAACGACAATTTGAAAACTCGAAAATTTGTGAACATGCTAGGGACCTAGGCCATAATATAGAGTTTGACAATTCAACCATACTTCTCAAAGAACAACATAACAAAAAACGAAAAATAAAAAAGTTTGCCTTAAGTCTTTTGAACGAAGACGATTGTATCACTTCTACTTGTGTAGAATTCAATCGTATCTGCTTACCGACAATTAAGGAAGAAATTATTAATGGTCATCTCCTTTTGAACAACCCAGTATCGGGATAGTTCATAAGGTTTATCTCAGATCCTTACGACATTAATGAGATGACTGAAACAGGAGAACTTTTTGATCGCATTTTTGGGCGAATGCGCTATCTTATAACAAAGTCGTACTTAGGAACGCCACCTGCCTTTCAAATTCTTCCAACTTGAAAGCCGTTTAACCGTAATACATGATCTTTAGAAATTTTTGTGCTACCAATATATATAAAATCAACAATTTTTTTCGTATGTCAACCTAAATGTCATAAATCAAACTTTCATTTTGCAATTTACATTTTCAATACATATAAAGCCATTGACAACGAAGTCAGAATCGACTATGAAACGTTTGATTGCTTTCTTTCTTTCTATTTACAGCTTTTTTTCTCGATTGTGGTGTTATTACCAAGAAAACATAAAAATAATCATGAATATGCCACAAATAACATTTAGAAAACAACTGGAAATGAAATTAAAAAAATGGCAAAACCTCGAAATTTTTTCGTCCAGCTTCGATTTGTATAAAAATTTGGGCTCATTTCATTCTCTAGTTCATATTCTATATCATTTCGTTGTACGCTTTTTTTGTAAGGGCGAAGACTACCCCTATAGTTTAAGATCCGGCAATACAATTAGTGCACCCATCTAGTGTTTGCAAAAAACCAAATTTTTACGCATATTTATGATTAGGAGAATATATATCTACCAGATTGCCTATCAAAATGTGGCCACTAGTATTTTTAGTTGAATTATTATTAATCGATTTTTCGAAAAAAATTTCACTGACTTGTTTTTTCAATAAAATATCGTCCACTTCACTGCAATATATATGAAGACTATGAAAAATCACGGTTGCCGTTGCGCACTTGGCCGTACCTCTTCGCCGCCAGGTGTACACAGGTATGATTTTGTTACATTTATACACCCATAACGTACATTTATTATTTATATATTAAATTAAAGCTTTTTTTCTGTTTTTTATGATATACGGTTGCCTAATAAATCTGGCTGCAAATAAGAGTTGCCGGTTGTTAAAGATGATAAATATTAAAGGTAGAGTGAAAGAGAACTAGCGCTTAACATCACCAAGGTGAAACTGCGGGGGAAAACATATCAATTGAGCGATTCGACAACATAAAATCGTGACAATCGCACTAATTTAATACCCAGTAAAGACACCATCAATGCAAATCGCGTTTACGTTGGACACAGCCTAAGTTAAAAACCACGCTGTTTTGGAGCGAAATAAAATTGATCAAGATGAAGGCGTGTTTTCTCTATGTCAAAAAATGCAATGTACTGGACTTTGATAATGCATCATTCAAGAAGTGTTGGTTAATATTATTGTTCCCTCGTAAGAAGAATTTAAAGGGGTTTTCGCGGAAGCCGTTCTGAATCGATTCAGAATCGGTTCATTATTTTTAGTTCTATTTTTGTTCTGTCCCTAAATCGGATCACCGGAGTTCACATAGTGTTTTGTTTCATGTCATCTGTAAAAATCATTTTGTGGTTAATTTCTATGGGTTAAACGGTGCGCATGAACAACCTGTACATTTTTAGGAATTCAAAATATATCCTGAATTTAAATTTTCAAATATTGAAGGAATATCACTATAGAGAAATCCCTTTCCAGTCAGCATTATTATTCGGAATATTTATTTTGTCTATAGTCATATAGACCATAATTATAGCTAAAAAATGCTTAAAAATCACTGACCCTATAAATATTACTACCCTGATAGTAGCCGACAAACGAGAAAAAATCTGAGAATATTTTGGTATTAATATTTAGCAAGCTACATGGGCTGTAAAATTAAACTTTTTGCAAATGTAATGAAATGCACATCTTTATTTTGATAAAATCTAAATATTCATTTCTTTAAAATTTTGATTTTTGCATTTATTTCAAAGATAATAGGTGTTAAATTTATAGGTTCAATTTTTTTTCGGTATTTGTTATACAATATTCGGCAAGCTATATGGGCTGTAACATTAAACTTTTTGCAAATGTAAGAAAATGCACTTCTTTATTTTGATAAAATGTAAATGAGCATTTCTTTAAAATTGTAATTATTTCTTTCAAAAAATATTCTATTTCAAATTTTTAGGTATCCGACATTCAATATTTATTTTGAATGTTCATCTGGGATTTTCTCTCCTCGCAATGGTTTCTGAAAAATACAGATAAGTTAAGTACTTGAATATCAAGGTGTAGTATCTAAGGGCAGTTTGTGAAAACTGCCCGGAACACTAGTTGCCCTCTTACAGAAGAAACTCTCCCGCAGGATTAACTGTGAGAAAGTAGGTCTACAGATTTGTCAACTAGTAATCCAGTATAATATGTTGTGTATTTTTTTGTTGTACTTATTTGTTTTTTTGTGACGTTGTCGAACAATGTTTGTTTGAATGTTTTGCACTTATTCGTCGCTTGACTTTTTTTGGTAATGTCAATTGACTGATTAATTGACTTCGAAGTTTCCATTTTGATGTTCATTTGTCAGAAGTTGTTGCCACGCAACCGGTATCTCTACAGAGGGTGATAAGGAATCGAAAGGTCACAAAAAACAGATAAGTACAACAAAAAAATACACAACATATTATACTGGAATACTAGTTGACAAATCTGTAGACCTACTTTCTCACAGTTAATTCTGCGGGAGAGTTTCTTCTGTATACCAAAATACCAAAATTTACCGATTCCCCCCCCCCGGAAACTATGAAACGTAAAGTTTTGAAAAAAATTAGAGGTATAGGGTCTGACCTGAAGTTTACTGGATAAAAAATTAGATTAGAATTAGATGGAAAATATAAAATTAAAATTGTTTCTAACCCATCATGTTATATATCAAATGAAAGGGCTCATTATGACGAAAACAAATATATTTTTTCCATATTTTTAAAATAAATTAATTGAAGTATATTAACAAAAATCTAAAAAAATTTACCCATACCTCCCCCCCCTTTATCTCCGAAACCATAAGCTGTAAAGGTATGAAAAAAAATACAGGTATAGTGCCTCACCTGAACTTTACTGGAAAAGTTAGGAGAACCCCCTAATATTCATTTTGGGAGCAAATTATAGAATTAAATGGAAAATAAAAAATTATAATTGTTTAAACGTACAAGTAATATATTAAATCAAAGGGCTCATTATGACGAATACTAATATATTTTTTATTTTTTTTAAATAAATATTCATTATAATTATATCAGTCTTTAAATATTTGGCAAGCTACTATATCGGCTGTAAAATTCGACTTTGAAAACGAAACTAAAGTAAAAATTGCCTCTTTTTTAAATTTCACATTCACATATTAAATTCTGATATATTTGCCTTCTGATGTTAAGGAAAATGCTTATCTGGACTTAAAATTTCATTTACTTCAACAGAAACTTACCCCAACCTCTTTATTCTAATCTTTATATGCATTGGTATATAATCAAATGTGTATTTTTAAATTAGCTTGGAATAAGTTTTTTTCCAATTAAAAAACTTCTGAAAATGTAGTGGTATACAAAGCTAGGACCTGGTTATATCTGTGTCTTTATTAAAAATTATAATCCTAACTATTTAGAAAATTTTAAATTGTATTATTAAAAAAATGTAAATGTATAGCAAAGGATATTTTCTCCCAAAGAACATGCTAATGTTTTTTAGAATAAAAATTTAAAAAAAATGTAACCGACTTCCAAGTATTACTAAAAAGTTGAAAATAATTATAACGAAATATAACTCTAGACAGTAAATATCACATTCAATTTTGTTAGGTACCTACACACAAAGTAAAAAATTTAAACATTAAAAGGTGCTCATTCTGCACAAATTAATTACCTACCTATCTAGTATATTTTTTATTTACGTTAAACCAGCCAACAACATATTTGAAATTACTTAACTTGAAGCAAATCAATAAAGATTATAATAATGATTTAATTTTAGGTATCAATTCTGCTAATTAATTTGAAAATTGATTATTTTTGTATTTATTGTGGCACTTCTAGTACCTATATTATATACTTTTAAATATCCATCAGCCCTCATCACTAAACAAACTGTAGTCCAATATCTTTGTTAATTAAAAATATTTTTCCTGAAGAAATACTATTTTAAGTTCTAACAGGAATTAGTAGTAAAATTGCAACAATTTTATTTCTTTTACATTAACTTAAAAATAATTTACAGACGGAATTTTGGCTATTTTCACTTAACTCCAACTGCTAAATTCAAATTCAAACGAAAGCTGAACTAAACGTACTTCGATAGACTTCGGACAGCCGAGTGGGTTAGAAATCAGGTCGAAGCGCATAATTCTTAGAGCTTTTACTAATATATGCTCTAAGGTTGATAGAACTAAAAATCCTTGCTTCAGAGCAAGAACCATTTGAATCGATTCAGAATCGATTCAGAACCAATAACTGCTTATCGCGAACACCGAACTCAAGACTACTGTAACCCAGATCACCAAATTTTATAACAATAGATTTGGTTCACAATACAATTCTAGGTTGCTATTGTTACCGGGTGTTGTCGTCTATAGGACGTTGTTTCATTTGGGATTCGTTCACTTAGTTCTATATCGGTTCATTTTCAGTAATTTTGTTCCGCGAACGGCGTTTTCAGAAAATTACGGTAATATTATCGTTGAACCGATTCAGAACGGCTTCCGCGAAAACCCCTATAAATGTCATGAATCGAAGATTTTTCCAAAATAACAAACCGTAAGTACTCAATTTCAATCGAACTTAAAAATAATATTTTTGCAATTTTAAAATTAAATTGGACGATATTTTATTGAAATAATTTGGTCAAGTGCGAGTTGGACTCCCATACTAAGGGTTCCGTACCACCTTCAAGATTCTAATATTCCAGTTTTGGACAAGCAGGGAAAGGGTGCATTTTCTTATATTTACCCTAATATCTTTTAAAGGAAGCGTTTTAAATTTAAAAAAAAATAACATTAGAGTTTTATTTTACTAATAAACTTTCAGAGAAGTATTTATAATCTACTATCTTAGTTTTGAGGCTCTGTAGATTGGAAGATAAAGGCCAAAATAGGTCAAGTTTTGAATTATAAATTATTAAATCTGTTATTCAAATTATTTAGAAATACAAATAAAATATATTTTTCAAAATTTAAATAGTGTAGTTTCTAAACTGGGAATTAAGTCGATGTTTAATATTTTTGTTAACATCTTTTTAACAAATGGTTTAAAAATATTATATATTTGTAATTAACATAATGACCCTTTTATCTGATATAACATGATGCATTTGAAAATTGACTTTTTATTTTCCATTTAATTGTATAATTTGTCCCTAAAATTACTATGGGGGTTTTCTAATAATTTTTCTTACAAATTTCAAGTGAGCCCGAGTACCCCTAATTATTTTCAAAATTTTAGGTAGTATGGTTTCGGATATAAAGCAAGAAATATTTTTTTTATATCTTTATGTTAATATATTGTAAACAAATAATTTTAAAAATATGAAAAATATATATTTGTATTCCTCATAATGAACCCTTTCATTTGATGTATTGCATGATGCCTTAAAAAATATATTTTTTTATTTTATGTTTAATTCTATAATTTGGTCAGCAATATTAATATTAGGGATTTCTTCGTATTTTTCCTGTAAACAAAAAAAATGGGTCTTATAGTTTGGGAATAACGGGGGAATGGGTAATTTTTTTTTAATATTTTTTTAATACATTTTAAAATATTCATTTTAAAAAAAATAAAAAATATACTTGTATTCGTCATAATGAGCCCTGTGATTTGATATATTACATGATCCATTAGAAACAATTATAATTTTTTATTTTCCATTTAATTCTATAATTTGCCCCCCAAAATGAATCTCCTTATTTTTCCAGTAAAGTTCAGGTGAGGGGGCTGTACCATCATTTTTTTCAAAATTTTCCAGCTTATGGTTTCGGAGATAAGAGGTGGGGAAATGGGTACATTTTTTTATATTTTTGTTAATATTTTTTAATTAATTTATTTTAAAAATATAAAAAAATATATATTTGTTTTCGTCATAATGAGCCCTTTCGTTTGATATATAACATGATTTGTTAGAAACAATTTTAATTTTATATTTTCCATTTAATTCTGTAAATTGCCCCCCAAAATTAACAGTAGAGGTTTCTCTTTATTTTTCCACTAAACTTCAGGTCACACCCTTTACCTCTAATTTTTTTCAAAACTTTACATTTTATAGTTACGGAGATTAGGCGGGGGAATGGGTAAATTTTGGTAGATTTTCGTTAATATCTTTATAATTATTATTTTTTTAAATATGTAAAAAATATATTTGTGTTTCTCAGAACATTTCATTAATAATTAATATTAATGGTTTCTCCTTATTTTTCCTGTAAAGTTCGGGCAACGTACTTTATTTCCTATTTTTTTCAAAATTTTAGGCTCAGTAGATTCGGAGATCAGAGGTGGGGAACGGTTTTTTTTTAGTTTTTCCCCCCTGAAGTACCTCTAAAATCAAAATTTCTTCTTTTACGATATGTACTCCTGATAGGGTCATCAAACTATACATTGATACCAAAATTCAACCTCTTCCGTCCAGTAATTTAGGAGAAAATTCCTGTTTTGTGAAAGAGGTAGAAATTCGGAGTGATTTTATAAGGGTATCCGCATATTGTATAAACGGAACCCTAAAAACAATTCAGTGAAATTTTTTACGAAAATTCAGTTAATAATAATTTAATTAAAAATACTAGCGGCCACATTTTGATAGTCAACATGGTAGATATATATTTTCCTAATCATAAATATGCTTAAAATTTTGTTTTTTAGGAAACACTCGATGGATGCACTAATTCTGCAGCCTGATCTCGTACTACTACTGGTTAAAAATTATAAGATAACATTGTAAACCTTAATATGGGTCAAATTTGGTTAGAATTGGTTTAATAATGATTGTTTTATGCTTTAAGATATAATATCAAAATATTTCAACACTTAACAACCAAATAAAATTAATTTTTTTATAAATTAACTTAATAGATCTAAAGAGAAAAAAGTAGAATTACATAAAAAAATTAATAAGAAAAAAATACACCGCATGTTCACATACATTTACAAGCACAGACAACTAAATTTACAAATACAGATACAAATAATTATAAGTATTTTAAGAGTGGTCGATGTCCACTTCGTCTTCTTCGATTACTGGTGGACTGTTATTACACTGGTAGGAAGTCAATTAAATATACTTTTAGAAGTAGATTTAGAAAAACAACCGCCATCTTGAATCCGCCATTTTGACATTTGCAAATCTAACCTCAGATTCGTGATCAGAGACCCTAAGAATCACCCTAAACCAGTTTTGGTGTAATTAGCAATTATTTTATAAACTTTATTTTTTTTGGGTTTCTAGGTCATTGCTCTGTAAAAAATAATCTGAATGAAAATGATGTGTCAAAAGATTGGCAAAAAAGAGATCTTTAAAAAGAGGTATCACATCATACCCCTTTGCATTTAAACTTGTAGAAGTGATATTCACCCCCGCCTAGGGGTTGAAACTGCAAGGGATCGATACGTGTAAAATGTGTACCCCCCCCCCGTAAATATAAATTAATGTGTATTTTTTCTTTAGTCATACTTTAAAAGTTATTTTGGGTGGCTAGTTGTGAAATGAAAGCCCTGTATTCACTCACACACGCAGACACATGAGCAGATGTTTCTTGGTCTCAGTCTTTCAATTTGAATGGAAAAAGTGGAACCTATAATGTATTACTGCTAAATATGCCGGTTATGTAGATTATTACGCTCCGAAGAGGGCTAATCGAACTTTTCTAACAAAAATTGATTGTTTTTTAAATATAACTTTTGGTGATAGAAAGTTTTTTCAAAAACGATTTTGTATGGTAAAAGACAATGTGAATTGAATTCCTTAAGATCCCTTAGTGTTTAAATGGGGGAGTTTAAAGTGCTCCAATAAGTGTTCGCTCCTAAATAAAGGTTTTAAACGGCTATATCTCGCCAAATATCCACTGTACAGAAAAGGGACGCTTAGAGAAATTTTAGTCATTAAAAATGTCACAATTTAATACTGCATCGTGTTTGGGTATCTCCAGTATTTCCGAAGATATCTTGAAGAAAGATAAAAAATACGAAGTTGCAAAAAATCTCCAATTTTTTTAAAATTAGCCACTTTAAGTTGGTCAAACGTCTTGGGTGTATTGATAATACATAATAAAGAGAATCGCAGAAGGGTGAAAATCTAATTATGGGGGTAGCAGGGGGTTGCTTTTGCAGATTTCTGCCTATTGAAGACGTAGGTATTGACCTTATTTTGATCATAAGTCGTTCAATTTTCATGACAGAGAATTTTTTGAAAGGTCCTTTTATATACTTTAAAAAAGATTCTATAAGTTTTCCTCGAAAAATGCAATCCTGTTATTTGGCTTTGAATCTTTCAATTTATGCATTTGACAAAAAAAGCTGACCTCTAACATGCCGTATCTCTGTTCGTATTGGTCGTAGAAATTATCAAAAAGGATTTTGTTTTTTTAAAGGTTACAATTTTGGTCTCTGTAGGTTTTTGATAAAAAGCATAACTCCAAAAAATATTAGTTTTACGAAGAAAACGTTAAGAACATTTTTTTCTTTGATTTACTTATTCCATCGATTCGTATAGTTACAATGTAATAAAAAATGTCTACCCCAAGGTGGGGAGGCAACCGCCCCCACGGTTTTAACCTACAGGGGCATGATATAGAAAATGATCCTTGGGCTATTCCCTGCTGGACGAAAAAATTACGAGCCAAAATGCTTCAATTCCTGTAGTATTTTGTCTTGTACCTATTTACAATGCTTTTGGCTCCTCTTTAAGTATGAATAATTTGTTGATACATATTGAAACCTGAACAATAGTAATCAAGTCTCTAAAAATGCTTGGATTTAAGTACGCAGGAAGGCTTGTACCAGGGCATTGATTATTATTAACATATTTGATAAGAGCAGAACTGATTCTTGGTCTCTAAATTGCTATTTTAGAAAGTTTCCTTTTTAAAACTGTATTTCAAAACATAATTTAATTCCCAGGTATATAATTTTGAAACAGTACTTGCTGAAAATAATGTACAAATTAATAAGCTAAACAAACGAGACAAAATAATAATTGTTGAATTTTTGAGAGATGATAACAAAGTATTTCTGATAAACAGGATTACCCTGGCACTTGATAGCCAATTTCCTCCGCGTCTTATATGTTAAACCGATTTCGCACGCCTACGATTATTCGTTTCAATCCGGTTGGTACATTTATTTACAGAACAACACAACATTTACCGATTTTTTTCACAGACTTCGTATATAATAAGAGCGTTTTTAGCAATTCCTCTGAAGAGACGAAGAAGAATTGTACTGACATCTCATATGATAACCTAAACATACTTCTACTGCTTCATACACAGCATGGTTTTTATAGCAAAATTTACTTTTACCTGTTTTTCCAGACTATTCTAGTGAAGAAAATGTTCACAACTTCTCATGGTTCTACCACAGAAAATGTAACTATATTGATTTTAAACTGATGCTTAAATACATTGTGAACATGGAGAAGTAATGTCAGCTGGACCTAAAATAACTGTCGAAAATAATCCTACTTTTGGTGCCTTAGTTATGCTAGAAGGTTCCAGTAGTTGCTCACAGATGGCACCCCGTGTTATTTAAAAATTAACATTTTAACTTTGTATAAATGAACTAATATTGTAAAATATTTTTATTGTTCTATTTCATTATTAGCCAGAGTTAGTTTGTTCATTGTTTGATTGTTTTTTATAAAAAACATCGATGCATCGAATAAAAAAACATCGAATCAGTCCGTTGTAACGTACGGTAAACATCGAATGGATTCGATAAATCGATGTTTTGTGAATATTTCTACTACAGGTTGTCTCAAAAGTATGGCAACCCCTGAATTACTAATACACAAGTCAATAGAGATTTTTAAGTGACATAAAATTCAACAGCAAACCACAAAATCTTATCTTTGATCGTACTATTTTTCATAAAGAAAAGCTGAAAAAACCCATATAAAGTGAGTGATTCTGAAAAAATCATAACTTGGTTGTAATAACAGCTGGAACCTAAATCTGCCTCCTAGTGATAGCTTATAACGTTGAGATTAATAACGCTAAAGATCGATATTATACGTTAAGGAAATCGTGCAGAAATTCAATTTAAATAATTTGTTGAAATGTTTGGCAGTAACTACGAAATTTGGATAGCGATATGCAAAATAGATTTTGAGAGTTTATAAAATGCACTTCACTTCGTATATCTAGAATTTTTATCCTAGAGCCGTAAAATGTATTAATACTGCTTTTGAAATTTGGCTTAAACGACGGATCCTCTGATGTCTTAACAGTGGTGAATCCAATGAGTGGAAAAAAGTAGTTTAATTAATATCCATTAACTCAATAAACGAACGGAAAAATAGACCAATACGGCAGGCAATAGTTATGTAAATAAAAACGTAATGAACAGCTGTATATATATATATATATATATATATATATATGCAAACGAATTACGGGTAGCTATACTAATTTTAACAACCGTTACCATTATAATTAGGTATATATATATATATATTTGTAATTGAGTTCTGGAAAATGGCTATAACGATTTCCATGAAATTTTCCCATTTGGAAGTTCCGATGGATAGAAATGGATTGGTGAGGGTCTTATCTTTGGGAAAAATCGTTTTACTGATAAATTAAATTATTAAAAAATTTATTGACAGTTTGGGACAATCAAGGCGGCTGCTTTGTAATTTCCAAAAGAGTCGACACTGTTTGTCCCAGCATCTTCAGCAGCATTCGGTGCTTTTCGGTGATTTTAAATTTTGACATTGGCAATATTTTATTTGTTAGATTAAGGCTAACTTAAGTTCCACAAATTATTCACTGCATTCTGCATTATATTACAAGGAAAAATTATCAACAAATACTATTTTCATGATTTTATTTTATAGGTAAAAGTGATCGTGTATGCTAAAGCATTTTGTGTATACTTTTTTTTCGTAAACTCCAAAAAATATTTTACTGTCTCAGTTACAAATGATGATACGAAAATGTGGTAAAGAATTCTACAGGTTTGCTGATTTGAAAGCCAGTATCCAGTTGTATTTGATGAACAGAGAAGAATGCACCGAATACATTTATGAACTCTATGATGAACCTGGGTTATGAAACATGCAATAAGTATGAACACAGTAATTTTTATTTCTATTTATGTAATATATTTATTTGTTATAAACTTATTGGGAAAGTTTAAAAGTAGAATAAGAAAATACATCAATGGTGAATAAAAGAAAAATGGCAAAACACGAATTCTTGCCATCAAAGAAAAAAAAAATCATGGTGGACGTTTTTAATTTGGTTTTTATACAGTAATAATCTAGGGCCTATTATGTGTGTTAAAGTTTAAATTTATATATTGTAGTTTAGTAGTAGGGTTTAGTAATGTGCATGTATGTATTGTACTACATAAAGAGATTGTATTGCACATTTATGATACATTGCAGTTGCACCATTATACTTTATTCTGAATTCACTCGTAAGTTTCTTGCAGATTCTTTTTACAAGGCGTCATAGAAACTGTGGAATAAGTTTGAATAAAAATTTTAAATGTCATTCTGCTTTTCAATTTCGCCATATACATTTCATTTTTCTTATTTGTCCTATGACTTTTTGGGATGTTGGATTAGAACACCTAAAATCACAAAACATTTTTGGATATAACTTAAGACAAGTTTTAAAAAAATTGTCACTTAAAGTCATTTTTAGCATTATATTTTTATAGCTAGACATTTCAAGTTTTCAAGGTGAAAAAATTGACAAGGTAGGCAATTGTTGGAGGAGTAAGACCTTCATGATTTCGCATGTTAATTTGATACATATAATATGAATTGGTGGTGTGAAATTATATTATATAGGGTAGTTCAAAATATGTTAGAGGGTCCATAAGATGGCAGGATGGTTAAATATGGCGTCGAATGGAATTATAGTATGGTTAGAAAAAGCAAGAAAAAATAATGATATGAGTTAGCACATAAACAGTTGGAAATTAATGATAGCTGCCATACAGGGCGGAGTAAAAGTATTGATATGCAGGGTAAAAAATGTTAACGGAATGATATACCTATAGGGTAGTTCTTAAGCATTAGCATTTACACGGTGGTAGCAATATTGGATGTACTAGAATTATAATTATACAAGCTGGTTCAAAAAATATTACAATGGGTGACAATTAGGAAATGCATATACAGGGTAGTTAAGACATATGGTGGTGTGAAATTATAGTTATGCAGTGTGATTTAAAATAAGTTAGCACAAAAATGTTATATCTGGTGGCTTATAAAAAGGTGCATATATATGCAACTTTTTTAAGGTACCAAATATATAGGGGTGGAGCGGAATTATAGTTATACAAAGTGTTTTAAGAAATTTTACAATATAAATGTATTATAGCGTAGCTTGCAACGACTTGAAATATAGAGCGAAGTAAAATTATAATAATATAAAATTATAGTTAAAGAGGGTGATTAAAAATTTTTTTGAAAAAATTTGTTTTAATGGGTTTTCCATAAACATTTACATATATAGGGGGGAGTAGAACTGTAGTAACACCATTTAATAACAAATATAAGAAAAAATATTATATTAGGCAGTATAAATTAGTTTACATAGCAAATGTCCGATTATTTGGATATATATACATTTATGATAAAACCTTACTCACTCACTCACTCACTCAGGTACTAATAATATAATTTACCATAATTTTTATCTCGTGCCCCACCTTAAGAACATTCTAGATCTGTCCATGTGTCTTGACAGCTATTGTCAATGCACCGCTGACTGGCTGTCGCATATTCGTACACTTAATGCAATGTTTACAATTATTTTAAACCAATTTCTGGGCATTATAGCGAACCAAGGTAAACAAATTGAAGTGGAATTTATTAAGTTTCAAAATATCTTTAGTATATCCTGTTATTCTTAATACGGTGGGACGTGCAAAATAGCTCTCTAAATTGTTTATATTCGAATTCTTCAAAAACTACTTGTTCAATAGTATCCATCGTCAGCTCATATAAACTTAATATTATAATGTATAGTTTTAACCAGGACTAATATTCCAGTATTACTTACCAGAGAGTTATATATTTTTGAAAAAAATCCAATTTTCAGCAGTTTTTCTGAGTTCACTCAGTATAAACACTCATTAAGAAGGATTTCTTATTCTCTACAACTTTCCTGTAGAGGGTATTACGATTTCTTCATTACTTTTCATTATATATGCAAAACACAAAATAAATTCGTAATTTTGTGGGTTTTTATTATTTAAATAGTCTTCTGCTACGAGTTTGCTGTTAAAATCTTAACAATAATTATCTATAAACTGTTATTGAAGTGATGGTATAAGCGGAATGCTGTTGAATTTTATGTCTAATAATTTGGTCAAGTGCGAGTTGGACTCGCATACTCCTACTAAGGGTTCCGTACCACCTTCAAGATTCTAATATTCCAGTTTCAGACAAGCAGGGAATGAGTTCATTTTCTTATATTTAGCCCAATATCTTTTAAAGGAAGCGTTTTAAATTTATAAAAAATATACACTTTGATTTTCGACACATAGACTTTTTATTTTATCTGCTTCAGGATTTGCTTGATTTTTATAAGAATGTATATGTATTTAATTTTCTAATTTGGCCCCCAAAAATTAACATTAGAGTTTTATTTTACTAATAAACTTTCAGGGAAGCCTTCTATATTCTACTGTCTGAATTTTGAGGCTCTCTAGATTGGAAGATAAAGGGCAAAATAGGTCAATTTTTAAATTATAAATTATGAAATCTGTTATTCAAATTATTTAAAAATACAAATAAAATATAATTTTCAAAATGTAAATATATTTGTAATTCACATAATGAGCCTTTTATCTGATATATTACATGACGACTTTGAAAATTGAATTTTTATTTTCCATTTAATTGTATAATTTATCCCTAAAATTACTATGGGGGTTTTCTAATATATTTTCTTATAAATTTCAGGTGAACCCCAGAACCCCTAAATATTTTCAAAATTTTAGATAGTATGATTTCGGAAATAAAGCGAGAAATGAGAATTTTTTTATATATTTATGTTAATATCTTGTAAACAATTAATTTTTAAAATATGAAAAATATATATTTGTATTTCTCATGATGAGCCTTTTTATTTGATGTATTGGATGATGCTTTAAATTTTTTTTTCCTGATTCTATAAGGTGGCCCCCAATATTAATATTAGGGATTTATTCGTATTTTTCCTGTAAACAAAAAATTTAGGTCTTATAGTTTGGGGAATAAAGGGGGGAATGAGTAATTTTTTAAAATATTTGTTTAATATATATTAAAATATTCATTTTAAAAAAATTTAAAAAATATATTTGTATTCGTCATAATGAGCACTGTGATTTGATATAATACATGATCCGTTAGAAACAATTATATTTTTTTATTTTCCATTTAATTCTATAATTTGCCTCCCAAAATGAATATTAGGGGTTTCTCCTTATTGTTCCAGTAAAGTTCAGGTGAGGGGCTGTACCTTCATTTTTTTTTCAAAATTTTCCAGCATATGGTTTCGGAGAAAAGAGGTGGGAGGATTGGGTAATTTTTTTATTTTTTGGTAATGTTTTTTAATTAATTTATTTTAAAAATATAAAAAAAATATATTTGTTTTCGTCATAATGCGCCCTTTAATTTGATATATAAAATGATCGGTTAGAAACAATTTTAATTTTATATTTTCCATTTAATTCTGTAATTTGCCTACCAAAATTAAAAGTGGAGATTTCTCCTTATTTTTTCAGTAAACTTCAGGTCAGACCCTATACCTCTAATTTTTTTGAAAACTTTACGTTTTATAGTTTCGCAGATAAGGGGGGGAATGGGTAAATTTTGGTATATTTTCATTAATATCTTTTTAACTATTTTGTTTCAAATGAAAAAAAAATATTAGTGTTCCTCAGAATGGGACCTTTCATTTGATGTATTACATGATGCTTTTGAAATTTTTTTTTTAATTTTCATTTAATTCTATAATTTGCCCCCCAAAATTAATTTTCATTTTTCCTGTAAAGTTCGGGCAACGTTCTATATTTCCTATTTTTTTCAAAATTTTAGGCTCAGTAGTTTCGGAGATCAGGGGGGGGAACGGTCAATTTTTTTAGTTTTTCCCCCGAGGAGTACCCCAAAAATCAAAATTTCTTCTTTTACGATATGTACTCCCGATTGGGTCACCAAACTATACATTGGTACCAGTTTAGTTTAGGAGAAAATTGCTGTTATGTGAGAGGGGCAGAAATCCGGAGTGATATTATAATCCATATATTGTATATACGGAAGCCTAAAAATGAGTTAAATATTGCTCTATAAACTGGTGTATAGTCAGGAAAGCATTTTTTGAATAATTTTAATCACAAAAGTTTCAGGATTTTTCCTTGGCTATTTAACGGGAACTTTGGATTTCAAGGCCAAATTAGTTTTTTCAAATGGGAACACACATTTCTTAGCCCACCTTTGGAAAGAACAGGCAATTTTACGTTAAAGTGCAGCCTTGACCATGACCTTGACTGCGATCTTCAAGGCCATTCCCAGGTCAAAGCTGTTTTTTCAGCGGAAACTCCTATTTCTTCTGTGTATTTGTAAAGACCGTGGGACTTCGAGATAAAACGAGACCTTGACAACGCCCTTGTTCAAGACATTCAAGGTGATTCCAAGATCAGTTTAAGCCAAATATTATGAACGGAGGTGTTTGGGACCTCAAAAAAGTTTTGGAAAAATCGTAATTCAAGATAGCTGACATAAAATTGGGGCTACCTAACAAATTAAGTGTATAGTACTAACCGAATGAAAATTTTCATGCACGTCTAAGTATCTGCTATAATATTGATAGCGAACATTTCGAACAAAGATTGTAAGCATTGCCTTAACCTCAGGGCTATTTCCGTGCATTAAATGACTTCTTCGCAACATGACCGTCAGGGACTGATACCAGGCCAAAAGCAAGATTTTGGTCTTATTTGTACATTTGATTTTCTATATTACCTATGCGAATGTAAAATTTCTGGTCCTTGCAAATATGTGATGTAGGCTGGCGTCTAATTGAAAAATGGCATTGGGCTTGTTCTTAAATGTCGTCGTCAAAGACATGGTCAAGAGAATAATTGAACCTAAAACTCCTTGTTTTTCCAAATTCTGAATAAGAAATAGAAATTTCAGTTTAAAAAAACATTTAGACCTTAAAAGACTTGGTCGAGGACACGGTCAATGCATTCTAGCTTGCTTTTTCTAAATGTAGAAGTTCTTATTTGAAAAAAAAACTATTAAGTAGCTAGAGAAAAATCAAGAAAAACTTGTGTTTTACATTTTTTTTTTAATTACATTCCTGGCTAATTATTCAAGGGTTTACATACTTTTGAGACACAGTGTATTTTGCATGTTGCTTAAATTTGCTAAACGTGTTATATAGTTCTTTAAACTGTAATTATTCCAGAAATACCTTCTTGAGTTCTGTGAATCAGAATACATTATTTTCAAAAACAATGGTAGAGGTCATTTTATTTATTATTGTCAACAATTCACTGCGAAGGTATTTTTTTGCTAATTGTATGTCAGGATCAAAGTGAAAGTGTAAATAAAAAAATAATAAAATCTAAATCTGACATTCACAAACCACATATGCTTATTCTACGTAATATAGTATAACAAGGAAACCAATTTTTATATTCCAACAGAATGAGGTAGAAGAGAAATATATCAAGCTGTCGTTGACCACTGACAAACCTGCATCAATTTTAGTTTTGAAATGAGGTTTTCATCTTAATTTTACCCTTAATAGATGATATACATAAATCGCACTGTACTTTTTTAACGTCAAAGGCAACAACAGTAACTGCATATTGTTCTATGTACAAGATCGATATGAAACTTTGAACATTAGGTAGCGGATACCATGATATCGTTATAGGATTTATCAAAATTACTATATAGTCAAAATCAATAAAAATTATGTATGTATAATTAGACACAAACCTGTATCGATATTTTAAATGAATGAAACGAACAATTTCCGCACAGCAACAAAGCAGAGCATCTAGACATACAAGTTATCTTTCAATAGAATCATTGTTCAACAAAAATTATTTACATTAATTTGATATGTTCGGGGAACAAGTAAACCCACGTTATATGCAGTCAAACAATTTTCACTGAGATGATAAAGAAATATAGTTGGCATAAATCTATTTCATATATTATAATTTCGTATAAGGAAGTATTTTTCGACAGGTACTACTAAATATAACTGAAATTAACTCCGTCGTTCGAGGAGAAATGTTCATATTATTAGGATAGGTCTAATTAACAACAGAATTTTTAACCGTCCTAGATAGTCATTGGTTAATTAAATTAACGCATTCATACCTTACACGTACACTAAGCATTCTACCATAGTTCTTAGGTTTGATAATAGTTTAGTTTAATCAACAAAGTTGGTGTTGTGCTAACATATAAGCTGAAAAGTTAGGATTAGTAGCATTTTTCCAAAACTCACAACCAAACAGACAAGGACAGACGGTGACCGTAAAAGGCAGACAAGACTTTACTAAAACGTTATGAAGTTACGCTAGAAGTAAGAATGTTAAATATAAGGTAAGCCCACAAAATTATTGATTTTACTTTGACTAATTTTAAACAATTCTATCGATGTTTGTCCAAACAATTTGTTAAGAAAATAATAAAACGAGTTTTAACTTCCTTTCAAAAAGATATAAAAATATAAATAAAAACCTATGGCTAGTAGTGATCATAACTATTGTTGATCTATCTGCTGAATGGGTTTTCTCTCCTCATTTCTTTTCTGTAATAGGTAATTCAAATTTTTAATTGTGATAAAGTCTTATAGCGATAATTTCGAAGATTTTTTCCGAATTAGTGGGTATTCTTCATAGAATGTCTTCCTTATAGATATTGTGCGAGATATAAGTCTCTATAAAATAAACATCCAGTCTTCGTGCATACAACCAGGTGTGTATATTGGGTATAATTATCTGTCTGAAAGTTACTTAGCTTATCCTCAGCTGTCGTATGGGTCAGGTGCCCAGTCGCCAGTTCCGCGGTGTGTGTTGCGGAATGGAATTGGTTTTGCAATATTTGATTACTATTTTTCAAGGATTGGAGAGGTGCAGGGCGTCAACTCTTCGGTTCAGTAGTCCGGCTTTTTCGATTTCAACTGCTTCTCGTACAATCCTTGTTTTATATTTTTTTGTGTAAGCCATTTTTTTGCAGCTGTCAAAATTTATTTTGTGTCCCGTTTGTAGTTTTTGTTGAAATAGAGCAGACGTTGTTTATTTATTTCTGACAAATATTTTGTGCTCTTCTAATCTAGCAGAGATTCTCCTGTTTGTTTGGCGGACGTACCTTTTGTCACAGGTTTCACAAGCAATACTGTATACACCCTGATTTTCTAATTTGATTTTAGGTTTTGGATTTTTCAAAGTTTATAGTGGTTTATAGGCGATAGTTATTCTATGTTTTCGGAGAATTCTGCCAATTATGTCGGTTGTTCCTTTGATGTACGGTAGGGTTTTTCTTAGTTTTTCAGCAACATCTTCTTTTGTTTTATTTGTGTATTCTGTTTTGTATTGTGTTCTATTGTTTGTTTGATTTTATAGTGTGTATATCCGTTTTGTTGAACTGCAGTAGTAATCTACACACCAAACAATCAAACAAAAGAACACAAGACAGGATACACAACTGAAACAAAAGAAATATATTGCTGAATAACCAAGAATCACTCTACCGTACATCAAGGGAACAACTGAAGGAATCGGCAGAAGTATCCGAAAATACAACATAACTACCGCGTATAAACCACACCAAACCATAGAAACAATCTTGAAAAATTCAAAACTTAAAATCAAATTAGAAAATCAGGGTGTATGCTGTTTTGCGTGTACCTTTGACAAAAGATACATCGGTCAAACAAACAGGAGAAGAGAACAAATTATCTGTCAGAAACAAAAAAACAACATCTGCGCTAATTCAAGATCAACAACAGACGGGCCACAAAATAAATTTTGACAGCTGAAAACAAATAAATAACACAACAAAATATAAAACAAGGATTGTACAAGAGGCAATTGAAATCAAAAAAGCCGGACAAAACACCGCGGAACTGACGACTGGTCACGTTCATTGAAACAGTATTGTCAGTATTGGCAAACATGTAAATTCTTTTACGAGTACATAATATAATTTTTTTTACGTTGACAAAAAATTTGTATTATGTAAAAGAACTTACCTGTTTGACAATACTGTTTCCTTGAACTATTGCGAACCTCAATAATTTCTAAAACCCTGATGAAGGAAAAAATAGTTTTTTCCGAAAGCTTGGTGAGGAAATAAAGAGATTACCAAAAACAATTGTGGTCAATATCCCTTAAGATACCCAACTATATATATATATATATATATATATATATATATATATATATATATATATATATATATATATATATCCAATTATATAATCTGTAAACACCATACTGGTATAAGACATATAATTACTACTTGATGAAAGGGTAAATTATTGAATAATTGACAAAATGACAGAAACAGAAAATAAATAACAAAATCAGGTTCTAAACTGATTTTGAGTCTGAAACTGTCTAAATCTGTCCTGTAGTGAGACTTGGGGTGACATTGGCTCTTGATCACCATATTTGACCAGAGCTGATGATTCAGGTGTTGGATATATGGTGTACTAAGTTCTATCTGTTACAGAAAAGAAATGAGTAGTGGAAATCCCAATGAACAGGCAAGGGCCCCGAATCTATATTTTTCATTTACTTACAACACTTTACAAATTATATATCAGAGTTTCCTGCTGTGCATTTGGAAAGTACTTCTACATTAGTATTAAATATCTACAAACAAATGTATCGTAAAAATGCTACTATGAAAGGATATTCTGTTTCACACAGTCCTATAATATAGTTCTGAGAGTTGCAATCTGGTTTTCACTAACTCATTATAATTTTCAACTTGTGTTATAAGTCTATAAATTATTATAAAATTATATAACAAAACAATTAGTACAATAATCACACTATGTTGTCTGTTGCTTAAAATTTATAGGTATCGCTACGTGGGTGATCTCAGAATTAGTAAAATAACAAGTCCTAATAATAATGTCACGTGGGAGTAACGCAAACATAACGAACCATGACCGTGATGCATTGCGGCCGGATGTTCTCCTGAAACAAAAGAAAATGTTATAGTACTCCAATCATTGATTTACTCAAAAACTTTAGCAAAAATACATGTATGGGAAATTCATAAACTGTATTCAAAATTAAACTTTCATAATAGAAATGAGTAAATTTATAGTTATAAACACATTGAGGTTTATGTACTTATTGGGAATAACACCACAATACTTGAAACTGCTGTATATTTCCCAACGTTTCGGGATCTAGGTCAGAGCCACGCTTTGAACGGCAATGAAGAAACCATATAAAAAAAACACATTATAAAATTTTAAATTAAAATGTTTCACAATGTTGAGTGTAAAAAAAATCTACCCGTTTAGGAAAAATTAAATGGACTTCCAGTCAAGATGGCGGGGCGCCGCATACGTACATGTGTTAGATTTAAGAAATTAGTTTTAAATAAGCTTATCGACATACTGCAAATAAATCTCTAAAACATCATCTTAATAAAGTAAAGATTATTTAAGAACAAACAATTACCTATAATGCATTTACTCTTGGAGATCTATATTCTAAGATACGACAAGAAATTTATCGATATACTGCAGTCAATTTCTAGAACATTATCTTAAAAGCTAACAATTGTTAATTACAAACAGTTACCAAATCCTAGAAATTCGGAAAACTGTTGCAAACTTCTTTACTAGTGGTAACAGATAATGTTGACGTCACAAGTCCACTGCCCACTAATTTTAAAAGGTATTGACAATACCTACTCCATCATATTAATTTTGTTTGGATTTAGTCCAATTTTAGAGGATACATTTAAAAAATCCGAAAATTATAATTTTACATTTACAGCGTAATTAATTAAACGAGTTCTTATAGCAAGTATTCAAAACGTGCTCCGTCTTCTTTCTTGCATAAATCTTGCATCTATTAGTAATTTCTTGTTCTACACATTCGAATATGTATGGTGTAACTGCGCTGCAATCCTCAATAATTCTTTCTTTTAAAACGTTAATATTGTCTGGTCTCGTAGCTCATAGGTATCCCCACAGAAAAAATATAATGGTCTTAGGACCGGTGACCAAGCTGATCACTTTATGCGACTTCGCAGTCCATTCCATCTATCACGATTTTCTTCATCAATGCAACGCCTTACTGCACCATAATAATGTCTTGTTGAAATGAGATTTAAAAATTGCCGAATTAATCTGGATTATCTTTCAGAAGAATTAGCGAATAATTTTATTTGTCATAGTTTCACAGAATTATACTCTTCACCAACACTTTATGCAATGTACATTGACTAATTTCACAGACAGTGGTAACTGTTGCTGTAGAGGAAGGAGGGTTTACTACCATTTGTGCAATTATGTCAATTTTTTTGTCATCACTAACTGTTGGTCGACCAGAACGTTTGGCATCTTTAACAATACTTGTTGCTTCTAAAGAAGCTCCCTTAAGTAAGTCCATGAAATAGTGCCGTTCTGGGTTTCTCTCACTAAATCAACCGTCCCCTTCACTGAGATTCTTTTTATAGTCATCAATTATTAAGTACGTACAATTTTGACTATGCATATTCCTTACTGTTTCGTTAGACAATCGCAAATATTTAAGTTTTTTTATAAAAAAAGTGACAATTAATAAAAAAGTAAAAAATTTCTAGTTTCTTCATTAATTAATTGCGAAATAATAATTTTAGTATTTATTTACTTTGTCCGCATTGGCCCTTTGACCTTATCAATTACCTACTGTTACGTCATCTGTTACCACTGTTTATTTTCATCCTCCATTTTTCTTGATTTAAGTATATCCGCCTAAAAGATACGAGGGGGGAAGGGAACAATTGACTGGCCCTGCGGAAATATTATTCATAAAAAAATATAATGTGCAAGTAATTTTAACTCTCGAAAAATACTTTGAAATGTTACTATCTAACTTGGGTAATATTGAGGTACCTTTTCTAACTCCGAAGTTGTCGGGAAATTTGCTAACTAATTTCTGTCTTTACAGATTAGGTTAGGTTACGTTCAAGTATTACGTAAGCACTATTCGGGGCGGGGGGGTCTTTGCTTTGCTTATTTTGATGACATCGGTGGTAAGAGCTTTGGGTACTTTTGCTGACAAGGGGGAGGGGGAGTAAATAATTGTAATAAATCTGCTTACGTAATACATGAACGGCCCCTTATCCACAACTTATTCAGTCAATGCATAGATTCTTGTCTTGGGATATATGGAGTTGAACGCTGTCTCGAAGTATGTGAAGGCCATGTGAAGTGGGATCTGTTATCCTTTGTTTCAACTAACCAATATCCGTAGATCCGCAATAATTGCTGTCAAAGTCGCTGCGTAAATTGGCTTGGTCTCTTCGTTATAAGAAACTTTATATACTTTCCTTCTCTCTTTTAAAACCATCTTGAACACTTTCCACATTAACCAACAATTGCCTTACTGGTGTGTACTACTGAATGTTAATACTACTTTTATTACTGTGAAGATATTATTCTATTGCGGTGGTATATGTCTGGTTCGTAGATAGTGCCATATATTGTCGGGTTTTCCTATCAGAGTAATGTAAATCTTTTCCCATTATTACGGCGTTCGTTGTTATCATACCATTTGATATATCCCTGGTATATATATGTAGATATAGGGAACTATTCTTCTGTTGTTAATACAGGTACTTGCTTTTCTAGATTATCAATACTTATTTAGTGTTCTTACAACACTTTCAATGTTCATTTGCAGATTCTACCAGATCTTATAGTTTTTGATGACATCTGCCATCCTTTTTCGCATTGTCTGGCTTGTCCGATATATTGTACATATACAGATTTACGTAAAAAACTTGGAATATTTCACAGGAATTCCAAAAAGTCTCTTGATAAAATTAGAAGATATCTAGCCAGCATTCATAAAAGATTTGTCAAGTCACTGTATTCAGAATGCGTATTTTATGTTTGACAATCATATATAGTGTTACGAAATTTACCTAAGCCGGCCCTGGCTTCATTCCGATGAGACATCAATCGCTGGGTTCATAAAAAAAAGTTAGATTCGAATTTTCGAAATGGCGGCAAACAGTATTCTTGACGCTGGGCGGAAAAAGGTAGTACCATCGAGAACGACAAATTAACCTATATAAAGAGACTATAATTTTATTATTTTACGTTGACGTGTAAATAAAAGTTTCTAGAAAAGTGAAGTGAAGTGAAGTTTTTAAAAGTAATTAATTGAACCCACGAATTTTACCACAATTTGGTGTCAGAAGTGGGATTCTGCCGAGATAACAGCAGTCTAGCCATCAGGGCACCATCAGTGGCCGAACAATTACCGTCACCATCGATACCAGCGCCGCTGTGTCCATTGCCAAGTCCAGGGTTTTGAGGTCATCTTAAATCCGGCTAGTTAACAGTAACATCCAGCTCAGAACAGTCACCGGCGAGTCCATGGCAATACAAGGTGAAGCAGGTAGGGGACATCCGAGTCCGGCATAAGGTCCTGGTGGCAATTGAGGACGATTTCATAATGGGTATGGACCTAATCAGCCAGCATGGATTTATGTTTATGTTCGACCCGAGATATAATGTTCTTCGATTCCTAAATGAGGAATTTGTATTGACACGGTCCGTCAACAGCTCAGCCACCTTTATAAAAATTGTGGCAAAATCCTCAGACAGAATTCCCGATCGAACGGAACAGATTATTCACGGGCAGCTAGAAAGAAATCCTGGGAGCTGCGTTTGAATGGTGGAGCCCGTACATTCAGCTCATGTCTACTTAGTTAGCGGGCTATAGTTAAAACCGGACGAGAAATACCAATTAGTGTCCTTAATTTGTCCAACAACGACATCAGAATTGCCAATGGTAAAGAAATAGCTTGTTTTGAGCCAGTGGAGACCATCATCAATTGCGAAGAAGAGTACCAAACATTGGTGAAGGAGACAGGGCCCAGTAAAGAGTTCCTACAACAGTTTGCTGATCATTTGACACAACTTACACCAGAGGAACAGAAGAAAGCCAAGCAATTTATCACAAAGCACTGGCAAATTTTTAACAGTCAAGATGGAGCCACCGGTCGCACCAACATCATTCAGCACCGAATAGATACCGGAAAGGCTCAACCCATCAGAATACCGCCTAGACCACTACCATTTGGGCAACAACAGGCCGTAGAGGAAATCATCGAGTCCATGTTACAAAATGGAGTTATTGAGTCATCCATCAGCCCATTGTCTGCTCTCGTCGTACTAGTTAAAAAGAAGGATGGAACCACCCAATTTTGCGTGGATTACAGAAAGCTGAATGAAAGAAAGACAGCTATCCACTACCCCGAATCGATGACACTCTGACCACACTAGCAGGGTCCCGTTGGTTCTCCACACTAGACCTAAAGAGTGGATATTGGCAGGTTGGTCTACACGAAAACGACAGAGAGAAGACAGCGTTCGCCACCAGTAAAGGGCTGTTTCAATTCACCGTCATGCCCTTTGGGTTATGTAATGCTCCCGCTACATTTGAGAGGCCAATGGAGTATGTATTGAGCGGGTTCACATGGAGAACGTGCTTAGTATACCTTGACGACATTCTGGTCATGGGTCAGACATTCGTCGACCATCTAAAGAACCTAGGTGAAGTATTCTCCAGAATTAAGAACGCCAACCTGAGACTCAACCCGACGAAGTGTTCCAAAAAGAAGTTTTTGGGCGACGTCGTTTCCGAGTCAGGAATCCGCACCAACGAGAACAAGATAGAAGCCATTCGTGATTGGCCAGTTTCAAGAGACAAGAATGAACTCTGAAGCTTCTTGGAGCTCTGTTCATACTACAGGCGATTTGTTGAGGGATTTGCCACCATTGCCGCGCCTCTACATCGGCAGACCACTAAGAAAGAGACTTTCCGTTGGAATCAGAATTGCGAAACATCATTCAGACGACTGAAGGCAGCAGTATGTTCCAGCCCAATCTTAGCCTTTCCTACACAGTCCGGCAAGTTCATTTTAGACCCCGACACCAGCAACACAGGTTTGGGGGCCGTCCTATCCCAGGTGCAAGATTGTGAAGAGATGGTGATCGAGTACTACGTCCGTGGATTCTCGAAACCGAAAAGAAATTATTGCGTCACCAGAAAAGAACTTCTTGCAATAATAGGCTGTAGACCATTTCCACAAATACCTCTATGGTCGTCATTTATTAATCCGGAGAGATCATGCCGCCCTCATATGGCTGCTGGACATGAACACACCGGAAGGGCAACTGGCCAAGTGGATGGAAAAAATTACAGCAATACGATTTCAAGGTTGGAATGCTCAAGCGAGTTTGGGAAATCACTGATGGCCGAGAAACCAAGTCCCAACTGGTAGTTCCTAAGAAACAGGTACCAGCCATCCAGACCGAAGTACATGATGAGATTACCAGGGGACATCTGGACATGAACAAAACCCTAGACAAAGTTCGCCAGCGATACTACTGGCTAAATTACTTCGAAGAGAGAGTTTGGTGCCGGAAATGTGACACCTGTGCAGCCAGTAAGGGCCCGAAGACCCGGACCAAGGGCAGAATGCAACAGTACAATGTGGGCGTCCCATTTGAGAGAATTACCATCGATGTCGCCGGTCCCTTTCCCGAGTCTGAGAGTACCAGTAACCACTGTAGCGCCGGTGCTAGTAGAACAGCTATTCAGCAGGTTTAGCGTCCCGATGGAACTACATTCATACCAGGGGCGTAACTTCGAATCGAATGTACTCCACAAGGTCTGCACGATGTTGGGGATCAGGAAAACGAAAACAACACCATTGCACCCACAGTCAGACGGAATGGTGGAAAGATTCAACAGGACCTTGGGGCAACACCTATCCAAGGTCGTCAGCAATAAACAGCGTGATTGGGATGAGCATATTCCCTTATTCCTGTTGGCATATCGCTCAGCCGTACATAATAGTAGAGGCCTGACTCCAACCAGGGTCCTATTCGGAAAAGAGCTGCGATTACCCTGCGATTTGGCTTTTGGCTCCCCCGAAGAACCTTCCCAAGACATCAACGATTATGCCGACCAGCTCCAATATAACATGCTGACAATACACGAATTAGCCCGAAAGCATATGTTGGCTACCAGTGACCGGATGAATACGTGAATTGACCTCAAGCCCAATTCAGTCCGGTTCCAAGGGAAGGACAAAGTCTGGCTGTACAACCCCCAACGAAGCAAGGGTCAATCTCCAAAGCTTATACCCGCCTGGGATGGTCCATACGAGGTGGTCAAGAGGTTTAATGATGTTGTCTACCGTATCCGTCAAAACCCCAGAGCTAAGTTGAATATAGATCGACTCGCTCCTTACCATGGAGAGGATGTTTCTAACCGGGACGATCAGAATTAAAGGGGGGCAGTGTTACGAATTTTACCTAAGCCGGCCCTGGCTTCATTCCGATGAGACATCAATCGCTGGGTTAATAAAAAAAAGTTAGACTGGAATTTTCTAAATGGCGCCAAACAGTATTCTCGACGCTGGGCGGAAAAAGTTAATACCATCGATAAAGGCACATTAACCTATTTAAAGGGACATTAATTTCAGCAGTTAGTTACTCTTAGTGCGTTGAGTTTATTTCGTTGTTATGAAATATTTTATGTTGAAGAGTAAATAAAAGTTTCTAGAAAAGTGAAGTGAATATTAATTTTTAAAAGTTATTAATTGAACCCAATGGGTCTCCACTATCACCAACGGTGGCTAGCACCCTCATGACCTATTTCGACGAAAATGCACTAGAGATGCACACAAGGATTCAGTTTCCTCGACGCCCTTGTTAGAAAACAATTGCCGAACACAACGTACACAGAAAGCACGAATAGATTTCTAAATTTTAATCATCCATCCATCATCCATGAAGGGCTCAACGGACAGAACTGACCGACTTCTCAGAAAACATGATATAAACACAGCATACAAACCCCAACAGAACATAGGTCTTAGACATCCTAAATCAAAATTCAAGGTAGAAATTTAAGGGGTATATTTTATAAGATGTGAAATGTGCGACAAAATCTACATGAGACAAACGAGTAGAAGGACTTCAGCCCGATTAGATGAACACAAATTAGCCATCAAAAACAAAATTAGGACATCGGTCCTGCTCAGATATCAAAAAGAATTGAGCATAATCTAATATTCGGTAATGAAAAACTTCAGCCACAATACGATAAATTCGGAACAGATTTCGAGACCAATATAAAACCCATAGTATAAAAAAACCGCAGCTTTAGGAGAAAGATTATCATAACGTGGTGCTCAGCGATGAATTCCGATTCGGTCTAGGTATGTACGATTACCTTAAAAGACACCACTGGGGAGATGATTTTCTGTTAAGAGGCATGTTCACACGACTGTTGGATTAATGATTTGGTTAGGGGGCTATTGCAGATGGTAGCCTATCACCACTTCATTTTATACGAGACATTGTGACAGCTGCGTATTATTACTATTTTACAGCCTTATGTGCGTACGGGAACCTAAATCAGTTGCGTTTTCCTTAACTGAGATAAATGTCGAATAATAGTTATTTATTTTGAACTCACATTTGAAATTTCTAGATGTCGATATGGTTTTGCGGAAGAATATTAACTTCAGTTGAATGTACCAACTACATAAATAATTATTCGAGATATTAATCAGTTGAGGAAAGCGTAACTGATGAAGGTTCTCGACTAGAAACAATATAGTGCTTTGCGCTCAGTGGACCCTAAAATGAACAAGATAATTATTTATAGTTAAACAATGAATTCTTCCTGTGATTTATATCATATACATCACATGAAAATGGCGTTAAATGCAGATCCACTCCCGATTTGGTCCCTATGTGGGCTAGTTTTGCCGGAAACTTCTAGATCTTGATATTCATTTGGCGGCAAAATATTAAATAAAATTATTACAGATTTCAACCAGTTGGGAGAAGTACAACTGATGAAGGCTCCCGGCTAGTAATAATATTTTGTGCTGTGTTCAATGGATTGTAAAAATTAACTTAGGGATTATTTCATGTATGCTCTAACGTAGGCATAACATTGAAACGGCGTTACACGCAGCACGACTATGTAGGCTAGTTTTTCCTGATACACCTATATTCGGATAATCATATCTCGTTAAAATATTTATTTCTATTGTGTTTACGCAAGACAATTAATTATTCCATATTTCATTAAGTATTGAAATAATTTAGTAATTATGTAAGTTAAGAACTCTTGTATATGTATAATATTTGTTCGTGTATAGTCCAAACTGACTATAATGCAGTGTTTCTTTATCTTTATAGCATTAACTTCCTTATTCGACACAAGTGACACGTGAATTTTCAACCTACGACAAAAGTGTTATTTGCATGTGCCTTTTTTGCAGTTTAGTTTTGTCCAGCTGTTACAAATAATGATGCTGAGATTTAAGGTTTTTAGTGCAAGTGGCACTTCGTTTTCACTGGATTTTCCCTAAGTTTCGCATACACAAGTGTATATATCCAGATTAGCATAATAGGGAGAAGACAGGACTGATGAAATGTATAAATTTTACATGTTTGTTCAATAGCAAATTAAATTTTATGCCCAATTCACCTGGTTCATAATAAAGTACTTTGCTTATCTAAAATATAAGGAATTATTTATGACATTCAAATAATTTCTTATATTTTTAGATTAGGGAATTTACAATGATATTTTTTCAATATTCGTTTTACATAAAAGTTCCATTGTTATATATATATATATATATATATATATATATATATATATATATATATATTATATTTGAGTTCTTTTAAATTATGATTTTTCAATTGTTTCACAATACAATATTTATATAAATTGAAATAGTATTTTATATCTCAGGGTCTTTTTTGCTTGGGTTCAAATCTTCAAAACTTAAATAAATAAATAAATTGTATACTTATCTTTTTTTTTATCTTACAATGATTTATCTCTCTCTTCAGGTTCACTTACACTTCTTAAAAAAATTTTAAATTCTATTTGCACTTTACTTTTTCTACTTTTAAAATTTTAAATTACTGATAATCAAATCTCCAAAGTTTCAATTAAATTACAATTTATTTAAATTTTTCACAATACAACATTGATACAAGTTTTCTTTCAAAACAAAATAAATTTCCTGTTACTTAACTAAATTTCTATCAAATTATGTTACAAAATTGTTTATCCTTCAGATACAACTATTATTATTCTAAAATTTGTAAAACTTTTATTATCACTGATTGACTAACCTTTTTTATGATTTTCTTATTTTATTAATAAACTTTCTCAAAATTTTAATTTTCCGATAAACAATGTTTCAAAAACTCACTGTTGTTGGATCCCTAATTGCTTTCTTCTTATTGTTGACCTTTATCAATAATTCTAAATTTAAAAATTCTTTACTGGTAAAATTCTGCCACTCAATTGAATTTCTCGTGCTGGTTTGCAAATTTATGTTCTCCCAATACTTTTGATTTTAAATTTTCATACCCATTATCTTCCTTTTATCAAATATTTATAAAATATTTTCAATTCGTCTCTCCGAAGAAATTCAAATTAAAATTTTACGTTACTGTTGTCTTTCTGACAGGGAACACTAAATTTGTTTTATATTTCATAGGACATTGATTTCGTTGTCATGGAAACTGAATTTATGAGAACGAAATTTTAAAACCGCTCTGCTCGAAGGTTGACGATGAAAGAGCAATTGTCACTGTCAGATTTCCTATTTATACAATTTATTTTGCCACCTGCTACTTCCATTTCCGTTTATATTTATTTTATTAATTTCCAACTATTATCCTTTTAAATCATATCAAAAAAACTAAACAAATTTCAACTTAAATTTCAATCCCTTTTACCCTCATTAATTTCAACCAAATCATTTACTTATATTTTCAAAAACATTGAGTTGACATTAGTCACCCGTTGGCCACCAGTCATTTAACAGGTACTTTATAAAAATTGGATTTTATTAAAATTTAGACTTTATATCTTTTGAACTATTTATTTTTTTATATACTATGCTCTACGCTCCATCTATTACTATAAATGTCTTTACTGTTCCATCAAGTTCTGAAGACTTATAAAGGTTTTTATAATTTGACATTTTGATCCTCTGTTTACTAAAGAACTTATGTATTTAAAACTTGATTTTGATCAAAAATATGTTTTATTCGGTGTTCTCGTGGCCTAATATGTGATCTATACATGTTCTACAAACTCTATTATGATTTTTACAACTGAATTTAACCTTTTGATGTTTGACCTTATTATGAGTTTTTGCATATATTTCTTTATGTAAGTATTAATCTTTAATTAAAATTTGCATGATATAATATCTAACTTTATATGTCACCTTTTATCCTTGCAACAATTTGCTTTTGAAACATTTTTACATTGATTATATTTTTAATTTGTCTCTATCTTATAATATGATTACTTATTTATTTGCAAATACTTGTCACTTCATTTTTACAATTTTGATTCATGCAATTTTCTTTTATTATATATGTATGAATTTTATTTACATTATCCAATTTATTTAACTATTCAAATTGCTAAAGTTTTTTTATATGATTTCATGTCTGTTTAAATCCATTACAAATTTCCCAAAATTTTACAGAATAAATTCTTTTAGTTTTAACTTAAGAATTTATTTTGCTGAAATTTTCCAATACTTTCTTAATGTCTCTATTTTTTTAACCTTTTATGTTTATTAATTTTTCTTTAACTTTTGCATATATTTCTTTATGTAAGTATTAAGCTTTTATTAAAATTTGCATGATATAATATCTAACTTTATATGCCACCTTTTATCCTTGCAACAATTTGCTTTTAAAACATTTTTACATTGATTATATTTTTAATTTATCTCTATCTTATAATATGATTACTTATTTATTTACAAATACTTGTCACTTCATTTTTACAATTTTGATTCATGCAATTTTCTTTTATTATATATGTATGAATTTTATTTACATTATCCAATTTATTTAACTATTCAAATTGCTAAAGTTTTTTATATGATTTCATGTCTGTTTAAATCCATTACAAATTTCCCAAAATTTTACAGAATAAATTCTTTTAGTTTTAACTTAAGAATTTATTTTGCTGAAATTTTCCAATACTTTCTTAATGTCTCTATTTTTTTAACCTTTTATATTTATTAATTTTTCTTTAACTTTTGCATATATTTCTTTATGTAAGTATTAATCTTTTATTAAAATTTGCATGATATAATATCTAACTTTATATGCCACCTTTTATCCTTGCAACAATTTGCTTTTAAAACATTTTTACATTGATTATATTTTTAATTTATCTCTATCTTATAATATGATTCCTTATTTATTTACAAATACTTGTCACTTCATTTTTACAATTTTGATTCCTGCAATTTCCTTTTTTTAAATATGTATGCATTTTATTTACATTATCCCATTTATTTAACTATTCAAATTGCTAAAGTTTTTATATGATTTCATGTCTGTTTAAATCCATTACAAATTCCCCAAAATTTTTCGGAATAAATTCTTTTAGCGTTAACTTAAGAATTTATTTTGCTGAAATTTTCCAAGACTTTCTTAATATCTCTATTTTTTTAACCTTTTATATTTATTAATTTTTCTTTAACTTTTGCATATATTTCTTTATGTAAGTATTAATCTTTTATTAAAATTTGCATGATATAATATCTAACTTTATATACCACCTTTTATCCTTGCAACAATTTGCTTTTGAAACATTTTTACATCGATTATATATATAATTTATCTCTATCTATCCTTATTTATTTACAAATACTTGTCACTTCATTTTTACAATTTTGATTCCTGCAATTTTCTTTTTTTATATATGTATGGATTTTATTTACATTATCCCATTTATTTAACTATTCAAATTGCTAAAGTTTTTTATATGTTTTCATGTCTATTTAAATCCATTACAAATTCCCCAAAATTTTCCAGAATAAAGTCTTTTAGTTTTAACTTAATTGGTTTTCTAAAATGAATGAAACGGTTTGATTTTGAATTATACTTTTATTTTAAATTCATTTAGCAATAATTATCATATTTAAATTACAAATTTTATTTTATATTTTTTAACTAAATAGATATTTCAAACATTAATTATTTTTGAACAGTTATTTCAATGCAAATCTCTATTAATACTAGTGTTCAGAAAAGTGGAGTTTTCCAAATTCAAAACTTACCCATACTACTTATTTTATATATTATATACACCTAACTACTAAATCATGAAATATCAAATAATAAACCTTACCAAATAAGAAACATATGTACAAAATTCAATTAAGACACTTTCGTCATTGATTTTATTTTTAAAACAGTTTTGTAGTAAACACCTTTTATCACTTTTAAAGCGTCCAGCTGAAAAACTCTCTTCTCTTCTTTGGTAAAAATCTGTTATAGTTTGGTCTTTTTACATCTGCAAGTTTTAATTGTGTTGTATTTGCAGTCATTCTCTGCTCCATATTCATCCTTTTTACTGATGAACTTTTATTTTAAATATGCATTTGCAATATATAATTATCTTTGTTCTATTTTATTATGAACTCTCCTTGTATATCTCCTACTTGAGATTATTTGTCACATGATTAGTTCGGCTTCGTTTACTTTCAGTTTTGAAATGTCACTTTCAATTTAGTTTATTCAATATGGCGATTTATTACAACAAATTTCGATGCATTTTTGTTCATTCACGGTTTACTAAGTTTTTAAAACAATTTGTGGTCCATGTGCACTTCAGGAGTGATGGATAAAGACTTCACAATTGTCAAAAGATGACAGGTAATTTATAGAAATTCGTAAAACATCGAACCTTTATGACAATTAGTTCATGTTGACATAATTAATGAAATAAAATTTTTAATTAAACCGTTTGTATTTTGTATCATTAAAATCTTGGAAAAATACTGGTTTTATTGATATATAAAACTTGTCTTACAATTCAGTTTTATTCTTGTATTTTGCCATTGAAATTCTATGTTATGATATTTTCTTTTGAACTTGAATATTTTTCTCTGAAATGATTTTCCTCCATATTTTCCTCATGAAATGTGTTCTTTAAGCCTTCCTGGCCCTTTTGATGTACCTTAACACTTTTGAACCCTTTTTTATTTAGTTCTGGACTTTAAATGAAATTTTAACCTTTAATACCTTTCCTTATTTTCCCCAAAATTTAGGTTTATTGAACTGTTCTTGACCTATTCTTGTTTACATTATACTATGTATTTGAATCTCTGTACGTATTTTTAACTAGTTTCCTTTCTCTTTGCTCTTATATTGTTACAATTTTTTAATACCTGATAACCGTTTTACTCTAACATGTACTTTTTGATATACTACCCCTTAATCTTTATCAATTTAACTATAACTCTTTTTATCTGTTCAATTTGTTGTCTACTTTTAGAATTTTATATATTTTTCCCCATTTATGTGGTTGATTTTCTGTTTTGACCCTTGACTTTTTATACATGGTACTTTACTTTCAAATTTAGATATTTCAATTCTGTTCCCCAAAATTAGCTTTAATTCCTGTTTAAATTAGATTCAAATATGATTTTGTATTTTTAGCTACTATGAATGTGATATGAAGATGTGTTTTTACTATGATGATCATCGTTTTGGACTTTAGCACTCAATTGTAAGTATACCTTACATTTTTCCCACGAGATCTATGTTATTTAGAGTTTTTACAATATATTTATTCATATACACTATCACAATGACATGTTTCCCTTGTGGACAAGCATGCTCGCTTTGCTATTTCAAATACCCTAAATTTCATGTCTGGTTATACAATATTGGTAGTTAAATTTTGATTCTTGGAACCTAGATTATTATACTCACACTTTATTTCATTACAATTCCCCTTTTATAAATACTAAATTTTTTCAAACAATTTTTTATGAAATATTCTCAAATTTTTTGTCAAAATTTTATATTTGGAAATCCTACTGGTTATATTTGAATAAACTATTTTTATTACAAACACCTCTAATCATTCCTGTTTTAATATCTTTTAAGACATAGCTATTTACTCCTTGTTCATTTTCAATAATATATGGTCCATCGTAAGGCCATAGTAGTTTTGCACACTATCCTTTTCTTCTATTAGCATTCCTGAGAGCTTTGACAATTACGAGTTCCCCCTTTTTAAAACTGATTTTTCTCTGGTTCTTTTTTTCTTCTCTTTCAATATGTTTTCTTGCTAATCTTTCCATTTTCTTATTAATTCTTTGCATCATTTTTCGACTTTCTATAGGGTTTTCAGTGACCCATGGTCGTTCTGGATGTTGTTCTTTTATGATCACTTCAGGTATTTCTTCCGTTGCACTGTTCTCAGTAGTGTTCACTATTTTTCACCTTGTGAAGTGATTCATCCCAGTTAGTATGATTACTACTACAGAAGATCCGTAGGTACTTGATAACTTTCTTTATCTACCTTTTTAAAGGATTGGAATTTGGGTGACGTATTGATGTAAATTTTGGTGTTTTTCGTTTTTCTGCTAAATAATTTAAAAATCTCTCACATTGGAAATACTTAGCATTATCTAATATTAAATTTTCTGGATTTCCCACTTCACTAATGTATTGATTTAATGCTTGCTTAACTTCATGAACATTTGTCCTTTTGCAATGATATAATTTTAAATATTGTTATATAGTCCGTGGGTTCAATTTAAAATTATACAACTAATATTCACTTTCACTTTTCTAGAACTTTTATTTACATCGAATATACAACAGCTGATTCAAATATCACAACAACAATGTTACATATAAGCTCTTCGCTCCAATAACTGACTGCGATCGTGGGTTGCTTCCATTTTAAAACCAGCATAGAAAATTCTCGTAAAATCAATCATCATTCCTACAACTGCCGAGTCATTTCGAGAACCATTTTTTTCTCAAAGCGATCGGTGTCGTACTGAAATGAAACAGGGCGTCTCTGGTAAATTTCGTAACACTGCCCCCCCTTTAATTCTGATTGTCCCGATCAGAAACATCCTCTCCATGGTAGGGAGCAAGTCGATCTAAATGGACCACTTTCAACTTAGCCTTGGGGTTTCGACGGATCCGGTAGACGATGTTATTAAGCCTCTTGACCACCTAGTATGGACCATCCCAGGCGGGTGTGAGCTTTGGGGATTTATCCTTGCTCCGTTGGGGGTTGTACAGCCAGACTTTGTCCCTCTCCTGGAACACGACTGAATTGGCCTTGAGGTCGTATCGCGTCTTCATCCGGTCACTGGTGGCCAACATCTGCGTTCGGGCTAATTCGTGTATTACTAGCATGTTATGTCGGAGCTGGTCGGCATAATCGTCGATGTCTTGGGAAGGTTCTTCGGGGAAGCCAAATGCCAAATCGCAGAGTAATCGTAGCTCCTTTCTGAATAGGACCTATATTATTATGTAGGGCAAAGCGATATGCCAACAGAAATAGGGGAATATGCTCATCCCAATCACGCTGGTTATTGCTGACGACCTTGGATAGGTGTTGTTCCAAGGTTCTGTTGAATCTTTCCACCATTCCGTCTGACTGTGGGTGTAATGATATTGTTCTAGTTGTCCTGATCCCCAACATCGTGCAGACCTTCTGGAATACATTCCATTCGAAGTTACGCCCCTGGTCTGAATGTAATTCCATCGGGAGGCCAAGCCTACTGAATAGTTGTTCTGCTAGCACCGTCGCTACCGTGGTTGCCCCTTGGTTGGGTATCGCATATGCCTCAGGCCATTTGCAGAAGTAATCCATTGCGACCAGAATATATTTGTTCCCCCTCTCAGACTCGGGAAACGGACAGGCGACATCGATGGCAGTTCTCGTAAATGGGACGCCCACATTGTACCGCTGCATTCTTCGGGCCCTTACTGGGTGCACAGGTGGCACATTTGCGGGACCAAGCTCTGACGTCTTCGAAGTAATTCACCCAGTAGTACCGCTGGCGAACTTTGTCTAGAGTTTTATTCATGCCCAGGTGACCTCCGGTAATCCCATCATATACTTCGGTCAGGATGGCTGGTACCTTTTTCTTCGGAACTACCAGTTGGGACTTTGTTTCTCGTCCATCAGCGCTTTCCCAAACACGCTTGAGCATTCCATTGTCTACTCTTAGAGAGTCTCATTGAGCCCATAACGATTTCAGCACGCCGGAGTATCTAGCTACTTCGTCCCATCGTGGCCTAGGTGCCGCTCTCGTTTTGAGTGACAAGATTGGTTCGATGTCTGGATCAGCCATTTGGTCCTGGATGCACTGTTCCGTTGTCCAGTCTTCAATGGCACTCGGATCTGCCGGATGGAGATGCCCTCTCGCTGTTCCGTCTTCAGACAATGTCCGCATTCTGCTCTACAGGGTCTTCTGGATAGGGCATCGGCATTATTGTGCAAACGGCTGGCAGGGTGTTCTACCTTGAAATCGTATTGCTGTAGTTTCTCCATCCACCTGACCACTTGTCCTGGCTGTGTCTTCATGTCCAGCAGCCATTTGAGGGCGGCATGATCTGTCCAGATTAAGAAATGACGACCATAAAGGTATTTGTGGAAATGGTCTGCAGCCTTTATTATTGCCAGAAGTTCTTTTCTGGTGACGCAATAACTTCTTTCCGTGTTTCGAGAATCCACGGCTGTAGTACTCGATCACCCTCTCTTCACCATCTAGCACATGGGATAGGACGGCCCCCAAACCTGTGTTGCTGGCGTCGGTGTCTAAGATGAACTTGCCGGACTATGTAGGAAAGGCTAGGATTGGGCTAGAACATAGTGCTGCCTTCAGTCGCCTGAATGATGTTTCGCAATCCTGATTCCAACGGTCTCTTTCTCAGTGGTCTGCCGATGTAGAGGCGCGGCAATGGTTGCAAATCCCTCAACAAATCGCCTGTAGTAGCAACAGAGGCCCAAGAAGCTTTGCAGTTCATGCTTGTCTCTCGGGATTGTCCAATCACGGATCGCTTCTATCTTGTCCTCGTTGGTTTTGGAACAAGGAACAATTCTTAGGGTTGAGTCTCAGGTTGGCTTTATTATTTCTGGAGAATAATTCGCCCAGGTTCTTCAGATGATCGTCGAATGTCTGACCCATGACTAGAATGTCGTCGAGGTATACTAAGCACTTCCTCCATGTTAACTCCATTACACTCTCAAATGTAGCGGGTGCTTTACATAACCCAAAGGGCATGACCGTGAAGTGAAACAGCCCTTTACTGGTGGAGAACGCTGTTTTCTCTCTGTCGTTTGCGTGTAGACCAACCTGCCAATATCCACTTTTTAGGTCTAGTGTGGAGAACCAACGGGAGCCTGCTAGTGTGGTCAAAGTGTCATCGATTCGAGATAGTGGATAGCTGTCTTTCTTCATGGCGTCATTCAGCTTTCTGTAATCCACGCAAAATCGGGTGGTTCCATCCTTCTTTATAACTAACACGACGGGAGCAGACAATAGCCTGATGGATGGCTCAATAACTCCATTTTGTAACATGGACTCGATGTTTTCCTCCACTGCCTGTTGTTGCCCCAATGGTAGTCGTCTAGGTGGTATTCTGATGGCTTGAGCCTTTCCGGTATCTATTCGATGCTGGATGATGTTGGTGCGACCGGTGGTTCTATCTTGACTGTTAAAAATTTGCCAGTGCTTTGTGATAAGTTGCCTGGCTTTCTTCTGGTTCTCTGGTGTCAGGTGTGTCAAATGGTCAGCAACCTGTTGTAGGAACTCTTTACTCGGCCCTGTCTCCTTCACCGACGTCTGGTACTCGCAATTTATGATGGTCTCTACGGGCTCGAAACAAGCTATCTCTTCACCATTGGTAATTCTGATATTGTTGATGGGCAAATTCAGGACTCTGATTAGTATATCTTGTCCGGTTTTAACTATAGCCCGTCCAACTAAGTAGTCATGAGCTGAGTGTACGGGCTCTTCCATTCCAACGTAGATCCCAGGATTGCTGTCTAGCTGCCCATGAATAATCTGTTCCGTTCGACCGGGAATTCTAGCTGAAGACTTTGCAACAATTTTTATGGAGGTGACTGAACTGTTGACGGGCCGTGTCAATACAAATTCCTCATTTAGGAACCGAAGAACTTCATATCTCGGGTCGAACATAAATCCATGGTGGCTAATTAGGTCCATATCCAGTATAAAATCGTCCTCAATATTCGCTACCAGGACCCTATGCCGGATCATGTTGTCCCCTATCTGTAGCACGACATCTGCCTCACCCTATATTGACATGGACTCGCCGGTGACTGTTCTGAGCTGGATGTTATTAGTAACTGGCCGAATTTCTGATGCCCTTAAAACCCTGGACTTGGCAACGGACACAACTGCGCCGGTATCGATGGTGATGGTAATTGCTCGCCCATTGGTGGTGATGACAAGGCTGCTGCTATCTCTGCAAAATCCCCGGATGGATAACGTTTTGGGGGCTGGTGGAGGGTCAGTCAGCATTCGCCCCCTTATGCTGACTGGCTGACGGTCCCTGGACATGTGGCTGTTCTGTGGGTTACCCCTGGTCGGTGATCGCAACTGTAACATGCCCCTCTGGTGCCAGTTCTTTGTGACGGTTCTAATATTTTTTTCAAGCCAGCCAGCAGCGCTTGAAATGGTGACTCTGACTCTTCCTGGTTAAAGGAAACTGCTCGGACCCTCGGCTTGGACATGTCCAAGACGGCCTCTACTTCCAAAGCCCGAAGTAGAGCTTCATTACTTTTCTTGACGCCACTTAGTCTTAGATTTCGTTGTACTTCCACATCTCTGATGCCGTTTATGAAACTCTGTGTGGCCAACTGGTCTTTTGTTTCCTCTGGCAGGTCTGGGAGGACAAGTGTACTAACCGTCTGATCTCTGCTTCGAATTCTTGGAGGCTTTCACCGGATTTTTGCGTTTTTCCACTCAGTTGGACTTGGTATACCTGGCTCAAGGATTGATTGTCGTAACGTTTGTCCAAGATGGCGATGATCTTGTCGAAATTACCTTGTTCATCGACTGGAATGCTTTGGGGGGGTTCTAGGGCCGGACCTCTTAACGAAATTACCAGAGACGTGGATTTTTCTTGGCTATTCCATCCATGAACTGACATCAAATGTGGGTGGTTTACTAAAGAAACCTTTGGTACTCACGGTGTTCTGGTATTTCCTTCTCTGCAAATCCTGTTGCATTTTTTTAATTTCTGTTTTTACTTTGTTTTGAATAGCAGTGATTTCAAATTTCACATGGCTGTATGAAATACTTTGGTTTCAAGGGCCTCCACATTATTTTTTAGGATCTTTATGTCGTCGTTTATCTCTTTTATATCTGATTCTACTATTTGCATTCTTTCATTAACTGTTTCATTAATTTGTGATACTATTGCATTAGTTGGTCAAATTGCATTTGTCTTTTTTCTTCAGATATTTTAAATTCATTTTGTCTCGTCAATTCAGTTTGTTCTTGTTTTTCTACAAATTTCGAGAACAATCCTTCAATTAAATGATGTTGTTCAATTTTCATCGTGGAAACTAGATTTTGTTGTTCACTTTTCATCGTGGAAACTAGATTTTATTGTTTTTCTTCCATCGTAGTGACAAGGTTTTCTAATTCTATTTTACGTTTTTTATCAAAATATTTTACTAACCTTTGTTGAATTTCTTCTTGATGTTGTTTCTCCTTCTTGTCAGGTTTTTCTAGAATCTGGGCTATTTTTTCGTCTAGTCCCTCCGTAACCTGCTTGGCTATTTTTTGGTAGTTTCGTCCATTTTTTCCATGTTACGGGTTTCCATAATTCAAATTACGATTTTAACTGCACTTAATCCTGCACTTCTGATCACCATATTTTGTTATATAGTCCGTGGGCTCAATTTAAAGTTATACAACTAATATTCACTTTCACTTTTCTAGAACTTTTATTTACATCGAATATACAACAGCTCATTCAAATATCACAACAAAAATTTTACATATAAGCTCTTCGCTCCACTAACTGACTGCCATCGTGGGCTGCTTCCTTTTTAAAACCAGCATAGAAAATTCTCGTAAAATCAGTCATCAGTCCTACAGCTGCCGAGTCATTCCGAGAACCATTTTTTTCTCAAAGCGATCGGTGTCGTACTGAAATGAAACAGGGTCAGCTTTGGTAAATTTCGTAACAATATTTTGAAAATTTATCCACAATTACCAATATATGGCTGTATCCTTTTCTTGTCATAATTAAATTGCTAACAAAATCTATTGAAACTATCTGTAATTTACTTAGACCGATTATAGATTTTGGAATATTAGCATTTTCATAATTTTTAAATTTGGATCTTTGACAACTCTCACATTTATTTGTTATTTCTTTACACATTGACATGTCTTTCTTTGCTGTATAATTCTCTCTAAACATTTTATATAATTTTCTAGACCCAATATGTCCATATTCTAAGTGTAGATCTATTAATATTTTTCTGGCTAGTTTTTTAGTGATATAATATAATTCTTTGTCATCTGTTTGCTTAAAATATATTCCATCTTCATTTCATTGCTTTGATCTTCTAGGACCTCTTCCAAAGAATATCGACCTTTTTGATTCCTAAAAATGTTGATTTCCATTTTCAAAGATGAAATTTGGTTCTTTCTGTTCGATCTCGATAAAACATTAGCTATTTTATTATCTCTTCCAGCTGTGTGTTCGATTTTGTAGGAATATTCCTGCAACAGCAGTGCCCAATGATGCACTCTACTATTTCCATATTTGTTCTTTAGAATTGAAGTTAATGCTGAGTTATCAGTTTCCATAGTAAATTCACTGCCTAATAATAGGAATCTTAATTTTGTTATGCAAAATATTATGCCACATAACTCAAATTCTGAAGAAGCATATCCTCGTTAATGCTTTTTGGTTACTCCAGAAAGAAAATAAATTGGATATTGGTATTCGTTGTACCGCTGCAACAATACTCCTGCTAATCTGTCTTTTGATGCATCAGTCTGCAACATAAATCTTTCTCCATAGTCGGGTTGATATATTTTAATCTCTTTGATGAAATAATTCTTAATTTCTGCAAATGCTTTATCGGTCTCATCATTCCATTTCCATTTTTGATCCTTCTTAAGTAGGTTAATGAGAGGTAATTCCTTTTTTGTCAGGTCAGGAATTAATCTTTTAAAATATCCTATCATCCCAAGGAATACTCTAAGCTGTTTCAGATTCTTAGGTCTTGGATATTCTTGGATTACTCTTGTTCGCTTTGAGTCCATTTCAGTAGTATTTGTTGTCAATTTAAACCCTAAATAAATTACTGTTCCTTGATAAAATTTGCACTTCTCTAAATTTAATTTCAAACCTGCGTTGTCTAAATCTCGTAGAAGAATTCTGATGTATTCTAGATGCTTCTCTATGTTTTCAGAAAAAATCAATATGTCGTCTATATAGTGTATTACAAATTCATATTTACCTAGTATTTTATGTAATGCCGTACGGCACTACTAGAAATCTGTAGACTACTCCATCCACTTGAAAACCCATGTAGTCTCGTGAAGATTCTTCTAATGATAAAACTGTAATTCAAATTGAGTTTAGTGAAGATTTTTGCACCACTCACTCGATTGAAGATGGCATCTATACTCTGAGGAGCGTCATATTGAGGGATTGTATACTGATTTATGTTTCGGGGATCCAGACAAATCCGTAGCTCTCCACTGTTCTTCCTTACAATTACTATAGGATTTATATAACTTGTTACCGCTATTTCTATGATGTTGGCTTCTAGCATTTTTCTAATTTCCTCATTCACTTGTTGTCGATACTTATACGGTATGCGTTAATTCTTTGCTTTAATTTTTTTTATGTTTTTGACTTCTATTTTGTGACTTACTTCTTTGCTATGCGATTTTCTTTATTGAATAATGACTTAAATTGGCAGATAATGGGGAATAAAATATTTATTTGCTCTTTAGGACAAATCATTTAATTTGCTACCACTTCACACTTCTCCTCCTCCTTATTTTATTTAACATGGTCCTTGCACTATTTATATTATTATAATTATTTATTTTTTTATTTTCATTGTCAGTTTTACTTTCTTGCACCTTTGCTTCACTTATCTCTTCAAATTTTATAACTTGTTCCTGTAGCTTAATAATTCTTTCATCTATGTAGATTTCTGCTGTATTTCTTCTTAACTGATCCATTCCCATGAATGCTTCATAGCTGCTGTTCTTGAGCTATTAAAAATTCCGCATTAATTTTCTTATCCCCAAACATTATTTCTAAATTTACCATGCTATTTTTTTATTATTAGCCGATATAATGTTTATTTTCCTTGTTTTAATCATATTGTCTGCCCTCATTTTAATTTAATTCATTTACTAGTTCTTCATTGATTACACTCCCCTCTGATGCAGTATAAATGAGTAATGAAAGATACTGCATTGACCTTTCCTTTTATAATTATTAATTCAGATTCATCCTCTTCCTGGTTTATTAGTTCCTCCATTTGAATTATCTCTCTTGGATGTTTGTATATACAGATTTGATTTGATTTAAAACTACTATTTACATTGTTCTTATTATTAATATTTTCAACATACTGCGCTTCTAAAAATTTGGATAACTTTGTTGAGTACTGACATTATTTGTTGGATTGTTTGTATTATTATCTCCTGGTGGTCTGTTACAAGTTCTGCTCCTTCTCTCTTCATTTTGTCTTTTTTGACTTCTCTCTCTTCTTCTTAGATCCTCTTTACTCCTTCTGCTTCCCATTGTGTTCATTCTCTATTCTGATCTCTATCTCTTGTTCTATTTTGGTATCCATTATTCCATTGATTATTATTATTATTGCTGTTATTTTGGCTATTGTTGTAATTCCTTGAATCATTTCTGTTATTACACGATTCTCTGTTATTATTATTCTGTTGTCTGTAATTGTTATTCCTGTAGTTGTTACTTCCATAATTATTTTGAAATCCTCTGTTCCTGTTCTCTTTGTAATTTCCTTGGTGTCTATTGTCTTCATACTTTCTCAAGTTTCGGTTATTTGCTTGCCTTCCACCATCTTCTCGTGTGTTCCTTTGAAAATTTATTGTCCTCGGCATTCTATTTAAATAAGTTATAAATTGGTTAATTGTCTTTATATTTTGGACAGATATTGTTTCTGCAACGTCAGTACTGAAATGTCTAGCTAAATTCAAGAGTATCTCTTCTTCCTTCATTGGAGGTTGCATGTACTTTGCAGAAGTAATTAACTTTAGTACATAATCCGTCATGTTTCCTCTTCTCTCAACATATCTTCCGAAGTATAGATTTTCTCGAAATGTAGATTGTTGTGTCTCTCCCCAAAAATATGATAAAAATTCTTTCTCCAACTGCTCAAAAGAATTGATATCACCTTCAATCGAAGCAAACCATAATGAATCACTATCCGTCATGCTCTGCCTCATTCGGTCCTTTATTTCATCCATGTTTTTAGTGTACTTCTACTGGTTTTTCATAGTGTTTATAAATATGCATGGGTGTAATTGTATAATTCTTCCACTGAATTTTAAATTACTCTCTGTTTTGATTGTTTTTCAAACTATCTTCACTTTTTATAAATTTTTTATCTATTACTTAATGATGGCTTCTTTCCATTTTTCACTAATATCTGAAACTTGCTGTTCATTTTCCTGGATCCTACCATCCACTTCCTTGAATTTTTCCTGGAGATCGTTTTCTAAAATTTCTATTTTTGATCATCTCTCTGCTTTCTCCATCTCTATCACCAAATTTAATCTTTTCTCCACTTCAATAGTTTCTTTCTTCATTCTTTCTTCCATCTGTTGAATATCCTTGTGTATATTTGTAATTTCTATTTTTAAATGAATTTCCAGTTCTCTTATATTGGCTTCACTCTTCTTAGTAAGGTTTTCTTCTAATGCCTTGTTATTAGCTTCACTTTTCTTAGTAAGGTTTTCTTCCAATGTCTTAATGTTTGCTTCTTGTTTACTAAATAAATTCATTATCAGAGCTTTCATGTCCATTTCAGGTTCTGGTTTCTTAAATGACATTCACCATTTGTTCATTTTGTTCGTCTTGCTCAGCTGTTGTTGCAGAACAACTTCTTCATCCTGCTCTTCCATGTTTTGTTCTTCCAATGGTTGGTCTTCCATTTGTTGTTCTTCCATTGCTTCATAATGTTCTTCAATATGTTCTGGTTTATCCTTGTTGAACCTGATTCTCTTTTTGTTTGCCATTACAATTCCCTATTTACAAATATTAAATTTTTACAAACAATTTTTTTTGAAATATTCTCAAATTTTTGGAACAAAATTTATATTTGGAAATCCTACTGGTTATATTTGAATAAACTATTTAAACTATTTATATTATAAACACCTCTAATCATTCCTGTTTTAATATCATTTAGACATATATATTTATATATATATATATATATATATATATATATATATATATTGTAATGGAATTTTTACTTTCAGGTTTTGAATATAAATTGACAAATTAATTATTTCAAAATTTACACCCTACTTATAAAAATTCCAAACAACTTTTCTTCAAACTGCTGCTCTTGAGACTCTTTCTGTAATATAATAATACAAAACCAATTTTCAATAATAACAACTGCAATATCTCAATATATTTTGTGTTATAAAACTCTCTTTTTCTTTAAAATAAACATATAAACTCCAAACATGTAACGCCAATAAAGCATAAATCAAAATCAAACGTAAATCAATAAATTATGAATATCAACAATACCATAATTACTAAATTATTAAATTAGTCTAAAAAGATTTGATTTTAACGAATAGTTCTTTTCTGATGAACAATGAATTGAAAACTCAATGATTGATTATAGGCAATTTTTAATTTAGTGTTGTAAAATAAACCCGTTACTAAAATTGAATATTTCCCAATAAATAAAATGTTTTGAATTTCTATTTTATAATATTTTAGAGCGCCAAAAATAAAATGTTTAATTGAACTGCAAATTGAAATACCTTTTTCACTTTAATTTGTTTTAAAGTGTTCTCTGTCAATCCTCTTGAATGTGTTTCTGTTGATGTATCTGGATGATACCTCAAACCCCTACTTTCATTCAACCCTTGGTACAATATCTGGAAACCTCTGCTTCTTTGTAGTTATTTGTCTGCACCTTTTTAGGTTAGCTTCTTCTCTGGATTTATTAACAAGTTGAATAAATGCTGCTAAACCTTAAACTGCTTTCTGTTTACTTCTTGTTTATTTTTAGTGCATTGCCATTGATTTTTGAACTGCAGCCTCCACTCTTCTTCGGGATATGTTTTTTTTCAATTTGCTTTTATAATCACAATTGAAAATTTTGAAATTTTGAACCTTTTAATTTTGACAACTTGAATGTCACGTCTTAACCACTAAAAAAGCTTAGTGCTGCACTGCTACATTTTGAGTCATCCTCTTGTCATGCCATTCCTCGCTTTTATAGTTTTTAATTTTGACATAGAACCACTTTTACTAACCTAACTTTTTATTTCCGCAACTTCCAATGTCCATTTTTCTATATTATAATCATTTTGCCTATATTTGCTTCTCCATATAATCAATTTAGTAAAATATCTTCTTATTTTCTTACAATTTTCGAATTGCCACCAGTCGTTTCAACAATAACCTGTCTTAAAATTTTATAAAATTCTTCTTTGTTGACAACCAGTAATACGATAGTTCGATTCCTCGTTCTGTCTTTATCTGTCACTTGATTCGATCACATATTATTTCACAATTTCGCCCCAAATATTGTTTGACAGATGAAATGTAAATTTTTGCTTTTATATGGATATATAAAGTTTTCAAAGGTTATTTACACAAAAATGTTTCAATAAGTTGTGATTTCTTACCCCAATTGTCCCTAAAATTTGAAGTTGTTGAAGTTCTGGACGATTAAAATTTTGACATTCCCATGTTTGTGTATCAAAATCATGGTAAAGTTTTAAATTTTCTAATTGTTAAATGTTTTCATTGTGATATATGAAATCAATAGAATGTTGCTGTATGCCTATTTAAACTCCTATATGCTTTTTAATAAATCTACATATAAATTGGCAAAGACAAAACGGTTAGGTTAGGTTTTTCTGTGTCTGTCAACCGATTTTCTTGATTTTTTTTGTTTAGTAGCAATTGACGACCTTCATTGCAGAATGCTTACATTTTTTTTATAATATTGCTTCATTCATTAAATAAAATAAAATAAAAAAAATCATAATTTACGTCCACACTGTCAATGCCAAACTGTGCCGCCAGATTGCTTGGAGAGAAAATCGTAATGGATTGATTCGAAAAACGAACTAAATTAAACCAAAAACAGGGAAATTTTGATCGGTTTCGAAAGTTATTTCACACTATCACGCTATTCAAATCCCACGCATAAAAATTTATATTATATGATAGTAACCATTTATTTGGCACTCCCAAGTTTCATTTCATTTCTTTCTAAATATGGTTTGTCAACTAAAATTAGAATTGTGTATTGTGTGACAACTGAACAATGTGTTTCCGATAATATTTTATTATTTTAATATTATGCTTTTAATTTATATTGTTTCTATTTTAAAGTCTAATAGTTTCATACAATTTAATTGAGATTATAAAGCCCATGATATGAAAACAATTAGTGAGATTTAAGATAAATTGTTATATCCGACATCATGGCAATAGGTAATTCTAATGATCTCGGTCATCTGCGTTTTAACGAGTTTGATTATTTTGATTTCTTCTTCTTCTAAGGTTGACTTTACGGCCGGTAGTGGTCTTGATCTTTCGATCTTATTGACCATAAACAAGTGTTTTAATAATGTAAATAAGAAACATAAAATATCACTACATTAAATATCGATTTTCAATGAATACCATCGATTACTGTATGCCTATTTTAATTATTTTTTTACTTGTTTTATATCGTTGAAACCATGTGCATCTTTGGAAATATATTATATCACATCTTTAAATGTCGACTTTTGATATCATCCGTTATCTGAATTCATTGGATTACTTTTCCTATTTTCCAATTGAAGATCGAATACTTTGACCTATTTTTCTACTAATATGTCTTGCACATGTGTTTATTAAAAAATATAGAAAATAAACTGTTTCTTAAAATAAAGTAACTCGAAATTCTTCCCCATATGTAGTTACGAGTAATAAGTGTATACACTTATAACACAGGCCAACATTTGATCTAAGCCGGAACACTGCTTGCCGTATACGGTACTAGGGTTTTTTATGGTCGCTGACTACAATGAGAGGGTCGGTTGACCTTCATCACGTCAGGGCCAAGGGCATTTAAAGGTCAAATCGAGAGAGTTAAATCAAAAAATCTGAAAAAATTCTTGCTTATTTTTTTGAGGTCTCTAAGTCCGAATCCGTAGTTTGTTTGACTGCGCTTTTTGTCAGAGGTCATTTGAACGTCATATGAGGGTCAAATCGAGAGTTCTACCTAAAAATATGAAAAAATTCATGCTAATGTTTTTGAGGTCTCTGAGTCCGAATCCGTGGTTTGTTTGACCTTGCGCTTTTTTCAAAGGTCATTTGAAGGTTAAATCGAGAGAGTTCTATGAAAAAATTCATGCTTAGGTTTTTGAGGTCTCTGAGTCCGAATCCATAGTTTGTTTGACCTTACGCTTTTTCCCCGAGGTCATTTGAAGGTCAAATCGAGAAAATTTACAAAAAAATCTGAAAAAATGTGTGTTTTTTGGTAGAACTTTCTCGATTTGACCTTCAAATGCCCTTGAACCTGTCGTAATGAAGGCCAACCGACCCTCTCATCGTAATCAGCGACATGAAAAACCCCTAGCACACTATAAGGAATGCCGTGTTCCCGCTTAGTTCAAATGTTGACCTGTGTAATTAGTAATATATTTATGACTTATTTTGAAGAAGGAACCAAAGTTGTGGTGGAAATATGTTTTAATGACAGTTTTGTAGTTAGGAAGTATACTGTTGAAGAATTGCACTCATTTCTCGACTAGAGTTCACAAAGTCTTTATATAAAGAGAAGACAATTAGTAAAACATACATGGGACCTAAGCCATAAATAGAATTTGACAATTACACAATTTGACAAAGACAACGCAAAAACAAAATTCAAAATATCTTCATAAATATTTTAAATCATTCTACTTCCATATCGGGTTGTTGATAGTTAAGGAAGAAATTAGTAATTGTAATCTCTTTTTGAACAACCCTATATAGTTTATAAGGTTTTTCTTACATTTTCCCGTATGACGTTTATGGGATCACTGAAACAAAAGAATCCTTCAATCACGTTTTTGGTAAATGCTCCTTAAATCCACACATGTAAATTCGAACAACCTTATATCGAGATAGTTCATAAGGTTTTCTCCTGAGGACTCCCTTATAACGTTAATGGTATCACTGACCCAACAGATATCTTTGTTCGCATTTTTGACGAATAGATTATCTTACAACAAAGAGCGCAACATATAAGATCTGAAGACAGCTTTATCAATTTTTTCCAACTTGGAAGCTGCTTGACTGGTATGAATGACTTTTGGAAATTTAATGTAACCCTCTATATCCAAAAACAGCAAATTTGTTATCTAAAATAGTGAAAACGGTAGTTTTTAATTTCAAATTTATATTTTATTCAGATTTTAATGTCATTGACAATGAAGTGAGAGTTAGACTTGCAAATGTTTGATTTTGAAAATATACAGCGTTTTTGCTCAATGTGATGTTATTTCGCAAGAAAACCATACAGAAACTAGAAGAGCAACAGTTTAACTTTAGAAAACATGCATAGACTACCTTCAGATAAAATGCAGCAATTTACTCTAAAGAAGTCAGAAGGGAATTTTAAATTACTAAGTATATTTGCACTAAATACTAACACCTAAATAACATATTTGTTCTATCATCTAAGTGGATGTGAGACATGGACACTGAATCCATTTACTTAATACTGATATACTGCTATCGCCTATAAGTGGAAGGGTCACCGACTAAGTAAGACAGCAAATTGTATCGTTTTATTGTATTTGGCCCGTTGTGCCCAAGCGTTGCGACTCTGTTGAGGACAATGTAAATATCATGGGAAACTACTAGTTGTTTTGTGGGAAACTACTAACCACAGATCAAACGAGCGAAGTGAAAATTGGCGCATTTTCGGACATGCGCATAAGACATGAAGTACAGTAAAATGATGATGCTTGCGCCTTTCTCTAGACTCCGATAGCAATGTATTAGTATTAAGTATATGACTGAATGCATCTAACATAACGTAATTTTATATGTATGATAGTTATAGTCAGTGCGATAAAGGATGAGCACTCGAGCACATATTACTGATACCATTAAAATGACGTTAAAAACTCCCTGAATATTTTTTTTTCTTACAGAGAATTGGCTATGAGTGGTACATAAGCTATATCGCTCATAAAGTACTCTTAGAGCATGTACCTCCTGCAATTCAAAAGATTGTATCAAGGCTAGAAAGAGAGGGCAATAGAGAGGGTAAGAGGCTATTTTACTGCATTGGACGCTGCTTCCAATGAAATACGTCCAGCATGTAATTCATTGGTTGCTTCAACTCACCAAGTGAAATAGCTTGTTACCCTCTCTATTGCCCTCTCGTTCTAATCGTGGACACGAACTTTTTGAATTACCGGCTACATCTAGAAGTAAATGATCTAAATAAAGTACATGAATATGTTTCCCGACATGAGTAGGAGCAACAAAATCAATTTGACGTAGAATTGGAGCAACAATATCTCACCGTTACTTTTAATAAAAAATATATTCAGTGGAATATATTTTTTATTAAAAGTAACTGTGAGATATTGTTGCTTCAATTCTACGTCAAACTGATTTTGAGATTTTGGGTGGATGCTGCCTATTATAGGGTGCGAAGCAACTAAATAGTAACTATAATAAAGTGAAATCTGTTTTAGCTCTTGTGATTTAGCTATTTCCGATGATTTTGGAGCAATAAACTGGCCATAAAATATGTCCTGGGTCCAGATTTGGTGATGTCAATTGGCCGATGTGGCTTAATAAATAGGCTACATCACTTTGTTCCTCATTTACAATTTCAAAGACTTATCTGTTGCTGAAAAAATCTCAGGATAGAAAACCCTAATAAACAGGCAAAATCATCATTTACCAAATTAAAATATTTTAAAAATAAGTTTTTGATTAAGTAATAAGTCAGCAGATTGTGAAACTTTTTTCGAACAAACTGATAACATGGTTCTTTTACATCAGTCTAGAATCCATAATTTTAACTATTATATATGCCCTGAAAATAATATATAGAGACGTGCGGGTTTCACAACGGCCGGTTTTTCCGAAGGTATGTGGGCAAATTTGAATTCATTTGTAAAGTCTCTCTTCTCCTACCATCATGGCACCTTCAAGTTTGTAAAAAGAAGATAACGTGCGTTCTTTAAATTTATATTACACTAGCCGTTACCCGCGGTTTCACCCGCGTACGGAATTTACAAGTCTTTACAAATATAAATAACTTATGAAACAAATGGGTTATCCTATATAACATTCTTTCCAAATTTTTTTAAACATCCTACTTAACTATAAATCCACCAATGCCGAATATATTTCACATAAACTGCAAGTTTTTTAATCGCCTTGTATAACTGTAACTCTACTTCACCCTATAGTGCAACCATCTTGCATATTCTGCTGTTTATTTGTCACCCAATATACCTTTTTTAACACTTGCTTAAAACTCTACTCCACCCTATATTGTAGCTACGCAACTGCTTATGATCTATGCTATATAACAAATATTTCTGACATTTGTTGATCCAACTTGTAAAGTACAAATTCTCTCCACACTATATTTTAATCACTCTTTATATGCAACTTTTTCTAACATTGTGTTAATCACACTGTAATACTATAATCTTGCTTCGCTCCATGTTTGAGGTATTCTATATGGTAGGATGCAACTGTTCTTGCCATATGTAATTGCAATAACAATTTTTTTAAGCTTTTCTACCCACCCTAATGGAAATGCCTGTGGAAACCTTGGTGTGTCACAAATGTAAAAACACAGTTGGGCACGCTAACACCAAACCTTTATTTAAACACTCACCCCGTATAACTAATTCCACTCTCCCTTATTTCAACAACATGGTATATATACAGCTGCTTGTGTACCATAAGCATAAAATTTTTTTAAGATTTTTTAAATCCATGTCATTCAACTCCACACTAAGTTTCCTATATATAGAACATCCTATAAAATTACGGTTGATATATCAGTTGATTTTTTTTAAATCGATACAAGTTATATTGGCATATTCCGAATTTTGAATAAAAGCTAGGCTGATTCAAGTATCTAAAAGTTGATGCTTGCGGTAGAACCAATAGAGTAATTGTGTTATCCAACATGGTAGAAGTTTTTTCGCTATATCTATCGTTTCTGTCACTTTACGCAGATAAAATGTCCACCAGATTTTAAGTCAAACTATAGGCTTTGCAAAAAAAAGGTTCAGCAAAATCAGTTCAGTAGTTCTTACGTGATGCCCGAACAAACAAACAAACAAAGAAGCAGACAAACTTACAATTTTATAATAGTTCTAGCCGTTACCCGCGGTATCACCCGCGTACGGAATGTTCAAGCTTTCGCAAAAATAAATAACTTATGAAACATATGGATTATCATAATTAAAAAATTTCTTAACTTGTTTAAACCACCCTACTAAACTATAAAACCACCAATTCCGAATATATTTCACGCAAACTGCAAGTACTGATGGGCGACGCTATATAACAATTTTATTCCACATTTTTTAAATCACCTTGAATAGCTGTAACCCTACTTCATCCTATATTGTAACCATCCTGTATATGCTGCTGTTTATTTGTCACCCAGTGTAACTTTTTTGAACACTCTATATTTCAACTAGGGAACTGCTTATGGTCTACGCTGTATAACAATTATTTCTGATATTTTTTTAACCACCTTGTTAAAGTACAATTTCCCTTTACCCTGTATTTTAATCACCCTTTATATGCAGCTTTTTGTAACATTGTGTTAAACACACTCTAATACCATAATCTTGCTTCTCCCCATATTTCAGATACTCCATATAGCAGAATACAACTGTTCATGGTCTGCCCTATATAACAATTTTTTTTAAACTTTTTTAGTTCCACTCTGATGGAGATACCGGTGGAACCCTTGGTGTGTTTCAAATTTAAAAACACAGTTTTGCACCCTAACACCAAACTTTTATTTAAACACTCACCCAAACTGCAACTGCTTATTGGCCACCCTATATTACATTTTTATTCAACGTTTTTTAACCGCTTTGTATTACTAAGTCTACTTCCATGTACATTAAAAGAATCTTGTATACACTGCTGTCAATTTGTCAAACATTACAACTTATTTTTGAACCACCCTGTATAACCATAATTTTACTCTACAAAATAGTTCAACCACCCTGTTGTGCATCTGCTTATGTGCCACCAAATATAGCATTTTTTAAATAGTTAACTATAACTCTGGTCCACTCACTATCTTATAACTGCAAATGCTTACGGACTACGCTATATAACTATTTTTGAACCATCCTTTGAAAGTATAATTTGTCTCCACCCTGTATTTCAACCACCACTTATATGTAGCTTTCTCTAACATTGTTTTAATCACACCGTATGAACTATAATTTCCCTTCGATCCATATTTCAGATATTACATATATGCAACAGCTCATGTTCTATCCTACAAAAAAAATTATCCAACCTGTTTAACTATAATTCTACTCCACTCGCTATTTTAACCACCCTGTATATGCAACTACTTATCGAACACCCAGTATAACATTTTTTGTACCACCCTGTATAACTATAAATCTATCAATGGCCAATATATTTCACAAAAACCGCAACTGCTTGTTGGACACCGTATATAATAATTTTTCTCAGCATATTTCTGAATCACCTTGTATGTATTACAATACCCTGCATAATCTACTGTTTATTGGTTAACCAATATAACATTTCTTAAATCATTAACCATAACACTTCACCACCCTATATTTCAACTATCCTATCTTCGCAACTTATTATTATTATACTCTCTTCGAGGTGTCATTCCTTTGTATCGTGACATTCTGTCTTAGGAGTTCAGGGAGAACAGCAATTACACGGAACGGCTCCAGATTCGGAAAATCCTAGATGTCGGTCTTACATCTCGCGTCTTCAAATTATTATTATTATATTACAATATTTCCTTATATTTTTTCAACGATATTATTAATTATATTTTCTCTCCACACTTAATTTAAACCACTCTTTATTTAAGTTTTTCTAACCTGGTTTGAATCACACTGTATAACTATAACTGCTCCCCAGGTTTCAGGTACTCCATATATGCAACTGTTATATAACAAAAATTTTTTAGCATTTTTTACCCACCCTGTATAATTATAACTCTACACCATTCTATATTTCAACAACCTTTTATATGCAACTACTTATTTGCCACCCTGTCTCCTTAGAATCCTACCTCACCCTATATTTCAACCATCTGGTAAATGGAACAGCTTGTAGATCATAAGATTACTTATTTTTTAAACCCACCTGTATAGCTGTTATTATACTCCGCGACATAGTTCACCCATCCTATATAAGCAACTGCTGGTGGATATAAAGTTTTTAACCTCAACATAAACTATAATTCCACTCCATCTTATATTTCAAACACCCTGTATAAACAGCTGCTTCTAACATTTATTATGAGTATAATTCAAAGATCCTAACTGCTTACATATCACTTTTTTTTATTTTATCCAAATTGTATAAATATTATACCCTTTTTCAACCACTTGGTATATGGAACTGTTTATAGCCTCAACATGACTTTTTTATACCACCCATATAACTAATTCCACTCTTCCTTATTTCAACCACATTGTATATATGCAGCCGCCTATAGGACACCAAATATAACTTTTTTTTTTAGATTTTTTAAATCCATTTAATTCTACTCCGCTCTAAATTTCCTATATACAGAACACCCTGTAAAATTACGCTCGTTATATCAGTTGGTTTATGTTAAATCGAAACATGTTGCATGGGCACATTCAGAATTTTGAATAAAAGCTAAGCTGTTGCCAGTATCTAATATTTTGTGCGTGCGGTGGAACCAATTCAGTAATTGAATAACCCAACATGGTAGAAGTTTTTTCGCTATACCTACCGTTTCTGTCAATTTAGGGAGATAAAATGTCTACCAGATTTGCAACAAAAAGAGATTCAGCAAAGTCAGTTCAGTAGTTCTTACGTGATGCCCGAAAAAGAAACAAACAAACAGACAAACTTAGAATTTTATAAAGGTATAGTTAGATATAGATATAGAAGATGTAGTGAATAATAAAATAAAAACTACAAATGTAGAGGAGCCAAATTTTAGGAAATATGTGTGTTATTTGGAATGTTACCCCTAGCGAGTCTGGTACCATCACAGGATTATTCATTCGTCCCCATAATTAAATTCTTAGAGAAAATAAGCCGAGATCAGATTGGCAAATGAAACACATTTCCAAATCTGATACATGTTTAGTCTAATGTATACCTACAAAAAATAGAGAAAATAATTTCCGACTAATTTATACAGATCGGTACTCTAAAATAAAAGTAGTGACAGTGTGCTAAATAAAAAATTAATATACGAATATACGTTATTCATCTAAAGTTCTACTTCAAAAATTATGTCCGATAAAAATTTCATACCACATACTAACGGAGCAAAAGACCAACGACTTTGGTTCTTTGTTCTATATTCAAAATGTTTTTATTTTTTTACACACTTGAAGCTTATTTTCAGTTTAGTTGTTGATAATGAGAAGAGATGGAAAAAAAAATTAGATGTCGCTGGATGCTTGGCAGACGTGAAAAGTTTTAAAGTATCCTCTATAGATAATTAATATATGTGAAAAGATGGTACCGCTCTTTAAATCGAGTATATGCGTGTGGTAAGTTGTACATGTACACAAAATATATACGTTTTTATCCGGAAATGCATTAAAGCACAGACAACATGACCGAAAGTGAATAACACTGTATAGGCTGTAGGTCTACGATGAGAGAGAAAAGGGTATGCCGAGCCGACTGGGAGCAGGCGAACAATAGGAATAACCCGCCACTTTAAATGTTTCACAATCAGAACCCAGATAATCGAATGGTATCATTAAAAAACCTAACCATACTTGAATAAATTTTGATCCTAGTTCAGCAGTCTCTAGACGTCGACCATTACATCTTACGAAATGCTCAAAATAAGTGTTTTACAAACGATTGGTTATATAAATAACACATTAGCATTTATGTTGTATATATAAATTTCACAAAAAATTGCCGAATTTATGGTCTGTAACGAGTGGCGTAGCTAGGTAACCAAGGCCCTGGGGCAAATTAAAAAATGGGGCCCCACTGCTATGTAAACTTTGATAAAACCTAATCAAGTTTTATCAAAGAAAAATATGAAATATACAAATACTTTAAAAATGCTAAGCTACTTAAGCTCTTTTTTGTGCACTGCAGGGCAGGTACTAAAAATATTAAACAGTAACAAAATAAATTACAATTAATACTTGGTATAGGATTGGCTAAAAAAACGAAATAGAGAAGATTCAAGGGTTTATTATATAAAGGTCGGGCCTACCAACTGACTAAATAACAATTATATTTACAATTTTTTCCTAGTTTTAGTTTTCGCAAAAGTATCAATGACTTCGTTTAAATCCAGGCTTGATGTGGGTTTGTTTTCAATTGCTATTAGCGATAAATGTCGGAGTCGATTTTGGCCCATATTATTTCTTAAATAATTTTTTATTATTTTTAATGTGCTAAATGACCTTTCAGCTACTGCAGAAGTGACAGGAATTGTAAATAATAATAACATTGCTGTAAATACTTCCGTTAGGTCGCATTCTAGCACTCCATCTTTGCTCATTATTTCCTTACATAATTGAAGAACAGTCCATGCTTGAGTTAGTTGAGGTAAAACTAGGTGGTAAATATTAATAAATTGAAGTGAAAAACTAAGGCCTATTATATCTGAATATTTTCTTTGGAATTCGTCACACTTTTATAATAAAGTTGCTTCATCAACTTCTAATAACAATGTTGGTGTTAGAAAATCGAATATATGACAGACTGCACTCATACCAATAAAACGTGTTACTAAATGAGATATTACTGTGTCTAGTACATTATTGAAAATATCAATTTCAAATATTTTTTCTCGGTTTGGAAATCGATGATCAGCAGCTAATTCGTCAAAATATTTTTTAACTTTTCTTTGCCTTTTTTCTTGAAAATTGGTATCAATACCATATTTTCTTGCAGTTTCACTTGCTTTGCACTTGAATAATTCGAAATCATATCTATAAATTTGAAACTTTACTTTGGTCTCTGCTAAAACTTTACTCGCCTCGCCCAAATTGATGTCGCATTTTTGTAATGTTTTGGATGCATAATTGATGTCGTTGAATACACTGTGGATTAATTCGCAAAGCAACACGAACTCGAAATTTAGCATTTTTGTTTTAATACTCTCTGCTTCCCTACGCTCATCTTTATTAGGACTCTTTAGAACTATTTCTGATATTGCTTTGATAATATCAAACTAACGAAGTTTTATTACATATATCGTATTGACTCTACTGGACCATCTAGTCGGATTTAGTTTTTTTAGAGTGAACTCTTTGCTATGGTAAGTATGATATCGAATAACCTTTGAAGAACCATTTTCCAAAATGATGCTTCTTTGCGAATTTCATTTTCAAGTTCCTTGTCGATAGTATTAGTATCGTTTTTTTTTCAAAATTCATACACAGCACATGCTTCCGAATGGCCACTCGAACAACTGTGTTGTTTAGTTCTTTCTGATAAATGCTTCCAATCTCGAATTCCCGTACACCAAACATTTTTTCCTTTGTGAAGCAAATAACCAACAGGGTTGACAATAGGCAGCGTCTAGTATTTTGGAATAACACAACCAAAAACGATTAACTGGCTCATATTTAGAACACGAAACGTAGTACGATTTTGAAAAACACCTATTGTTCTGGTTGATGTCTGTTGGAAAAGGTCCTAAAGACTGTAAAGGCCCCATATCAAGATTTTACGTTTTTCGTTATCACTTAATATTTTGTTCTTGAAGTTTCCCAAGTCATAAGAAGATTTGTCGGACACATTTTCGAAAAGTAGAGGTCTGTTGTTCCTCCAAACCCTTCGCTCTTATGTGTGTCATGCAAACATCATCCACGTTCACATGATCGGTGGCGGAGGTATGGAGATACCTCCGCAATACTGCATTAATTGTCGAATCTTCTTCAGTACGCTTCTCAACCAACACTGTAGTTACCACAATATTTGAGTGACTATCAATAGAAATATTTTGGAAAGATGTACTTGCAGAAGGCTGACTAAAAAACTTGTCAATTATTTGCAATTTTTGTTTACTATCTTCTCTTTCTTGGCGTTGTTTGCGTTTAAATGCATCACTGAGTTTCTTCTTTTTATCCATAATTTTAGTTTTCTAATTTATTTAAACAATACAATATTGGATTGTGCTCCTGTTCACTGACGACGTTAAAAGTAAAGTAAAAGGAATGAGAAACACAATGATACGCTACAAGAGTCGTTGCGGAATTCCCGGAAAAAAATTATCACCGTTAGTGTTACCAGTGTTACCACTGTTAACTGTGGAGACCACGAACGATCTCCTGCCCGCGGACCTGAATTAATGTACCTACTGCAGGTGACTTGCATTTTTTCACGATATTTCGCGTTATACAATGAGCTATAGCCGAAATCTATATATTCGACACGATTTATTGACTTAACGGACATCAACATGAGTGGTAAATTCAAATAAAATTGAACCACTATATTGACCAGTACAAAAAAGTTTATTGACATTAGCTTACTTACTCCTAATACAGCATTAATTTTTTAACCGTTCTCGACAAAAAAAGTTTAACTCGAATTCACAATAAAACGCACATTGATGAATAATTAAACGCACATATCACTATCCGTCAAATTGACAACACTGCCAACCTACAGAAAGAATTAAGGGGAATTTCCTAGGCATAACTTTTGAATTTCTCTCAACTGAGTTGTCATGATTAAAGTGGGGTTGCAAACTGTCATATTTATTTTGAAAATGGGAGAAATTTCCAAAAATTCAGTTAGATCGAGATTTCTGCTAAGGATTCGAGGACCCCCTGAGCTTGAGGGCCCCGGGGCACTGCCCCGCCTAGCCCTTAGGTAGCTACGCCACTGCCTGTAACCCAAGTGCACTATTGTAGTCTATTCAGACACATCAGTTACGTCACATGGCCGTTGCGTTATATCCGAGAAGCATCAGTCACAATATATATATATATATATATATATATATATATATATATATATATATTCAAGTTATATGACGCTGTCTACATCCAGCTGATATAGTCACCGCAGTCATTAATGATTTCTTCTTAACGATATATTTAGTTTTGACGGATGAGTTTATTAGTTATTGGTTAGGACAAATATTGCGGATGAAAAAAATTTATTGTGTCCAATAACATGAATTTTGTGATTTATCCAATAAGAAGTTTAAGGATACGGCTTTTAAAAATGCAATATGGAATAAAATAGGCGAATAAATAAGTACAGATGCTAATAAAAATCATGAATAATAATAATATTAACCAACTAGCGATCAAGTCTATTTGTAAATTTAGAACTTATAAAAAATTTAATACTCTATTTGTAAAACCTTGTTTCACATTCTCACCTTGATGAGACAAATTTTTGAATTGTGTCGTTTCTTGAGATGTAACCGTCAGTTATAAATCGTGAAATTTTAATCGATTTCCAAAAATTCGTCGGCATCTTTTTTCTATGTATGCTCAGTGATTATTCAAAAACGGCTTGGGAAATTTATATTACAGAAATGCACCATACAATTTTCTAAAATGTGAGATTTACGGTTTTCCAGAAAATCAGAAAAAAAGGTAATTAAGGAACTACATTTCAGTGAATTTCAATGAATCAATTTGAATATTTTAAATTGTATTCAACTAAGAAATGTTTCAAATTTGGATCCGTATAATTTTATAACCTAATACAAACCTTTTTTCTGAAAATCGAAAAATGTGTGCAAAAAATAAATAACTAAATGTATATCGTACAAGGTCATTGTAACGGTTTCCACTTCAAGGGGCTTACAGTCTAGTATGGCAGAAAATATTCCATTCGTGTATCGAAAAGAAAAATTGTTATGTCAGCAATCTTTTCTATACGGTTTACGGTGGTAGGTATGTTTGTTTGTGTATGTGTGCGTGCATAGAAATTCAAGCAGCAAGCAATCTGCGCAATTTAAATATAGGGCGAAGGTAAATTACAGCTATACAGGTGGGTTCAAAAAATCTTACAAATAAATGTGATAATTCGTAAGCAGTTGCATATACAGGAAGGTTTAAATATAAGGTGGAATAGAATTAAAGATATTCAGGGTGGTTCATAAAAATGGTGTATTAAGTGGCACATAAGTAGTTCAGTATTCAAACTGGTTGAAATAAGAGTGGAGTTAAACTATATTTATACTGAGTTGATCAAAAAACGTGGCATATGCAGTAAGGACATTTGAGTTATAGGGCGGAGAGTTCAAAAAATGTTAGAAGCACTTGCAAATACAGGACGGTTGAAATATAAAGTGGTGTAGAGTTGTAGTTATACTGGGTGGTTAAAAATGTTATATAGTGTGGAACATAAGTAGATGCTTATACTTGACATATGAAGCGAATGTTCTTACTTCGCTTCATATGTCCTGTATACCTATAATCTTATAGGTATACAGGGTGATGTAAACAATGGAAAAATTGAAACAGTCAATAGCGTTGAGAGGATTAGTACTTATACAGGATGATTGTAACATCGTGTGGTGTTGATTTATAGTTGTACAAGGTGGTTCAGAAAATGATTGACCAATAATTTATATTTGGTGATCAATACACAGAAACATATACAGGGTGGTTGCATTATAGTGTGAATTAGAGCTACACTTAAAGAAAGTGGTGCAAATAATAAAGTAAATAACATTGTAAGTAATAAATTATAATAAAAGATATGTGGAAAATATAGAAGAAAATACTAATCAGAGAGAGGTAGAGAGGGCTAGAGACACACACAGAGAGAGAGAGAGAGAGAAGAGAGAGAGAGAGCGATAAGAATACGCTAAAATAATCAATAGAATTGGACCTTAATCAGATAAAAAAAGAACATATATCAGAAAATAGTGATTGATTGCACACGGTTTCTAAACGGTTTTTATTTTAAGATAGTTGAAGTCGTTTCTTTTTTAAATATAAATTAATATGATAAAATTCCAATTATGTTTTCCACTACTCTTCTTACACGAGATGAATTATTTAAATAACGTGATACATTGTCCTTATTTTACTCTTCCTTAATTGAATGCATACTGAACAGAACAAATGACTGAACACCTTCAAAAAATTTGATTCAACTAAAATAGCGACTGTATTCAACAGTCGCTATATTAGTTGAAACTTGACGGTGCCTTCTGTTTTGTGACTGTGACGAGATTTATGTGTGTGAATAGAAAAACATGCGACAACATACGCAGTACCCTGACAACATTATTCTTTCTGCAAGGAATGTTGAAAAATAGATATTTCGCACTATTCCACTAATTCACATCCTCATCCAGCAAATCTTTAAGGTTTAAGGAATGATATAGTACTTGCAAGATAGTTTTCAAATCGGCGGATAGAGAAGCGAAGATTCATAGAGTGTTTTTAGAATATTTGTGAATTGTGTTGTGTACGAAACTACGACTCTTTAACCTAGTTGATTTCAGAAGAAGAATAACGCTTATGATTATATTTGTCACGCCTGGGATGTTGGATAACATTCGAAGATAATGTTATTTAACATTAGGATATTGCCAAGACGTTCCTGGCGAATTATTTGACCATTTTCATAGATATTCATATTTTTTATTTTATTCTGTGTGTTTTGGTAATACTCTTTCGTTGACTTTGCGACACTGCCAGATAGTTCAGAAGAAGAAGAATCAGATATCACATAAAGTGTTTTGATCAAAACTAACAAAATAACAAATGAGATTTCTCCGTAAGTCTATACAATCATCTATAGATAAATATGTCATAAGAAACCTTATTGACATTATACTATTTCTACTGAGTTGTCTCTAATGGGCAAATCTTATCTTTACTGACATGATGTAATAACTAGAACTATTATCAATTTGTTTTATTTAAATATTTGTCATTTGGTTAAAGCTATAGAGTAGTGGTAATGCCTACTAAGCTTAATTTTTGTAATATTACACACATTTTTTTTAATGCGATAATACCTGAAACCAGATTAGCAGCAAGAAGTTCATGTTAAACATATTACAAATGTATAAAGAAACTAAAAAAACTGAACACGTAATTATATGCTAAAGGTACATGGAAATACAAGATCTGACCCTAGCTCCTTGAAAAACGAAGGTGTTGTGTTAGGGGACAACCACTGTATTGATACATTGAAAGTTTGTCAGATTAGTCGCTTTCGTTCGCTATATTATGTACATCATCATGATATTCAGTTATATTTTATTAAATAAACTAATAAAATACTCACCGTTAAGAATATGAACGCGAATACTGGCAGTATTCGCATTGGACGGTGTACATGTGTAAATTCCGGAATCAGTTTGAGCAGCTTTTTGAATTAAAAGCCTACTTGTAGTTACGAATCCTTTCTCTGTTACTAAACTAATACCTCCCCGGGGAGAGTCGAAGTTTATCACTTGAGAATTTTGAGACCATGCGATAGTAGGAGGTGGTTCTGGTGCATAATGTACCACACAAGTCAAATTGATAGTTGACCCCATATTGATGAATAATTCTGGGCTTCCGAGGATTTCCGTAATAGGTTCTGCAAAAAAGTGTTTCAGATAATGAAATGTTTAATGGCAAAGTTTACAATAGAATACAAAAGAACTTTTATTGACATTATGTACTAATGTAAATAGGAATAAAAATAAAATATACACTCTAGTTATTTTCAATTCATTTAATTGAATAATAGCAAACATTATAGCATGATTCTGGGTTGAATGTATTCCTCATTAAATCTTATGTGCTAGTATATATATATATATATATATATATATATATATATATATATATATGTGTGTGTGTATATATATATATTGGCTTACTTTGACCCGGCATCGAATCCCACCCAAATCAAGGTTTTTTCAATTAATAAAAAATTGTGCACAATTCTGGGGGTTACAGTCGACTTTGATGTAAATGGCACAAATCGACATTTGCGTCTTACTAACCCGCACTGAGGCAGCGTGGTAAGGTACGCCTCATATCCCCTGTAAAATTCTAAAAATATTCTTTATCTTTTCCATCCTTCGATACAATTATTCCCACAAAAAGCTCGTCATCTGTTTCTTGAAGACCTTAAGTGTCTTCGATTAGCTCTTCAGCTTTTCTCTTCATTAATAAATTGCGTAAGGCGTTTAATTATTTAATGTCAATTCTTCAACCTGTAGCATTGAGTTCCCGATAAAATAAAACCCAAAATTATGTTTTTCTTCACAGTCTCTCGAGCCAGTTCTTCAATTCTTTGGTCCTACTCTTGTTCTTCTTTTGCACCAAAATTCTTATAAGCCGGTTTTTGGGTTCCCTGATCACGAATCTGATTCAAGATAGGGGATCCAATATGAAAACCCAAGAGAAAAATGTCGTCCCCCAAACACTAAATTTGGCGTATATCGGTTAATTTTAAAAAATTTCATTCGCCATTTTGGATCCCACATTTTGAATCTGACCTTGGATTCGCGATAAGAGATCCTAAAACCACCATAAACCAATTTCTTTGTAATTCGCAATTATTTTTAAAAATTTCATTATTTACGGTTTTTAGATCATTACTCTGTAAAAAATAGTCTGATTTTAAATAATTTATATTTAAAAAACAATCGACTTCAGCTGACTTAAAATAAAAACAGTTTAGAAACCGTGTGCAATCAATCAGTATTTTCAGACATATCTTTTTTTATCTGATTTAATTAAGGTACAATTCAATTGTAAATTTTAGCGTATTCTTATCTCTCCCTCTCTCTCCCTCTTTCACCCTTTCTCTTTCTCCCTCTCTAATTTTTATTCTTTGTCAATATTTTCCAAATATATTTTAACTTTTTTATTTGTTTTATTATTTGGACCACTTTCTATAAATGTAACTACTTCACTCTATATTGTCTTCTAAAAGTTGTTTGTGGCATATTCTTGATTCTTTTTATGTTTTTTTTTAAATATAAAGCCATTGACAACGAGGTCAGAATAGACTTTGGTTTTCCATCAATATACGTCGTTTTATTTCGATTGTGGTGTTATTGTCCAAAAAAACATAAAAATAATCACTCTATATTGCATCCACTCTCTATATGCTTCTGCGTACTGGTCACTCCTATATAATTTATTGGTCTATCATTTTCTGAATGACACTGTACAACTATAATTCAACTCAACACAATATTACAACGGTCCTGATAACCACCCTGTATAATACAAATCCTCTCCACACTATCTATTTTTCTATTGTTTAAATTATTCCTCTATATCAATGATTTTACTTCTCCTCATATGTCTAGTATTCCATTTATGCAACTGTTCATGGTCATCCCTATATAACAAAATTTACCCTTTTGAACCATATTTTTTTACTATAAATTTACTCTACCATTTATTTCAATCCGCTGGTATATATTTTTAACCCATATCTATAATAATACCCCGTTCTACTTCCTATAATTCAAATATCCTAACTGCTTATGCTTATATAACAAATTTTTGATACACTCTCAATAACAATAATTTTACCCCACTCTTACTTGAAACACACTGTCTAAGCAACTACTTATATTCCAAACTATATAACTTTTTTAAACCACCCTATATAACTGTAATTATACTCTACCTTATATTTCAACCATCCTGTATACTAAACTTTCTATCTTTGTAGAATATAATTTATAATACTCTCTTCGAGGTGTCATTCCCTTTGTATGCAAGACAATATACATTATATATTATATATAACATATATTGTTTCTGGTCAGGAAACTTTCATCAGTTGCGCTTTCCACAATTGAATGTCCTCTCGAACACATCTTTATGTATTTGATACATACATTTCGTTAAATTTGAAGACGCGAGATGTAAGACCGACATCTAGGATTTTCGAGAGAATTAGCACACAGAAAATCCTAGATGTCGGTCTTAAATCTCGCGTCTTCATAATTATAATATTCAAATTTCTTGAATGGTTTTAGAGAAAACAGTGAAGATTTATTGTAAGTCGCTGAAATCTAGTCCCTTATTTACTTTTTTTTCTGATTTTCTAGAAAACCGCAAATCTCATGTTATAGACAATTATATGGGACCTTTAAAAATAGGTAGCACACTATACTTCTTTTGTATTTAATCTTGTAGAAATGATATTTACCCCCGCTTAGGGGTTGAAACTGCAGGGTGATCGATACGTGTAAAACGTGTCCCCCCGTAAATATAAATTCAGGTTTTGTTTTGTCGTTTTCTTTCAAAGATATTTTAAAAGTTATTTTGGGTGGCTAGTTATGAAATGAAAGCCCTTTATAATAGTTAGAAAAACTGTGTTTCTTTTCTTATCAGCATTATTTTCAGATCTGTTTTGATCCTTTTTCAAACCCATGTTTGTCATTTTACCTAAACGGTTTACATTACATTAGAAAATTTATTATTAATATATATCTTAAACCTAGTTGTGCATGCAGATAAAGTGCATTTAATGAACTAATTATGGTATATAACACCAGGACGACCACAATTCAGAAATAATGACTTCTCGTACAAATAAATACACTTATTAGGGTTATTCTTGTCTGCATTGTTACAACTAGAGGACAGCGGCGTACCTAGAAACGAAACGATTTTAATTTTTTTTGTTTTTTTTTGGTGTTTTTGATTTTAATTTACTGAAATTTTCTGACAGTGTTCTCTGTGGCATAATGGCACTGAAAGGATAGAAATCTCTTCTTATTTGTTGTTTTTGACCCCTGAGTGCCATTTTCACTTTCGAGGCGGTGATATTTTTTAGTCGTTCCTCAAAAATTGTGTGTACTATTTTACTTTGACTGCTATTAATTAGCCTTACTTATGCCGCAGAGGATATAATTTGGTGGCAACAAATTGTATTAACTTGAAATCAAAGGTATCAAAAAACAAAAAAGTAACAAAGTTTGTGAAATACCTTGCAATGATTGAAATGATGCTAAAAGCAAGGCCACAATGAACGAAGCCAGTTTGAAAGTCAGTATATAAAACGTAATTTCCACCAATAACCTCAGATTTTCCGAAAATTGAGTTGACAAAATTTACCGAATTTAATCGGCTTACTAAATACTGCAAAATAAACATTTAACTTGACCATAATGTCAGTTGGACATAACTGAAAAAGATAAAAGTTCAATTTGCTAATAAATTAGATAGAAATTACGAATTTACTTGACATAATTAGTAAGCCCTAAGAACGGTTTAATATATCGCAACTAATGCACAAATTGTTATACTTTGTTGTCAAAACGGTTTTTGAAATATGACAAAATCCGCTATCCCTTTGAGTTTTCTTTTGACTTACATTATATACGAGTAGACATTTTTAAATTTACATCACATCTCAACAGTTAATGTGTTCGTGTGATCCAAATGTCCGCAATATAAATCATTCAAAAGCTTGGGTTCACCCTTTCTGGTAAAATTACTCAACCTTGTAATTAGAGATATAAAATAACAGAAAGGAACTCTTTAATTATTAATTTAATAAGAGAATAACAAATTCTGCACACGTTGGCTATATCAGTGTAACAATGTTGATTAAAAAAAAAGAGCTCAATGGAATACTGAGTAGTGAATATCTGTTTCTCGGCAGTTATTGGCTTTTTACGATATATTATTTTTCTTGGGACAGTAAAAAAAGTCTCAAACGAGATCTATAATAAAACTTTTAGAATTTTATAACGAAAAAGTTAATATCAAAATAATTATTCGAAGCTCTTAGATACATAATTGTAATAGGTTATCAAGCTGCCATTTTACTACTGAAGTTTTGCCATGTAGTGTGTAATATATTTGAAGTTTAGAATAAAAGTTTTGCATTGACGAAATTCACTTCAGTCGCAATTTCGTAAGGAAAGCTTACTTAAAAGACCTAATGGTGAAAAATTTGTAGTATAAAAAGCTGGGTTGTTTATTGAATGTCTAAAAGGACTTTATAAATATGCTAGCTGCTAGCAACTAGTTTAAGCGGCCGTTCAAGTATTACGTAAGCAGATTTATTACAAGTATTTACCCGTCCTTCCCGCTTGTCATCAAAAGTAAGCAAAAGTCTTACCCGCTCTTCCCATGCTTACGTAGACATTGGTATATGCATTTTTCTTTTAATGTATTCTGTTATTATATTGATTCATGAGCAGCTGTATAATATTAATATAGAAATAAAAAAATAGCTATAGGATAGAGGACTTTAATGCACATAATATTCATTTAAATAAACTTTATTAACACAGTATTCCAAATAGAGTAAGATTCACAACACATATAATCTTAAGTAAAAAAGTTTTCGATGACACTGGATATAGTTGCTTTGCTTTGCTTACAACACGTCTAATCGGAAAACGAAACAATAGATTAACGGAAGAAATTTAGACAATTTGCCTACTTTGTTGTAAGCGAGTACCTAAACATATTCATTATTAGGAGGAAACCCTTAAAATGAGATTCGGTTTCACGCATATACAACCTGTGGGTTGTCATATGTGTAAAAAGTAAATAACTACTTCGGACGTAATCACCATCTAGACCCCCCTCACCCACCTTGTCATCAAAAATAAGTAAAGCAAAGACCCCCCGCTCGCCCCTACAGTGCTTATGTAATACTTGAACGGCTCTTTAGTTTTAAAGTAAATATTCATATAACAATATTGAGTTATTTTATTAATGTATTTTTTTTTGTATTTCTTTTGAACTCTTCTAAAGATACAAAAAATTATGATTAAGATATATTTAGGGGAATCAAAAAATATATAAACTTTTACTTATAACTTTATACTGTGTTTTAATTTAATTAAAAAAAAAAACATATATATATATATATATATATATATATATATATATATATAACAAAATTGCGAATGGTTATAGTATATATACCAATAATAGCAATACGAACAAAGAAGTTTTAATTATCTGTAACTTAGGCTATTATTATTTTGTTTTCTATCTCTATAAATACAATTATTCCCATTATCCCATTCAGCTAAATAATTAATAGTTGACAATAAAACGAACGAAGGTTTTCAAACAGCGAATACACTATCTTACAACGAAGTCCTACTTAGGATCGACATGAAATTCTGAACATAACTCTTTCAAATTCTTCCAATTTGAAAGAAGCTTTGTTATTTCACATGATCTTTAGAATTTTTAGTGCCACCCTGTATATATAATATTTGCAGTAAATTTTCTTTGTTACCTCAGTTTGATTGTCAAACTTTAGTGTCGAATTGTGATATACTAAATTTGTCCTTACGAATCCTTTTGATTTTTAATTTACTTGTTACTTTGTGTTAAGTTAATTACCATTGAAAACGGAGTCTCATTTAGACCTTGAATCGTTTGGACTATTTGAAATATACGGACTTTTATGTTTATATGGTCTTATTACCAAAGCACTCACAAAAAATAAATACAATGTAACACACAAGGATGTTTTGAAATACTACCCCAAGAAATCACCAATCCAAAATTGAAGACTTAATCCTATAAGAGATTTCCAGAGTAATCAAATGTATGCATAAGTATAATTTAATACAACTGAAATTCAAACAAATGTTTCCCTATAATTTGTGTAAATCTATATAAACTTTGTATGGCTTAAAGTAATCCTATTCGCATAATAGTTAAAATGAAAATGAATGGGGTGGTTTTTAGGATACGCAAAAGGATAGTCGTTACAAGGAGGAAAACATTTACATGATATAACCTTTACGAGTTCACTCCATTCTGCCCTAAATTTTAAATCGTAATTTTGGTTTCTAGGGCCGTTTGTGTTATAATACTAAAACCTGGTTTAATGTATTAATTAATTTAATTTGATTTTAAGTTTTCTGAGAAAACAGTAAATTTGAACCCGACTGCGGCTGAAGGAGGTAAATCAAAGGTGCTTATTGGTATTGAAGTCTAGTCAACATGTGCCATTTTATCAAATTCTATTTCACTTTTACAGAAAATTATGACCAAGGTGTAATTCGATCCTTTATTAGATCTAGAAAGTTAACGAAAAAATTAAGTCCCGCAGAAATATTGCAAATTTAATATAAAAGAGGGGGGATTCTTTTTCGCAAATTTTTCGAAAATTATTGTGGATAACGGACATCGAAAACTACAAAGATTTTAAAAAAACAATCTGGCATTTTCAAAAGTTGTTATCTAACTTTTTGCAAATGCCAGATAAGATTCTGGCGAAACGCCAAGCAAGAGTTCAGCCGAATTCAACAGACAAACGGATGTACACCGGAAGAAAACTTCGACCAAATAGCTCCATCCGTGAAACAATAAGAGGAAACGTATATATATATATATATATATATATATATATATATATATATATATATATGTTTTAGGTGGTTTCCGGGAATTCATCCGCGTAGTTGATAACTGATCCCTGCCGGGATCGATGGTAAAATGACGACGTTTCGGCAGAGTCAAATCTGCCCTCTTCAGGTCGGTTCGCATAATTCTCGTAGCCTTCTGCTTTCGCTTCTAGTTACTCGAATATTAAGCAAAAAAACAAATATAGTGTTACGGAATTTACCCAAAGCCGACCCTGTGTCATTCAGCACGACAACAAACGCTTTACGATAAAAAAAATGCGATTCTCGAAAAGACTCGGCAGCGGAAGGAGCGATGAGGATTTCTACTGGAGAATTCTACGCTGGTGATATAAAAGAAGCACGGTACGATCGCCAGGCAGTCATACCGCGACGACTAGCTTATATGGGATTGTTATTGTATTTTTGAATCAGCTGTTTGAATGTAAATAAAGTTCTAGAAAAGTGACAGTGAATATTAGTTGTTATAATTTTTAAATTGAACCCACGAAGTATATTGCAATATATATATATATATATATATATATATATATATATATATATATGCGGTCATTCTTTCGTTATGTTCGTCGTCAGGTTGTTCGGAATCAGTTTCGTTGTTAGCGAAAATTTTGATTTTGGAAAGGAAATCAGCACATTGCTTGAAATGGTTGATTTTGATGCGAGAAAGAGCATCTGCGTTTTGGTTTACCTTGCTGGGCTTGTACTCAATCTTATAATTGTATTCCTCTAGCTTAAGGCGCCATCTAGCTAGACGACTGCCAGTATCTTTGATCACAGAGCAGTGTAAACCTTCTCCCAAAAAGGTAAGGTCTGTAGTGCTTAACAGCACAAACTATGGCCAACAATGCTCGTTCGATGGTGGAATATCGTGTCTCTGTAGCACAGAGGGTAGGAGAAGCGTATGCAATAGGGATATTTTTCCCACAGGGCCTTGAGAAAGAACCGCTCCAATAGCAAAAGCACTAGCATCAGTAGTGAGCAGGAAGGGTTCTTCAAAGTTTAGATATATCAGGATTGGGTCAGATACAAGGAAGGAAGACTTGCAATCTGCGTCAAAGATGAATTTGACGTCTTTTTGGAGTAGTTTAGTTAGAGGTTTAGAGATCTTCGCAAAATTTGGTATGAAGCGACTGTAATGCCCAGCGAGACCAAGAAAAGATTTGATGTCTTTCGGAGTTTGGGGTTGCGGAAAGTTCTGAATACATTCAACCCTTGAAGGGTTTGGTTTTACACCTTCTTGTGTGGTAAGATGGCCAAGATAAGCCACTTGTTTACAAAGAATTTCGCAATTATCGGGTTGAATTTTTAGGTTCGACTTTTAAAAACTTCTGTCAACCGGGAAATATGTTCATGGATGGTCGGAGAGTAGACGATGGTATCATCCATGTAGACGAGACAACGTTCATTCTGTATACCGAGAACAATATTGTCCATGACCCTCTGAAAAGTAGAATGTGCATTTTTTAAACCAAATGAAATACGAACGAATTCGTAATGACCATTTTCGACAGATAAGCCAGTCATAGGAATATCATCCTCTTGGATTTACAACTGGTGGAACCCGAAAGCGAGATCCAGTGTCGAGAAATATTGACACTTTCCAAGTTGGTGGAGAAGATCAGAGATATTTGGCACAGGATATTTATCGTCTACAGTCAATTCATTTAATTTCCTGTAATTGATAACAACTCGCCACTTTTGTTTACCAGAAGCATCTAGCTTCTGGGAGACGACCCATAAGGGGGAGGAACAAGGAAATGAGGAGTGTCTTATGATACCTTGTTCAAGCATTTTTCCAATTTGGGTTTTCACTTCCTCTTTATGAACTTGAGGATACCTATACGATTTCGTGAAAACGGGCTTTGCATTGTTCGTATCAATCGAATGTTTAACCTCGTTAGTGAAAGTCAAGAAGTCATCTTCAAGATATAAAATGTCTTGAAATTCCAAACAAAGATTACTGATTTGTTCGCGTTCTTCGTCATTGAGATGTTCAGTTCCAATTTGTTGTCTAATAGTCGAGTTTCTGTCTATGTATTGGGAATCATGATAGTGATCTGTATTTAAATTCAGAAGAGGGTGAGTTTTGTCAAATGGTTCCAGTTTTAAATCAGAAAAGTTTACTGTTTTGGGCATCGCGTTAGTTTTGATGATAGAAGTTAGAAATTCACCATTTGCGTTAATGTGTACGAGTGCGTTTGGAAGTCGTACTCTGTCACTTTCTTGCGTTGGTAAGATTTAATTTAAGTTTAAAGATCTTTTCTGTGCGCGCCTCTATGGTTATTTTGTTTTGTGTGGGTGTTCGTGAATTAATGTTTGGCTTAACATAAGGTGTATCAGGTACATCAATCAAGGGTTGATTGTTATCGGAAACTTTCTGTAAAGGGATGGTTTTAAAATTTTCATAGTATTCAAGAAAATCTAAACCTAGTATGCCGTCAAACTCAATGTCCAAATTGTATATGAAAACTTTATGTGGATTACGTGGAGCGAATAGGATTAGAGTAGATTGTGAGGTGGAAATTTTTTCGTGGGTAATTCCTTGAATAGTTACCCTTTCAGGAGATCTTTGGGTGAATTTTTTTACGGTAATTTCTTTAAAGATAGAGATACCAGCTCCGGTATCAATAAGTAGTTTGAATTTAGCAGAATTGTCATGATTGTAATAAAGGTTTTTAGAATTAACAGTAAGAAGGGGACATAAAGAAATAGTTGCTCCGGGAAGTTCAGATCTGGATTCAGATCGTCCAGATTCAGGGTCTGAATTTGGGTTTCGACTTCGCACAAAGTTGTTGTCGAATCCGGAGGTTGATCTAGGCTCGGAAGCGCTAAAAAATCCTGATAATCGTTACAATTAAAAGGCTCGACAAGGGTATCGTCAGAAGTTTCTTCGAAGCCAGGACAATTTTGACTATCATCCTCGTAGTTATAGGTGTTGCTATTATCTGTATAATATTCCGAATATTGAGTGTAATCAACATTTTGGTGTTGATTAAAATAATGGGTTCTTTCAGGACGGTTATTGGGATTGTTCAGTATGACAGAAGGGCGAAAATAATTTGGGTTCATTTAAGCCTTATAAGGGGGTCTCTGGAAGTTTTGTGGACGAAACTGTTGTCCTTGTTGAAACGGGGGATTATGTTAGAGGAAGTTTGGCCTTGTGTGTTGGTTAGGCCAAACAGAATTTGGCCTATGGTTTTGATTGAATGTTTGAAAGTTGTTTTGTGCTTTCAATCGGCAGTTTACGGCTATGTGGCCTAATCGGCCACAATGGAGACACTTAGGTGGTTGTGTCGGCTTTCGGACTTGAAAGTTTGGTTTGAGAGGAACAGATTTTTTCCTCGAAATAAGAAAGTTGAAACTCTCTCCTAATCCGGGAATGTGCCTCTAGAAGGTCTTTAGGATTACTGGCACATATAACCTGACCTAAACGGGGTTCTAATACCTCACGGTATTCAAGACCATTGTATCCACTAGAGTGGTCTGGGCGTCTTTTTGTTCTGGACTAAGCCCAGCCGTTTTGTGGATGCAGGAGTGCATTTTCGCACTGAAGACTTGGAGTCGATTATAAAATGTTAATGGGGACTCGTTTACAAGTTGTTTTAGACGTTGTAGGTCATGAATCAGAGAAGAGAAATCACGAGAATCTCCAAAGTGTAGGCTCAAGGGTTGTCTGATTTCAAGGTACGATCGGGGGTTCCTTGAATTTATCAACTGCGCCGCTTTCTCTTTGATTTTATTTTTTATAAGGATCACTAACAAATATTTTTGATCCGCGGTCGACATATTATATGCGCAACTACACGCATCAATAAAGGTTCCCAAGAAAATTTGGTCGATTTCAAATTCCGGTATCGCTGAAAATATTTGTGTTAACCGATATCTCTCGGTTTCGGTAGTAACCGGGGTTGGTGAAGCTTGTGCCATTTTTATATTAATCGATATAAAAGAATTGGAACAAGAGTGTAAAAATGAAATGTTAAAAGGTATAGAAAATTACTTAACTGTAGAATATGTTAATGGGAATAAACGATTGTTTGAACGATATGCTAGTAAATTTAAAGAAATTAAAATCAATAGATCAAACTATCAACTCAAAAAAAAAGTATTCAGATAAATAAGTAAATCAAATATATAAAATGTCAGTAAAAGGAAATCAAATAAATATATCAAATAAATCAAGTAATGAAATAGATCAATATTCCATTCAATCAAATATATAAAAATCAAATAATAAAATATTAGTATCAATCAAATAAAATAAATTATATCAAATATTAAAACAATGCTCAATAAAATAATCAAGTAATATTAACTTAAAACGAATGACGATTCACTATTACTTACATCAACAGGAACATTGACAGCGCCGTGTTCTACGTTTGATTACAGTGAGGACTTCTTCCAGGTTCATTGTTCCGTTGTGGGATAGGTATCCGCCGCTACCAGTTAGAATAGGTACTCGTGTTCTAGTAATGTTAGACGGATCTTACTGACTGCGCCAATTTGTTATATCACACTTCAATTAATTAACTTTTTAAAAAAGATTTTTTTATTAAAACAAATACAATTATAACTTTGAAATAACAATGAAAAATAACAATATAACTGACAAAAGTTCTGAGTAATAACGAATACAGACATAAGGCAATTGAACAATTTATAACTTAAGACTGACTAAGCTGTCGCTGCGTTTGCTATTCTCACGGATGTACGTCGTCGAAGGCAACCTGAGACGACACGTGTATGCTGACTAAACTGGGAACTCATGGTTTCAAACAAGTTGATGGTATAACTTATATAACTCTGTATATATATATATATATATATATATATATATATATATATATATATTTATATATATAGTGTAAATTTCGGCTCAAAACAAATCAAAAAGATGTATAACATTTTCAGAAATATACTGTAATAAACTCCGTGGCTTCAACTAAAATTGTAAAACTAATATTCACTCTCACTTTCTAGAAACTTTTATTTACATCAGACATTCACAACAGCTGATTCGAATATCTAAATAATAACACGATTTACGCTATTTGCCGCCTAACTAACTCCTGCGTTGATGGGCCGCTCCTTTTAAAATCCCCATCGAAATCTCTCGTAGAATCCAGTCTCAATTTTACAGTTGTCGAGTTATTTCGAGATTAATTTTTTTGTCCTCTCAGCGATTGATGTATTGGAATGAAATCAGGGCCGGCTTAGGTAAATTTCGTAACAAAAAAACAAAAAGGTAGTCTTTATTACAGTGAATAGTAGACTATTTCCGGCTTCAAAATGCTTGTGAAGCTAAATATGTAAATATTCAATAGCTTATACAACTTCAATAACTGTATTAACAAAGAAAGTTACTATTTAAACTCTGTTATAATTTGCCGTACGTTTCTCCGAACAGATGTGGCAAAGTGGCATATAAACACGCCTAGCTTAGTACATGTTCTGACTACAGCTGACCGCCTCCACGATCGCTTTTTGCTGCATCGGTTCTGGTGCGAAAATTTATATCTAAGTGAAAGTGATTTGCGTGATATTCGATGTAGATAGCCTGATTTGATTTTCATTTAAAAAAATAAATTGCAAAAACAAATAAAATTGAGTGCGAGGGTATTAGTTTGTGACAAATAATGGCAGGTTACAGAATTAGGGAAATACCTGGCATGTTATTAATTTGTGAGGAAAGCAGATGTAATAGCAAGAATGTTGAATTTTGAATATTTACTATGAAGAATTTGTTTGTTCTCCTGAGCTCCATCATAATGACATATCCAGTAAGTACATGGGTATTTATTTTTCTAACATAAATAATATCAATTTAATGAATAATAATTATTATTCGAATAATTTAACAGATAAAAGTACTACATATAAGAAATGTTTTGTTTAATATACTTTGTACCGAATTATTTCTGTATCATATGTAAACAACTTTGTATCCTCCCTTCTTCAACATGATGCATAAAATAAATTGCCAAATATAAATATTCATTTCAATGCATAGTTGTTACAAGCGTACATTTTTGAAAATAATATTTCATAAACTTTGATTTATCAAAATAAATCAATACACAAATAATCACAGGGGATTATGTTTTTGTGGTAACTCATTTCTTTATTATTTGCACTAAAAATGAATCTAATTTTGCCGCGACGTTGCCGGATTGACTATAATTTACTTTATTTTTTTATTTTTAACATGTATTTGGAATTTTCTCGCTTATTAAGGCCTTTAGACCATAGTGTTACAAGAGTTTTTTTGTTTTATTTGCTGAATACTATCTCCACCTGAAATATATGCACTCAAACTATTTACATCCGGTATATATATAATGTAGCCTCCCTCATACCCAAATGCGTCAGAGTTAGCTAAGTAGTTAGTTAGTCAAATAAACTTAGACGTTCAATAATCTTGCATTTAAAATTTGATGAAACTATAAGTTTATTAGGGTGTATTCCGTAAACACACAATTACCTTGGAAACGTTGCATTCATTTTCAGCGGCCTTGTAACAGTGAAACCTAAAGAAATGGTCGTGTCATATTATCAGACTCCAGAAGTGCAAGTACGCTGTGCAGCATTCAGTTTTCGTACAAGCCATTTACTCCAAATGTGATTTACATCTAAAGACAATGAGATTTATGACGTTTTCTGGAAAAAGTTTTTCCATGTTGAAACTCTAGAGGATTTAAATAAAATGAAATGAAAATTATTTTATGTTTAACATTTATTTATTTGTCGTGTTAAGAAAGAGGTTTGAAGCAATTGACAATGATCGGTCAATGGATACAACAACGCATAATATAATATAAACATGAGATGCCATTCCCGGAACCATTAACGTCTAGCTAAGAGATAGAGACCAGTTTTGCTTGTCATCGAGAAAATGGACAGGATGTATTCAATTCGTGAAATACATCATGTTTCTGCACTGACGCTAGTGGAAGCGAAAACCGAGGCTAAATTAAAACATAAATTCAGTCACTTACCTGACACTGCAGCTACAGATAGATAATACAGTGTGTACCTAAAGTATGGAACACACTAAATAAAATCTATCCACATAAAAGAAGAGATAAAACCTCGGACACGTCTACCTTAACTTATAAATACGAAAATTTGGTGATAAATTGGTTTCTCATGACATCATTAATGTGGTATGTATGTTGTTATACACAATTTTTTGAAATTAGAAGTTACGGATTCGGAAAATTTTACTTCCTAATATGACTTTGATCATGACCTTGGACATCACCTTCAAAGTCAGTCCAAGAGCAAAGTTTTTTCGGAGGCCAAATTCGGTACATCGAGGTTGAAAATTCGCAATCCAAAATGGCGGTTAACTTACGCCCAAACCGGTATTCAGCGGGTTTTCGACGTCGATGATTACGCATCTGAAATCAGTTTGTGAGAATCTTCAAACGAAGATGGTGAACAAGTTGTATCTGAGTCAGTCACCCTTTGGGTCAGCATTACCACCACCGATTACCGTAAATTGCTTTTGCGTCAATTAGTTGATTTCTTCAAAAAATCGGACCATCCTCTTGGATCCGCCATCTTGGATTGTGAATTTTCAAAAACTGAGTTCAGTATCGAAAAGCCCCTTATAACGAATTTAGTCCTAACTGGTCGATAATGTTTAAGCACTTTGGAAAATAACATCATAATTCACGAAATTACTCTATATTTCCTGTATGTCTGTCTCACCTAGACCCTGAAACGTTTCAAAATATACAGCAATTTCGTGAATTGAAATGTTATTTCTTAAAATGTGCCTTAACATTGACAAACTGTGCCACAACTATCTTTCAGGAAAAGAATCATCTTAGAATAACCTTGAAGGTCAAGTTCAAGGTCGTGTTTAAGGTCATATTCGGACGTAATATTTTCCGCTCCTTCCGAATATGTATTAGAGAATGTGGCGTCGCATTTAATACAAATTTTGTATGACGTCATACACACCACATTGATGAATTCAAAAAATCTATTTATGTCTAAATTTGCGCATCACAAAATTGAGGTTGACCTAGGATTTTTTTCTTCCTTTATCTGGATTGATTTTATTTGATATATTCCATACTTTACGTGCAGACTGTATTGTGCATCTAAAGCTGAAGTGTCATGTAAGTTACTCAATTTGTGGCTTAATTAAGCTGTTCGAGTTTTTGAATTATGATTTCTTGCAGATAAACAAGTAACTGGTTCAAATGGCGTACATTTTCTCGATAAAGAGCGTTAAACGGACCAGTCAAATTTCCCCATCTCAGGGTCCTTCGTCAGCACATAGCTGTACGCCCTTTTGGATTACGTTTTTTTATGTCTAAACAAAAAAAACTGGTCCAAAAGGCGTCCATTTTCTCAATGATGAGAAAAGTTAAACTTTCACCCCATGTAAGTATCTTGGGATACCGCTAATACGATACATTCTCTCCATTTTCTCGATGACGAGCAAAGTCCACTCTATCTCTCTTACTACTAGTATCTTTTTTTAACTTACTCATGACTTGCTATGTTATAAAAAACTATCTTATAAGGTTGTTAAAGTAACGATTAAGGAAACCGAAATGGAACACAAGGCAATCAAAGTACAAAAAATATTATTATTAAAATAAATTTAATCATTAAATTTAGAAATTATTGGACAAACTGCTAAATTTACTAAAATAATTTCGTGTTAATTTTCTAACTAAAATTTCCCGGCATCCGAAAGGTTGGACACAGAAATAACTGTAAATATTTGCCACGCACCTATAAAAACGTTCGCTATCCCTGATCTAGTAGGATCAACGGGACATGATATTTTCTTTGGTCCTGCATAAAATAATCCTCCATTTTCTTTCACAATCCGTCCAAATGTACTCAAAGATGTTAATACAGTAGATACAAGATAATTCGAATAGTGTATCAGAAATCATTGTATATATGCTCCCTCTATTTACTGAAAGTTAACGAACATAATAGCATATTATTTTCTATTTTCAGCAGTTCTTATGAGCCTTTCAAAATTTAATTATGTCCAATTGCTTCAAGTTTCTTATCAAGGACAATTTCTTTCTCTTTATGCATTTTTACTTTCATAATGAGTTATGGTGTATAATATGTTTGATTCTATCCTTCTGCGGTTTGCCTAGGACCTCGCGATTTCTTAGTCCAAAGCATTTTTCGAATGCGGCGATAAACCCATATACCAAATGCTTCCATTTTGAATCGTTGTGTTGAGCGTCCATGTCTTTTCTTCATAGAACAGTACTGTCCAAATGTGGTTTTGTACAAGGTTTAATCTGAGATGTTGGCCCACAAAAGTCCTCGCAGCTTTTCAAAACTGTGTCTTACTTTAACTATTCTAGCAGAATTTCTCTTCCTTTCTAATTTACAGTTCATCCAATAATGCGTCCATTTATTTTAATAGGTACTGTTCTAACATTTTATTCTACTCTGTCAAAACTGAATCCTCCGGGAAATTACTCATCTTAAATAAAAAACAATGTTGCGAATAAATGAACTGTAAAAGCCAAAAGGACAGCCAAAAAAAAGGACATTCATCTGGAAAATATGATGATGGTAAAAACGGTTTCGAATTATTTTTTGAATTAGGAATTTTATAAATTAGCGTACCAGAAACAGACAGAGAAATATCGGGTTCCTGTGTGAAAGTATTAAGGCGGTTGACAGATTGAAGGAGGGTGTTGAGTATACATCAACGATCTTGATGTAAATAAGTCGAAGGTATTTTTTTATTGTAGTGCAAATGACAATATTGATATTGAATTTAAATATTAGTGACTTTACACAGTCGCTCACAGTATTTTTTACCCCAGTGTTTCTAAGAGGAGGTCTGTATAGAAACTAATAACGATAGATGATAGTACACATAGTTGTCTAACCCCTTTTCGGATACTTATTCTTTTGAATAATTGTTCTTATATTCTCCCATAATAGCTATATATATATATATATATATATATGTATATATATACTTTTTATTACAATGTTTTTATCATTGGGAGCCAATTTACAATCTTTAATTGTAAATGTGTATTGTTTACTTTATTTTTTTTAATTGTTTTATTCATTTAATTTTCAATTTATGTTACAATGTTTAACTTATTAATTGAATTGTTATTTTTAGGTTAAATTATACTAATTTATATGTGTTGTGGGTTCTTTTTTTTTCAATTTTAAATAATCATCCGGTTAAGGTTTTTGGAAAGACAAGCTTTGAGTTTTGTTTATTAACTTTTAACAAAATTTAAATCAACATTTTTAAATCAAAACTTATCTACATCAAATTAAAATCATCAAATCACTCAACTTTAATCAATCATGGTACTTACATTTATTTTCTAAACTGGTTCCTGCAGCTCCTTCCTTTGAAGACCCTTGCATAATTGTTGTTATAATTGACTCCCAAATGCTTAATTTTAATTCACTTTATAATTATTCTCTTTTATTTACTTATTATTTTAATTGGATTCTTTTCTTTAATTATTCTCATTAAATTTCATTTATTACTTTGATTTTAATTATTATGTTCTATTCATTTTACTATTTTTTTTAATTCAGTTATTATAAAATTAATAACAATATACTTTATTGACATTATTTTTTAAAATGTTCAACAAATCTCTCATTTATTTTAAATTGTATCATCATCGCCTTAATTATAATTGATGAGAATTCTCTTTTTTTTAAATCTACTATCTACTATTCTTATCTAATTAAATCTACATAAACATAATCATATTTTTTACATTGAATTTACACAAATTAACAATAAAAAATTCATTTACCTTAATTACTTTGGTTCATAGTCTTTCTTTATTTGGCAAATTTTTTCCACTATTTTCCATTTTTCTTCTAACCTTCCATTATTTATTTATATCCACCATTTATTTACATTATTATATTTACATTCCAATTGATTCTCCAAACTTCAAGTTTAATTTTACCATTTCACGAAAATTACAGTTTTCTTCTTATTATTTGGAAATTATGCATTCCTTCATTTGATAAGATTATTTGGTGTTGCATATCACTTCACTTTACTTTTATTTGTAAAATTCGCCAAATTGAACCTTATTGATTTTTTTCATTCCACCATAACCTTTATTTTAGGTTATGGCTTCTGTCAGACATCACTTTACTATATTAACAACAATTCATAGCAACTAGATTTTAACAAGAAAATATCAAATTGAAGATACGTCTTCCACGGCTGAAAAATGCAGACTCTCATGAATTTTGCGTTCAGCTTGTATTTATCACCTCGGACATCTGAACATCGATGAAGCTACTCTTACCATAAAACAACAGACTAGATCTTCGAAAATTTTAAGTAATTATTTTAATAAATTTTGAATTTTAGCTATATGTTTTTGAAACTTGTCTCATTTTAAAGCTAATTTAATTTTGAATAAATTATTTTCTAACAACTATAACTCTATTTTGCTTTGTAATTGAGATTTTGACCTTCGTAGGTTTTTTTCAATCTCACACTTTCCTTTCCATTTTCAAACTAACTATACCCTAAATCTTAAATCTAATGTACAATTTCTATTCTATAAACTTCCTAATTTCCTAATTATATGGAGTTTTCACTGGCACAGTGTTTATTTTAGTTCCTTGAGAATGTTTGTCTTTTGGCTAGGTTATCTCACTTTAGGTTCACTTATATTGTTTTTATTTGTCTGAATTCACCTTTTTCACTTCTTATATGAGTGTTTTTATATTATTCAGGCACTTAGCTTCTCTAATTACCCAATTACAAACTAATTCAACATTATTCTGTCTGGTTAAGTGAATTTTCTTATGGAGCTTCCTCCTACATTTTATTTTCTCATTATTTATCTATTTGCTTTCCTTTTTACCTTGTATTGTAATTTTTTATGGTTTATTAACTCTATTTTAATTTTAGCAAACTGTTCTGAAGAAATTTGTGATTCATTATTTATTTCGGCTATGCTGTATGTTTATTCATGCAGATATTTTTTGGAAATTTGCATTATTAATAATCAATTTTGCCTAAATTTTGGTAAGTTTTTATCCTAATTTATACTTTTCTACTTAATTTGCATGATATGTTTAAATTATCCCTGGCAATAGATAGTTTTGTCATTGAAACTTTTGACAAGGTACGATAATACACTTCCTCAAAGAAACTTTCTTATTTGGTGCATTTCTACCCAATAAGTACTCAATATTTGCCAAGTTAAATGATTTGATTCAGTATTTTTTATTTTACTCTTTTTATTGTTAATTTTAACTAGCTTTGCCTGTGTTCCCTGTGTCTTATTTAAATTACTCTAAACATTGTTTTATTTTCTTCATTTTCTCTAGCTAAGGGCTAATTTCATTACAATATATATATATATATATATATATATATATATATATATATATATATATATATAGTTCTTAAGTCTTTGAGGTTTAAGCCGGCGTCTTATAGTGCCTTTAATAAGTCCACTATGGTTGATGCGATCAAATTTAGCTTTTTGTTGACCTCTGCACTTTTTAAAAGTACATGTATGTAGAACAAGGCTTCTCTGGTTCCTATACCGCTTCGACAACAGAACTAGTCATGGGTGATTTGCTTCTCAAATTAGTTAAGTAATCTGTTATGTAGGAGTAATTTTAGATTGTTGAATCTTGTCTGGACCGGGATATTTAAGTACATTTAATTGTTACTGGAAGTTGTATTTAGCTTTTGAGAGTTAATTGTCTCTAGACTCAATATTTTTTCCTATACGAACCATTATATTATTTGTCAACGGTTTTTTGATATATTTTCTTTTTGTTTTAGTTTATCATTAGTTGGCCGGTTTCTCTGTGAAGTGATGCTGGGAATGTTTTTTGTTTTGTTATATGTGAAGTCTTGCATTTTTTATACATATTAAAATAATAGTGTTTTCTTCATAGCTATATTTTCTATTTGCGGACAATTTTTAGAGCCAGATTTCTTCAGCATTTTTAATTCTCTTCCGTATTTGCCTGTTGCGTCGTTTGTACTCTATGAAGTTTTTGTTTTCAACTTTCGACTTTCGCATTCTTTTTAGTGTTCCATATATACAATATACGGATACCCTTATAATATAACTCCTGATTTCTGCCTCTGTCATATCACAGCAATTCTCTCCTAAAATACTGGACGGAAGAGGTTTAAGTTTGGTATCAATGTATAGCTATCAGTCCTTGTGTGCGATATATACCCTGAAGTATGTTATTTAAACGTGTCTCAAATTGCTCTTTAATAGCTGCAACTCTCAAGTTGTTAAAGACATAAGTCTCACGCAATATACAAAACATTTATTTTTATATGGAAACATTGATTGTTGTTATATTGTGATATATCTTTTTCTTAGAATATCTGTGATCAAGGATTTCTGTACAGACAACCAGTAATTCGGTCTATGTTTCTAAATCGTCTTCCTACACTTTGTTAACCAATTACAAGTTCAATTACTTATTTGTTGCAGGAAATAATCCAATGAGCAGGCAAAATTATCAGTCCCCTTCAACAATTTTCAATTATGTCCAGATTTTCCTACATTGTTAGTGTTCTGGAGGTCTTTATACCATTGTTCGAACTTGTCTGAGGTTTTTTAGCTGTGAGAGTATAAGTCTGAATTAAATTGGTGTTCGTAGGTATCGCTCGTATCTGTATCGGCATATATTAATCTGACAGCGGTACAGAATATGTCATTGTTTTGTTAACTTCCTTATTTAGTATTATTCAAATCCTATTTTAGTGATTTGGATCGTTTTATCCACGATAAATAGCATCTCAGAATATGGTCATGTAACTTCGCATAAACCGAGTTTCTGTAAGTTCAATATATTTATTTCATATATAACTAACGTTATAAATTTTTTGCCTGAGTCCATATACTTCTGGAGGTAGCCTGCAATGCACAAATATCGTGGCATGACTAGAAAGAGTCGGCAATAGAATGTGTAACTGGTAATTTCACTTGGTGGGTGGTAGCACCAAATATAACTACAAGCTTGACGTGTTCATTGGAAGCAGCTCCCAATCGAGTAAAATTGCACCTAGCTCTCTATTGCCGTTTCTTTCCAATCTTGGTCCGATATATGTGAATTGCAGATACTAAGAATTTTTGTGCTCTCATATGTGCTTCTGTGTACATAGTGAAACAGATTCTCAAAAAAATATATATTGAAACGTGTGCAAAGAGAACTGAAATATGCTTTAAATAACATTATACAAAATAAAATAAAAAATCCATATGCGAACAGATTTCGAACATAGAAAGATACTAACAACCTAATTACAGTTGGTTTAGTATTTTAAATGTTTGAAGAAAGTGTACATATGATTACTTAGCTTTAGTTGACACCTGTTAAATTTTGAGGACTATTAGTGAATGCTAAAATAATTCACACTAAATAGAACTAATTTTATAATTCAATCAATCAGGGACAAAAATCAACCAAATCAGTTATATCGATTATTTATTATTGCTAACTAGGAAACCTAAATAAAAGATTCTATACCAGATCCATTTTTAAACACTGTCATCGGTTCTACACTCACGTAAGCATAATGTTTTGGTAAACATTTACAACATATTATATTACTGTGCTTATAATATATCAGCTGAATGCAATAAAAATTTCCATACTACTCTATCCTGTCCCAGACAACAAATAATAAAAATTAAAGCAACAAAATGCAAATGTGCATTTTTTTTTAATTCTCTTTTTAAAAAAGTATTAAATATAAATTTGGTTTCTCTTAAATTTAAGGCAATTGGTTGCCAACTTCTGACGTGGCTAAATTATAATGACAAGCCGCTTTTCCTATTACCTATTCAGGTGATACGAAATAAGAATTCGTAACCGTCGTCATTGAGCTAGAGCAACCTAGAGCAATTTCCGCACGGAAAGATCAGAATTTGGGAAAGCTGCTTTACAAAAGGGATTTTCTGCACCACAGTTACTTCGTTAGGAGTTTTACAACAGGCATAATTATAGCGTAGAATACACGCTTTTGGACTTTGTACCTATAAATCATTTTTTGTTCACACTTTGTTATCAGCATCACCGAAATCAAGAAATCTGAGATGACGTTTTTAGACTAAGAATTCATTGGAACAGTTTAATTTTAAGCATACCTAGAAAGAAGAGTAACCGAATGCGGAAGAAATTTCGACCATGTATTAAATAACTTTCTTCCAGAAAATTCCTTTTACGTCTTCATCTTTCCTTTTTGAAATACGGTATCCACTTCGTTGTTTATTTTAGTCGAGTTTGTCTCATTCTTTGGACATAGACTGACAGTCAATATTTGTTACAACTGTGCCTTCTATTCATATTTATTGACGAATCTCTTTTTTTTTTCTTCTTTGCATTATCGGTATACAAGCGGATTTAATCAGCGCATCCATTTATGTAACTTCTATTCTTTTTTTGTTACTTTCTGTTATTCTCCATGTCTCAGATCCAATTATTAGGTGGCTCTTGATCACTATATTGTATATGTTGTCTATTCGTCATTTCCTTTACTCCAGACAATATCATTCAAGAATCCAATTACTTTTCTTGGTTATGTTAAAATGGTAATTCAGTTTTCATCGATACCGTTTTTGTCCAAATTTATGGCTAAATATCTATACTCTTTCAGAAGGTTGTCATATATATATATATATATATATATATATATATATATATATATATATATATGAGGATTTCTATAATAACAATTATGTATAAAATTTGCATATAACAAAATATGACACGCTATTAATTTAAGGGATATGTTGAATCAAAAATAACTTTTGAACACTTCAGAGTTGCTAAAGTCAAATAAGACCTATTTCTGTTTTAATGAAAATTTTGTTTTTATGTCATTCACTAACAAAACAGATATTAATAAAAACAGATTGAATGAAGCCTGAAAAAACGGCTGCGTGTGATTGGCCCTGGGCGCTCAATGGGCACTCCTCCCGCTCGCTGATTTGTTATTTCCGGTTGAGTTGTTATTCGACGGGTCCGGGCCGGTACGGTGTTTAATAGAATTTTTCAACAATTCGATACGTTCTGAATTTCATTGCGTGCGTTTAGACTGTGAGGCCTCTTCGCTATTTCATTTGTCTCTCTTACGAGTCTTGATTTCGGGTGTTCTATATTTGCCAGTACTCTGGTGTTCTCAAAGTCTATTCTTTCTTCTAACTTTAAAACAAAATATCACATGATACTCCTTAGTATTTAAACTTTTAGAAGTAGGGGCTGAAACCGCAGGGTGATCGATACCTGTAAAATGTGTCCCCTCGTAAATATAAATTAATGTGTTTTTTGTCTTTTTATTTTAAAGATATTTAAAAAAATAATTTGGGTGGCTAGTTTTGAAATGAAAGCCCTGCATATTAATCAATGTTTATGTACATGGTCTATCGATAATCTAGTATAGACCACTTTCTCGAAGTCCATGAAAATCAAGGTGAGTAGTATTTGGTAATCTCTACTGAGTTGGTATTTGTTACTTTCAGTAATCACTTTATAGACAACCGATAGAAGACTTATAGTGCTCTAACTGAAAATGGATTCTTTCTGCCTTTCTTGTGTGGTATGTGTCTGGTTTCTATATATTGCGAAAATATTTGGGCGATATTCCGACGTTCCCTATTGTCTTGTCATTCTTTATGTTTTTAACCGCTGACTCCACTTCCACGACGACTTCAGGTCGGGTCGCATAATTCGCGTAGCCTTCTGCTTTCGCTTCTAGTTACTCGAATACTAAGATTTTCTGAAGCGCTCGCGCTGTTATATAGTCGCGGCTCGGCGCCTATTGGTTGGCACCGTGAACAGCTGCATGTGATTGGCCCTGGGCGCTCAATGGGCACGCCTCCCGCCCGCTGATTTGTTATTTCCGGTTGAGTTGTTATTGGACGGGTCCGGGCCGGTATGGTGTTTAATAGAATTTTTTAACAATTCGATAAGTTCTGAATTTCATTGCGTGCGTTTAGACTGTGAGGCCTCTTCGCTATTTCATTTACCTCTCTTATGAGTCTTGAATTCGGGTGTTCTACATTTGCCAGTACTCTGGTGTTCTCAAAGTCTATTCGGTGTGACATCGTGGTGGAGTGTTCCGCAATGGATGTTGTTTTTTCCTGCTTTCTTACAGCGTTCTGGTGTTCATCACGTCTAGCTTGAATTCTTCTATTAGTTTTCCCCACATAGGTTTTATGACAGTCTGCATATGGAATCTCGTACACTTCCTGTTGTTCTAAAGGGATCCTCGTCTTCGGAGTCCTCAACACCATGCTTATTTTTCTGTCTGTATTGAAAATAGTATCGATATTGTGTCTCCGTAGAATTCTTGCAATACTGTCCGTGGTCCCCTTGGTTATTGGTGTCTCATGCTCCTCGTCTGTTTGTCTCGGTTTTGACTTTAGGGCTGTTTGTATATTTCGGTCTGTAAATCCGTTTTGTCTCAGAGCTGTTTTTAAACTGTCCATTTCCTGTTTGATGTTATGCTGGTCAGCTAGCCTTTGTGATCTGGTTACTAAAGTCTTGACGACGGCTTGTAGTTGGGCTGGGTGGTGATGAGAATTAGCATGAAGATTGGTGTGAGTTGCTTTCCTATATACTGTATGGCCAAGGGTTACATCTTTCTTCCTATTTATAAGAACGTCAAGGAACGGCAGTTGATTGTTGGCTTCAACCTCCATGGTAAATTTTATTTTGTGATGTATGCCATTAAGGTGGTCTAAAAAAGTATTGAGGTGTTCCCTCCCATGAGGTCAAATCACAAATGTAACATCCACAAATCGCAACCATAAACTGGGTTTAAGAGTTGTTGTTCTTAGTGCCAACTCCTCAAAGTTCTCCATAAAAAGGTTTGCTATAACTGGTGAGAGTGGGGATGCCATTGGAGCTCCTTAAAGTTGCTTGTATCGTTAGTTCTCGTAAACAAAATAGGTGTTCATCAGACCTTGCCTTGTTAAGTCTACAAGGTGTTGAGGTGGTTTGCATTTTTCTATTATGATATCCAAGGCTTCGTCGATAGGGATGTTGTTGAAAAGGGACACTACTTCAAAACTTACTAGAAGACACTCTGTTTGTAAGACCGTTTTTCTAAGTATTTCGATGAAATGTGTCGAATTTTTCATATATGAGTCTGTCCCCTCTGCAAACGGTTGAAGTTGTTGGGCTAGGTATTTGGCTAGGTAATGTGTTGGGGATCCAACTGAGCTTACTATTGGCCTCAAAGGTGCACCTTCTTGCAGTTGGAGATTTTGGTCGATCCTACTTGCTTGGATTTTGGCCTTGGTTGTTTTCTCCAAATAAATTGTTGGGTCAGTAGTAATTTGTTTATATGCTGGATTTTGTAGCAATGTTTGAATTTTGTTTGAATGATCCGCTGTATCTAAAATTACAGTCGCATTTCCTTTATCAGCAGGTAGAATGACAATGTCCTTGTTGAGGCGAAGTTGTTTCAAGGCCTCAACAATGTGGCGTGAAAACAGCAGTTTCAAAATTAGATGCGACACCGCTGAAATAATTAGACAAGATTTGTCACATGTTCTAAGAAAGTCTAAACCACCCAAAAGGAACCTATCTATAGAAGAAAATGAGGCCTTGAAACAACTTCGCCTCAACATGGACATTGTCATTCTACCTGCTGATAAAGGAAATGCGACTGTAATTTTAGATACAGTGGATTATTCAAACAAAATTTAAACATTGCTACAAGATCCAGCATATAAACAAATTACTACTGACCCAACAACTTATTTGGAGAAAACAACCACGGCCAAAATCAAAGCAAGTAGGTACGACAAAAATCTCCAACTGCAACTCATTCCGCGTGAAAAGTCATCGAGATGTCCGAAATTCTATGGGTTGCCAAAAGTACATAAAGAAGGTGCACCTTTGAGGCCAATAGTAAGCTCAGTTGGATCCCCAACTCAACACCTAGCCAAATACCTAGCCCAACAACTTCAACCGGTTGCAGAGGGGGCAGACTCATATGTGAAAAATTCGAAACATTTCATCGAATTACTTAGAAAAACGGTCTTGCAACCAGAGTGCCTTCTAGTAAGTTTTGACGTATCCCTTTTCACCAACATTCCTATCGACGAAGCCTTGGATATCATAATAAAAAAATACAAACCACCTTAACACCTTGTAGACTTAACAAGGCACTGTCTGACGAACACCTATTTTGTTTACTAGAACCAACGATACAAACAAGTGGAAGGAGCTCCAATGGGATCGCCACTCTCACCAGTTATAGCGAACCTTTTTATGGAGAACTTTGAGGAGTTGGCTCTAAGAACAACAACTCTTAAACCCAGTTACAATATGTAGGAAAGCAACTCACGCCAACAGATACCTTCATGCTAATTCTCATCACCACCCAGCTTAACTACAAGCCGTCGTCAAGACTTTAGTAACCAGATCATGAGCATGAGACACCAATAACCAAGGCTTAATTACCGTATGTCAAGGGGACCAACGGACAGTATTGCAAGAATTCTACGGAGACACAATATCGAAAAATAAGTACGGTGTTGAGGACTCCGAAGACGAGGATCCCTTTAGAACAACAGGGAGTGTACGAGTTTCCATATGCAGACTGTCATAAAACGTATGTGGGGCAACCAAATAGAAGAATTCAAGCTAGACGTGATGAACACCAGTACGCTGTAAGAAAGCAGGAAAAAAGAACATCCATTGCGGAACACGCCACCACGATGTCACACCGAATAGACTTTGAGAACACCAGAGTACTGGCAAATATAGAACACCCGAAATCAAGACTCGTAAGAAAGGCAACTGAACTAGCGAAGAGGCCTCACAGTCTAAACGCACGCAATGAAGTTCAGAACTTATCGAATTGTTGGAAAATTCTATTAAACACCGTAACGGCCCGGACCCGTCCAATAACAACTCAACCGGAAATAACAAATCACCAGGCGGGAGGCGTGCCCACTGAGCGCCCAGGGACAATCACATGCAGCCGTTGACGGTGCCAACCAATAGGCGCCGAGCCGCGACTATATAAGAGCCCGACCGCTTCTGAAAATCTTAGTATTCGAGTAACTAGAAGCGAAAGCAGACGGCTACGAGAATTATGCGGACCGACCTGAAGAGGGCAGATGTGACTCTGCCGAAACGTCGTCATTTTACCATCGATCCCGGCAGGGATAAGTTATCAACTACGCGGATGAATTCCCGGAAACCACCTAAAACATTTATATATATCTATATATATATATATATATATATATATATATATATATATATATATATATATATATATATTTGTTTTTAAGTTTTCGCGGGCACTAAATGTTTTAGGTGGTTTCCGGGAATTCATATATATATATATATATATATATATATATATATATATATATATACGTTTGAGCTTTTGCCAATTAAGCCGATATCACTACGTGTTGAGTTAACCGAAGGAACTTGTAATGAAATCGGCTGAAAGCACGGATTAACTGATAAAATCGTCCTGAGTTCATTTCATCCAAGTCTGCGGTTATTCTCATCAGCGAGGATCATTTAAAAGCTGTTCCTAACCATGCGGACTTTGCATCCGTTGCCCTCTTTTTCAAATAAAACCTACATAGAGGTATTTGGTTCTCTGGTTAATTATTTATCTGGGTTTAACTATTTTGTAACCAAAACAGTTCCCAACAAGCATATTTGGAATTCATTACACAATATATTTGAACTGCGTGACAAATTCCAATTAACATAACAAAAAAATTTATAGAAGCTTCTTACTGAAACCAAATTTCAGCAAGATGTGCTTTTGCAATAATATTTTTGGTATTGCAGATTTTTAATTGTTTTAATAAATAGTGTTTTAAGAATATAATGTAAAGTAGTTCCCCTTACAAAGTTTTTTTTATATATTTCAGCTTTTCCTTATTACACATGTGAATATAATATTATTTAACAAGTGTAATGAGAAGACGCGAGATGTAAGATCGACATATAGGATTTTCGAGAGAAACAGCACGCAGAGGATCCGAATCTGGAGCCGTTCCATGTAATTGCAGTTCTCCCTTAACTCCTAGGACAGAATTTTATCGTGACATTCTGTTTTTTGGTTTTGGTAAAACATACATAGATGCTATAGTAAGAAACAAATGATTCAAACTTGGTACAGTTTCGCGAATGTTTTTCATGTAAACTTTTTTTTCAATTAATTATAATGTAGTTATTTTTTGCATTTGTTTTTAATTTATGGAAAAAACCAAACTGTTTGATGGGATACACTATGAATGTTTAGTAATGATGAAATACGTAGAGTACGTGTACGCCGAATTATTGGCATGTAAATAAAATTGTTGTTTTTTATTAAAACTTTAATCATTGAATTTTTACTATAGCATCTATGTTTTATCAAAACAATATTAAATTGAAACATTTCCTTATCTGCAAGATATAAATCAGATGAAGTTTATTTCAGGCAGCTTTTTATGCTTTAGAAAACTCTCTGTTATAACAATTACCTAATCCTTAAATTCTTGTTTAACATATTTTGCCCGTCCTCAGTAAACAATTTCAATTAAAATTTAATTTCAACAAGAATTTTTTGATTTTCTATTTATTATTTAAGGTTCAGAAAATAAATACACTTTCTATGTCGCGAGCTACTTAAATGTATAAAGCAGTTGGTCTCAAAACTGATATTGCAGTTCAGAATCTTCAGAGTAAAACAGTGAATGGTGCAATAGCTTGTTGTTTTTTTTTATGTAAACTGTATACAAATCCTAGATGTAATGTAATGTATTAACTATATTTGGTATTTAGCCCTTTTGTAACCTCTGCATAATATTTTGTAGTTATTCTATATTCTGCCGCAGGAGTGAAATATTTCAAATCACCACTCTTTCCAGTATATTCTGTTATTGAATATTGCATGATTTGCTTGTCTTCACTTTTAATTTTCTTCACTGCCAAACTCACTCAAAGTGGCGGGGGTATAATTCTTTGGAGGCATTGTGAAGACCTGTGCTCTTCTACCCTTGCCAAGAAATTTGTTAGTATGCACTAACAAATCAAACAACAGTGCTAATGCGAGCACTGAGCAGTTTATTACTTAATTATTTTGTAACGAGTACTCTCTTTCTCTGTTCATTTTTTATTAAATAAACAAAGTATGATAAAGAAAAATTCACACCTCTGCTTAACTTCTTGACATCCTGTTAAGATGGCGGGACAGTCACTCGTTTATGTAGGTAGCAATTAATTAATTTAAGAATATTCTAGGATATTTATAAGATTAGTGATTTTTAATAGATTTATCGATTATTTTTACAATTTGCCGTCAGATCGAGAAACGATTATAGGCGATTTAAATAGATGTTGTTAGTACATGTATGCAGTAGATATTGATTATAGTGATAGGTAACAAAAAACAACAACAAATATTCCCACAATATATAAGCCAATACTCATTTGAGTCTTTTCAGCAGTGGTGGCTGGTGGGTTCTGAAACTGGTGGTGCACTTTACTGGTCAAATATTGGGATTCAAAGATGCAACAAAACAAACCATAACTTTGCTAATACTGCATTTATTTTTTAATAATTAAAATATTCGTCGAATTTTTTCGAAAGCGTAATGTTCAATGACTTTTTTATTAAAGTCTGGCGTTGATAGAATATATTTATTTAATTACTAAGCACAGAAAGAGCATTTAGCCAGTCCTGAGACATCGTATTTCTAAGAAATGTTTTAATCCATCACCCCAGTTTCCGTCCAAATTGATTCCCCGCCATAAATAATGCAAGGAAAACAAAATATATTTATTATAAATTATTATAAATTTCACTTTTAAAACTTCCTGTAAATACTTTATTATTCATTTTGCACTCTTGTTTTCAATTAAGATATGGGCTAGGTGGACCAGCCAATTTTATATCTGATTTGTTTTGAAACAATTTTTTATTGTTTTCAATATAGTCAATGTTAAAGTCGATACTCATTTTCACAGTTATGTAAACACACACTCTGTATATTAAATATTCATTGATAGACTACGTGGACAAAAACAAAGCAACCACTAATTAAATAACGTAACCAAAAATTTGAATCATTGAAAGGTTTGGACACGTCCGGTCAATATCAGAACAGCTCGGTGTCTCCGTGCGACATACGAGAATCAGCCCTTTACTCCATATAGTTTGCGTTAACTTCTACCTCAGGCGCTAAGCGCGTTATATCGTATCTCATAGAAGCTATATAAGTTTCACCATGCACCAACCGAAGTGCACGGTGAAATATTCTTTTAAGCGAACATGTCTTAATACAAGGGGTTTTCGCGGAAGCAGTTGTGAATCGATTTAGAATCGGTTCATTATTTTTAGTTCTATTTTTGTTCTGTCCCTAAATCGGATAACCGGAGTTCACATAGTGTTTTGTTTCATGTCATCTGTAAAAATCATTTTGTGGTTAATTTCTATGGGTTAAACGGTGCGCATGAACAATCTGTAAATTTTTCGGAAATGAAAATATCTCCTAAATATATATTTTCAAATATTGAATGTATACCTATCACTATATAGAAATTCCTTTTCAGCCAGCATTATTGTAAAATATTCAGAATATTTAATTTATATTTATTTGTCTAGAAATTTAATACTAATGACTCCAGAAAAGGGCATATAGACCATAATTATAGCTAAAAAATGCTTTTCAAAATTACTGACCCTCTAAATATTACTACCCTGAATGTAGCCGACATCCGACAAAAAATCTGAAAATATTTTGGTAGTTGTTATACAATACTTAGCAATCTGGGCTGTAAAATTAAACTTTTTGCTAATGTAATGAAATGCACATCTTTATTTAGATTAAATCTAAATATTCATTTCTTTAAAATTTTGATTTTTGCATTTCTTTCAAAAATATTGGGTGTTAAATTTATAGGTTCAATTTTTTTTCGGTATTTGTTATACAATATTCAGCAAGCTATATGGGCTGTAAAATTAAACTTTTTGCAAATGTAATGAAATGCACATGTTTATTTTGATAAAATGTAAATGAGCATTACTTTAAAATTGCAATTATTTCATTTCTTTCAAAAAATATTCTATTTCAAATTTTCAGGTATCCGACATTCAATATTTAGCAAACTGCATGGGCTTTCAAACTTTACATTTTGAAAATATAACGAAAAGCACCTGTTTAATTTCATAAAGTCTAAATGTTCATTTATACGTTTTTTATATCACAATTACATATAAAATAATCTATGCCAAATTCTAACATATGGGTCTTTGAATATTTGGCAAGCTTCTATATCGGCTGTAAAATCCGACATTGAAAACAAAACGAAGTGGACCTCTTTATTTTCATAAAGTAAACAATTGCCCCTTTTTGTAATTTCACATTCACTTAAAAATATGCTATATTAAATTCTGATATATCTGCCTTTTGATTTTAAGGAAAATACTTATCTGGATTTAAGATTTCATTTGTTTCAACTGAAAATTACCCCAACCTCTTTGTTCTAATCTTTATGTGCATTGGTATATAATTTTATGTGCATTTTTTAAATTAGTTTGTAAATAGTTTTTTCCAATTAAAAAAGTTCTGAAATGTAGTGGTAAAAAAAGCTAGGACCTGGTTACATCTATGTGTCTTCATTAAAAATTATAATCCTCACTATTTAGAAAATTTTAAATTGTATTATTAAAAAAATGTAAATTTATATTTTCACCCAAAGAACATGCTAAAGTATTTTAGAATAAAACATTTTTAAAGAAATGTAACCGACTTCCAAGTATATCTAAAAAGTTGAAAATAATTATAACGAGATTTAACTCTAGACAGTAAATAACACATTTAATGTTGTTGGGTACCTACACACAAAGTAAAAAAAACATTAAATGGAGCTCATTCTGTACAAATTAATTACCTATCTATTTAGTATATTTTTTATTTATGTTAAACCAGTCAACAACATATTTGAAGTTACTTAACTTGCAGCAAATCACAAAAGATTATAATACATTTCAATGATTTAATTTTGGGTATCAATTCGGCCAATTAATTTGAAAATTGATTATTTTTGTATTTATTATATATTATATACCTCGAAGTTTCCTTAGACTTCCATCGTCTTGAAGTGGTTGATCTCACAACGTTTCAATAGCTGTGTATCTGCTATCGTAATCAAGTGAATGATAGGAAATTCAGAGTATCAGTCGTATTTATATCATACCCTTAACCGGTCATGCGTCGCCGGGAATGGTCATTGTGTCTTATGTGGTCCAAATGATAATATTACCGTTGAACTGATTCAGAACTGCTTCTGCGAAAACCCCTACAAGTTTGGATTAGAGCTTAAATTGTTTTGTTATAAATTCGTTGGTATTGAAATGATATTTATTAAGCATGTTGTGTTGATTTTTAACCTTATTAGAAGCTTATTAAATTTGGTGAGTCAGCGCACGAATGCATTTAAGGGACAGCCGCCCCTGCTGGTCAGTAAGGTCGATTAAACCAAGAACATACCCAACGAAAGGCAACATTGCAAGAAAACCATCTTAGGTTTGATAACAAACTAATTGTAAGTATTATCTAATTTCATAAATAAAATTACAATTATAGGAATACAAAATTTATATTGACACCTACGGCCAAACCTTGTGTTGTATCTTTAGGAAAACTAATTTTGACAATAACAACAATTTTACCTAAAATCTCCGAAATTGATATAAATTTGAAATTAAATGAATATTATATAATTTTTATTAGTTATAAAACAGGGATTTTCCTTTAATATTTCCGAAGTTTAGCTAGAGTTTAACATCCCAACAAGATAGACCAGAGCATAGCGGCGCATTCGTTTGCAAAATTGTTTTAATTCATATATATATATATATATATATTAAATGTCCGGGAGGTCTTCTTGATTAGAAAAGTGTAAGATGACACTTGATATCTTTTGACGGTATTGTATTGTTTAAACAACAAAAAAATATATAGCCTAGAAAAAAATGCATTTTTTGCAATTAATTATTTTTTTTATATTCTCTACAATATTTCAAATGAAGAAAGTACTCACACCCTTCATCGTATCTCCAACCCATTAATTGTTATGAATTTTTTAATATTGGAAATCGCGGAAATTCCTAATTTTCTTGAATTAAATAATATACCTTAAAAATTTAAATGCTATAATTTTTCATTTTTTATCAAAAATTTTAACTATGAGTATATTAAACAAAATAGCCTAAATAGATTTTAATAATTTTGTTTAATTCTATGTTTTTTTACATTATAACAATATGCTTAATACGCGCATGCACTTTTGAGAGAGGAGTATCTTTATCTCACTCTCATCGCGATGTATAAGATGAAAAAGAGAAAGGCAGACGACGCACTTGTAAAATTTGTTCGCGGTTTTTCAGCGGTAATACGTTAAAAAAAATACATTACTGTTTCTCATATAATTTAATGTAAAAATTTTATATTAATGAATGAGAAACAGTAATGTTATTTTTTTAACGTATTACCGCTGAAAAACAGCGAACACATTTTACAAGTGCGTCGTCTGCAGGATGGTTGCAATATATGGCAAATTAGAGTTACACTTATAGAAAGTTCGCTGAAATAATCAATAAAATTTTACTGTACCTTAAATCACAAAAAAAATATGTCAGAAAATAGTTATTGATTGGACACGGTTTCTAAAGGATTTTTATCTTAAGCTAGTTGAAGTCGGTTCTTTTATAAATATAAACATAATATTGTCAAACTATATATAATAAATTGTGAATAAAACCCTGAATTCAAAAAATAGTGAAATAAGTAATGTGCACACTACTAAACTTGGTAGATATTCTAATCAAATTCAACAAAATATGAGACTTTATCTATAATATTATAAAATTGTAGTTTGTCTGTTTGTTTGTTCGCGCATCATGTAAGAACTACTGAACTGATTTTACTGAATCTTGTTTAGTTGAATTAAATCTGGTAACATACAATTATTCTATTGGTTGCACCCCACGCACCAAATATTAGATATTTACATTAGCTTAGCTTTTATGCTGTATGCCAATGTAACATGTTTCGATATATCAAGCGCAATTGTACAGGGTGTTCCATATATAGAATAAGTGATACATAGTGGAAGTGGAATAACATGGGTTTAAAAAATCTCAAAAAGGTATATTAGGTGGCCCATAAGCAGCTGCATATATAAACAATGTGGTTGCAATAAGGGTAGAATAGATTTGTATTTATATAGAGTGGATATTTTTTTTTAAGAAAAAATGTGTTATGTAAGCAGTTAGGATATTACAGTTATGAAATGGGTTGAAAAAATGTTCGAAGAAGTTGTTTATACATTGTGGTTGAAATATAAGATGGAGCGGAAATATAGTTTATAGAGTGGCTAAAAAAAGTGTTTTATATCCACAAGTAGTTGGATATATAGAATGGCTGAAATATAGGGTGGAGTAGAATTCTAAGTAAACAGGATGGTTGAAAATGGTATAAGTATTTATGTTATATTGGGTGGCAAATAAGGAGTTGCATATACAGGGTTGTCGAAATATAGGGTGGAGTAGAATTATAATTATACAGAATTGGTAAAAAATGGTAAAAAAATCCTGTTATATATGGTAGAATATGAGCAGTCGCATATATGGAGTACCTGAAATATGGGCCGAATTATGTCATAGTTACACAGTGTGATTCAAACAAGGTTAGAAAAAGTTACAAATGAAGGGAGGTTTAAATGAAGTGTGGAGAGAAATCATACTTTGTACTGTGGTTAAAAAAAAACATGTGGAAAGAAGCATATACAGGGTGGTTGAAATATTTTGTAGAGTAAAATTACGATTATAAAGGATGGTTCAAAAACTGATAGACAAAAAAGTTTAATGGTTGACTAACTGGCAGCAGTATATACAGGATCGTTTAATTATGGAAGTAGATTCACAGTTGTACAAGGCGGTCCATAAAAAATGATGAATAAAATTGTTATTATTGACCAATAAGTTGCAGTTTGGAGAAAAATGTTGGGGATTGGTGAATTTACAGTTAGAGAGTGGTAGCAAAATTGGTATATTGGGTTGCACACAATATAGTTGTATATTCAAGGGGGTTGGAATCGAAGCCGGGGTAGAATTATAATTTTACAGGGTGAATCAAAGAATGTTAAAAAAAATTATATAAGGTAAACAAATCAACAGTTGCATCAAAAAAATGTATTCCGGTTCACTCGTAAACATCGCCAAACGAAAAGTAAACACAGTGATTCTGTATAAAATAAGTTTGAATTGGGTTACACTGTGATTAAATAGTTTCTAGTCCGAAAGGTCAAGAAATAACCGTAAACCCTTGTAGTAAAATTTTTTTGAAATATGATGATGAATTTGTATAGAACTACTTAAACCATTTTGTATTATAAAATAAAAAATAATTAAAAATATAGACGTTTGTTTAATAAAGTTGTTGCACAACAATGAATTTGGTAGATATTCTAACCAAATTCAAATGAATATGAGACTTGATATTTAAAAAGAATATTTTTGCGTTGAATGATTTACGTAACTTAACTTTCTAATCAAAAACGAGGTTATGATTTTAAATACATTTGAAAAAAAACTAAACCAACCTCAAAAAAATTAAATAAAAATCACTTTTGAGCTACAACATTTAAATAATTTTTTGGAAGGCGGTCCCAAGCTAAAGTGAAACTATTTTGGGAAGTACATTTACAAGTTATACTTCGCTGTTCAAACTGGCACCTACTTCAGAAAAAGTATTATTGTAGCAAAAAATTATTTCATGCTTTTTAGTTACTTTTTTTGAAGTTGGTTTATGTTTTTTTTTATGTATGTATACACAACACTGTCCTTTGTTGATATATGTCTATGTATATTTATAAATTTGGTAAAATCCACGAGATATCCGGTGTCCCAAACCCTAGGCACTTTATTTATATAATAAACTAGCAGTTACCAGCGGTTTCACCCGCGTATGGATTGTACAACTCTTTGCAAAAAGAAATAACTTATGAAACATATGGGTTATCCTATATAACAATTTTTCCAATTTTTTTAAACACCCTACCTAACTATAAATCCACCAATCCCAAATATATTTCACCCAAACTACAAGTTCTTATGGGCCACCCTGTATAACAATTTTATTCGACATATTTTTGGATCACCTTGTATAACTGTAACTCTACTTCACCCTATAGTGCACCCATTCTGTATATGCTGCTATTTGTCATCCAATATAATTTTGTCACCTGCTTATAACTCTACTCCACCCTATATTTCAGCTCTGCAACTGCATATGGTCTAGGCTATATAACAATTATTTCCGATATTTTTGACCACCCTATAACGTATAATTTCTCTTAACACTATATTTTAATCACCCTTTATATGCAACTTTTTCTAAAATTGTATTAATCACACTCTAAAACTATAATTTTGCTTCGCCCAATGTTTCAGGTATTCCATATGGTAGGATGCAACTGTTAATGCTCTCCCTATATATATATATATATATTTAAACTTTTCAATCTACCCTAATGGAAATGCCTATGGAACCCTTGGTGTGTAACAAATGTAAAAACACAGTTTGCCACCCTAACACCAAACCTTTATTTAAACAATCACCCAAACTGCAACTGCTTTTTGGCCAACCCATATTACAATTTTAATAATTTTTTGAACCCCCTTGTATAACTATGTTCATCTGCTTAGGGGTTACCAAATATAACATTGTTTTAAACACTTAAGTATAACTCGGCTTCACTCACTATTTTATCTAGGCAACTGCTTATGGACTACTGAATAACCATTTTTTAACTACCCTGGAAACTATAATTTGTCTCTACCTTATATTTCAATCACCCGTATATGGAACTTTTTCTAAGATTGTTTTAATCACACAGTATAACTATAATTTTACTTCGGTGCACGTTTCAGATATTGCATATATGTAACAGCTCTATCCTACAAAAAATTTTTATCTAGATTGACAACTATAATTCTACTCCACCCCCTATTTCAACCTCCCTGTATATGCATACACTTATCGGGCACCCAGTATAACATTTTTTGTACCTCCCTGTATAACTATAAAAGCATTAATGCCCAATATATTTCACCAAACCTGTAACTACTTATGAGGCACCCTATATAACAACATTTTTTTGAATCGTTTTGTATTGTATTACAACTACCCTTTATACACTGCTGCTTATTGGCCGACCAATATAATATGTTTTAAAAACTTAAAATATAACACTTCTTCACCTTATATTTCAACTATCCTATATGTGCAACTGATTATAAGCCACGCTATTTCAATATTTTTCCTCAATTTTTTTTACTGCAATTATACTTATATATGCAACTACTTGTGGATATAAAATAATTTTTAAGCAATCTATAAACTACGATTCCACTCGCTCTCGTATTTCAACTACCGTGTAACTTCTTCTAACATTGTTTCAACCCATTTCATAACTTTAATAACTCAAGCACATAATTCAACGATCCTAAGTGCTTAAATAACACATTTTTTTCTAAAAAAAAATGTATCAACTCTGTGTAAATATTCTACCCTTATTTCAACCATATTGTCAATACAACTACTTATGAGCCAAAAAATATATTATGTTGTTATCCACCCTATACAAATATAATTCTACTCCGCCCATTTATGAACCACTTGATATACGCAACTATTTATGGCCCACTTTATATAACTTTTTTGAACCACCCCTTATAACTAATTTCACTCCCCCTTATTTCACCCACATTGTATATATGCAATTGCTTTTGGTACAACTAATATAACTTTTTACAAATTTTTAAATCCATGTCATTTTACTCCGCACTCAGTTTCCTATGGATAGAACACCTTGTAAAATTACGGTTGATATATCAGTTTATTTTTTTTAATGTTACACTGGCATATTCCGAATTTTGAATACAAGCTAAGCTGATTAAAGTATCTAATATTTGGTGCTTGCGGTGGAACCAATAGACTAATTGTGTATGTATTACCGAACATGGTAGTAGATTTTTCCCTATATCTACCGTTTCTGTCAATGTAGGGAGATAAAATGTATACCAGGTTTTAAGTTAAACTATAAGCTTTGCAACAAAAAAAGATTCAGCAAAATCAGTTCAGTAGTTCTTACGTGATGAGGTAACGAACAAACAAAAAAAACAAACAAAAAAACAAACAAGCAAACCAACAAACAGACAAACTTACAATTATATAATAGTACATAGAGTATATAGATAGAATAGATACAGAAATGCAAATTTGCGTTAACATGCTTAAGTAGTAAAATCGTATGAAATTGGAGTGTTATCAAATAGACATTTATTATTTATAATTAATATAAATATGGAAGCTATAATCTTCGATTTTTAAAAACAGTTTATTATTTTTTTATTATTTATAGTAACTACACCAGTGTTGGCTATTGTTCTCTAGGTCTAGTCTTAGTATTAAATCTCAACGGCTAATGTATTTTTCCTCCGTTCGGCTTCTCCAACTCAGAGATGCTTTTCATCCCATATTCGCTTCCTTTTCTGGTCGCCTTGTGGGTCATGAAATATCAGATCGCCTCGGATTTGGCCCCTCCTTGTGACCGTTTTGATTTTCCATTCATTTAAACATTTCTTGTAGCGGTCACGTTTTTCTAGTTTTTTTGTGTTAGTTTCGACGGCTTGCTACTGAGGTAGGAAAATAAGAATCTGTTCATAGGAATCGGTCGGTCTTTTATTTATTTATTAATATACTGAGGATAGACACTGGCTTCTACTTCGAGTAGAATACCAATAAAGTAAAAATTGCGATCAAACCTCAAATCGGTGACTTAGACTTCAATTTGTAGTTGATATTTCTGTTATATGGCCTTATGGTAGCAAACACGACAATACACTTTTATATCACCTGCTTTGTACACAACACAAAACAAAATTTAGCGTTAGAGTAAAAATCAATAAACAATAAAAAGGAAGACACCTAATCTCACGGTTGTTATAAGTACAGAAAGCAAATAATCCGAACTAGTAATTCTAGCGAAATTCCCGTCATTGTTGAGCTAACTAAAGACATCGTTAACGTATACTATAATACGAGCAATGTTTGTATATAAATATATATATATATATATATATATATATATATATATATATATATATATATATATGTAATTGAGTTCGGGAAATTTTCCCATGTGGAAGTTTCGATGGATAGAAATCGATTGGTGAGGGTCTCATATTTGGGAAAAATCGGTTTATTGAGAAATTTTAATATTAAAAAAGTTACTTCAAAGGTTCAATTGTTATGGCAAGGATTGATACGATCTCATGTCTCATGAAACCAAAAGCTAACGCGAGCCGAGACGCGCCTATACCCCGATCGCTTTGCTTGAGTGTGTTATATCCTAATATTCTGCCCCCTTGATTATTTAACGCATGCGATTTAGCGAGAAATATAGGATGTCATCTGTTTAATAACATTTGATAAGCTATCGAAAAATTATGCTCTACCTAAGACGGTACCTTCTGTAATACACTACATTACCTAATTTCCACCACGTCGGAAATTATTCAGTATGACGTTTGAAATAAATGGCACAAACTTAAGCGAACATATCCGAACATAACTAAACATAACCCCACTAAATGAAACAACTGTTAGAAAAGAGAAGTTTTTGTGTAAAAATCAAAACGATAACAGAAAAATAGTTAGTATGGGCCGTATAAAATACTTTAATGGAGTTTCAAATAAACTGAGAAGTAAATAAACAAAAAACTAATCTTATTTGAACAATTTGTGTTAGAACATACATATATTTACGTAATGAAAACAATAAGAAGCTTGCACCTATGGTAAGTACTTTTCTTAAATATATTCAAATCAATACAGAGAAGAAAATCCAACGGTAATACCTATTTACAATTTTGTTGATATAATTTATATGGAATATAATTTCAGATGTATAACATAAAACAGCACAAAATTTATTTTATTCAACTACATATGAAAAATGTGAAACATTTTTCAATGATATCTTTCTTGATCACAAGGAAATATGTTTTACAAACTACATAATACTAAATTGAAATATAATTTTGAGGTATGAAGAAAAAAGAAAATCGTTTCTTTAATAAGGAAATAAGTTTTTCGAATAATATCAAATGTGATAATGATGTGTGATACAAATATTTGAAATATAAATGAAATACCACACATGTCTACTGTCGGGATATTTTAATAAACTGTGAGTATATGTTTAACAGTTAGCATGTAGCTTAAGTTAAGACGTTGATCGGGTAGCAAGTTCGTTGCCAAAATTTCAAATACAGTGTGGATATGTGAAATGAGCCTTAAATAATATATATTTAAATTTCAATAATTACTTATTTGCCCTGTTAGCAGTGAATGATGTCATTAGTTAGTTGTAATCATACTATTATTAATATCCTTACATGCAGGTTGAAAAATGTAGCCAATATTGAAATATACATTATGCATACATGCAGTTAGTTTCTTTATGTTTACAAAGGTTGATGTGGCTCATTATAATATACAAGTGAATAATTAACGAGTTTTCAAAGTCTGATATCTTTAAAACAAATATTTAAACATATAAATGGTGAAGATTCCCTTGTGCAAAGCGAAAACAATTACAGTGCTAAATCCAAAGTTTGTGCAACAATTAATGAGAAAATAATTTAATTGAAATACTATTTTTGTGTTTACAAAATTCAGATTTCTTACTTAACACATTCTAAAAGGTGACTGAGAGAACATTCGTTAATATCACATAGGTTAGAAATCTTATTAAAGCAGTTGCACATGTTATATATGGGCGATCTAAGTAAAACACCAGTTCGAGCAGTCTGACAGTCTGAGTGATTATTTAGCCGAACGCCAGGTCTCGGTATATGAAAACAAATTTTACCTAACAAAAAGGGACAATCAATTTTACCATTAACAAGAAAATACAGAAATTTTATGCAAGAAAACTCTCTTCTGAGCTGTAAGCTGTCGATATTAAACATGCTTAAAAGAAGGGTATATTCAAAACCACGCTCAGGGTAAATACCATTCGAAATAAAATATAAATATTTCAAAAATTTTCTATGTACATTCTCCAAGGCTTGATTATGAACCTCATACAGAGGAGACCATACTAGCGAACAGTATTCCATCTTAGATATAACGTAGGCAAAATATAGAGTTTTTAGGGTAAAAATATTAGTTCTAGAATATTGTGATTTATAAAATAATCATGCACAATTTTTAATTGTTTCTTTGTGAACGTTATTATTTTGCATTTTTTAACATTCAGGTTCAGGTTGTTATTTTCACACCACCGAGCAACGCGGTTTAAATTAAGTTGAAGACTTAAACGATCAGCTATCGTTTTAATTTTTATATATAATTAAAGATCGTCAGCATACATTATATGCTCACAGTCCAATAGTTCACTTAGATCGTCGATATATAAGAGAAAAAATAGTGGACCGAGGATGGATCCTTGCGGTACACCTGATGTTGCGTTGATATGTGATGAGTTGTGACCATTAAAGGATACATATTGCTTTTTGTGCCGTAAAAAAGACCTAAAGAAGCAAATTAAACTTTGCGAGAAACCGTACGAATAAAGCTTTTTCAATAAAATCTCATGATCAACACGCTCAAAGGCCTTCGCCATGTCAGTATAAATAACATCGACCTGCCCTTGACCGTCAATAATTTCTGAGGTATACTTCGTGAAAACAGCTAAGTTCGACACCGTGGACCTACTTTGTACAAAACCATGTTGACTAGGCGCTATAAGAGATTTGATAGTGGGATTTATTTTGTTGTACAAGACAATCTCAAAAATTTTGGCAAAATTACACATTATTGATATAGCTCGATAGTTGGTAATATCGCTAGTATCACCATGCTTATGAATGGGACAAATTTTAGTCATTTTCCATTTCTGTGGAAAGACTGATGTTGTTAGTGACAAATTAAAAAGGATAGTGAGAGGAGAGGCTAGCACATATGCACAATCCTTGACAAAAAACGATGGTATTCGATCTGGACCTGACGTTAATTTATCTTTTAGTTTCTTTATGGCATTTATAACTTCATTTTCGGTTATATTTACAACATTAATCATTTTGCTCTTACAAATATTGAAGTCGAAATTATAGCTTGAATTATTTGATGTAGTATAAGTGGATTCAAAAAAATGGCGAATATTTCAATAATTTCATGTGGCTGTGAATATTCTGTACCACCATAGTGCATTTTACCAGGAATCCTTGAGGTTCTACTTTTCGAATGAATATATCACCAAAAGGTTTTAGAGTCAGTTGTAATAGAAGATTGAACCTTGCTTAAATAATTTGCGTAAGCTTTATCAGATTGAATTTTTATCAATGACCTTAGGAGTTTAAATTCGATTAAATGGCGTTCAGATTTTGTTTGTCTATATTTAGCCAAACTTTTTGCTTTTAGTTTAATATTTTTTATAAGTTCGGATGAATACCATGGTTGAAATTTTTTCTTCGAATATTTGAATTTAGGAACGCATGATCGATAGACACTATCCAATGCCATGTCGGCATTACTGTATTCATTCAACAATGACCAGTCCACATTCATTAGCGCATTATACAGACCTATATAATTGGCTTTTTTTAAGTTATACATTAGTGAATCATTACCTCTCGTTAAATCTGCTTCTTTACATGCCAAATCTACACTTACAATTAAAGCTGGATGATATACATCATCTTTTACATGAGGTGCATGATCTCTAAACATTGAACATTTAACGTTTGATAAAACTAGATGAAGATGCCGATTGTTTATGTTAGAGATTTTATTAAACTGACGATAGCTGAAAAAAGCATGAAATTCGTTAAGAGCTAGGATTACCGACTCATTATTTGAGATATTAAAGTCACCCATAACAATTGTGGATCTACCCAGTAAGAAGTCTAACTGTCCAAATGTTTCGAAAAATGACTTATAAGTGTCAGCATTTGTGGCTGGTCTAATATATATCACAAACATAAACAATACTTGATAATTAATTAAACATTTGCAACATACCATGTCAATATCCGGAAACCTATCAGTAAGCACAGATATATCAACCAATACAGGGTTAACATTTAGTGGCTAACAAAACACCACCACCGGATTTCAAGCCTGTAGCATCTAATTTTCTATCACGTTTGTGCACAATATAGAATTCAGGAAATATTTCACTACTAAGTACTCCTTCTTGTAGCCATGTTTCAGTAAACGCAATAACATCAAAATGATTAGCTAGTACAGAAGAGTAAACGGTATTCAATCCACGTACATATTGATAGGCGAATAAAAAACCTGAGTGGGAATTCCTACTGCTGGGATCAACTAGTTTTCCCTATTAATTTGGACTATGCTTGGTACACCCCTAATATATTTGATTTTGCAATTACTATCTCCATCGTTATGGCGGTTTACTAACTGCTGTTTGATTTTCTTAAAATATGCAATCTGTTTAGGAGTTCTATCATAGGATATAGCGACGTCTTTATAAACTTGATGATTTTATATTTTTATGGCGTTTCTAATTATTGCGTGTACTTGCTGTTCATTTTTTAAGGCTATTTTAACCGGGCGGGTTTTATTATCGGTATATCTCCCCAGACATAATGGTTTAATTTCACCTATAGTAAGAGTTGAGTCTATGATACGCAATATATTTTCAATTGTTCTCTTGTCAGAGTCGCTTCGTTCTTCAGTGGTTTGCCTTGGTTGATTCCGCTCAGATTCACTAATTCCAAAGAAAATAATATTATTTCTTCGCTGGTTCCTATCATTCAGTTCAGCAACAACATCTTCGAAGTCGAATGTTTGCACTTGAGCAGGCCTCAGATTTTCAATAGACTGAGCTTTAAGAGATCTTACTTCATTCTGCAGATTAACTAAGAGTGCTTTTAATTCATTCATATCGCTCTTGAACACTCTGCAGTTAGAACAGGACCAGTCATAACCCTTAGTGGAATTGTTCATCACCCTTACTTCAGATGGTGAGAGATCCACACAGCTTTTCTTGAAAATTTTCCGGCAAACTGAGCATTGGACAACCAACGCCTTCTCACATGTTTTATTGCAGCACGAACAGTTAATTAAATTTGGGTTTACAGGCATCACTTCGACAGTTTATTTATCTGGTTATATTTCTTTAATTTTATTTTCTTGCGGACAGCACTAATGTTACGCCTATGTTAGCCACAATATAGAACAAAAAATCTTACTGCTCGAATACCTTGCTTCAGTTCGTATACAATAACAAGAGGTGAGGATCATATCCACATGTTACACAAAATTATCAATAAGATTTGATTTAAAATATCCATTTAATTCACCCGCTTAAAACGAAAGTTATTCACCGAACGACCTTGACAGTCGAGTCGAGGGAAAGCACTCTCTAATGGAGATGTAGCAAAATATTTTTCATGAGTGAAGTATTATCACACAAACAAACATTTATATTTTTTTAGGTCTGAGCAAAAGTTAAAAACGGCTACTTTAATTAACCTGAAGGGGTATTATAAAAAAGTAAAATTATAACACACTAGGGGGCACCACTCACTGTTTAATAGACCCAATAAAGATTTTTGGTTTGATGTAGTTCTTTGGTATGAAATCATGTGAGTACATTGTGAATTTATGCACGTATTAAGATAATTATAATAATAAATTTATACAAATGGAATTATTTGTTAGGTAAGTGAGAGGGGTTTAAAGTAATCTTTTCAGTAAATATGGTTATATAGCAAACTCAGGGAAATTTCGTATTTATAAGCGACACTCGGTCGTCTAGGTACTTAGATAAAAAAGCCCAAATTATAAGTGACTTGAAAGATGTCACAGAAATTTGACACTCCAAAAAGAGCTCTGTCACAAAATAGACAAAAATACACAAAACTGCAATAGCCAAACAAATAATGTAGGGTCAATATTATTAAAACTGCTCAGAGATTCCTTGCAAGTTCAAGAAAACCCAAACCAGTATATTACATTGCCTGCCCCCTTTATGCTAGTATTTCTACTATTTTCCGATTGATCAGAAGGATCAGGGATCCCTTTAGAGAAACAACTCAAGCTAAACGAGATGATTCGTCTTCGTCTTTTTCAGCTAAAACGAAGAAGGAAAGAACAACACGCCCCCACTAAGTGACTTTAAAGAAAAAAATATTGACAAATATGAAGCAAATATAAAAAACATGAAATCAGGACTAACAAGAGAAGTACTTGAGAATTCAAGAAGATCTCACACAAAAACTGATATGATACAATTTCGTAATTTTTCTCTTAATAGGTGTTGTGTAAAAATAAAAATGTTCTAGATGTTGTTTTCTACACGCCTCATAATGTATGATATCGGGCCCTCAGGCCCGCCATTTCTAGTGTTACTTGTCTGTTAAAATACTTTTTAAATTATTAATTTAATCCGTGTTAAATGATAGAATGGAATCATTTTTAAATTATTTTGAAAATGGTTTATTTAAAAATAATACAATCGATATATCAAATATTTAAAATATCATATTTATGTATATTTATATAATTCAGCCTAATTTAAATATTATGATATTATAAGTAAGGAGAAGAATTTTGAAAGTAATGTTATTCCGAAGTTTTAAATTTATTTTGATGGAACAAATATCTTTTTTCAATTCAATTTTTTGGTGTTATCAATGGTACATTATAGCAACACTTGAATCTCGTAACATAATTCTGAAATTTAATTCTAAAAAGGAATTTGTTCCATAGTAATTAAGTTTAAATTTTCGTAATAAGTTACCTATCAAAAACTTCTAAGAATGTATATTAATAACATAATAATTAAATTAGTCTGATTTATATAAATATATTTAAACATCACATTTTATATGATTGAATTATGATATTTATTTTTTGGAATTGCATTATTTGTATGTAAGCCATTTCAGGTGAATTTTCTACACCGATATTACTCAAAATTGTCGCAACAGTTGATTAGCTGAAATAACCGTGGCTGTGAGAATAATTTCGCTGATATCTTCAGCTGGCATGGTTGGCATTCTTATGTACGAGATCTTTATAAAATGAAATGCAAGAAAACTCATGTGAACTCAAGCTAGTAAGCCTAAATTAGTTACCTGAAAACTATTTTAACTGAAATTGCCTTTTAAATGAGATATAATTATTTTCTTGCCATTGTTGAGAAGGCTGCTGTAACATCCCGAGGATGTTTACAGGAATTCATAATGCAATTTTTTTAAATTCTTTATTCTTTTATCGGATATGTTATTTAATATTTCTTCACTTAAGTATACTGAAAAACCTTATTGCGTCGTATAGAAAAATTCGCTCGTATTGCAAAATATGAAACATGTCGCTAGAATTATGAAATTTCACCTTTGTATACCACTTGCATATATTGCGAGACCTAACCCATTTTCCATGTTATAATAATTTATTTAAACAATGAATAGTTTAGGTATGTCCTTCCGTTTTGGTTTTTTTTGTCGATTCATGGTTAGCAGAATGTTGAACTCGCAGTTAGAGAAAAATTGCTGATTTTGCCGCCCTTAATTAAAAGTTTGTTCTAGAATTTTCTTAAATGCCGAAGAAAGCCACGTGCGTAGAACCCGTCGGTTAATGGCGGAAGGTGCAGCCAATCAGACAATGAACAACTCACGGGGTAGGGAGTTTTGTTGTTAACTTATTCGCGAAGATAGTACCCATATGGGAGGGGCCAAAGTTCACGAGGAAAAGGTCCAGAGAAATTTCAACTATTTCAAGCTAGTTCGGGGCCGGATCTCAAGAAAAGTAGTCGTACGTGGAGCGACGGATTTATAGGGGACATAAAAAGGGTGGAAACCAGACTCTTAAGAGAGGAACGTTTCACCTGTCCAAATAGGGCGCTAGGGACTAAATTATAGAGTCATTATAAAATTTATCGTCGGGGGACGGGAAACGCGAAAGTCGCGAGTGTGTTTTGATTGATTGATTTAAGGGTCTTTATTCATTTTTCTCCCTTACACAGTAAGCATAGGGAATAGGGTTGTTACACTGGTGGAAGAAGCAAACCGTTACACTGGTGGCAGGACCAAGAACTGTTGTGCTACTGCAGTCTCTTTCATTTCCACCGTTTCGAAAATCAATGTTAAAACAAATATATTGAGGGGGATTTGAGTTCATATTAACTGTAGAATACGTCTGCGGTGCGAGGTTACAAGTCATATCAAAAGTATCAAAAATGGGCCAAAAGCAACTTGTACCCTATGAAACACATTTTGAAATGTGCTAAGCTTAAGAAACATTATTCTATAGTTTAACATTTGGCATTGTTGATCCCTTCATGTTGCCTATAGAGTTCACAATATGAAAAATTCTCTAAAAATATAGAAATATCAAAAAATACTCGACATAGCCGGCAGCAGTAGAAGATATCAATCAATCGGGTAAATCTTGTGATTGCTTTCTTTTAAATATAATGATTAAGTTTGATCACTATTAAGTGGTGGCCCATAGTTTTGTCAATATTTCAAACAAATACAATTTTTATTTTATTGTATAAAGCATAATGTCCACATTTAAGAAGAAATTCTCTTATATGAATAATTTGACTGCGAACTTATATATATATATATATATTTATTTGTTTGTTTTATCCTTTGAACTGAATACAAAATATTTCATAGTGCCCATATATTTTTTTATTATACAAAATTTAATGTAATTATAAAATTAAGTTTAAATATTCTTAGAAACAATTTACTATTTTTTATAGCGGGATAATTAACATACCACAGATTAATATAATTTAGATTCAAATTAGCTTCGTGTTATTCTTTGTTTCGGGCATTAATATTCATATCAAATAACCTCACATTAACAATATAATCTCTTGATCACCAAGTATTGCCGTTCTCAACGTACGGAAACCTCAGTCTGCTTGTTCAGAATATCATGCAGCAGATATAGACACGTTCCGACATCACAGTTTGACCAAGTCATTATACGGAGTGGTCGTTTTAATGTGATAATCTATTGTCGTTCTTCTTAACAACGCTGAATTAATGAGTCTCTGCTCCTTCGCATGCCAAGAGCCCCCTTTAGAGGGTCGAAACCCTCATGGCTCAACCCAGTTCGTTACGAAGTCTTGATGACGGTAGAGAAGGCGAGCAGTGAATACACAATAGCCAACACTGTTTCCCGATAACTGGAAAATACTTATTGGCGGATGCTTGTCTTACACCGCTGTTTACATCCTTTACTTTAATAACTTGACTTTTACAAAACTAAAGCTTTCAGCTAACAGAGTTCCCGAAGTTTTATGGGCTGTATGCGTTACGAATAAAAGGAAACAAGCCGCCGCGAAACAGATCTGAGTTATCCTCCTAAACTGGTTAAGCGATTTCCTTAATGTATTTTTTGAGGAAGATACCATAAACTTCCAAAGAAGCATATTTAATGAAAAGAGTTTTGTACCTATGAATCTTTATAGTTCATTCATTGTATTGTTGTACAGGTGGTAATTTTTAATATATTATTGGTACACTTGTAAATATTAAAATTAGTACATTAATTGCAAACAAAGTATGTGGCAGCAATTTGTTTCGTGTTATGATATCATTTGATTGCATCTACCTGGGGTCATTTGGGTGGAAACTAATTTAGATAGGACATTTAAATTTACTAGTGGTCGCCCAGTGGTCGAAATTCGACCCTATTTCATGAAATTGTAAAAAGTATAATTTGATAAGAAACAGAGTTGTGGAGAAATCGGAGAAGTAGATGTAATGACCAAAATTGTTCACTCATATTGACAAATCTATTGCAATAAAAAAAAATTAATCAAATATCGGTATTCGAAATATTTTTGACTAATGATTGACCCCTTAAATTTTTGGCTGGAACCGCTCCTGGCAAAATATTCGATATAATAATGGAAAGATTGTTCTTTGCAACCTAAAAGTTTTCTTCATTTGCGGTTTCAATCAAGTTCAGGAATATTAAAGAAAAGAGAGGACCAACAACCCTAGGAGAACTTAAATATTTAATACATTCTCTATTGTCTGCTGTCTGACAATTTTTTACACAACACCTTCGGGAAGGTTGTGATAATAATATATTAATCAAATAATTAAATTCACATTAAAAACAGAATATTTAATATGAAAGGTCCTGCAACGCATCCGAAAAATCAATACTCATCTACTACATTGACTATTTTACCACTAAACACTAACAACGCTTGTATGCCACTTCCAGAAGTACATGCTCTAAGAATTTAAAAGCATCTAACGATCGCTCCCTCCAAAAATAATTATTCAATGCTTAGAGTTTTGACCGTCTGGCGGCGGCGGCACTGTCAGTTGTTTTGCGTTGACAGTATGGACATAAATAATGAATTTTTATTATATTTTATTTAATGAATGAACCAATATTATAAATTAATATTAGCATTCTGCACTAAAGGTCGTCGGTAGCTACTTAATAAAACAAAAATGAAGAAAATCGGTTGAGAGACAGAGGAGAAAATGGTACATAATCGTTTTGTCTTTGCCTATTTACATATAGATAATATTTTTGTAAGTAGACATATAATGTTCCCCTATATCCAGAACTTCGTGAATTCACTTGAATACGTAGAAATGAATTATTTTCTCTAAACTAAAGATTATTGTGCCACATGTCCCCAAGAAATATGACCAGATGTATGATTCAAATTGGGGGGAAAACGGATATCAACATTTGAAAATAAAACATGTTCATAAGCTATGCACTGCAAACAAGGTAAGAAGCAATTCAGAACAATTAACCATTGTGTTTCTTATTCTGTGCTGAGCATGTGTCGCGTTACATTCGTAAATGATTCATGATATTTTTTGATAAATACTTATTACACAAGCCAGCTATAAACGCCTTGAGGCTCTAGAAAGATGACATGTATATGCCACCAAGAAAGAACGACTAAGAAAACACACATGCCTGTGTATCTACATGGAGTGCTTGATAGGGTAGGTAGAATAGACAAAAATAAGGGGGGTTTACTAAATAAAAATTATTCATAACTACCTTTGTTTTCGGAATACAGAGTTAAATAATATTATTTTATAAACATTTGCGACAATAACTTGGATACTACTGCCACCATTGAAACGAAATTTGTTGGAAATATTTTGGCACATTCGAACACTCCATTGTTGTATCTGACATTCAAAGAGGGCGCTAGTTATATGATTATTAGAGTTTACTGATAATTGTAACTTTTTGAGGTTATGGTTTTAGGTCGAAGTTTTTGTAAGCTTTTTCATGAAACTAACTAGAGATACTTCAGTCAGAAAATTCTACATAGCTGCCTCCCACTTCCACACACTTTTGGGCTAACCTATTAATTTACCGCTCAGATAGTTCTCACCTATCCATCAACATCAAATAACATCTTATGCCAGAATTCTGATTTCGAAATAAAAAATTAAAAAATGAGAGATTTATTTTATTAATACAGTCTTATAGTTCCTATTGGTTGCGATAGTTCCTCTTGGTTGCAAATTTTCTTAATACGCTTGTTTCGAAGCTATCTTTGCGAAAATTATTTATAAAATCGAGTGAAACTGGGTCGGTTATGAATGAAAAGAAATCTTAGAAAACTTAGGATAAAAATAATGCAGTTAGAGTATTAGCAATTGGGTTAGTTCTAGATAACCCGAAATTATTTTTAAGGAAAGGTGCACAAATTTTGAATTTAAGTAAAACTGAAATTTTTCAAATATACAGACTTTCAAGTTTATGTGATGTTATTCTAAAGGATAAATAAATAAACCAGAGATGCCACAATTATCGTTCAGAAAAAAAAAGCATAAGTGAGTTGCAAATACTTTTTAAGGAAAACAAAATTAAACCCTTCAAGCATAAACTGCAGCATATACTTGAATCTGGAGATGAAGAGAAATTTTTAGAATTTTCTTCATGGATAGGTAAAAACTACCTTAAACACCAAAGTTTACTTAGATTAATTTTTGTTACCGTTGAATTTACATTTTGCACAAACGGACACGTAACTTCCCAAAATTGTTGTCATTGCGCGGTCGACAATCCTAATTATGTTTTCACCAAATGAAGTAAGCGTAATAAAAAAGTTAATGCATTGTGTGTTTTCTTTAATTCAATTATTGGTCCATATATTATAGAGGAAAACTAAAATGAGAAAGTGTATATGACCATTTTGTTTTACTATTTCTTAATACTTGAGAACCAGAAGTAACATAATTTGGGACGGCTGTCCTGCTCATCCCACATTATTGGTGAGACAATAATTTTTGCACAAGAATGATACGGAGGTTTGGCCCTATCTATTATCCAGCTATGTCGCCTAATCTTTCATGACTAGACTTCCTTTTGTGCGGTGCCTTAAAGCAAAACGTTGTTTCACGCAACCAATCATTGGAAAATTGTACAGTAAATTTAGTAGTGTGTGGAATTAGGAGGTATTTAGAATAATTTTAAATAATAGAATTTTCATTTCAGAATTTATATTTAGACTTTACATTGGTTTATAACAACTTTGTTTCACAACATTTTTGATAGAACCAATAACTAAAAGTAATTCTCTCTAGAGCCACTTTATATTTATTTCTCCTAATTTATTATACCCTTCACAGCTGGTTGAAAACTTTTATATTGTAAATTAATTATCTCGACAATGAGAACTTGTTATAAAGAATGACATTTTGTCGTAGAATAAAAAATAAAGATTTTTCCACTTGTGCACTCCATCCTCATATACATTTAATAATCAGAATCTTGGAAACAGCTTCAACGGTTTATCATAAAATTTAGTATAGAGGGAGTTTCGGGGGCGATTAATCGACCTGGCTAGGTTTCATTTTTAGAAAACGTTGTTTTATCCCTGTTTACAGGCAATGAAAAAATTGCTACAATATCATTTGAATAACCCAGACAGCCTGGACCGGGATCTTAAGCTATCCGAGACATTGTCCACAATTCCCAAGAAACACAGAGAACCTAAACGCCACCGTCCATATTAGAGTAAATAGACCATATTTTAAATATTTGTCTAAGGCAAAAGAAAATTTAAGATACGGAAGACCAAGAAATTAATTGTTTACTATTTAAATACCAAAGCAAAACGGTCATCTCGGTACTATAAATAATCAAACAAAGATGATTTTGATGTGGATAGTCATATAATTCGAAATCATTGAGTACGGTCTGCCTATACTGTTCAAATGATATTAGAGGAAGACTAATTTGTGACAATATGTGTAATTTTTTGTTTCATTATAATGTATATAATAGGAATTTGCTTCAAGTATCAGTTATCTATGAAAGAAATTAAAGAAGAATACATAAATAAACATGGACTAACTGATCCACCCCGATTGAACCATATTGAGAGATTATTTTCAGGATAAAATAGTGATTTATCCAAGTATTTATGAAACCTTTATTTGCGTAGAACGGACGTTGCGTAAATCTTATACAAGAAACTTGGAGGTGGGATAACATAATAATCACCGAAGAACACACTCTAATTTTATCTGTTGGACCAAGATCTTTTTCATTACCTATTTTATTAAGCCTTTCGTAAAATAGTAATTTTAATTTTATTAAGAATGGGTATTTACAATTTGTATATGATAATGCAGATCACGACACAGCAACCATTGATGGTAAAAATATATTTCGATATTCGGAAAACTCAAAAATTTAAACAAAATCCCGAGAAACTGATTAAATATAAATAGATATAAATACAAATTGTTCTCATTAGATGTAATTTATAATTAATTTAAAATGTGTCTTATATGTTCAAAATAATGAACTGTTAATTAATCTTTTTGGGATTTACTGAACCCATGCCCACCAGATACAACCTGAGCAGCCCTTACTACCGCCGTAATAGAGAAACTTCACCTATCTCACAATGATTGTATGGAAATGGTAATATGGTGTAAATTGAGCACAGGTTTTGTATAACATATACGAAGAAAGTTACTGTTATTTCGTTTATTATCATATAAATACCTAATTATTTCTTATATTATTTTTATATAAATGTGATTTTTAGTCTTGTACCCTGTTATTCTGCTTGGGTAAATTTCTTCGACTTACGTCATTAATTAAGATTTCATATTATTCTGTTTATACATATATATATATATATATATATATATATATATATGTTATATGAGAAGTGCACTAACTTACAATTTACACGTTAAAGTTACCATAGGTGCTTGAACCGTAATTGACTTCACACAAGTATCATATTACAACTTCCTAGAATTCTTAGAAATCACGTAGACGCTTTGTTCACATGAAAACTGATGACATAGCGTCAGCATTTTTACGTTATAAATGTAACCGAAAACAATACTCAGTGTTCATTATCTTCATTTAACTTCATACCTATAATATTGTCTTTGTAACTTAAACATATGAATTTTTTGTAATAAATATATTTTTTTAAAAAGTGAATTTAGTGAAACCAAATCTAAAAGTGGCGCAGTCAGTGGGATATTCCAGACGTAATTAGAACAAGAAACATTCTAACTAATTACGGTGGTTTCCTAACCTTCGCGGATACAAAGAACCTACTTGGACACCAACTACCGAGCTCAACAAGGGAACAAGCAGCGGCTAACCAGTGTTCAGTGACGGATAGAACAAGTCCTATGATAGGAATAATCACGTAAGCGTTTAAAAAAAGTTACAATATTTAATAATTGTTGAACAAACAGTTCTATCATTTTTCCTATTTTAAATGAACCATCCTAAATATTTACCCAAGAACGAATTTTGAAATTTTATTTTGATAGTTTAAGATATTTTAAATATTTATTTACGTTTATACCTTTATTTAATTTATACTTATTTTAGAACCAGTAACAAAAAATTTATTTCTCATATTTTTCTTCATTTTAATTACAATCGCAATTATTTACTTCGCTTTTCCCAAGCTTTGTATTTTTCCTAATATTGCACAATCTTGAGTAAAATTACAAAATGCCAGAAACTAGAGCTGTAGCACAAAATGTAGAGCCCTACAAGCTCTCAGAAATTTTCGCCATTATTCCCGAATACGATGGGAACCCAATATTTTTAAACACATTTATCTGTTCTTGCAATACCGCATATAATATGGCATCTGATAATCAACAAGTTCTGTTAATTCTCCACATTAAGAATAAGCTCCGTGGACGAGCGGCTGAACTAGTTAATTCACGTAACCCCAGCCATTTAGCAGATATTCAAAGTCTATTAGAAAACCATTTTGGAGATCCAAGGGATCTCTCCGCCCTTATTCAAGACCTACAAAGAATGAGGCAATTACCCAACGAATCTCCATTGACATTTTCAACTAGGCTTCAAACACATCAAGCAAAAATGTTATCAGCTGTCAATAAACAAAATTTAACAGTAAAGAAGAAACAGGCCCAGATTGACTTAATTGAGTCAATGGCTCTAACTAGCCTACTTACGGGTCTAGAGCCGAAAATTGGCCAAATTGTGCGAGCCAGTGATCCCAGAGATATCCTGACCGCCATTTCCCGTATTAAAAGAGAATTACAGCTGTCCAATCTGGAAACTCAAAAATTCTCAGTCAACCGAAATGCACCCCAACAGACTCGTAAACCCAATAATGGTCCAACCCCAAAACAATGTTCGTTTTGCAAAAGAATAGGACATTTCAGCAGCGAATGCCTCATCAGAATGAGACAATCCCAGACTAACCAAAATTCTCACTCAAATTACTCGGGCCATCGCCCATATTATCCGAATCAGCCCGCTAATCAACCTACGAATTTTAATAATAGGCCTGTTTTCTCACCAACAACAACAACCCTCAACAAGTAGACCAACCCCAACTTCTAGTAATTTCAGACCAAATCCGAGTTTTTTCAAACAACAACAGAAAACTCATCACTTAAACAACGAACAATTCGATCCGTATGAACATAACTATGATTTTTCTTACAATGAGCAACAGAACTTTCAAAGACCAACTGAATACAAAACCGTATCAGACTATTATTACCCTGATACACAAAAACACGACAAATTCGAACATCATTCCAGCGAAAATGTTTGTAATGATAATTATAACCAACAATATGATGAATATTACGATAGCGAACAGTTTTCTTCCCGACAAAATTTTCAGACTACCCCGGTAGAAACAAAACCTCCCGATCACGAGATCTCCGATATTCAAACACAAATTCAAACAATGAACTTGGACGATTTCAATCCAAACCTAAACTTTCCCGAACAGAATTTTCTGTAAGGCCACTTCTTTCGGTCAATTCGAAAAACCTTTACTACATCACCGACTCTTCCAATACATACAAACTCCTTATTGACACCGGAGCAGGACTGTCAATATTTAAGCCCGAAACTTGCCAACGATTTAAACAACGATTTCCCGAAAACGTAGTCATCCAAGGAATCACTGATCAAAAAATCTTAATAAACGAATCCACCCTTGTACCTTTCAACGTCGCCGACCCACACAAGGTATATATTTGCAGCATCGACATTGAATTCGACGGATTACTGGGTTCAGATTTCCTTGAACATTATAACTGCGTTATAGACTTTAACAGCAAATAACTTGTGACTAATTTTAAAACCTTACCTCTCTACAAAGTTACGGATGATACTGTCATGCGTACTCAGAACCCTTCAACTTTCAATAACTGCATCCCTGTTAATACAATCTCCATAGAACCCCGAACAGAACAAATATGTAAATTAAAATGTAACCTCACTAATACGGAGGCTTTTCTATCATCCGCCGAAATAGAAAAAGTTTATCTTCCCCGTGCCCTTGTTAAAATTAATGAAAAAGGCGAATTTCTTACTTCAGTTTTAAATGCAAATGCTATCCCCAAAACTGTTAATTTCGACAATTTGGAACTCGAACCGATAACCAATTTTTCCGTAAACATTCTTTCCGAAAATTACTCACAAAACTTAACCCAACCTGATAGACGAACTACAATTATGGAACAACTTCGTTTAGAATATCTGAACGATGAGGAAGCCGAACTTATTTCTCAACTTTGCCTCGAATATTCCGACATATTCTATTTAGAAGGTGACCAACTGACCTTCACAAACGAAATTAAACATTCAATAGACACTAATAACGCGAAACCCTCTTTCACAAAGTCATATCGGTACCCACAAATACACAAACAAGAGGTAAAAAGTCAGATATCGAAGATGCTTGACCAAGGCATTATACGTCCGTCTAATTCGCCATGGTCATCCCCAGTTTGGGTAGTTCCCAAAAAACTAGACGCATCTGGTACCCAAAAATGGCGTGTCGTCGTCGATTATCGTAAACTAAACGAACTTACTGTTGACGACAAATACCCCCTACCGAACATTTCGGATTTACTTGACCAACTTGGCAAATGCCAATACTTCACCATTCTCGACTTAGCTTCCGGGTTTCACCAAATCGAAATCGATATAAAAGACATCCAAAAAACAGCATTCACAGTTGATAATGGTCATTTTGAATTCGTTAGAATACCCTTCGGTCTTAAAAACGCTCCATCCACCTTCCAAAGGGTAATGGATAATATTCTTTTAGGTGTTCAAAACGAGAAAAGTTTAGTCTATATGGACGACATAATCGTTTATTCTCCGACTATACATGAGCACATAGCCCGACTTTCTGAAGTTTTCAAACGATTGCGAAAAGCTAATCTAAAGATCCAACCTGACAAATGCGAGTTTCTTCGCAAAGAGGTCGCGTATCTTGGCCACCTTATAACTCCCGAAGGCGTGAAGCCTAACCCCTCAAAGGTAGATTGTATCTTAAATTTTCCCCAACCAAAAAACCCAAAAGATATCAAGTCCTTCTTAGGGTTAGCTGGTTATTACAGGCGATTCATCCCCAATTTCGCCAAGATTTCGAAACCTTTGACAAAATTACTTCAAAAAGACGTACCTTTCCAGTTCGATTCAGAATGCGTCAAATCTTTTGACGAATTAAAAAGAGCCCTTACTTCTACCCCCATACTCATATACCCTAATTTTGAAGAGCCATTTATTCTTACAACCGACGCCAGTTCATTTGCTATCGGCGCAGTGCTCTCTCAAGGCCCCGTAGGTAAAGATTTACCCGTAGCCTATGCCTCCAGAACTCTCTGCAATGCTGAAACTAAGTATTCAACCATAGAACGAGAACTCCTTGCAATAGTGTGGGCGGTTAAACACTTTCGTCCGATAATTTTTGGCCGTAAGTTTTTACTTCTGACCGATCACCGCCCGTTAACTTGGCTGTTTTCTATAAAGGATCCTGGAAGTAGACTTGCAAGATGGCGCCTTAAGCTCGAGGAGTACGACTATCAAATAATTTACAAACCCGGCAAAGTAAATAAAAATGCCGACGCTCTCTCTCGCATTAAAGTTAACAACTTTAATGAATACATATCATTTCAAGCAAACAATCACCTAACACCATTTACAGTACTCCCAACAAACGAAACTGACGATGACTCACAAGAACCCCAGACAAGAAGTCCCATTAATCTCCAACAAATATCTGAAGAATTTAGAACTTTTGTCGAGCGATATCAAACCGTCTCGCTCATAAATTACGACAAAATTCAATTTTCTAATTGCCAACTCTTAGACCGAGAAAACAAAAACATCCTAGTATTTCCCCAAGGCTCTTTCATGAAAGATTTTCACCATGACATCATCGAAGACATTTTCGAAGAAAATTCTGATTTCCGTACCCCTAGAGTAAATGTCTTTGCTAGCAAAAGTGTCAAAAAAAAGACGTTATTACATCGTCCCTCTCCCTTCTGACCCAGAAGTAGTCAACGAAATTCTTTTCGCTTCTTTGTATAATAGTAGAGATGTGTTCACTGAAAACCAAGTATTCTGTGTTGAGAATAACATTGAACTGCCCATTTTGGAAATGCTTTCTTTTATCTTTTCCGAAATCGATATCAAATGTCAATCAAAGTTTGCCAAAATATCGTCCAAACGGTTGAGAAAGACCAAATACCTATCATTCTCGACCAATTCCATAACGGCAAAAATAATATACACCGAGGTATCAATGAAACTATGCGCAGAATAAAAGAAAAATACTGTCAAACTTGCCAGAGAGCAAAAGTTTACCGGAAAAATCTCGACAGCCCACTTGTCATTACTGAAACCCCACGGACACCCTTTGAACGTGTCAACATCGATATCCTAGAAGTCCCGACAAAAAACTACGCATTGACTATCAGGGACGAACTAACAAAATTCTCTCAGGCCTACCCCATAACTGACAAATCCGCAAAAACCGTTGTTAGTACTTTACTACTATATTTCCAACACTTCGGTACCCCATTACGGATACACTGTGATTATGGCAGGGAATTCGACAACGCTCTGATGAGAGATTTGTGTAAGCTATTTGATATCAAACTGTCCTATTCTAGTGTGGGACATCCCCAGTCGAATGGTTCATTAGAACGATTCCACTCGACCTTACTAGACATGATTAGAATCCACAAATTAGAAAATCCCGACGAACACCCCTTCAACATCCTTCCTTATGCAATCATCGCATACAACAACTCCGCAAACAAAACTCACGGATTCACTCCTTACGAACTTGTTTACGGACATACTTCGAGTAGGACTCCCGAAACTCTATACAACCAACAATCATTGATAACTAAATACATCCGAGATCTCAACAACCGTATCACACACTATTATAAAATCGCTCGTGAAAGAACAGAAGTTCAGAAGCACAAAGCGAAAGCCCGATTCGATAAACATGTTTCGGAAAATCACCCGAATTATCAAATAGGCGATAAAGTCTATATCAAGGAATCCCAAATCAAGGAAAAACTCCAAAATAAATTCAATGGTCCTTTCGAAATCCTGGAGATTCACAAAAATTCCGCGACATTACTAAATCCAAAAACCAAACAAAAAACTAAAGTAAATTTCGACAGGATGAAACCGTTCTCAGAAAGTTAATTTCTGTTTCAGGTTGTGCCTGCTGTTCGGATCAGCAGTAGCCCAATATCAAGTCGAACCTATAAATAACACATTAGGGATATACTACCACAACGAAACCCAAATAACCGTTTCTAACAATAAATGGACACTCTTGGTCCACAAAAATATTTCGGCCCTCGAACACGTTTTCACGACAAATAATAGACTTTTACAAACACTTATCGAAACTGTTAACTATAAATCTTTCGCAATGAATTACTTCCGCTCAGATGTACAAACTCATATAAATCTCCTAAACCAAATATCCACCACAATTAAGGACAAATTTATCGAAATAAATATGGACACCAAAAGACCAAAACGCGGCATACTTGATGGCGCAGGTACTCTTTTCAAAGCAATTACCGGAAACTTAGACGCGGATGACGGTAAATATTTTACTGATAGTATCACTAGGCTCAATCAAGGTCAATTACAAATAGAAAATTTACTCAAAAACCAAATCAGTGTAACTACCTCTGTGATTAAAAACTTCAACGAGACCGTCCAAAAACTGCAAATTGACGAAAAACTCTTTGACAGCAATATGAAAAAACTAGAAACCACAATCGGAAAAATTAACGATAAAGTCGGCTATATCGAAACGAAACTTATGTTGCTCGCATTATGCGAGAAACTAATGGAGAATTACCTTTACTTGGAAGATAGCCTAAATGATGTGCTAAATTCAATTACTTTCGCGCGTCTTAAAATCATACATACATCTATTTTAACGCCCGAACATCTCATTACGGCATTGCAAGAAATATCGCAAAACCTAATAAAAAACAATCTTCCACTACCAATAAAATACTCAAGCATTGGACAATACTTGGAAATTATCGAGTTAGAAGCTTTCCAAACAAACTCTGATCTTATTTTTGTCTTAAGAATTCCATTAGTAGAACAACAACCATACACCCTTTTCCGGTTATACCCTATCCCAATATACGATGGCAGAACTGGATTACATCACCTTTTGTCTTTTACTCAAAAGTACCTCGCGAAAAACGCAGACTCTTTAATGTTTATTTCAATCAAGGACTTGAGCGCGTGTAAACCGCTTGCTATCGGAAGAAAATTGTGTCCCGACTTATACGCCTATCCTATAGACTCTAACGCACCGTGCGAGGTGCAACTTCTGAAAAGTATTCAAAATGTGCCGGACAATTGCAGGAGTGCAGTAATTTTTAGTTAGGGTTACAGTGTCCAAAAACTTGAACAAAATATGTGGCTTGTCGTGACCTCCGAACCTTTACGTGTTGTGGTGAGTTGCAATCAAAAGAACTCAACAACTTTAACTCTAGTGCGTAACTCCATTCTAAAACTCCAATCGGAATGTAGTGCCTTTGTAGGTGTTACTAAGGTCCAGGCTGAGTCTGGAAAAGAAACAGCCCTTTCCGAAGTCTATCACACAGTTACAGTACCTTACAACTGTTGCGATACAGTTCCAGAAAAGGTACAAATTCCCGAGCTGAAACCCTTCGACATAAGCAGCATCAACGTGGAGGAACTGGACGTTGCGAACCATAAGTTAGAACAGTACTCCAGAGACCTAGATGGTCTTATAAATAAGCCTTTCCTAACCATGAACATCTCTTGGTTTACGTATACGACAATAGCTGTCGTCATGATCATTTCAGCGATCATGATTTTCAACATCATCAAAAAGAAAATTGAAGGGCGCCCAAAAGCCCAAGAAAATACCGACCAACCGACGACGCCTTCATCGTCTCTAAGAATGCTGCCTAAACTAAGGCCAGTATTAAAACCAAACCCGATCACAGAGACAACTGTATAAACATTTCATTTATAACAATGTATTTTTTTTGTATGTTTACCCATATTTTATGTATTACCCTTTTTATTTTATTTACTAACCATTTATCGTTGTTATATTATATAAGTTTGATTTTTGACTTATTATTGACACTAACATATTTTTTACTAACAATTTTAATTTCATTTTCGAATTACCTTTGTAATGTTAATACTACCATTTGATATTCCTAGCGATATTTTGTTATTTACAGATGTTTCATTCTTATTAAAAAGTTGATGTAAAGCATCAACTTTTCATGTATAAGGGGAGTTGTTATATGAGAAGTAGACGCTTTGTTCACATGAAAACTGATGACATAGCGTCAGCATTTTTACGTTATAAATGTAACCGAAAACAATTCTCAGTGTTCATTATCTTCATTTAACTTCATACCTATAATATTGTCTTTGTAACTTAAACATATGAATTTTTTGTAATAAATATATTTTTTTAAAAAGTGAATTTAGTGAAACCAAATTTAAAATATATATATATATATATATATATATATATATATATATTTGTTTTCGCGGACACTAAATGTTTTAGGTGGTTTCCGGGAATTCATCGATGGTAAAATGACGACATTGCTATTCAAAACAAGGTAGAAACAGAAATAAAAAAAATGCAACAATACTTACAGCGAAGAAAATACCAGCACACCGTGAATACCAAAGGTTCCTTTAGTAAATCACCCATATTCGACGGTACTTCATCTTGGCCCATGTATAAACGGCAATTTGAGGCCGTGGCTACAGCTAATGGATGGGATAATCAAGAAAAATCTACTTCTCCGGTAATTTCGTTAAGAGGCCCGGCCCTAGAACTCCTCGAAAGCATTCCAGTCGATGAACAAGGCAATTTCGACAAGATCATCGCCATCCTGGACAAACGATACGACAATCAATCCTTGAGCCAGGTATACCAAGTCCAACTGAGTTGAAAAACGCAAAAATCCGGTGAAAGCCTCCAAGAATTCGAAGCAGAGATTAGACGGTTAGTCCACTTGTCCTACCCAGACCTGCCAGAGGAAACGAAAGGAAACGAAAGACCAGTTGGCCACGCAGAGTTTCATAAACGGCATCAGAGATGTGGAAGTACAACGAAATCTAAGACTGAGTGGCGTCATGAACATGTCCAAGCCGAGGATCCGAGCAGTTTCCTTCAACCAGGAAGAGTCAGAGTCACCATTTCAAGCGCTGCTGGCTGGTCTGAACAAAATATTAGAACGGTCATAAAGAAGTAAGGCTACCGGAACGATCACCAACCAGGGGTAGCCAACAAACCGACCTTACCAACCAGGGAAACTCCAACCAGTCAGCATAAGGGGGCGAATGCTGACTCACCCTCCACCAGCCTCCAGGATAGTATCGATCCGGGGATTTTGCCGAGATAGCAGCAGCCTAGTCATCAGAGGCACCATCAATGGCCGAGCAGTTACCATCACCATCGATACCGGCGCCGCTGTGTCCATTGCCAAGTCCAGGGTTTTGAAAGCATCAGATATTCGGCCAGTTACCAATAACATCCAGCTCAGAAAAGTCACCGGCGAGTCCATGTCAATACAGGGTGAGGCAGATGTCCTGCTACAGATAGGGGACAACATGATCCGGCTTAGGGTCCTGGTAGCGAATATTGAGGACGATTCCATAATGGGTATGGACCTAATCAGCCAGCATGGATTTTTGTTCAACCCGAGATATGATGTTCTTCGGTTCCATAAAAATTGTAGCAAAATTCTCAGACAGAATTCCTGGTCGAACGGAACAGATTATTCATGGGCAGCTAGACAGCAATCCTGGGAGCTGCGTTGGCATGGTGGAGCCCGTACACTCAGCTCATGACTACTTAGTTGGACGGGCTATAGTTAAAACCGGACGAGATATACCAATCAGAGTCCTGAATTTGTCTAACAAAGACATCAGAATTGCCAATGGTCAAGAGATAGCTTGTTTCGAGACAGTCAAGACCATCATCAATTGCCAGACATCGGTGAAGGAGGCAGGGGCCAGTAAAGAATTCCTACAACAGTTTGCTGACCACTTGACACACCTGACATCAGACGAACAGAAGAAAGCCAAGCAGTTTATCATGAAGTACTGGCAAATTTTTAACAGTCAAGATGGAACCACAGGTCGTACCAACATCATCCAGCACCGAATAGATACCGGTAAGGCTCAACCCATCACAATACCACCTAGGCGACTACCATTGGAGCAACAACAGGCAGTCGAGGAAAACATCGAGTCCATGTTACAAAATGGAGTTATTGAGCCATCCATCAGCCCATGGTCCGCTCCCGTCGTGCTAGTTAAAAATAAGGATGGAACCACCCGATTTTGCGTGGATTACAGAAAGCTGAATAACGTCACGAAGAAAGACAGCTATCCACTACCCCGAATCGATGACACTTTGACCACACTAGCAGGCTCCCGTTGGTTCTCCACACTAGAACTAAAAACTGGATATTGGCAGGTTGGTCTACACGCAAAGGACAGAGAGAAGGCAGCGTTCTCCACCAGTAAAGGGCTGTTTCAGTTCACGGTCATGCCCTTTGAGTTATGTAATGCACCCGCTACATTTGAGAGGCTAATGGAGTATGTACTGAACGGGTTAACATGGAGGACGTGCTTAGTATACCTCGACGACATTCTAGTCATGGGTCAGACATTCGACGGCCACCTGAAGAACCTCTCCAGAATTAATAATGCCAACCTGTGACTCAGCCCGAAGAAGTGTTCCATGTTCCAAAAAGAAGTAGAGTTTTTGGGCCACGTCGTTTCCGACTCAGGAATCCGCACCAAAGAGGAAAAGATAGAAGCCATCCGGGATTGGCCAGTCCCAAGAGACAAGCATGAACTGCGAAGCTTCTTGGGTTTCTGTTCCTACTACAGGCGATTTGTTGAGGGATTGGCCACCATTGCATCGGCAGACCACTGAGAAAGAGACCTTCCGTTGATTGCGAAACATCATCAGGCGACTGAAGGCAGCACTATGTTCCAGCCCAATCCTAGCCTTTCATACACATTCCGGCCAGTTCATCTTATACACCGACGCCAGCAACACAGGTTTGGAGGCTGTCCTATCCCAGGTGAATTTGGTGAAGAGAGGGTGATCGAGTACTATAGCCGTTATTTCTCGAAACCGGAAAGAAATTATTGCGTCACCAGAAAAGAACTTCTGGCAATAATAAGGGCTATAGACCATTTCCACAAATACCTTTATGGTCGTCATTTATTAATCCGGACAGATCATGCCGCCCTCAAATGGCTCCTGGACATGAAGACATCGGAAGGATAACTGGCCAGGTGGATGGAGAAACTACAGCAATACGATTTCAAGGTGGAACACCGTGCCGGCCGTTTGCAGAATAATGCCGATGCCCTCTCCATAAGACCCTGTAGAGCAGAATGCGGACATTGTCTGATGATGGAACAGCGAGAGGGTATCTCCATCAGGCAAATCCGAGTGCACGCCAATGAAGACTTGACAACGGAACAGTGCATCCAGGACCAAATGGCTGATCCCGACATCGAACTAATCTTGTCACTCAAAACGAGAGGGGCACCCAGGCCACGATGGGACGAGGTAGCTAGATACTCCGGCGTGGTAGTTCCGAAGAAAAAGGTACCAGCCATACTGACCGAAGTACATGATGGGATTACCGGAGGTCACCTGGACTTGAATAAAACCCTAGACAAAGTTCGCCAGCAGTACTACTAGGTGAATTACTTCGAAGACGTCAGAGCTTGTGGGCGTCCCATTTGAGAGAATTGCCATTGATGTCGCCGGTCCGTTTCCCGAGTCTGAGATGGGGAACAAATATATTCTGGTCGCAATGGATTACTTCAGCAAATGGCCTGAGGCATATGCGATACCCAACTAAGAGGCAACCACGGTAGCGACGGTGCTAGTAGAACAACTATTCAGCAGGTTTGGCGTCCCGATGGAATTACACTCAGACCAGGGGCGTAACTTCGAGTCGAATGTATTCCAGAAGGTCTGCACGATGTTGGGGATCAGGAAAACGAGAACAACACCATTACAACCACAGTCAGACGGAATGGTGGAAAGGTTCAACAGGACCTTGGAACAACACCTATCCAAGGTCGTCAGCAATAACCAGCGTTATTGGAATGAGCATATTCCCCTATTTCTGTTGGCATATCGCTCTGCCGTATATAACAGTAAAGGCCTGACCCCAGCCAGGGTCTTATTCGGAAAGGAGCTGCGATTACCCTGCGGTTTGGCATTTGGCTCCCCCGAAGAACATTCCCAAGACATCGACGATTATGCCGACCAGCTCCGACATAACATGCTGGTAATACACCAATTAGCCCGAACGCAGATGTTGGCCACCAGTGACCGGATGAAGACGCGATACGACCTCAAGGCCAGTTCAGTCGGGTTCCAGGAGAGGGACAAAGTCTGGCTGTACAACCCCCAACGGAGCAAAGGTAATTCCCCAAAGCTGACACCCGCCTGGGATAGTCCATATGAGGTGGTCAAGAGGCTTAATGACGGCGTCTACCGGACCCGTTAAACCCCAAGGCTAAGTTGAATGTGGTCCATTTAGATCGACTCGCTCCCTACCTTGGAGAGGTTGTTTCTGATCGGGACGATCAGAATTGAAGGGGGGGCAGTGTTGCGAAATTTACCAGAGCCGACCCTGTTTCATTTGAGTACGACACCAATCGCTTTGAGAAAAAAAATGGTTCTCGAAATGACTCGGCAGCTGTAGGATTGATGATTGATTTTACGAGAATTTTCTATGCTGGTTTTAAAAAGGAAGCAGCCCACGATTGCAAGTTAGTTAGACAGGACGACGAGCGTATATTGTAATGTTATTGTGAATCATCTGTTCTGTATAATTTTGATGTAAATAAAAGTTCTAGAAAAGTGAAAGTGAATATTAGTTTTATAATTTTAAATTGAACCCACGGACTATATAACAATATGTATAATTATGAGTTTTCAAGTTGCACAATCTAATGTATATTACATATACACGCTGTCATAAGAGTTCCAATAAGGTTGTTGCGATGATTTAAGATAATTAATTCAATAAAAATAATAATAACAAAATTACAGCAGAGTCTCTTTCGATGAAAAGAGCTTTTTCATATTGGGTTGAGTTAGGGTAGGTTAAACTGTATTCCTTGCGTTTTGGTGTCATTAGTTGATAACATCCTAAAATATATTGCTACTATATAACATAAACACGTAGATACCGTAAAACAAAAGCATGAAATCCTATTATTTTTATTTATCAGCTTAACCTTCTAGCAACTGAAATTGTACATTGTAAAATTATTATCGTGTATAGAGGGTGTTAGTTATTAACAGGTTGAACTAAACATATCATGTGGGACAGCCGACACATGATTTCAACATTAGATGAAGATTATGGATTTATATATGTTATACAGAGTATTTCAGAAGTTATTGTCAGTTGTATAATAGAATCGTTCTTTTTCCGAATCATGTATACCTTTGGCTAAAAAACTGAACATTATTTTTAGGGTTCCGTATAGACAATATACGGATACCCTTATAATATCATTCCGGATTTCTCCCTCTCTCACTTCACAGCAATTTTTTCCTAAACTACTTGGCGGAAAAAGTTGAAATTTGGTATGAGTGTATAGTTTGGTGACTCGACCAGAAGTACATATCGTAAATGAAGAATTTTTGATTTTAGGTGTAATTCTGGAAAAACTAAAATATTCGACCGTTCCCCCCCTTATCTCCGAAACTATAAGAAGTAAAATTTTGAAAAAAAATTAGAGATATTAGGGGTCACCTGAATTTTACCGTAAAAATAAGGAGAAAGATCTACTATTAATTTTGGGGGGCAAATTAAAGAATTAAATGAAAAATATAAAATTAAAATTGTTTCTAACACACCATGTAATTTATCAAATGAAAGAGCTTCTTATGGTGAAAATTTTGAAAAAAATTAGGGATATAGGACCTCACCTGAGCTTTATTGGAAAATAAGGAGAAACCCCTAATATTAATTTTAGGAGAGAAATTACAGCGATAAATGGAAATCATAAAATTAAAATTATTTCTAACGCATCATGTAATATTTCAAATCAAAAGGCACATTATGACGAATACAAATATATATTTTTCTAATTTTTAAATTAATTATTTACAAGATATAAAAAATTCTCATTTCCTGCTTTATTTCCGAAAACATACTACCTAAAATTTTGAAACTAATTAAGGGTACTTTGCCTCACTTGAAATTTATAAGTAAAATTCCTAGAAAACTCCAATATTAATTTTGGGGACAAATTATAGAATTAAATGAAAAATAAAAAATAAATTTTCAAACGCATCATGTAATATATCAAACAAAAGGCTCATTTTGTGAATTACATATATATCATATTTTTAATTCAATTGTTTAAAAGATATTAACCAAAATATTAAACTTCGACGATTTAATAATCTATTATTTAAAACTTGATCTATTTCCCCCTTTAACTTCCAATATACAGAGCCTAAAATTCAGACAGAATATTATAAGAGGCTTCCCTGAAAATTTATTAGTAAAATAAAACTCTAATGTTAATTTTGGTGGCCAAATTAGAAAACTAAATACATATTATAATAAAAACAATCCATGATTCGCATGATTTTTATAAAAATATTTATTTAATTTTCCAATTTTGCCCATAAAATTAACGTCAGAGTTTTATTTTATTAACTTTCAGGGAAGCCTTTTATAAACTACTGTCTGAATTTTAGGCTCTGCAGATTGGAAGATAAAGGGAAAAATAGGTCAAGTAATAGCAGATAAAATAAAAAGTCTATGTGTGGTAAATAAAAGTGTATATTTTTTATAAATTTAAAATGCTTCCTTTAAAAGATATTAGGGTAAATATAAAAAAATGCACTCATTCCCTGCTTGTCTGAAACTGGAATATTAGAATCTTGAAGAAGCTACGGAACCCTTAGTATGCGGGTCCAACTCGCATTTGACCAAATTATTTTGTAACACAGTTTTTTAAAATGAATCACAATATATTTTATTTTAACAACTGAAAATTCATGTTAGGCACTTTCATGTTTAGAAGTATTCCTTAAACTTAAAGTCATTAGATTGTAAAATATTTACAGTTTAGAATCAAAAAGAAAGTTAAAAAAAATCTTTTGTAACAAGATGAGCAAATGACTGTGTAACAAATGGGTATGAAAAATTACAAAATATTAATTTTTAATTGGTTAATTAATTTTATAACAAATGCAGAACTAAATAGCTAAATAATGTTTTTATATCAAGTATTCAAAAAACACAATGCACGTAACAAAATGACCGACTTACATTTCAACACCTCTGCGACTGACAGAACAACAAGTTCAAGTATACCACCAGACAACTGATCAGAAGCTGCTCAAATGAAAAGAGAAGCCCCATCATGGAAAACATATAAATGACGTCAGCCAAGATTATGTCGACAGTTCAGCGTCGAACTACTGGTTGATCTCTGGTCATATGTTTCCTGAAACGGTAGGCTTTATATTGGCACTCCAAGATCAAGTAATTCCAACTAAGAACTATCTAAAGTACATTGTCAAAGACCCTTCTATCAACAATGATAGATGCAGATATGGTTGCCAAACATCTGAATCTATCCAGCATATTAAAGGAGGTTGCCAAGCGTTCGCTGCAACTGAATTCAAAGAACGACGCTGAAACTTAAGCAATCACAGTCGGTAAGAACACCCTACTATATATACAAACCAGAATCTATTTTAGAAAATAACAACTACAAGATATACTGGGACCGCACGATACTGACCGATCGGACTGTTGCTCACAATAGGCCAGATATAGTTTTAGTAGATAAAATATCTGGGAAACAACCTTAATTGACATAGCAATCTCTAACAACAATAACATAAATATTAAGCAGGCTGAAAAAATAGCCAAATACAGGGATTTGGGATTTCAAATAAAGTCACAGTGGGACATGAACAACACACGAACTGTACCAATTGTTATGTCAACAACAGGAGTAGTCCCAAATAATTTAAAATACCTCGGTCTGGACGAACATCTTTACCAACTAATGCAAAAAGCCGTTCTGTTAGAGACAGCCCGGACGGTCAGAAAATTCATGGGAAGCTGCCACGACTCCAGCCACGGGCCTGATAACCTGGCAAGGGCTCCCACAGACCTAAACCCTTTTTATATCTAGGATATCTGGGGTTAGTGAATTTTCCCCTAAAGGCACGTTATGCGTGCCAGGCTCGTGATGCGTGCCTTGGAGGGAGTGTGCTGCCATACAGTAATGGAAATTGTGTCTATTTCAGGTTAGAATTTTATGAAAACTGATTTCGTCTCCAAAGAGAATAAAACCAAAAAAGTAACTGATTTGGGATAGTCAGAATAATAAGGAGAGCCCGAAATGTTCGCCCTATATTAAATTAAATCGCAATAGCAATTTTTTTGTTAAAAACAACAGCACAACTGCCCAACGATAACACATTAGGTTTGAAATGTTTTCTGCAATCGTTGACTGAGTTCTCTATCTTTAAGGGTTCCCACTGGGCCCCACAATGAATTTAGAGCACTCGTATAATGATATATGTGGTCCCATAGTGGCCTTGGTGTCCCTCTTTTCTTAAGTAAAAGGATTGGTTTAATATCTGTGTCAACTATTTAATTATGTACAGATTGCTCTGTTGTCCAATCTTCACCTGCACCTGTCGGATGCGTTCTGTGATGGGGGCTTGTGGTAGATTACTCAGCTTTTTACCCCTCATACTAACTGTCTGACATATCCTGGTGGACATAAGCTTCTGTTTCTTCATTAATGTTTTATCTTAATCATTTTGTAAATTTTGGACAGTACTTTCTGTAGGTATGATTATTCTCTGATTCTTCCTGAATGACTCGTGTACTTGTATCTGCTTGTACCTTGAGTTTAGACATGTTCATAATGGTTCGAAAGCAAGCCACAGAGCCTCAGTACTATTCTTGAACCTACAAAATCTCAGGTTTTGTTGAACTCGACATCTATAAAACCATTGTAGAAACTTTGTATAGCCCATTGGTCTTTAACATTAATTTAAGATTTTTTGTTTTCCTTCTTACCTGCACTTACTGTTTTTAACTCTTATCTAATATTAAAATCTTGTTTTCGAATGCATGAACGCACTGAAAACTTTCTAATAGTGGACCTCTTAAATAAATTTCAAGAAAGAGAGACCTTTGGTTATCCCAACCGTTAGTTGCAACCACTGCTTCAAATTGCTACTTGAACATAGGCCTAGGAAAACGTAGGTTGTTTGAGAAAGGTACTTTTGGTACTTACGGTGTTTTGACATTTTTCTCTTTTTTGGATGTTTCTAAGTACACTTCCTACTTGGTTTTGGTTGGCAAGTTCACATTGCACTTTGCTTTCAATTGAATTGATGTTAAACTGTACCTTATTCTCGACATTAACCATTGAATTGTTTAGAATCTTTAATTTGTCGTTTATCTCGTTTATGTCAGATTTCATAAGAAGTATTTTCTGATTAACCGCTTATTGTTTTGTAGTACTGATTGTATTAGTTGTTTTTTTGTAATTTTCAAGTCATTTTACCGTTTCAATTCTAATGTTTTAAATTCATTTCGCCTTTTAAAGTTAATAAGAGTTATAGATTCTTGTTACCTGGGTAACAGTGCCCCCGCCAAGACGAGCCAGCCAAGACGGAGTTTGGATAGTACCAAATAATCTAAATTCTCATGATATGATGTCAGTAGTGGACACATTAAAAACGTAAAGTTTCAATTGCATAGCTCTGATATTTTAGATTTTATTGATATTGTTATATACTTCGTGGGTTCAATTAATAAATTATAACAACTAATATTTACTTTCACTTTTCTAGAACTTTATTTACATTTAAAACAGCTGATTCACAATACATTTTCATATAAGCTAGTCGTCGCGGTATATCTGCCTGGCGATCGTGGCGTTCTTCTTTTATATCACCAGCGTAGAATTCTCCAGTAGAAATCAACATCGTTCCTTCCGCTGCCGAGCCTTTTCGAGAATCGTATTTTTTATCTTGAAGCGTTTGTTGTCGTGCTGAAATGACACAGGGTCGGCTTTGGGTAAATTTCGTAACACTGCCCCCCCTTTAATTCTGATCGTCCCGATCAGAAACATCCCCTCCATGGTAGGGAGCGAGTCGATCTAAGTGAACCACCTTCAATTTAGCCTTGGGGTTTCGACGGATCCGGTAGACGACATCATTCAGCCTCTTGACCACTTCGTATGGACCGTCCCAGGCGGGTGTAAGCTTTGGGGATTTACCCTTGCTCCGTTGGGGGTTGTACAGCCAGACTTTGTCCCTCTCCTGGAACCCGGCTGAATTGGCCTTGAGGTCGTATCGCGTCTTCATCCGGTCACTGGTGGCCAACATCTGCGTTCGGGCTAAGTCGTGTATTGCCAGCATGTTATGTCGGAGCTGGTCGGCATAATCGTCGATGTCTTGGGGAGGTTCTTCGGGGGAGCCAAATGCCAAGTCGCATGGTAATCGCAGCTCCTTTCCGAATAAGACCCTGGCTGGGGTCAGGCCTGTACTATTATGTACAGCAGAGCGATATGACAACAGGAATAGGGGAATATGCTCGTCCCAATCACGCTGGTTATTGCTGACGACCTTGGATAGGTGTTGTTCCAAGGTCCGGTTGAATCTTTCCACCATTCCGTCTGACTGTGGGTGTAATGGTGTTGTTCTCGTTTTCCTGATCCCCAACATCGTGCAGACCTTCTGGAATACATTCGATTCGAAGTTACGCCCCTGGTCTGAATGTAATTCCATCGGGATGCCAAACCTGCTGAATAGTTGTTCTACTAGCACCGTCGCTACCGTGGTTGCCTCTTGGTTGGGTATCGCATATGCCTCAGGCCATTTGCTGAAGTAATCCATTGCGACCAGAATGTATTTGTTCCCCCTCTCAGACTCGGGAAACGGACCGGCGACATCGATGGCAATTCTCTCAAATGGGACGCCCACATTGTACTGCTGCATTCTGCCCTTGGTCCGGGTCTTCGGGCCCTTACTGGCTGCACAGGTGTCACATTTGCGGCACCAAGCTCTGACGTCTTCGAAGTAATTTACCCAGTAGTATCGCTGGCGAACTTTGTCTAGGGTTTTATTTGTTCATGTCCAGATGGCCCCGGTAATCCCATCATGTACTTCGGTCAGGATGGCTGGTACCTTTTTCTTCGGAACTACCAGTTGAGACTTGGTTTCTCGTCCATCAGCGCTTTCCCAAACTCGCTTGACCATTCCATTGTCTACTCTTAGAGAGTCCCACTGAGCCCATAACGATTTCAGCACGCCGGAGTATCTAGCTACCTCGTCCCATCGTGGCCTGGGTGCCCCTCTCATTTTGAGTGACAAGATTGGTTCGATGTCTGGATCAGCCATTTGGTCCTGGATGCACTGTTCCGTTGTCCAGTCTTCATTGGCCTGCACTCGGATCTGCCTGATGGAGATACCCTCTCGCTGTTCCGTCTTCAGACAATGCTTGCATTCCGCTCTACATGGTCTTCTGGATAGGGCATCGGCATTATTGTGCAACCGACCGGCACGGTGTTCCACCTTGAAGTCGTATTGCTGTAATTTCTCCATCCATCTGGCCAGTTGTCCTTCCGGTGTCTTCATGTCTAGCAGCCATTTGAGTGCGGCATGATCTGTTCGGATTAAGAAATGGCGATCATACAGGTATTTATGGAAATGGTCCACAGCCCTTATTATTGCAAGAAGTTCTTTTCTGGTGACGCAATAATTTCTTTCTGGCTTCGAGAATCCACGGCTGTAGTACTCGATCACCCTCTCTTCACCATCTTGCACCTGGGATAGGACGGCCCCCAAACCTGTGTTGCTGGCGTCGGTGTCTAAGATGAACTTGCCGGACTGTGTAGGAAAGGCTAGGATTGGGCTGGAACATAGTGCTGCCTTCAGTCGCCTGAATGATGTTTCGCAATCCTGATTCCAATGGAAGGTCTCTTTATCAGTGGTCTGTCGATGTAGAGGGGCGGCGATGGTGGCAAATACCTCAACAAAACGCCGGTAGTATGAACATAGGCCCAAGAAGCTTCGGAGTTCATGTTTGTCTCTTGGAACTGGCCAATCGCGGATGGCTTCTATCTTGTCTTCGTTGGTACGGATTCCTGACTCGGACACTACGTGGCCCAAAAACTCTACTTCTTTTTGAAACAAGGAACACTTCTTCGGATTGAGTCTCAGGTTGGCGTTATTAATTCTGGAGAATACTTCGCCCAGGTTCTTCAGATGGTCGTCGAATGTCTGGCCCATGACTAGAATGTCGTCGAGGTATACTAAGCACGTCCTCCATGTTAACCCGCTCAGTACATACTCCATTAGCCTCTCAAATGTAGCGGGTGCATTACATAACCCAAAGGGCATGACCGTGAACTGAAACAGCCCTTTACTGGTGGAGAACGCTGTCTTCTCTCTGTCGTTTGCGTGCAGACCAACCTGCCAATATCCACTTTTTAGGTCTAGTGTGGAGAACCAACGGGAGCCTGCTAGTGTGGTCAAAGTGTCATCGATTCGGGGTAGTGGATAGCTGTCTTTCTTCGTGACGTCATTGAGCTTTCTGTAATCCACGCAAAATTGGGTGGTTCCATCCTTCTTTTTAACTAGCACGACGGGAGCAGACCATGGACTGATGGATGGCTCAATAACTCCATTTTGTAACATGGACTCGATGTTTTCCTCGACTGCCTGTTGTTGCCCCAATGGTAGTCGTCTAGGTGGTATTCTGATGGGCTGAGCCTTTCCGGTATCTATTCGATGCTGGATGATGTTGGTGCGACCGGTGGTTCCATTTTTACTGTTAAAAATTTGCCAGTGTTTTGTGATAAATTGCTTGGCTTTTTTCTGGTTCTCTGGTGTCAAGTGTGTTAAGTGGTCAGCAAACTGTTGTAGGAACTCTCTATCGGGCCCTGTCTCCTTCACCGACGTCTGGTACTCTTCTTCGCAATTGATGATGGTCTCTACTGGCTCGAAACAAGCTATCTCTTGACCATTGGTAATTCTGATGTCGTTGTTGGACAAATTCAGGACTCTGATTGGTATATCTCGTCCGGTTTTAACTATAGCCCGACCAACCAAGTAGTCATGAGCTGAGTGTACGGGCTCCACCATTCCAACGCAGCTCCCAGGATTGCTGTCTAGCTGCCCATGAATAATCTGTTCTGTTCGACCGGGAATTCTAGCTGAAGACTTTGCCACAATTTTTATGGGGGTGACTGACGTGTTGTCGGGCCGTGTCAATACAAATTCCTCATTTAGGAACCGAAGAACATCATATCTCGGGTCGAACATAAATCCATGCTGGCTAATTAGGTCCATTCCCAGTATAAAATCGTCCTCAATATTCGCTACCAGGACCCTATGCCGGATCATGTTGTCCCCTATCTGTAGCACGACATCTGCCTCACCCTGTATTGACATGGACTCGCCGGTGACTGTTCTGAGCTGGATGTTATTGGTAACTGGCCGAATTTCTGATGCTCTCAAAACCCTGGACTTGGCAATGGACACAGCGGCGCCGGTGTCGATGGTGATGGTAACTGCTCGCCCGTTGATGGTGCCTCTGATGACTAGGCTGCCGCTATCTCGGCAAAATCCCCGGATGGATAACGTTTTGGGGGCTGGTGGAGGGACAGTCAGCATTCGCCCCCCTATGCTGACTGACTGACGGTCCCTGGACATGTGGCTGTTCTGTTGGTTACGCCTGGTCGGTGATCGTTCAGGTGGCCTCACTCGACAATTAAGTTGGAAGTGCCCTGTCCGTCCGCTGCCGTAACATGCCCCTCTGGTGCCAGTTCTTTGTGACCGGTCTAATAATTTGTTCAGACCAGCCAGCAGCGCTTGAAATTGAGACTCTGACTCTTCCTGGTTGAAGGAAACTGCTCGAACCCTCGGCTTGGACATGTTCATGACGGCCTCTACTTCCAAAGCCCGAAGTAGAGCTTCACTACTTTTCTTGACGCCACTCAGTCTTAAATTTCTTTGTACTTCCACATCTCTGATGCCGTTTATGAAACTCTGTGTGGCCAACTGGTCTTTCGTTTCCTCTGGCAGGTCTGGGTAGGACAAGTGAACTAACCGTCTAATTTCTGCTTCGAATTCTTGGAGGCTTTCACCGGATTTTTGGGTTTTTCCACTCAGTTGGACTTGGTATACCTGGCTCAAGGATTGATTGTCGTAACGTTTGTCTAGGATAGCGATGATCTTGTCGAAATTGCCTTGTTCATCGACTGGAATGTTCTGGAGGAGTTCTAGGGCCGGACCTCTTAACGAAATTACCAGAGAAGTAGATTTTTCTTGATTATCCCATCCATTAGCTGTAGCCACAGCCTCAAATTGCCGTTTATACATAGGCCAAGATGAACTGCCATCAAATGTGGGTGGTTTACTAATGGAACCTCTGGTACTCACGGTGTTCTGGTATTTTCCTCGCTGTAAGTCCTGTTGCATTTTTTTAATTTCTGTTTCTACCTTGTCTTGGATGGCACTGATTTGGTCTTGAACTGTGTTTTGAATTGAACTGATTTCAACTTTTACCTGGCTTTGGATGGAATCGAGGTCATCTACTTTTGTTTCAAGAGTGTCTACGGTATTTTTTATGGTCTTAATGTCATCATTTATCTCTTTTATATCAGACTCAACTATTTGCATTCTTTCATTAACTGTTTCATTAACTTGTCTTACTATTTGCATTAGTTGTTCAAATTGCATTTGTCTTTTTTCTTCAGTTATTTTAAATTCATTTTGTCGTTTTTCTTCTAATAATTTAAATTCATTTTGTCGTTTTAATTCAGTCTGATCTTGTTTTTCTACAAATTTCGAGAATAATCCTTCCATTAAATTTTGTTGTTTTTCTTCCATGGCAGAGACAAGATTTTGTTGTTCGCTTTTCATTGTAGAAACAAGATTTTCTAATTCTATTTTACGTTTTTCATCGATATTAGTGACAAGATTTCCTAACTCAACTTTAAGTTTGTCATCAAAAGATTTCACTAACCTTTGTTGAATTTCTTCTTGATGTTGTTTCTCCTTCTTGTCACGTTTTTCTAGAATCTGTGCAATTTTTTCGTCTATCTTTTCCATACTACGAGTTTCCATAAATCAATTTAGGATGTTAACTGCACTTAATCCTTCACTTCTAACACCAAATGTTATATACTTCGTGGGTTCAATTAATAAATTATAACAACTAATATTTACTTTCACTTTTCTAGAACTTTATTTACATTTAAAACAGCTGATTCACAATACATTTTCATATAAGCTAGTCGTCGCGGTATATCTGCCTGGCGATCGTGGCGTTCTTCTTTTATATCACCAGCGTAGAATTCTCCAGTAGAAATCAACATCGTTCCTTCCGCTGCCGAGCCTTTTCGAGAATCGTATTTTTTATCTTGAAGCGTTTGTTGTCGTGCTGAAATGACACAGGGTCGGCTTTGGGTAAATTTCGTAACAATATCTAAAAACGCCGATTTCGTCATTGACTCACTGATGATCATCAAAATTCATAGGGTACTTCCTGAAGTCCTAGAAAGCTGAAATATATGAGCTAGTATTAGTACACAAACAACAACAAAAATCTTAAGCTTGGAAATTTCACCCCCTGACTATTTAAACTAGGGGTTGGAAATTTGTATGAGACTTCCGGAAATGTTGAAGCTAGTGGTCTGATAATTGATATAGGGACTTCACAAGTTTTAGTAAATCACTCCCACTCTTTAAATTACGGAATGGAATTAGGCGCGCAAAACGCTGTAATTGTTTATGAAGTAAGCGAGCTGGCCGACCAATGTAAGGGTAAAGGTACTTTCGGGTGCACGTTTCGATTCGATTTTTGATGCGACATGAATGAGTTGCAGCCTTCTATCACATTACTAGGTGTTCTTATGTATTTACGTTTAAGTGAACTTACCTGTGTGTAGAATATTTTTCCTTTTGTTTATTTAATGTGGTAATATATCACCGTCCTATATTTGATAAATAGTAGTGCCCGAACGCGTTAATACAACTGATTATAAACTTACACTTTATTTAAAATTTGTGACAAGTGTGTAAGTTAAAGTGTAAGTTTGTTGTAATCAGTTGTATTACTCAAGTCATCCTGAATTTCAGCTTTCAACAAGTAGCAGCCAACTCAATCCAATTGTAATATATAAATAATTTTTTCACCTCACTCCCATGAGACGATAACGAACCGACTAAGCCACATATTTCAAGTGAGGTCAAGAGTTTATGAAGTTTGGGTTTGCAGAGTTAGAGCCTGTGGAGTTAGAAGCTTGGGTCTACATCAGATCTTATAACTTTTTGACAGTGTGGTCTCGTCTCGTCTTGGCAACATTTTACATGAAAATGTTTTTGGTAGGTAATAGGATCTTGCTGTTTTTCATCTATTGCGGTTTCAAGATTTTCCAATTGAATTGTTCGTTTCTCATCAAACGATGGCACTAACCTGTATTAAATTTCTTCTAGAATCTTATTTTTAATACATTTTCTTTGGGTTGATATCACTAAATTTACTTAGAAAACAATCTTTATTTCCACCAAATTTAAATAAACATGACACAACTTTTCTTAGAATAACCACATTCCAAGCGAATATTACAATGCCGATTCACGTCTTCGTGTTGTCATATATGGTATGAAAATGTTCTACAGCCTTGATTATTGTATGAAGTTCTGTCCTGGTGACGCAGTAATTACTGTCTGGTTTCGAGAATCCACGACTGTAGTACTCAATCACCATCTCTTCATCATATTGTACTGCGGATAAGATGGCCCCCAAACCTTTATTCCTGGCACTAGTGTTCAAGGGCCAAGACTAACTTGCTGTACTCTATAGGAAACGATTAGGCAGGACTGGAACATAGTGCCAATTTCTGTCCTCTAAATGTTGATTCACAATTAGCATTTCAACTGAAGGTCTCTTTTTGAGTCATCTGCCGATATATAGGTGAGGCAATGGTGCCAAAACCTTCAACGATTCGCCTGTACTACGAACTCAGCCCCAAAAACTTGACTTCTATCTTAGAACGGAGTCCTGATGTGGCCCAAAATATCTACCACTTTTTGGAATATGGAACACTTCGTATTGTGTGACCCGTGACCAATGTCGTGGGTTACTAAGCATATCCTCCATATCAATCTGTTCAAACCACACTTCATTAAATCTTTTGAAAGTCATGACTGTGAACTAAAACAGCCCTTTCCTCTTTGATTATAGTCGGTCCAACACAAATTTTTAACGGCTGCCTACTCCGTACTAGCTTACATCACAAGTGTCTTAAAATGCTTCGTGTATTAATGGTTGTCCACATTATATTATTCTTACTGCTGTAGTAAACATTGTGATAAGTTTGTTTCTGAAGTTTTTTAGGATCTCCTTTGTATTCCATAATAATTATTTGCAAAGTATTTATTTATTTGATATTGTTATATACTTCGTGGGTTCAATTTAAAAATTATAACAACTATATTTACTTTCACTTTTCTAGAACTTTATTTACATTTAAAACAGCTGATTCACAATACATTTTCATATAAGCTAGTCGTCGCGGTATAACTGCCTGGCGATCGTGGCGTTCTTCTTTTATATCACCAGCGTAGAATTCTCCAGTAGAAATCAACATCGTTCCTTCCGCTGCCGAGCCTTTTCGAGAATCGTATTTTTTTATCTTGAAGCGTTTGTTGTCGTGCTGACATGACACAGGGTCGGCTTTGGGTAAATTTCGTAACACAGCCCCCCCTTTAATTCTGATCGTCCCGATCAGAAACATCCTCTCCATGGTAGGGAGCGAGTCGATCTAAGTGAACCACCTTCAATTTAGCCTTGGGGTTTCGACGGATCCGGTAGACGACATCATTCAGCCTCTTGACCACTTCGTATGGACCATCCCAGGCGGGTGTAAGCTTTGGGGATTTACCCTTGCTCCGTTGGGGGTTTTACAGCCAGACTTTGTCCCTCTCCTGGAACCCGGCTGAATTGGCCTTGAGGTCGTATCGCGTCTTCATCCGGTCACTGGTGGCCAACATCTGCGTTCGGGCTAAGTCGTGTATTGCCAGCATGTTATGTCGGAGCTGGTCGGCATAATCGTCGATGTCTTGGGGAGGTTCTTCGGGGGAGTCAAATGCCAAGTCGCATGGTAATCGCAGCTCCTTTCCGAATAAGACCCTGGCTGGGGTCAGGCCTGTACTATTATGTACAGCAGAACGATATGACAACAGGAATAGGGGAATATGCTCATCCCAATCACGCTGGTTATTGCTGACGACCGTGGATAGGTGTTGTTCCAAGGTCCGGTTGAATCTTTCCACCATTCCGTCTGACTGTGGGTGTAATGGTGTTGTTCTCGTTTTCCTGATCCCCAACATCGTGCAGACCTTCTGGAATACATTCGATTCGAAGTTACGCCCCTGGTCTGAATGTAATTCTATCGGGACGCCAAACCTGCTGAATAGTTGTTCTACTAGCACTGTCGCTACCGTGGTTGCCTCTTGGTTGGGTATCGCATATGCCTCAGGCCATTTGCTGAAGTAATCCATTGCGACCAGAATGTATTTGTTCCCCCTCTCAGACTCGGGAAACGGACCGGCGACATCGATGGCAATTCTCTCAAATGGGACGCCCACATTGTACTGCTGCATTCTGCCCTTGGTCCGGGTCTTCGGGCCCTTACTGGCGGCACATGTGGCACATTTGCGGCACCAAGCTCTGACGTCTTCGAAGTAATTCACCCAGTAGTACCGCTGGCGAACTTTGTCTAGGGTTTTATTCATGCCCAGGTGGCCTCCGGTAATTCCATCATGTACTTCGGTCAGGATGGCTGGTACCTTTTTCTTCGGAACTACCAGTTGGGACTTGGTTTCTCGTCCATCAGCGCTTTCCCAAACTCGCTTGAGCATTCCATTGTCTACTCTTAGAGAGTCCCACTGAGCCCATAACGATTTCAGCACGCCGGAGTATCTAGCTACCTCGTCCCATCGTGGCCTGGGTGCCCCTCTCATTTTGAGTGACAAGATTGGTTCGATGTCTGGATCAGCCATTTGGTCCTGGATGCACTGTTCCGTTGTCCAGTCTTCATTGGCCTGCACTCGGATCTGCCTGATGGAGATACCCTCTCGCTGTTCCGTCTTCAGACAATGCTTGCATTCCGCTCTACAGGGTCTTCTGGATAGGGCATCGGCATTATTGTGCAACCGGCCGGCACGGTGTTCCACCTTGAAGTCGTATTGCTGTAATTTCTCCATCCATCTGGCCAGTTGTCCTTCCGGTGTCTTCATGTCCAGCAGCCATTTGAGTGCGGCATGATCTGTTCGGATTGAGAAATGGCGACCATACAGGTATTTGTGGAAATGGTCTACAGTCCTTATTATTGCAAGAAGTTTTTTTCTGGTGACGCAATAATTTCTTTCTGGCTTCGAGAATCCACGGCTGTAGTACTCGATCACCCTCTCTTCACCATCTTGCACCTGGGATAGGACGGCCCCCAAACCTGTGTTGCTGGCGTCGGTGTCTAAGATGAACTTGCCGGACTGTGTAGGAAAGGCTAGGATTGGGCTGAACATAGTGCTGCCTTCAGTCGCCTGAATGATGTTTCGCAATCCTGATTCCAATGGAAGGTCTCTTTATCAGTGGTCTGTCGATGTAGAGGGGCGGCGATGGTGGCAAATCCGTCAACAAAACGCCGGTAGTATGAACATAGGCCCAAGAAGCTTCGGAGTTCATGTTTGTCTCTTGGAACTGGCCAATCGCGGATGGCTTCTATCTTGTCTTCGTTGGTGCGGATTCCTGACTCGGACACTACGTGGCCCAAAAACTCTACTTCTTTTTGAAACAAGGAACACTTCTTCGGATTGAGTCTCAGGTTGGCGTTATTAATTCTGGAGAATACTTCGCCCAGGTTCTTCAGATGGTCGTCGAATGTCTGGCCCATGACTAGAATGTCGTCGAGGTATACTAAGCACGTCCTCCATGTTAACCCGCTCAGTACATACTCCATTAGCCTCTCAAATGTAGCGGGTGCATTACATAACCCAAAGGGCATGACCGTGAACTGAAACAGCCCTTTACTGGTGGAGAACGCTGTCTTTTCTCTGTCGTTTGCGTGTAGACCAACCTGCCAATATCCGATATGGTCTAGTGGCTAGGATACCTGGCTTTCACCCAGGAGGCTCGGGTTCGATTCCCGGTATAAAATCGTCCTCAATATTCGCTACCAGGACCCTATGCCGGATCATGTTGTCCCCTATCTGTAGCACGACATCTGCCTCACCCTGTATTGACATGGACTCGCCGGTGACTGTTCTGAGCTGGATGTTATTGGTAACTGGCCGAATTTCTGATGCTTCAAAACCCTGGACTTGGCAATGGACACAGCGGCGCCGGTATCGATGGTGATGGTAACTGCTCGCCCGTTGATGGTGCCTCTGATGACTAGGCTGCCGCTATCTCGGCAAAATCCCCGGATGGATAACGTTTTGGGGGCTGGTGGAGGGACAGTCAGCATTCGCCCCCCTATGCTGACTGACTGACGGTACCTGGACATGAGGCTGTTCTGTTGGTTACCCCTGGTCGGTGATCGTTCAGGTAGCCTTACTCGGCAGTCACGTTGGAAGTGTTCTGTCCTTCCGCAGCGGTAACATGCCCCTCTGGTGCCAGTTCTTTGTGACCGGTCTAATATTTTGTTCAGGCCAGCCAGCAGCGCTTGAAATGGTGACTCTGACTCTTCCTGGTTGAAGGAAACTGCTCGGACCCTTGGCTTGGACATGTTCATGACGGCCTCTACTTCCAAAGCCCGAAGTAGAGCTTCACTACTTTTCTTAACGCCACTCAGTCTTAAATTTCTTTGAACTTCCACATCTCTGATGCCGTTTATGAAACTTTGTGTGGCCAACTGGTCTTTCGTTTCCTCTGGCAGGTCTGGATAGGACAAATGAACTAACTGTCTATTCTCTGCTTCGAATTCTTGAAGACTTTCACCAGATTTTTGCGTTTTTCCACTCAGTTGGACTTGGTATACCTGGCTCAAGGATTGATTGTCGTATCGTTTGTCTAGGATGGCGATGATCTTGTCGAAATTGCCTTGTTCATCGACTGGAATGCTTTGGAGGAGTTCTAGGGCCGGACCTCTTAACGAAATTACCAGAGAAGTAGATTTTTCTTGATTATCCCATCCATTAGCTGTAGCCACGGCCTCAAATTGCCGTTTATACATGGGCCAAGATGAACTGCCGTCGAATGTGGGTGGTTTACTAAAGGAACCTTTGGTACTCACGGTGTTTTGGTATTTTCCTCGCTGTAAGTCCTGTTGCATTTTTTTGATTTCTGTTTCTACCTTGTTTTGAATAGCACTGATTTCAGATTTTACCTGGCTTTGGATGGAATCGAGATCATCTACTTTTGTTTCAAGAGTATCCACGGTATTTTTTATGGTCTTAATGTCATCATTTATCTCTTTTATATCTGACTCAACTATTTGCATTCTTTCATTAACTGTTTCATTAACTTGTCCTAATATTTGCATTAATTGTTCGAATTGCAGTTGTCTTTTCTGTTCAGTTTGATCTTGTTTTTCTACAAATTTCGAGAATAATCCCTCAATCAGATTTTGTTGTTCACTTTTCATCGTGGAAACAAGATTTTCTAATTCTATTTTACGTTTTTCATCGATATTAGGGACAAGATTTCCTAACTCAATTTTAAGTTTGTCATCAAAAGATTTCACTAACCTTTGTTGAATTTCTTCTTGATGTTGTTTCTCCTTCTTGTCACGTTTTTCTAGAATCTGTGCAATTTTTTCGTCTATCTTTTCCATACTACGAGTTTCCATAAATCAATTTAGGATGTTAACTGCACTAATCCTTCACTTCTAACACCAAATGTTATATACTTCGTGGGTTCAATTTAAAAATTATAACAACTATATTTACTTTCACTTTTCTAGAACTTTATTTACATTTAAAACAGCTGATTCACAATACATTTTCATATAAGCTAGTCGTCGCGGTATAACTGCCTGGCGATCGTGGCGTTCTTCTTTTATATCACCAGCGTAGAATTCTCCAGTAGAAATCAACATCGTTCCTTCCGCTGCCGAGCCTTTTCGAGAATCGTATTTTTTTATCTTGAAGCGTTTGTTGTGCTGACATGACACAGGGTCGGCTTTGGGTAAATTTCGTAACACTATTTCTATTTTAAAGTGAATAGGTATATTGTCTTTATTGAACAAATACTCAAAAGGTCGAAATGTATTATTATTTTTTATTATTGTATGCCAAAATGTTTAATATTACTGAAACCAACTGTAGGGTTGCTGTTTGCAAAAAGGGGCATTTTTTAAATTTGATAGTCCCTTAAGAGCAACAGTAAATCATTTGAAATATGTATTGAAATATTAAACAAAATAAAGCTATAAAGAACCTTAGGTGATTTTTCAACATCTATAACTTATTATCAAATGTTTACTTAGAATGTTTTCGAACTAATTCTTATTAAGAAACATGACTTCTGGTTTGATAATATTTATAGACAATGTCTTCGTATTCCTCGTTGACATATGATTTTGGGTGTAGATTCGATTTAATTAAATAATATCCGTATATCGAAAATGGGGAGTCAATAAGGCCAGAGAGAAGAAAATTTTAAGGTAAAGTTGCTGCATTATATGATATTCACTTCGCAATATTTTGAATTGAGACACTTGTGACGTATTCGCGGGATAATTCGGAGTAGGCAACCGTATAGCTTTACGGACCCGTTGTTCTAACCAAGTAGTACAGTCTGTACATGCCCCAACATTCCAACCCAGCGCCAAGTATTTCTGTCTAGCTGCCCATGAATAATTTGCTCCGTTCGTCCGAAAATTCTGGTCGAGCATTGCGCTAAGTTGTTGAAGGGCGGTGTCAATATACATTCTTCATTTAGGAGTCGAAGAACATCATATCTCGGATCGTACATTAATTCATATTGGCTAATTAGGTCGACATCTTATATAAAATCGTCCTCAATATGCGCTACTAGGACCTTATGCCGGATTCTGTGGTCCTCTACCTGTACTTCATCTGCTTCGCCCATTGACATGGACAAGCCGGTGACTATTCTCAGTTGAATGTTGTTCCTAATTGGACAGATTTCTGATGACGTTAAAACTCTGATGGTGATTGCTCGGCCATTACTGGTGTCCTTCATGACCAAGCTATAACAGCATATTTCAAGGTCATCTTGTGGCAACAGTCAAATGTTAGCCGTATAATAAAAGGTTAGGTTAGGTTAGGTTATTTCAAAGTTAACAGCGATTTCTTCACGAAAACTTACTCATTACTGTAATTTAATATTAAAGCTTATACCTTTCATGAAATTAAACACAATCTATTTTTTATAACTGTACATAGAAATCTTCTTTTGTCAAAGGTTGTTGTTGATTTATTTTGAGATTATTCAAAATTCACCTATAAGCTAATGGGTGAATTTTTTTCTTGAGGATCGTTGATGATTTTCTTATAAATTATGAACGAATTCATTATTGTTGCTATCTTTTGTTTAATACCAGCTGATTTGACACAAGTTATTCTCCAAATTTCGTTAGTTATTGTTTTAAGTTTAATTCGGTTACTGTCCGTGTCTAACAATAAATATCAGTAATAATAATATTGAGCTTATTGACTCAATGAAATATAGTCCATGCTAATAGTACAATATCAATTTATGGCAAATAATTGTAATGTCAAAAAAAACATTTTATTAACCACGTAAACATGTGAATCATTTCAATTCATAATTATGGAATTTTCTAATAACTTAACAACATCACCTTGTATTGGATCCCATCCTAACTACAAACCATCGTTTAGACAAAACAAATATTTTGTGGAATTATGACCTCAATCCGTCAAAAATAATGATATTTTTATTGTTTGTTCTATTTTAAATAACTCATGCACATTATAATAGAAGCAAATTTGCGAAATTTGGCAACTCTAAAAACCGCAGACATATTTTCCATATAATTGCAAAATAGATTTTATGTCCAGCCAATCGGTTTTCTGTTAGCTAAGCATGTTCTAAAAATTCCAGCTAACCCTAAAAAATAAATTCAAACTTCGTTCGTTGTTCTGTATTTCATAGAAATTTTAAAATTAGAGTTGGTAAAAGGCTCATCCATTATTCTTGTATAGTCTCGATTTCTCGATTTGCCGATGATTGGATAGCATCTTTGATATCGCAGAATTAGGACCTATCATAGTTTTTCTGAAGCCGTTTATGTCAGTCAGTCAACGGAAAGAGGAGAGCAAATAGAACAGTAAAAAGTGGGGTCATATGGAAAAAGAATAACTAGTGGGAGATACGTATGTAGAACAACAAATAGGAACAACTTGAAGTTCAGTAGCCTAGAAAAATATATAATTTTTAAGAAGGTTAACAAGATAATTATCTAACTTGTGATGCATAATAAGTTAATTCTGAGTAGTAGTATTACAAACAGCACATCTTGCATTTTAATGCAAATACAGATGAGTTAATATGAAAGTGTGAAAAAGTTTTTTATCAGTTTTTTATCTAGAAAGAAACAAGAATCAATCAATATGCACATTCGTTGAAAAGCGTATTACTATTATTAGTTTAAATATTGTACTACAATAATATTTATTTATTTTTGGTTATACATTTTTAAACGGTAAATATTATAGATGACCTAATTCTGCGATATCAAAGATGCTATCCAGTCATGGGCAAATCGAGAAATCGATACTAAACAAGAATAATGGATGAGCCTTTTACCAATTCTAATTTTAAACTTTCTATGAAATACAGAACAACGAACGAAGTTTGAATTTATTTTTTAGGGTTAGCTGAAATTTTTACAATATGCTTAGCTAACAGAAAACCGATTGGCTGGACATACAATCTATTTTACATTTATATGGAAAATATGTCTGCGGTTTTTAGAGTTGCCAAATTTCGCAAATTTGCTTCTATTATAATGTGCATGAGTTATATAAAATAGAACAAACAATAAAAATATCATTATTCTCGACGGATTGAGGTCATATTTCCACAAAATATTTGTTTTGTCCAAACGATGGTTTGTAGTTAGGATGGGATCCAATACAAGGTGATGTTGTTAAGTTATTAGAAAATTCCATAATTATGAATTGAAATGATTCACATGTTTACGTGGTTAATAATTTTTTTTTTGACAGCACAATTATTTCCCATAAATTGATATTGTACTATTAGCATGAACTATATTTCATTGAGTCAATAAGCTCAATATTATTATTACTGATATTTATTGTTAGACACGGACAGTAACCGAATTAAACTTAAAACAATAACTACCGGAATTGGGAGAATAACTTGTGTCATAATCAGCTGGTATTAAACAAAAGATAACAACAATAATGAATTCGTTAATAATTTATAAGAAAATCATCAACGCTCCTCAAGAAAAAAATTCACCCATTAGCTTATAGGTGAATTTTGAAACAATTGAATAATCTCAAAATAAATCAACAACAACCTTTGACACAAGAAGATTTCTATGTACAGTTATACAAAATAGATAATGTTTAATTTCATGAAAGGAATAAGCTTTAATATTAAATTACAGTAACGAGTACGTTTTCGTGAAGAAATCGCTGTGAACTTTGAAATAACCTTTTCTTATACGGCTAACATTTGAGTGTTGCCACAAGATGACCTTGAAATATGCTGTTATAGCTTGGTCATGAAGGACACCAGTAATGGACGAGCAATCACCATCACTTTTGACAACGGCGCCGCTGTGTCCATTGCCAGGTCCAAAGTTTAAACGTCATCAGAAATCCGTCCAATTAAGAGCAGCATTCAACTGAGAATAGTCACCGGCTTGTCCAGGTCAATGGGCGAAGCAGATGTAGTACAGGTAGAGGACCACAGAATCCGGCATAAGGTCCTAGTAGCGCATATTGAGGACGATTTTATATAAGATGTCGACCTAATTAGCCAATATGAATTAATGTACGATCCGAGATATGATGTTCTTCGACTCCTAAATCAAGAATGTATATTGACACCACCCGTCAACAACATAGCGCAATGCTCGACCAGAATTTCCGGACGAACGGAGCAAATTATTCATGGGCAGCTAGACAGAAATGCTGGGCGCTGGGTTGGAATGCTGGGCCCTGTACAGACTGTACTACTTGGTAAGACCAACGGGTCCGTAAACGCTATACGGTTGCCTATCCCGAATTATCCCGCGAATACGTCACAAGTGTCTCAATTCAAAATATTGCGAAGTGAAAATCATAAAATGCAGCAACTTTACTTCAATTTTTTTTCACATCTCTGGAGTTATTGTCTCCGCGTTTACTACATATATAATATTTAATTAAATCTAATTTAAACCAATAATCTTGTTTTTTATTTCAACGAAGATTACGAAGAAAATGTCTATAGATATTATAAAACCAGAAATCTTGTTCCTTAATTAGAATTAGTTCGAAAACTTTCAAACTAAGCATTCGATAATAAGTTATAGATACCGAAAAATTACCTAAGGTTCTTTATAGCTTTACTTTGTTTAATAATTCACTAGATACTTTAAATGATTTATTGTTGCTATTAATAAAGGACATAAAATTTTAAAACACTGTCCCCTTTTTGCAAACAGCAACACTACAGTTTGTTTCAGTAATATTAAAAAACATTTTGGCATAGAATAATAAAAAATAATAATATATTTCGAACTTCTAAGTATTTGTTCAATAAAAGCAATATATTCACTATAAAGTGGAAATAATAAAAAAATAATTTGGTCAAGTGCGAATTGGACTCCCGTAGCTCCTTCAAGATTTCAATATTTCAGTTTCAGACAAGCAGGGAATGAGTGCATTTTCTTATATTTACCCTAATATCTTTCAAAGGAAGCGCTTTAAATTTATAGAAAATATACACTTTTATTTACCAGGCATTGACTTTTTATTTGATCTGCTAAAACTTGACCTATTTTCCCCTTTATCTTCCAATCTACAGAGCATAAAATTCAGACAGTGATTATTAAAGGCTTCCCTGAAAGTTAGATAGTAAATTAATACTCTGACGTTAATTTTGGGGGCCAAATTAGAAAATTAAATACATAGTTTTATAAAAATCAAGGGAATCATGGAATTTTATTATAATATGTATTTAATTTTCTAATTTGAGCTCCAAAATTAACATTACAGTTTTATTTTACTAATAAAATTTCAGGGATTATATCTACTGTCTGAATTTTATGCTCTGTAGATTGGAAGATAAAGGGGAAAATAGATCAAGTTTTAAATAATAAATTATTCAATCTGTTAGAGCAATTATTTTATAATACAAATAAAATATATTTTTCAAAATTTTAAATATGGTGTTTTCTAAAGTGCGAACAAAGTCGAAGTTTAATATTTTGGTTAATATATTTTAAACAATTGAATTAAAAATATGATATATATGTAATTCACAAAATGAGCCTTCTGTTTGATATATTACATGATGCGTTTGAAAATTTATTTTTTATTTTTCATTTAATTCTATAATTTGTCCCCAAAATTAATATTGGGGGTTTCTACTAATTTTTCTTAAAAATTTCAAGTGAGCCCCAGTACCCTTAATTATTTTCAAAATTTTAGGTAGTATGGTTTCGGAAATAAAGCGGGAAATGGGAATTTTTTATTTCTTTTTGTTAATATCTTGTAAATAATTAACTTCAAAAATAAGAAAAATATATATTTGTGTTCGTTATAATGTAGCCTTTGATTTGATTTATTACATGATGCGTTAGAAATAATGTTAATTTTATGTTTTCCATTTATCGCTGTAATTTGTCCACTAAAATTAATATTAGGGGTTTCTCCTTATTTTTGCAGTAAAGTTCAGGTGAGGCCCTATATCCCTAATTTTTTCAAAATTTTACGGCTTATAGTTTCGGAGATAAGGGGAATGGCTAATTTTTTTATATTTTTGTTAACATCTTAAAAATAATTTATTTTATAAATATGAAAAAAACATATTCGTTTTCGCCATAAACCCTTTCATTTGATATTTTTCATGATGTGTTATAAACAATTTTAATTTTATAGGGGTCTCCTTATTTTTCCCGTAAACTTCAGGTGACGCTTTATATCTCTGAATTTTTTTCAAAATTTTACTTCTTAGAGTTTCGGAGATAAGGGGGGAGACGGTCAATTTTTTAGTTTTTCCCTCCTGACGTACCCCTAAAATCAAAATTTTTTCATTTACGTTATGTGCTCCTGATCGGGTCACCAAACTATACACTCGTACCAAATTTCAACTTTTTCCTTCCAGTAGTTTAGGAGAAAATGGCTGTGATGTGAGAGAGTGAGTTAGATTATATATAAGGGTATATTGTAAATACGGAACCCTAATAAATACTTTACAAATAATTACTATGAAATACAAAGTAGATAAAAAAAGACACTTATGATGTAAGCTAGTACGGAGTAGGCAGCCGTTTAGAATTTACGGACCCAGTAACTGTTTGGGTTATCAGACGCTCCCGCTATGTGGATTTAATGAAGTGAGGGTTGAACAGTTTGACATGGAGAATATGCTTAGTAGACCATGACGACATGGATCGTGGGTAACACAATACGAAGTGTTCCATGTTCCAAAAAGTGATATATATTTTGGGCCACATCAGGACTCCGTTCGAAGATAAAAGTCATTCGTGATTGGTCGGTCCCAAGGGACAAACATGTCCTGCGAAGTTTTTGGGTCTGTTCGTAGTACAGGAGATTTGTTGAAGGATTTGGCATCATTGTCTCACTTATAGATCTTCAGATGACTGAAAAAGAGACCTTCGGTTGAAATCCAAATTGTGATTCAGCATTTAGAGGACGGAATTCGGCACTATGTACCGGTCCTGCCCCATAGTTTCCTATAGAGTACGGCAAGTTCGTCTTGGACTTTGAAAGCCAGTGCCAGGAACAAAGGTTTGTGGGTCATCCTATCCACAATGCAATATGGTGAAGAGATGGTGATTGACTACTACAGTCGTGGATTTTCGACACCAGACCGTAATTCTCTAGAACATAACTTCACACAATAATCAAGGCTGTAGACCATTTTCACTAATAACCTCATTTGTCGGCATTTGTTGACCAGAATCCCATTTGAGAGAATTGCCATTGATGTTGCCAATTCAGTCGGATTTCGAGAAAGGGACAATGTCTAGCGCTACACAACCCCTAGGGCAAGTCTCCTAAACTCACATCAGCCCGGGAAAGGCCGTACTAACTGGTCAAGAGAATCAATGACGTTGACTATCCTATTCGATAGCTAAGGGAAAAGTGGTTCATTTGGACTGATTGTATTCCTGTCATGGGGCAGTGTTATAAAATTTGAGACTTAAATCATTTTAAATAAAACTATTCTTGCGAGCAGATAACTGTACAAAACAGTCAAATAATCTATGCTGTCAAAACGAGGTATTTGCCGAAAATACGTGTCAGGAATTTCAAATCTCTTTCTTAAAAATAATAAAGATAGGCGTACAAGAAGCCGACGGAGAAATTATGGAGAACAACTATGAGGTTATAAACGCGTTTGGCGAATAGAAAGAGAGAAGTTGAGTATATTGCATCGTTCGTGTATGAATCATTATTTTTATGTAAATAATTGCATAAATCGAACGTATTGTGATTTATTTTGGTGGGAAAATAGACGTTTTCATTGAGCGTAAAAATGTGTAGTGAACCCACAAAAAATTAATATGAATTCTATGGTCAATTTTTAAATTTATCTGTAAATCTTTCAGTTACTAACTCCTTGAATGATGGTAAATTTTAAATTGAGCAATCTTTAATTAAAATTAAGCCTGCATATGAACGTATTTTTCAACTTTACTACCAAGATATCGAATTTATTGTGTTATTTCCTGAAGAACTTATATGAGGAGATAAAATCAATTATATATTTCAGTCTCAATCAATTTCATCGTAAATCAATTTTAAGTTATTCACGGTGCTTTAGAAATAATTCTATTTTTCCAATATTTCTATGTTCCTAAGATAATATCTTTTAAAACTTATTTCTGAGATTTAATGAAATAGTTTTTGTGAATTACTGCAGTAGAACTCACTTCAAGAGCTGAACCAGACCCCCATATATAACTAAATGGTTGTTAAAACGCAATTAAAAGTTTTAAATATCAGGCACACAAAGTTTGAATAGAGATTTACCACTTGCAGCATATTGAATTTAGCTCTTTAAAAAAACGCTTTCAACTGAATAAAAGTGATAATTTACCTTACGAATAATTTATTTTCAGCAGTGCTATTAAGTCAATTGAATTTTTAAATGAGAAAATAACGTTTTACAATGAACAGTAAGACAGTATTTCCAAGTAAAGCCTAACATACTTGATTTTTTGAGTTATAATGGCAAATTATATGGCGTATTTAACTTTCATTCAGTAAATGTTCAAGTAATGACTTCCGCTTGACACGTTTCATGATACAATTCAACACTTTAATATGGAAAACATTTAATTAGAAGGTACATTTATTATATTTACTACTACTTCTATCAAGAGGTTTCCGGGAAGTCATCTGCATAGTTGATAACAGATCCTTCCCGGGATAGATGGTAAAATGGCGAAGTTTCGGTAGTCATATCTCACGTCTTCAGGTCGGTTTGCATAATTCTCGTACTTGTGTGCTCACTACTCTTGTTACTGGAATATTCTACCAGAACCCACGACATAAGTGAACAATCAAATTCTATACCCTTTATGATTTACATATTGAGCATAATTTTAACTTACCCAAAATACTCAACAAAATCCAACTTTCAAAAAATGTTATTTTGGTGAAAAGTTAATCCGTTGCTAATTTCACAATTGTTAGCTAAATCATACACTTGAAGCATTTGTAATTAATGTCTCTCAAAAAATAAAATTTTGAAAGAAAATTTTAATTGTAAACATTAACTTGTTCACTTTTTATTTTACAATCTACCAGACCATTACGTGACAACGTTCCCATACATCTTGATCTAATTACTGAGTGCTAATAATAATAAATTAGTTAATTGTAATTTAAAATAATGACTAATATAAATTATAATCAAGAAATAGCGAAATTAACAATTAAAATTTTCTGATGAGGCTTCTCCGTACCCCAATCATAAGGTCTCATGCGTTTTGTTCGCCTATTTTCAGTAGATTTAACACGATAATCATTTCACCATTACGATGAGCAGAATCTTCAATTAAATGATATCAGCAAAATACAACCATTGAGCATTTTTTCTGAAAGTAGTGTTGGAAATTCCCACGAGAGGCAGGTACAAACAATATAGCTTCTCTATTTCGTATAGTCTTGTTAAAGGGATATAACTGGATTACATAAAATTATTAAATAAATAAAAATATGTAATTTTAAGTAACCACATTATCAACAAAACATGCAGTTTTGTGAACTGCATTTCAGAGAATCGATATTTAGAGCAAAACGATGTGTGCCGTTTGTAAAACCACATATTTTGAAGATTAAGTGTTATAATACGTACGAGTATCCTTCTCAAATCGTCTCTAATAATAGCAAAGTCCCAAGAGCTCCGTGATGCTTGTTTATCTTTGGGAACAGGCATGCCAAGTATAGTTTCCACCTTGTCGTTAATTCTTCGTATTCTTCGCTCAGAAACTATGTGGTCCAAAAACTCTACTTTCATCTGGAACTGTAAACATTTCTTAGAATTGGGACTGTCGATGTCGACATCTTATACGCCTTTTCACAATTGACGATTTTCATAATTGGTTCAAAACAAGCGATTTCTTCTCCACTGGTTACATGGATATCGTTATTTGACAGGTTCAAAAATCTGAGGGGAATGCCATATCAGGCTTTTACCAAAGTGCGTCCGATCAGGTATTTATATACAGCCTGGTCGGGTTCTATCAATCGAACAGAGCTCTTTGTCTCTAGCTGACCGAGGATGACCTGTTCAGTCATACCAAACACCCTGGATTTTAATTAATAATATATGATCACTGGTTAGTTTTGGTAGTACAAATTCAGGAAACGCAACACATCGCACTTTGGATCGAATACGGTACTATAATGTCTAATAAGGTCAATTTCTAAGATAAACTCATCGTCGATGTCTGTCACTAGCACGTTGTGTCTGATTTTATATTCTCCTAAATTCAACTCAACTTCGGCTTCTCCTTACACTGCAATTGATTTGCTTATAACTATTCTTAGCCTAATACTGTCGGATCTTGGATGGATGTCAGAATTTCAGACGATTGATACACAGTACTTGTGTAAAATGTAATAGTGATATTCTGGCCATTGATGGTAACTTGTATGAGTAAACTGTCTTCGTCTTTAAAAAATCGTCTATTGAATGTTCTAATTTGGCACTAACCTAATTCTACATCTGTTAACCTTGCTTGTCCATTTTTCCGGCTCTTGTCTTTACCACTAGTTCAATTACAGTTTATTATCCCGAAACTCTTACTAAAATTTGTTACGAATTACTGTTGTTAAAGTCAGGTTATTTTCTGTTGAATAACTGAGTCTATATCGAGTTGAGTAGAACGTTGTTTTGATTAAGTTGGTACTTTTCACTTTTATGTTAATGTCTGTTGACCTATTGCAATTGTGGGGTTAATCCATTTACAGTGGTTTAAAATATATAAAGAAAATAATAGAAGTGAGTGCACCAGAAAGTAAAAAAAGAACACAATTTTCTTGTAAACGACCTAGTTTGGACAGAATTGGAAACCAGTTTAATAGCGACAGTATGAAGTATTTCATAGTGTTAGTTTCCGAGTGACTATGTTCATTACTCCACTTGCAGTAGATTGGTCAACACCAACAAAATATCAAGCAATCAGTAAAGAGCCCATTGTAAGAAATCACCACTTCTGTAGGTACTAGAGCATGGTTTCTAATAATATGCATTCATATAAATTACTTTTCTGGAAAGTAAAAAAATTACCTTTAACTTTTTGTTCAATAATATGTCGAACCGTACATCGATGGTTAGAAGAAATATTTGTAAAAATTCAGTTTCCTGTCAAATTTCGAAATGATTTAGCCGTTTACTAAAATTAAGCGGCAATTTGAGATAACACTATATCAATCTTATTCAAATTGATCATTTCCTAACATATATTAAGCTTTTAATAAAGGTTATAACCACCCAATGAAAAAACAGCTTCGAATTAGGTAGCGTCATGTCTGTTAAATTTTGAAATATAACTGGGTTCAATTCGGTGAATGGTTCAAATAACTTTTATTAAACACAAAGTTTACTTTTGTGTTTATACAATCGGGTCTAAACTTAGATCATGTACCTTCTAGATATAGCCTCTCATGCACAAAATCCTAGCAACGCTAGAAAGAGAGGGCAATAGATACAGTAACATGCTATTTCACTTGGTGGGTTGAAGCAAGCAGCCTATGAACAACATGCTGATCGTATTTCATTGGAAGCAGCTCCCAACCGAGTGAAATAGCCTCTTACCCTCTCTATTGCCCTCTCTCTCTTTTGTCTTACCACGATATTTGTGCACTGCAGACTATCTCCAGAAGGCACTTGCTCTAAGGGTCTAAAAGTCAAAGTTACACGCTGATGTGAACGCGATACTCAACAGAACGAACTCTTCTGTCTCGGAACACTTCTTTAAATATAATTTGACTTAATTGAGGTCTAGAGTGCTCTATGTCACTAACCTAGAAAACAGTAAATTTTTCCGAACTGTCAGTTACCATTTGCTCACAGTGACATCTAGGTTGTATATACAGGATCGTCACTCGAGACATGTTCCGTGAAAATATAGTATAATACAACAATTAATGTCGATGGTAGCACGTTTTATAATAAAACGGAGAAAATAAGTTGCAAGTTTACAATAATTATATCATTCAGAGAATTTATAAACCAATGATTATTTAAAAAATGTTTTAAATTCTAAAAATATAAAAAAAGTTAGTTTAATGTAATAATTATGCGAAAAGTTTGCATACTATCTACTTCAAAACTGTAAAGATTATGAAATAAGAAGCAGTAAAACTTTCTTCACTGTACATACAGAAATACATATCATACCACGTCGTAAAATTTCGAGAGCTATAAGACAGATATGACTGGATTTACTACCAACAAAATGTAAAATCTCGGAAAAGTAAAATTCGATATAATGTTATCGCAAAAGTTTTGAATCAGCGTTTTATGGCTTCCATATGATACGCTTTATATTCAGTAAATATCTTTATTATGAAAGCGTGAAGCCCGAAGAATTTGTTAGAAGTCTGAAATCGTTTCCACCTATCCTAGTTAACGCTACCGAGTAAAATGTGAATAAAAGGTAAATCACAAAAGCCGTTTATCTTTGTGATTGCTCTGAAATATTTATTTCCTAAAATTCAAGTTACTTTTTACATTGAAACTAATGAGGTTTATGTAAAACAAAAATTTTTCATGTAAATATATCACTGTCAGTCATAACTGTGTGTGTTACATCATTCAAGTACTATTCAAGATAAATATTTTCTACAAGTGATGGAGACATAAGGTTGGATCTGTAGTTTCGAAGCTTAATGTGATGTTAATAATACACTAGCAAGTTTACATCAGCGAATTTAAATAGGTCACAATGAAAACTCCAACAGCACTACCCCGTAGTTATTGTCACAAATTTATCAAATGTGACTGATTGGATACCATTGCAATATTCTAAGTTCTCTTGCTCTCTTAGCCCGGTACAAAAACCTACAATGTATATTCCTCTTGTATGCGTTAAAAAAAGTTTACATCTTAGCTATTACTGCTCTATTTGTTGATTTGCTTACGTATGTCAATTATGCAGGTAATCTGCTGTATGGTTAACTAATGCTGTGCTAGGTTGTTTCATATTGCCTATTTTCTTTTTGTGTTTTTCTGTGCTGTAACTAACACTATAACACTTATACGGATGAATCTATATTACCCATTCTACCATAGGAACTTGTGCTTTTACATAAATCATTGTAATTGATAAAAATTGACAAATGTTCTAAATTTGCTTCTTCTATTAAAACTATTCAATTTATTGTCATTTCTTTTAGTAGTTTATGTGTCTTACTTTTTACTCTAAAATTTTTACTTTAAAATATTGGTTAAAATAAAGCAAAATTCAGAATGTCTGTCACATTTTTTCCTGGGCCAGCCAGGCAATTGTAATATTTACGGTTCACTTGATTAGAAAATTATTTAATCTGAAAAATAATTCTGAATTACACTTACAAGGCAATGCAAGCTAAATAGTTGCTTCTGCCCAATATAGGGCGATTATTGCATAATTTGAATTTTGATGTCTTTGATCTCAATAAGGATGACGATGTAGAACAATTTTGGGGAAGACTTAAAATTTGTTAATTTGGTTCTTATGTTTTCTTTCTTACTTTAGTCAGTCATCTTACGAGTTTGTGTTCAAGCTATATGTTATGTTACCAATGAATGGTGTATTTAAATGGTGTATATAAAATTATTATATTTCTGCGATTCTCCTTCATATAAACTTTAACTATGCCAAATCTTACACTCATGAATGCGAGTATAACATGCTTAAAAGGGACATAAAGTTTTCTCTTCATGTATTAATATACCTACAGATTCTCTAACTAACAAATCGATGACCCCTAACCACATAAAATATTTAGTTTTTTTTATAACATTCCAAGAAAGACTTCTATAAGTACTTCTGTGCAAAAATTGGTATACAGAATATTTGTCAAATTTTGCAACACTCCTATATTATATAAGGAATTGTTATTACCTCTTAAATTGCCCGTTGTTAATGGTTTAGGTACAAACTTAAAGCGGATTTCAGTACAAAATATGCTGATCCCCAGTGAGCTTAAAAGCAAACGTAGGGGGAGGGACACCTACAAATTTATATATAAAAAATGCTTTTTAACTGTTAGGGCGAGAAAGCAAATATTATTGCATTGGAGGTTCATGTGATAAATATATCGATTTACTTATTTATTTAATCTTTGGGCAAAAATGCTTGCTATGTTTTCGTGAGAAATAAATGTTTATATATGAGACAAAAATAACCAATACAAATTACTTATAGGGTACTGACACTAAACTAAAATTTGGAAGTTCTATATGAATTTCAAATACAGTGAAATTGAAAACCATAATGTTTCTGTGATAGAATGTATATGTAACTCATATGAAAAAGTTTCATTCGGACCTGACCTAAACCGATCCTAATTTATTATTGTAGTTGTAACACATGTTATACTTTATAGTCACATATTTTCAGAAACATATCACAATCATAGTGTTGAATATGTCAAACCTCTATATTAGGGTGGTTGCGTGAATAGAGATTGCATGCTTCGAAACAATAGAGACCACAAGCAACTATAACCAATCCTATTGGTAAAACATTAAACGACATGTTTGAAGATGTGCGGTTTTGTGCCACAATTATAAGACCGTGGTATGCGGAATTTGTATCTTCCTATAGGCTACGCTCTACCGTCTACACTTGTAGCTTATGTCTACAACGATTTACTTCAGGCAACTTCTGGCAAGTTCAACAGTTTCCAAATGAGAAAGGTTGGTACATTATGTAATACAAGAGTCAGATTCGGTAACAGCTTTGAATCGTACGAAAAAATGGAATCACCCAAATTTTCTTTCAACCGGCTGCAAAAAAGGGGAGGTTATTAATTACTAGAATTATATTTTTAGGTTTGCTCATCGATTACTTTAAAATTGCTTCTGTGTTAAGGAATATCCGAAAAGGTATCATATAGTTATCTATAACTTGAGACTTCTCATTTTCCAGAAAATCGGAGAAATATTGGCTCTGCATTGAATCTCAACTGATTTCTCTGAAACGGCTTAATCAATTGGGATATTTTAAATTATATCCTATTAATGTTTATCGAGAGGTATCTATTTTTCAATAATATAAAACATATGTAGAGGCGAGATGTAAAGACGTCTTTACATCCCGCGTCTACAAATTTACCGTTATGTATCAAATACATAAATAAGTGCTCGACAGGACATCCTATTGTGGTATGCGCACATACTGCGTACATTACAATAGCCACTAAAGTTAAGTTAAATAGCAATTTTTATTAATTAATTGCGAATGATTGAAGCTTGTAAATAGATTTCTAAAACATATTATTTGCAAATCTAAAATTTATTATATTTTACACTGTCATAAATTATATATTACACGTTTATTTGACATCTTTGAAAATTTTAAAATTAATATAAATTACTATTTAACTTAACGGTAGTGGCTATTGTAATCTTGTTTGCATTGGCGGCAGCATGCGGTTCCACAGAACCATCCTCATAAAGTAAGCAAACTGGTTTCAAAATAGAACCAAAGCATGTTGTTGTAATATGTTGTCAACACTTATATAAACTCTAGAGCAGTTATTTATAACATTATTCATTGAAATAATAAATGTTATATGCCTTAAATCAAAATAATGCCAATAGGTTAAATTCCTTTGAAAATTGATGAAACGCAAGCTAATATTTTTCTTATATTAAAATATTGGAATTTTCGAATTCTTATAATTCTGCTGAAGAAGAATAAGTTCATATAAAATATTTGTACGTATAACATTTAACTAGTTACAGTTCTAAATAGTCTTTGAACTCTTGTTACTTTGTCAGTTTTATTATTACATCAGTGATTGATATGTTTTAAAAATTGTTTGGTAGCTATTATTCCACAAACAATGTCTTTCAAATCGAATAAACATTTTGCCAGAAATATCTGGTTGTTATAGTACTGCAAAACTTACAAAATAGAATTTTCAGTTATTGTGGAATCACTGAATGACAATGGAAAGGGAATATTCCAATTTATTTTTATGCAAAGCGCAAACCCGAATCAGTCGGATCAGAAAATTAGATTTCAATACAAGTAAACCATATTAAATTACTGTTGCATAAATGACCAAATTGCATATAAATGGATGTGTAGACGAACGTATATGAAAAACTTTATTAATTTAGGATAACAGCAACAATTAAAATTGCAAAAATTAAACTACCTCTTGTTTAATTTTATAACATATCCCAATAAAAATGCTATAAAGATTGGTGAGTTGAAATGTTTTAATGAAAAGTATGAAAAGTTCTTAAATAAATTCTGGGCTTGTCGAGTTAAAACACATATTAAACTTGAAATAATCCTGTTACAATTTTAAATTCATTTTTAAAGGTCTTTAAAGTGTTCTCCATATTCTGTAAGTAATTTTCAATTGTAAGAACCATAGAAAAATAGAAGTTACATAGAAAAATAGAATTACAGAAGTTCTCACAAAAAAGTTACACTTTCCGAGGGTTTTCTAACATAATTTTCTGTCTATTAGAACAATAATAAATAACAAGTATTTGCGGGCGTGTGTGTATATGCTGGAAACACATTTGATCTGGTTTCATTATACGAGATTAGTTTATAAATAATTTGGCCAAGTGCGAGTTGGTCTCACATACTAAGGCTTCCGTACCACCTTTAAGATTCGATATATTGTAGAAAAATATATAGTTTGATTCAACTATATATTTTTCTAATATTCCAGTTTCAGAAGAGCAGGGAATGAGTACATTTTCTTATATTTACCCTAATATCTTTTAAAGGAAGGGTCTTAAATTTATAAAAAAATTAGACTTTTATTTTCCATACATAGACTTTTTATTTTATCTGCTACATGATTCGCTTGCTTTTTATATACGTGTTTGATTCTCTAATTTGGCCCGCAAAATTAACATTAGAGTTATATTTTACTAATAAACTTTCAGGGAAGCCTTATATAATCTACTCTCTGAATTTTCATCTCTGTAGATTGGAAGATAAAGGAGAAAATAGGTTAAGTTTTAAATAATAAATTAGTAAATCTTTTAGACAAATTATAAATAAATAAATAAAATATATTTTTCAAAATTTTACATAGTGTAGTTGCTAAAGGAGGAATAAGTCGATGTTTAACATTTTTGTTAATATATTTTAAACAAATGATTTAAAAATATGAATAAATTATATTTGTAATTCTCATAATAATCCTTTCATTTGACATATTACATTATTCATTTGAAATTTTATTTTTATTTTCTATTTGATTCTATAATTTGTTCACAAAATTAATATTGGGGTTTTGTATTAACTTTTCTTATAAATTTCAAGTGAGTCCCAGTACCCCCAAGGATTTTCAATATTGTATGTTTTATGGTTTCGGAAATAAAGCCGGAAGTGAGAATTTTTTATATATTTTTGTTAATATCTTGTAAATAAATAATTTTAAAAATATGAAAAATCTATATTGATATTCCTCATAATGAACCTTTCACTTGATGTATTGCATGATGCCTTTCAAAGGTTATTTTTTTATTATCCGTTTAATTTTATAATTTTCCCCCCAAAATTAATATTAGAGGTACGTTCTTATTTTTCCGAGTAAGGCTACATAAGCCTAACTTTTTTGTAATAGATAGGAAATAAAACGGGGAATAATCAATTTTCTTAAATTTTTGTAAATATCCTTTACCCCCAAAATTAATATTAGGGTTTTATTCGTATTTTTCCTGTATGCACAAAAAAGGTTTTAAAGTTTGGGGAATAAAATGGGGAATGGGTATTTTTTTACACATTTTTGTTAATAAATTTTAAAATATTATTTTTTCTTTAAATATGATTAACAAATATGTGTATTCCTTATAATGAGCCCTTTGATTGGATATATTAGTAATTTTTATTTTCCATTTAATTCAGTTATTTGCCCCCTAAAATTCATATTAGGGGTTTCTCCATATTTTTCCAGTTATGTTCAAGTGAGGTCCTAAATCTCAATTTTTTTCAAATTTTTAGGTCGGAAATCAGGGAATGGGAATGGGTAATGTCTTTAATATTTATATTAAACCTTTTAAATATATTATATTAAAAATACGAAAAACACGTTTGTATTTGTCATAGTGAGGTCTTTGATTTGATATATTACGTGATGCGTTAGAAGCAATTTTAATTTTATATTTTCCATATAATTCTGTAATTTGCCCCACAAAATTAATAGCAGGGGTTTCTCCTTATTTATCCGGTACAACTCAGGTGAGGCCCTATATATATATATATATATATATATATATATATATATATATATAAATATATTATAATAATTTTACGGCTTTTATTTTCGGAGATAAGGTGGGGGGAAAAGTATTTTTTAAATATTTTTGTTAATATCTTTTAAATTATTTATTTTAAAAATTAGAAAAAAAAATATTTGTTTTCTTCATAATGAGCCCTTTCATTTGATATATTACATGAAGCATTAGAAGCAATTTCAATTTTATCTTATCCATTTAATTCTGTAATTTGCCCCCCAAAATTAATAGTGGAGGTTTCTCCTTATTTTTCCGGTAAAGTTCAGGTGAGGCCCTATATCTAACATCAAAATTTCATTTTTTACGATATGTACTCCTGATCAGGTCACCAAACTATACACTGGTACCAAATTTCAACGTTTTCCTCCCAGTAGTTTAGGAGAAAATTGCTGTGATGTGAAAGAGGGAGAATTCCTCAGTGATATTATAAGGATATCCGTATATAGTATATAGGGGACCCTAAAAACATTGTAAATTGGAAGTCAATAAAAATGAAACCAACGCCGAATAAAGAATGGGTAAAGTGGCTTAATAACAAAGAAAAAAATATATAATTCTGAGCAGATAATCAAAAATGTTTAATTAAAAAGTATTAAACAATATGCATGTTAAAAGTTAAGGAAAAGTAGTACCACTTTATATAAAATAGGTATTTCACATTTACTACTACTATCATACTATCTTATCATTGTGATTTACTACAAAGATAAAATATGCACACTTGAGGCGGTACTTTGTCCATAAAGGACTCTATATTCCTACCTATGACTACACATATGTATATATATATATATATATATATATATATATATATATATATATAAAAGTTATAACTTTCCTTTTTCGACATTTACCTTTATTATAAGATTAATGTGGTAATATTAGTAGTCTTCTGTATTAATTGCACTAATTGCATCGGGAAACCAGAAGGTTTACAAGACACATATGAGAAATGAATAGAATTGGTAAATCTCAAGTATTTAGAAATTTTCAAAATGATCGTACAAATTTATATTGTGTTTTGTGAATGCCACCTATCTTTCGTTGTTAGAACATACCAATTTGGTAAACTCGGAATCTGTGTTAGACTGAAGAAGGTACCGCTTATCTGCAATTTGTCACATTGTCACAACCTAACCTCATAAAAGGGAATAATTTTTCTAATTACTAATGATTTTCACATATTAAGTGTTACCTTTGGCATGTATGAAGAATTCCATTATTAAATCTCCAAATTATTTGGTATATAATTTTATACTCCTTTAATTTTAATTTCACTAAATTAGCCATAGTAATTTTTGAAGCTTCTTGTATGTCCAACTTAGACTTATTAATCTTTTCCAGTTAGGCTGAAAAAGCTGTAAAACCAACAGCGAAACGTTCCTATGTACAAATAAATTTAGAACAAAATAAAATTCCGTTTTATTGGAGCATACCCAAAATAAGAAATTTCCAAATTATATATATATATATATATATATATATATATATATATATATATATATATATATAAAGAAGACTGATTTGAGCTACTGAACAAACGAACAACAAACTGAGTGTGCAGAAAGAGCACTTCAGCGCCAAATGGACTCGCCCCTGAGCTGACCGCATTTTCAAGTCTTCAAGGTGAACCAAAAACCGATTTGTAATCTTCTTTTTCCGTTAGTAGGTAGTTCAATAACTATAGACCCTTTTTTATCCTTAAAATAAAACTTTATTAAATTAACTAAATAAATGACAATACAATATGGCTTACCTTAAAATAAAATCGGTTTTTATAGTTATTAGAAATTATGATTTAAGAACAAAAATATATAAATTTTAACGAATATAAAAATGTGATCTTTTAACCTTTCAATAAGTTTTACATATATAAAAGTGAGTTTTTTTTTATGATCAGTATGGGGATCTCGGAGACTAGCGGAGATAGAGCATTGGTTAAATTGGAAAAGATTTGCAGTTTTACTGGTCCAATTTAATGACACTTACGAATTTTGGTAAAAAAGTCATGGCTTACTAGATATTTGGAAAAACGAAATTCTGTCGATTTAGTCAAATCCCTCCAGCTCCTTTGTTTTTGATTTTATAAAAAAGTGTAAGTATTAAAATTGAAGGGAATTGTATCCCGAATATGATTGTCATGTCCTCGTTTGCGTGACAGCTCCCTTTTCGAGATATGACACAAATTTATCTTTTTTTGAATGGAAACCGTAGTTGGCTATGACCTCAAAAAATCGGACAATTTTGATATTTACACTTTTTTATAAAATCAAAAACAAATGAGCTAGAGGGATTTGACTAAATCGACAGAATTTCGATCCGAAAGTTTCTTTAAATTGGGCCAGTAAAACTGCAAATCTTTCCCAATTTAACCATTGCTCTATCTCCGCTAGTTTCCGAGATCCCCATACTGATCATCAAAATAAACTCACCTTGCATATATTATATTGGTTTGGCTAGCTATTATTATTTATTTACTGTTTTAACATATTTAGACAAGAGTCCTTACGTTGGGTGCCAATATACATTAATTATGTTTATTTATTTAATGTTTATTGTTAATGGCTAATGATTATTATTATTTAAATTGCTTGGGCCCCACATTACTTAAAGTAATGACATTTATATTAATTTAATTTTGCTTAGCTCATTCATTGATTTAATATGTTTTAACTTTTTATGAGATTTTTCAAAAAAAAAATATTAGTGTGGGTTCATTTGGGCATTATATTTTATTTTACATGTTCATCCAGCAATTTAGTTTGAATCAGACAGACTTTATCAAGTTTTAGATTATATTCCCTCGAACATCGAAGAATTAATACCAGTATAAGTTTTTTATACAAGTTACTACAAAACTGAGTTGATGCACCTACCTTGTTGGAAAGAATTAATTTTGCGGTACTAAATCATAACTCTTGCAGAGGTCATGCTTTCCATATAAATCAATCCCGGACAAATCTTATGCTGAATTCACCTATTCATAATATGTGCCGAAACTTTAATAGGATTAGCTCAAGCTGTGATATCCACTATAACAATCTCTCATATATACTTACTAAATCTGATGAAATGTTTTTGTCTAAATGATTAAGATGACCTTTGTTACATAATTGTATTTAAATAAATGTTTTGTATTTGTACCGATATACCCCATGAAATATTAGTTATCACACTAGTAAAGATATATTAATCATTATATAGTAACTATTTACAATAGTAAATATATATTTAACTTAATTTCTATAAATATATGTATGTAAAATTATAAGTAATCGTATTCTATATTTACCTTGTAATTGGAATTTTCCTGTTTGGTAATATAGCTAATTTTATTTATTTATTGTACATATTTAAATCAAGATCAACATTTTTTTTTAATTCATATGAAACAAAATTATCATCAAATCAATTCATTTAAAATAAAAAAAAATTTATACTTACTGTTCAATTTCTCATTTGACTCCGGTAGCTTTGTCCCAGAAGTTAAATGTTTCTTAAACTTTTCTATTGTCTAATTATCAATTTCAATTTTTATTTACAAACTACCTTTAATTGATGGTTTCTCTGAACTTTACTTATTTAAACTCATGATTTCTTTCTTTAGATATTCTATGATTTCTAATTTAACTTTTCACTTTTTCACTTTTCAAAAGAGCAATTTAACATACTTTATTTGTTAGCATATCTAAAATCAAATAAATTCTCAAGTCTTATTTAATGTTTCCTATTCTACTTACTATTTTTGAGAATTCTCTTTCTTTATCTATCTAAGGTATAGTTTCTTAACCAAATTTATAAACAAAACATTCATTATCCTTTTATAACAACATACATTTTTAGATACTATAAAATTATTTACCTTGTTCTATTTTGGTTAATTGTCTCTCTTCTTCTAAAAACACCATTCAATTTCTTCCTTAGCTTTTCTTCTTTTTTCCATTACTTTAATATTTTTAATTTAGTTATCCATTCCTTTATATTTTATCAAATCCATTTTTGAATTTAAAAGTTCACTTTCCACAATTTTGGAAATTTTCACACCACTTGAATTACATCAGTGTGTTTTGAGTGTTAGCTTGTATATTCAGTCTGTTTATTCCACAAAATTTGCGATTTTGAGCTTTATTGCTTCTAACTGTCAAACATAACATTTCAAAATATTCAATATGGCTTATTACTATGATTATTGATCAATAAATTGACTACATCCGAAACGCTGATTAATCGACGAATATCTTTGCCCGATTTTGGCGTGTCACTTCTACTTATAAGATAATAACAAATGACTAACGAGACGCCATTTTGCTTGAAACAGGTTACTTGATGACGCTATTTTCTACGAAAAATTTAATAAAATTTCTAAGTTCAATTATATGTTCTGAATAATGTCTCATTTGAAAGCTCGTTTAATTTTATATAAATTGTTTCTTATAGACTGACTATTGCTCAATTTTTCTTCGTAATTGATATTTTGAACTTAAATGTTTACTTATAGTAATAATAGTAGTGTTAATTCCACTTCCAGGGCCAATCACCTTAACACCCCATCTGTGCAGAAGATATCCTTGCATTCCATATTTAACAAATTACTACAATACACCTGGCATTTCTGTGAAACAAAATCAACTGATGAGATTATTCATGCACTGTATATAACCACATCATCGCGGTACAGAACATTTTGAACCCATCAAAAAGAGTCCAAAACATGTATATAATATTCACTTATTCTTATAATACAACTAACAACAAAATATTTCTGATGAACAATAAGTATTTAATAAGTTCTATGAATTTTAACACAAACAAAAAATATTTTTGATGTGAAAATTAAATTGAAAAATGTGAGATAGAAACGTAATGCTCGGAGAACTAGCTGCTGTCGTATAGAAAAAGTATCTGGTAAAATGAATTTTCATTGTTGTTATAACTCGAAATACAGTGTGCACATATAGTATGAAAGATACTAAATTAAATATAACTAGATAAAAATAGAGAATAAAACTACGAACACAAAAAGAAGTCGAACGGATCAGAGTCATCTTCATTAACTTCTTGAATCAAATGAACTTTGTATGGATGCCATTTTTTCTGCTTTAGAGATTTTAAAGCTTATGGCTGACTTATTTCTTGGTACTTTGCGTTCTGACGAGTTGATAAAAAAGGATTTCCTTCAACTGTTTATAAAACATCCAATTGTATTTCCTCTGATATTGCTGGACCACCTGATTTAGACTGATGTCGTGCATTACACAGGTTCCTAAACTTAGCCTATCCCTTAATTATGTCTAATCTTGTAATACTTATGTGTGTGTACTTATTTTTAAATAATTTGCAAATTTGTTCTTGTGTAGTAGTCCTATTTCCATTACCGGACATAATTAAAATTTCAATACACTGGATTTCATTTAAACTTACCATTCTTTAATTTTTAATTACAACTCAACGATCAAATTTAGAAATTATTATGATAGGATATCACATTGCTCTTAGTCAGATGATAAATGGTGGTCAATTTGAACACATGCTTTGATTTTCTTACTCTTTTGTCACATATTGTTGTAAAGTTCATGGGTTCAATTTAAAATTATAAAACTAATATTCATTTTCACTTTTCTAGAAACTTTTATTTACATCGAAGATACAACAGCTGATTCAAATATCACAATAACAATTTTTCATATAAGCTCTTCATACAACCAACTGATCCGCGATCGTGGCCTCCTTCCTTTATAAAACCAGCATAGAAAATTCTCGTAAACATCATCATCACTCCTACAGGTGCCGAGTCTTTTCGAGAACCATTTTTTATCTCAAAGCGTTTGTTGTCGTACTGAAATGAAACAGGGTCGGCTTTGGATAATTTTCGTAACACTGCCCTCCCTTTAATTCTGATCGTTCCGATCAGAAACATCCCCTCCATGGTAGGGAGCAAGTCGATCTAAATGGACTACCTTCAACTTAGCCTTGGGGTTTCGACGGATCCGGTAGACGACGTCATTAAGCCTCTTGACCACCTGGTATGGACCATCTCAGGCGGGTGTAAGCTTTGGGGATTTACCCTTGCTCCGTTGGGGGAACCCGACTGAATTGGCCTTGAAGTCGTATCGCGTCTTCATCCGGTCACTGGTAGCCAACATCTGCGTTCCGGCTAATTCGTGTATTGCCAGCATGTTATGTCGGAGCTGGTCGGCATAATCGTCGATGTCTTGGGAAGGTTCTTCGGGGGAGCCAAATGCCAAATCGCAGCTTCTTTCCGAATAGGACCCTGGCTGGGGTCAGGCTGTACTATTATGTACGGCAGAGCGATATGCCAACAGGAATAGGGGAATATGCTCATCCCAATCGCGCTGGTTATTGCTGACGACCTTGGATAGGTGTTGTTCCAAGGTCCTGTTCAATCTTTCCACCATTCCGTCTGAATGTGGGTGCAATGGTGTTGTTCTCGTTTTCCTGATCCACAACATCGTGCAGACCTTCTGGAATACATTCGATTCGAAGTTACGCCCCTGGTCTGAATGTAATTCCATCGGGACGCCAAACCTGCTGAATAGTTACTCTGCTAGCACCGTCGCTACCGTGGTTGCCTCTTGGTTGGGTATTGCATATGCCTCAGGCCATTTGCTGAAGTAATCCATTGCGACCAGAATGTATTTGTTCCCCCTCTCAGACTCGGGAAACGGACCGGCGACATCGATGGCGATTCTCTCAAATGGGACGCCCACTGTACTGCTGCATTCTGACCTTGCTCCGGGTTTTCGGGCTCTTACTGGCCGCATAGGTGGCAAATTTGCGGCACCAAGCTCTGACGTCTTCGAAGTAATTCACCCAGTTGTACCGCTGGCGAACTTTGTCTAGGGTTTTATTCATGCCCAGATGGCGTCCGGTAATTCCATCATGTACTTCGGTCAGGATGGCTGGTACTTTTTCCTTCGGAACTACCAGTTAGGACTTGGTTTCTCGTCCATCAGCGCTTTCCCAAACTCACTTAAGCATTCCATTGTCTACTCATAGAGAGTCCCATTGAGCCCATAACGACTTCAGCACGCCGGAGTACCTAGTTACCTCGTCCCATCGTGGCCTGGGTGCTCCTCTCGTTTTGAGTGAGAAGATTGGTTCGATGTCTGGATCAGCCATTTGGTCCTGGGTGCACTGTTCCGTTGTCCAGTGTTCATTGGCCTGTACTCGGATCTGCCTGATGGGGATACCCTCTCGCTGTTCCGTCCTCAGACAATGTCCGCATGCCGCTCTACAGGGTCTTCTGGATAGGGCATCGGCATTATTGTGCAAACGGCCGGTAAGGTGTTCCACCTTGAAGTCGTATTGCCGTAATTTCTCCATCCACCTGGCCAGTTGTCCTTCCGGTGTCTTCATGTCCAGCAGCCATTTGAGTGCGGCATGATTTGTTCGGATTAAGAAATGACGACCATAGAGGTATTTGTGAAAATGGTCTACAGCCCTGATTATTGCAAGAAGTTCTTTTCTGGTGACGCAATAATTTCTTTCCGGTTTCGAGAATCCACGGCTTTAATACTCGATCATCCTCTCTTCATCATCTTGCACCTGGGATAGGACGGCCCCCAAACCTGTGTTGCTGGCGTCGGTGTCTAAAATGAACTTGCCGGACTGTGTAGGAAAGGCTAGGATTGGGCTGAAACATAGTGCTGCCTTCAGTCGTCTGAATGATGTTTCGCAATCCTGATTCCAACGGAAGGTCTCTTTCTCAGTGGTCTGCCTATGTAGAGGAGCGGCGATGGTGGCAAATCCCTCAACAAAACGCCGGTAGTATGAACAGAGGCCCAAGAAGCTTCGGCGTTCATGCTTGTCTCTTGGGACTGGCCAATCACGGATGGCTGCTATCTTGTCTTCGTTGATGCGGATTCCTGACTCGGACACGACGTGGCCCAAAAACTCTACTTCGTTTTGGAACAAGGAGCACTTCTTCGGGTTGAGTCTCAGGTTGGCATTATTAATTCTGGAGAATACTTCGCTCAGGTTTTTCAGATGGTCGTCGAATGTCTGACCCATGACTAGAATGTCGTCGAGGTATACTAAGCACGTCCTCCATGTTAACCGCTCAGTACATACTCCATTAGCCTCTCAAATGTAGCGGGTGCATTACATAACCCAAAGGGCATGACCGTGAACTGAAACAGCCCTTTACTGGTGGAGAACGCTGTCTTCTCTCTGTCGTTTGCGTGTAGACCAACCTGCCAATATCCACTTTTTAGGTCTAGTGTGGAGAACCAACGGGAGCCTGCTAGTGTGGTCAAAGTGTCATCGAATCGGGGTAGTGGATAGCTGTCTTTCTTCGTGACGTCATTCAGCTTTCTGTAATCACACAAAATCGTGTGGTTCCATCCTTCTTTTTAACTAGCACGTCGGGAGCAGACCATGGGCTGATGGATGGCTCAATAACTCCATTTTGTAACATGGACTCGAAGTTTTCCTCGACTGCCTGTTGTTGGCCCAATGGTAGTCGTCTAGATGGTATTCTGATGGGTTGAGCCTTCCCGGTATCTATTCGATGCTGGATGATGTTGGGGCGACCGGTGGTTCTATCTTGACTGTTAAAAATTTCCCAGTGCTTTGTGATAAATTGCTTGGCTTTCTTCTGGTTCTCTGGTGTCAAGTGTGTTAAATGGTCAGCAAACTGTTGTAGGAACTCTTTACTGGGCCCTGTCTCCTTCACCGACGTCTGGTAGTCTTCTTCGCAATTAATGATGGTCTCTACTGGCTCGAAACAAGCTATCTCTTGACCATTGGCAATTCTGATGTCGTTGTTGGACAAATTCAGGATTCTGATTGGTATATCTCGTCCGGTTTTAACTATAGCCCGTCCAACTAAGTAGTTATGAGTTGAGTGTACGGGCTCCACCATTCCAACGCAGCTCCCAGGATTGCTGTCTAACTGCCCATGAATAATCTGTTCCGTTCGACCGGGAATTCTAGCTGAAGACTTTGCCACAATTTTTATGGGGGTGACTGATGTGTTGACGGGCCGTGTCAATACACATTCCTCATTTTGGAATCGAAGAACATCATATCTCGGGTCGAACATAAATCCATGCTGGCCAATTAGGTCCATTCCCAGTTTTAATCGTACTCAATATTCGCTACCAGGACCCTATGCCGAATCATGTTGTCCCTTATCTGTAGCATGACATCTGCCTCACCCTGTATTGACATGGACTCGCCGGTGACTGTTCTGAGCTGGATGTTGTTGTTAGCTGGCCGAATTTCTGATGATCTCAAAACCCTAGACTTGGCAATGGACACAGCGGCGCCGGTATCCATGGTGATGGTAACTGCTCGCCCATTGATGGAGCCTCTGATGACTAGGCTGCCGCTATCTCGGCAAAATCCCCGGATGGATACTGTCCTTGGGGTGAGTCAGCATTCGCCCCCTTATGCTGACTGGTTGGAGTTTCCCTGGTTGGTAAGGTCGGTTTGTTGGCTACCCCTGGTTGGTGATCGTTCCGGTAGCCTTACTCGGCAGTCACGTTGGAAGTGTCCTGTCCGTCTGCAGCGGTAACATGCCCCCCTGGTGTCAGTTCTTTGTGACCGTTCTAATATTTTGTTCAGACCAGCCAGCAGCGCTTGAAATGGTGACTCTGAATCTTCCTGGTTAAAGGAAACTGCTCAGACCCTCGGCTTGGGAACATGTTTATGACAGCCTCTACTTCCAAAGCCCGAAGTAGAGCTTCATTACTTCTCTTGACGCCACTTAGTCTTAGATTTCGTTGTACTTCAACATCTCTGATGCCGTTTATGAAACTCTGTGTGGCCAACTGGCCTTTCGTTTCCTCTGGCAGGTCTGGGTGGGACAAGTGAACTAACCGTCTAATCTCTGCTTCGAATTCTTGGAGGCTTTCACCAGATTTTTGCATTTTTCCACTCAGTTGGACTTGGTATACCTGGCTCAAGGATTGATTGTCGTATCGTTTGTCTAGGATGGCAATGATCTTTTCGAAATTGCCTTGTTCATCGACTGGAATGCTTAACGAAATTACCAGAGAAGTAGATTTTTCTTGATTATCCCATCCGTTAGCTGTAGCCACCGCCTCAAATTGCTGTTTATACATGGGCCAAGATGAACTGCCATCAAATGTGGGTGGTTTACTAACGGAACCTTTGGTACTCACGGTGTTCTGGTATTTTCCTCGCAATAAGTACTGTTGCATTTTTTTAATTTCTGTTTCTAGTTTATTTTGGATGGCACTGATTATATCTTGTACTGTTTGCTTGATGGAACTGTGTCTTGAATTGAACTGATTTCAGATTTTACCTGGCTTTGCATGGAATCGAGATCATCTACTTTTGTTTCAAGAGTATCCACGGTATTTTTTATGGTCTTAATGCCATCATTTATCTCTTTTATATCTGACTCAACTATTTGCATTCTTTCATTAACTGTTTCATTAACTTGTCCTACTATTTGCATTAATTGTTCGAATTGCAGTTGTCTTTTCTGTTTCATCGATATTAGTGACAAGATTTCCTAACTCAACTTTAAATTTATCATCAAAAGATTTCATTAACCTTTGTTGAATTCCTTCTTGATGTTGTTTCTCCTTCTTGTCACATATTTCTAGAATCTGTGCTATTTTTTCGTCTAGTCCCTCCGTAACCCGCTTGACAATTTTTTGGTAGTTTCGTCCATGCTACGGGTTTCCATAAATCAAATTACGATTTTAACTGCACTTAATCCTTTACTTCTGATCACCAAATTGTTGTCCGTGGGTTCAATTTAAAATTATAAAACTAATATTCACTTTCACTTTTCTAAAAACTTTTGTTAACATCGAAGATACAACAGCTGATTCAAATATCACAATAACAATTTTTCATATAAGCTCTTCATACAACCAACTGATCCGCGATCGTGGCCTCCTTCCTTTATAAAACCAGCATAGAAAAATATCGTAAACATCATCATCACTCCTACAGGTACCGAGTCTTTTCGAGAACCATTTTTTATCTCAAAGCGTTCGTTGTCGTACTGAAATGAAACAGGGTCGGCTTTGGGTAAATTTCGTAACAATATATACTTTTCAGTTGATTTTTTGGGCTAATAAAGGAGGATTTTTTCGCTAGATGTAACGATTTGAAATTTACACGTGATCTTTGTAGATCTTTGAAATCACTATATCAAATATTGGAGTTGACATTCAAATAAATATGTATGGCGTCATGCAGACCACATTAATGAGGTCATGAAAAATCTATTTATGTCAAAGTTTGCACGTTATTAAAGTATCCGTGTGTTTTTTTTTTCTTCTTTTATCTGGATAGATTTTATTTACTAAGAAAATATCATTGACAAAGGACTAGTCAATATATAGGCTATTGGTAGTAAACTATATTTTTCATTAGTAAAATATAATAACACATTTTCAACCATCATAGAATCAAATGTAGAAAATAAAACATTCCAGTTACTGTTTTTTGATCCAGCAACATACTGCTTTGGAACTAGAACTCTATTTTAAGGTCGTTAATAGTTTTTAGATATAAATACAAATTGAATTATGATTTAAATAATCTATATATAAATAGGCTAAGACAAAACGATTAGGTACCATTTTCTCCTCTGTTTCTCAACCGATTTTCTTCATTTTTGTTTTGTTTAGTAGCTACTGACGACCTTCAGTGCAGAATGCTAATCTTAATTTATAATATTGGTTCATTCATTAAATAAAATATAATAAAAATTTACTATTTACGTCAATAATGTCAATGCCAAACAAATGAATGTGCCACTGAATGTGCCGCTGCCGCCAGACTCAAACCATAGAGTAATTATATATAGACAGACCAATGCTATTATATACTTAGAGCATGTACTTCTGGAGGTGGCATGCAAGCGTTGTTATTGTTTAGTGGGTAAAGTAATCGTTGAATATCGTAATTATACAGGCGATTCCAGATATGTTAGAAATAATTTTTTTAATGGGTGGCACATAAGCAGTTGCATATTTAGGGTGTTTAAAATATAAAGTAGAGTGCAATTATAGTTACAAAAGATAATTAAAAATTTAATAAACAAAAAGAGTAAATATGGTGGGTCATAGGCAGTGGCATATACAGAATGGTTTACCCGGTGGTTGAAAAATGTTAAAAAATATTATGAGTGGTCCATAAGCATTTGCATATACAGGGTGGTGGAAATATATAATGAGATGGAATTATTATAATTAGGATTTTAATAAATGTTAGAGAATTGAGTGCAATTATAGCTATACAGGGGTGTTAGAAAAAATAAATATGTAGGGTAGCCCATTAGCAGTTGAATTGTTGTCATATTAAATTAAGAATTACAAATTTGAACACAAATAAAGTTCTATGAATTATACCTGAAAAAAACTTGAATTTCGTTACTTATTTGTAGAAGCGAGATGTAAGACCGACATCTAGGATTTTCGAGGAAATTATCACACAGAGGTTCCGAATCTGGATCCGTTCTGTGTAATTGCTGTTCTCCCTAAAGTCCTAGAATAGAATGTCACGATAAAATTTTCATGTTACTTAACCTGCCAGAGATATTGACACAATTGGTCGAATTTCGACCATTGGGCGACAGCTAGTCCATAGAAAATACCTAAAAAACACACCAAATTTTTAATATCAAATCAGAGCAATGACAGATTTTACAAATCTAGCGTGAAATTTGTGCTTATTTGAAATCAGTATCATATCAGAACTCATTTTAGAAGATTATTTAGTTGGCAGGGATTATTATTTATAGTAAAAATTAAAAATAACTTCAATACGTTAGGCGCAATACGTATAAATTCACTGCCTTCTAACAAAAAGGTTACTCAAAAATTTTAATTCAACTATGTTTTCATATTATTTGGTAGAGTCGAGGGGACTGGAAACCCTCTGGCAGAGGTGCCAAAATTTACTCGAAAATCAAAAAACTGAATTTAATATTATTATTTGCAAATGCGTATTCCTTAGGTTATTGCAAACTTTCTACCATTCTTCATATCTATACACAACAGAGAAAAAATATTTCATATCCAATATTTATAGTTATTTTAGTACAAGGCCATAAGTATTGATTTTACTTTTCCGCTTTACTACCTATTTTTTTTAATAACCGGTTGATGTATTTATCCCAATTATCTTGTTCAACACACAAAATTGCTTAACCTTTAGCTCATTAGAGATATTACTTCCGTTCAGCGCGTTACACCAAAGCTACAAACAGAGAAAAAATCTCTTTAAGTACTTTAAATTCCGAGCCCACAAAATCACCTAAGCACTTTAGTTCAAAACTAACATCACTTTTATCTACCACCATAATAAAAACCTAAAATTAAAAGATAGTTTATTGTAAATACTTATTTTAAGAATACTTTAATTTGAAGGGTGAGTTCATGAATATCACGTACCTGAAAACCAGCAAATCCATCAAACAGCATACATTTCCTGTAAAATTCTTTTCTTTATTTATATATGCCTGATAAAGAATTAAGTTAGTTATTTAAATCACAATATTTTGTTCACATATTATCCATCTTAATGGCTGTCTTGCAGACCCATGCATAATTTCATGCAGTTTAGTTGACCAATAATTTCAATATTAAAAGATAACACGGATTTTATTTCTATTCATATCGTCATTAATGTGTGTATAAAAAGCAGTTTTGGTCTTATTTTTAAAACTTTAATGGCTGCCTGACTCCAGTACATTATTAGTCTGATAAGAATACGGTGTACCATATTTACTTACTCTCACAACAGTTCAAAATTTCTTCATATGAAATTTAAATTATGTCGACAAAATAATACTCAAAATCAATAATTTCATAGCAATCATCATCAACGTACCAAATCTCGGAAGTTGGAAAACAACTAATAATTGTATAGTTGACAGACAATATGATGGTAGTTTACTTGCAACAGTGCTATTTCCCGTATGCCATAAGACATACACAGTATACTATACATTCAACTCAGATGAGCCAAAGTTCATTTGAAGAAAACAGTAGTCATACTATTTTATACTTGTATAAAAACTTCAACCTGATCACTTGTTGTTAACTACCGGGTGATCAATCTGAAGTGTCCTGAGTTGGCAATACTTAAATTCTTGTGGCAACAGTGTGCAGTTGGTATTGAAATTAAATGACACAGAATAATGAATTCTCTCTTCCTTGTACGCAAGGAATAACACCTCGAAGAGAGAATTCAATATCTCTGACAGGTGAAGTACCCTGAGAAATTTTATCGTGACATTCTGTCCTAGGAGTTAAGGGAGAACAGCAATTACACGGAACGGCTCCAGATTCGGAACCTCTGTGTACTGATTCTCTTGAAAATCCTAGATGTCGGTCTTACATCTCGCGTCTTCAAATTCACAGAATAATGAGTTGGCACAATTGTTGATTGAACTTTTTGTGTCAGTTCGTGTTGACATTAGTCATAACATAACCTCAAACGTTGCAGAAAATGCAAACAATGAAATGACTCTGGCTCTTAATTAAGAAGTTAATTAAAGAAAGTAAAGTTTTATTGTGTAAAAAATGCAGAGTATGAACTCGGTTCAACAGATTGACTTTGGTACCAGAAAACCTTTAGGAATTCCAATAATGAACAACTAACAATAATCGACTATTAAAGAAAAAATTAGTTATGTTTGAGTAACAAGTTTATATTAACTGGTAATCAGCATAATGGTGAATTTGATGGTAACAATTTGCAGAAACTAAACTCCCAAAATGTGCAAATAAATAAATGCCACATTAAACTAGAATTAATTAAACTACCTGCATTGAGTATGATAAATATCCAAAGCACAGTTAATGAATGGCATTAAGGATGGGAATCATTGATAATCAGGAAGTATTAGTCTTAAATATAGACAATGGATGTAATTGGTGCAAAAATATTGTTGATTTTAATACAAATTGATGCAAGAATTGTGTCATATTTTTAAAAGTATTGGAACGGTGCTGCCTGCCTTTATTGTTATTGCTCTTCCTTTACAGTATTCTGATCAGAAAAAAAAACAATTTTGTAAACTGCTGCAAGTATAATAATGAACAGCAAACTAAAGAGGGATAGACGACAGAACTGAAAGAGTGGTTTCTATAAATTTGTAAATAAGAACAAATTTTAATACATGTTACAGGTATATTTTGTTACTGCTTATTTTGGAAATATATTGACAAAAAATTAGTGTGGTATTATTATTAAGGATAGGAATCATCTTGATAATAGGTAATCATGAAGTAATGGAACTGCTGTGGAACCTTTGGTGTGTCACACATGTAAAAACACAGTTTTGCACCCTAACACCAAATCAAACTTGGTTTACTCCTTGATGATGGCAACTAAGAGTTATTGAAAAGTCGTTGAGTATTTAAAATAAAGGTTTGGTTTTATGGTGCAAAACTGTGTGTTTACAATCATGAAGTAAGTTGTATTTATGGTCACAGTCCTTAAAAGTGTAGGAACAGCACTGTCTGGCATTAATTCTGTTGGAGGGCACTTTCTTAACATGTTGTAAATAAATAATAAACATATCAAAAGAAGTACAAAATAGAACTGAAAAAGTGTGTTTTTATATATTTCTTATTGAGCATAAAATGCAATATATATAAGAAATTAGTATAGCAACAAGATTTTTATCTTTGGTTAAAATGTAATCAGTCTTACATACAGGTAGACGAATCAATTTGAGTAGCATGAAAATTTAATTAATAAGTAATTTTGAAAAGATTGTTGAGGAGGTCTTGAATTATTTTGCCTGTTCATTGGGATTTTTCTCCTAATTTTTTTTCCTGCAACAAATAAGTAGTTGTTTTCTGAATGATACTTGTGGCATATTTTTCAATTTCTAAGTACTTCTTGGGAAATAACACCACAGTTCAAAGAAAATTGCTGTATATTCCAAACATTTCGGGGTCTAGATCAGACACAATTCAGAATTGTGCCCCTTTTTTATCCGTAGTTTCTTAACCATTGACAACGGGGTCTGATCTAGACCCCGAAACGTTTGGAATATACAGCAATTTCCTTTGAACTGTGGTGTTATTTCCCAAGAAGTACTTAGAAAAAACAAATAAGTATTTAAAAATTGTATTTGGAGAACAAAGTGTAGGAAGGCAATTTCATAAAATTGCCCAAATTACTAGCAGTCTATACAGAGATTCTTCCTCACTGGTTTATTATTTTGTAGAATCTCTTTCTCTCAGAATAACTACAGACAGCCACTTTGTTCTTCATATACAATTTTCAAATACTTTTCTGTTGCACGAAAAAATTTGGAGGAGAGAAAACCCAATGAACAGGCAAAATAATTTAATTAATCACATATATACTGCTAGTTAAATAATAACAAAAAGATGAACATGGATATGAGAAAATGTTTGTTTAAATGTCAGTATACTCTGCGTCATGTTTTGTTAATAGAGGTATCTTTAAAAAGAAGAAGATAACAAATCAAACAAATATTTGTTAAGAAGTAACAATTTATTTAGCACAAATATTTTTAGTATAAATTATTTTTTACTTTTTAAAATAAATGTTCTATGTGACATCCATTGTTTTCAATGCACAAATTGATACGTCTTCTCATATTTGTAAAGATATTTTCTAACATTTCTGGAGATATTTATTGTTTCATTAATTGTTGCTTCCATTTCATTTACATTATGTAGACGATTTTGAAAAACTTTGTTTTTTAAATATCCCAAAAGGAAAAATCTAAGGGTGTTAAATCTGGCGAATTAGCTGGCCAAGAATTTGTGGAAATAAGCCGGTTATCATAATATTGTTCCAAATAACTTACTGTAGAACGTGCAGTATGTGCTGGAGCTCAATCTTATTGGAAATAACCATCTGTTAATTCATCATCATGTAAACTGTTAATAAATGGTTCCAACATTTGTCCTCTGTATGTTACTTTGACATTGCTACTCATACCCCTACTTTAATAGGATGAAAGTCAGTTTCAATAAATGTATGGGGATTTTCAGTAGACCATGTCCGAAAATTTTGAGAATTAATATATCCTGATAAATGAAACCATGCTTCATGAGAATAAAACGTTAGGTCCAAATCTTCATTACTAATTGTTTTGTTAAACCATAAATAATAATTTTTACGATGTTCAAAATCTTGTTCTAGTAAGTGTTGATGTACCGCAATTTTGTAAGGATACATTAGTAATTTCTTTTTCAATGCTCTTCGTGCACTTCCATAAGACAGACCTACAATTACAAAAGTTATATATAAAACATTAATTAAAATAACAAATATATTTTTTCCTGTTTGAGCTGCTAATTTTCTTATAGACTTATTCGGACTATTTTCAATTCTGTTGCGTACATCATCGGCGAACATCTTGTGTTAATACCGTTGCCGCCTTTTCAGGTTTGCGTGTTAGTACACTCCCAGTCTCTTCAAATCTCCTGACAATTCTATTTTGGTGTTTTCCAAACTTTTCAATAGAAATTTCTATATCAGGATATTGTGTTATAAACTGTTCAAAACATGACTATAGCGAATACGTCCATGACCCATCCTCAGTTAGTACAGCACTACGAAAATGTGCCATTACAATAAGAGTATCCATTTGCACCGAAAATGGCATTGTTTTGTTTTGAAGAAGACAGTTTTATATTCAATAAAAAGGCGTATAGAAAATAATTAATAATTACGACGAAATAAAACTAGTCAAAAGCCCGCCAAATATCACAAATCAAAATACCGTGTTGACACCTGACATCTCAAACTTGTCAGTCAGAAATTCAACGGTTTACAATAGACGCACTGAAAAATCCCCCAAAATTAGGGAATAATGGTTGCCAACTCAGGACACTTGATATTGAGCACTCGGTAGATGATTGTTTTAACTTGAAAAATGAATAAATAATAAGAAGAAAACAGGTGGATTGCATAAATGTTTACTTACCTACTATTGTGAGATATAATGGATGGCCAATAGGTGGTGTTGTGCTTATCTGACATTCGTATATGCCGGAATCCTTTTTCTGGGGATATCTTATTCTGAGGGTCCACTCTTCAGTGTGAGGTGTGTGAACAGCTTCGAATCTTTGATCAGAAGTATAAGTGTATCTTCCTACAGTTAAGAGGTGTATATCTCTGTGTCTTACCCACGATACCTGTAAAAAATATTGATTTTGTGTAACAACATACTGAGAATTGGGTATATACTTTCTTCATTATTTATTTATCCATAATATAAATAAGTGAAGAGAAATTTTTTTACTTTGGCACACGCAGAAAAGTGAGAATTGGCATTGTCAAAATTTATATGATATACCAATTAAGATTAATAAAATTTATTTCTAACGATTAATTTAGTAAATAAAATAAAATAGAACGTTTCTGATAAACTTTCATTCTGTCAATATCAAATCCATAATATTAGATACTGCTGCGAGATCGCTTGGTTAGTTAATGTATTGACTATTAAGTAGAATAAGTAATTTAAATCTAAAATTAAAAAAAGTGTGACACAATTTAACTAAGAATACCAAATTCGTGAAATTATTCAAAGAAATTTTAAGTTAGTCACATTTTCTCTAAAGTTGTCACACTGATCGTTGTACAAAATTTGATTTAAATTTTGACATTTTATAACATTAAGATTAGTTATCAATAGGTGCATTTTATTTCCCTTTTTTCCAGAAAACCGAAAAAGTCCTGGAGAATTGTTTGATATTTATTATATGTGTTTAGCAATATAACGTATTGTAAATATTAATTATGTAACAATATAGCACATTCATATTATTATTTCACTAAATTTGTAGGTTTCTTACAGTTGCTTCTTAGGAATTGAAATTGTAGCTGCGAAATGTCTGAATACAGATTTTAACATCGTTCCATAACTCACATACAGTTTAGAAATTGTGGAAATATGCAGTCTCAAGTAGTAATATATATTTGGAAATATCTTAAATTGGAGAAGTCAATTAAAGTATTAATGTATTATTTAATAAAGAGTTAACAGCATTTATAAATGTATTTGAATTTATTACAATTATATAAAATATTTATTAGTTTTCTGTCCACGTATCGTCCCTTAAATAAAACGTATTTTCATTCGACAATAATATATTTTATATTGGTACAATTTCAAACATCTAGGATTTTGAAGAAAACTAACTAGCGAATCTGGAGCCATACCACACCACTTAATCTGCAGGTTAGATTTCAAGTTAACTTCACTTGTAAACATTATGGGCGATATGTATGAAATCAACTAATGATTTTCAAAAGGACATTCTCTTGTAAGAAGCATACCTGAAGATGATTCCCGGCGAGAAACAATATTGTTATATCATTTAATTTTAAGACACTAAAAAGAAATTATTCTCGACATTAATCATCTGTAACAAAAACCACCTCTCCTAATAAACGTTGCCTCTAAAAACCAGTTCCCTGAACACACTATTGATGCTAAAAAAGTACCGAAAATTTCAGTTAAGCTCAATTGCAGATCAAGCAATGAAATGCGCTGAAAGGCCAGTGATGTTTGTAGATGCTGGTGGAAGCGTGTTCGGCATATATATGAGGCAGAGCAGTGGTGATTCAGATTAGACTCGAGGAAGTCAATGTAGTGAAGTGCATACAGCTTAAATAAAATTGTTAGAAACACAATCACTTTTTAATTTAAGAAGATAAATAGATTTATTTCCTAAATTAGTATAACAGGTCTAACTGAGAGGAAAAATTAACAAATCAGGCGAAGGTCTACGAGAATTAGAGATAAACATTAGCGAAACACAGTTAACATCCTCAGACCAACCAGAAAGCGGTAAAAACCAACTGGCTAAACAAGTTTTATAAATGGTATTAGAGATGTAGAAGTTCAAAAACTCTGGGACTTACTGGTATAAAGAAGAGTAATGAAGTTCTGTGCCCTGTTTTAGAAGTAGAGGCTATTATGAATATGTCCGCACCAAAGGTAAAAGCAGTTTGTTTAAATTAGGAAGAATTAGAGTTGTACCTTCACGAAGTACTGTCACTACGAAAGAATTGTGATACTTCCCCCCGTAGAGGCAAATACACGCAGCAATACAGCAAAAAGGACTCTGTGTTCACTACGCGAACTGACGACATTGATTTCCAGGACAAAATGAGTGCGATGTCATCAAAACGTCAAAAACCTGTCTTTCTTAAAGACATACAACATTCACGAGAATACCAAGCACCTCCATAAACATTTTATAATCATGAGAAGAATCGGGGTAACATAATATTCCTCTACTGACAGGAAGTATCAAACGGTCATGGGTCAACATGGCAACACTGACAGATTGATTACCTGATTTTCAAACTGATTTTCTCTACTTTGTAGGTATTGAGGGGAAAACTAAGAGTTAGTAACACCTAATGTCGAATTTGTACACATGCAGCATATTTAATTATGACATGATAAAAAAAAGCTCAATAATGTTCAAATTAAAAAAAAATGCAACGATATACGGTCGAATTTCAATCACTATGTGACCATTAGTTGATATTAGTAAAAAATCCTAAAAGTTAGTTGTGAATAGAATCAATACAAACCAATGTATTATATAATTATTAGAATGTATGTATACAATTTAATAAATTTTATCAAATATGAAGATATTCTTAAACGTAATTACTGTGTTCTATTTAACGATAAATTTCATCAAGAAAAAGCATATCAGTACAGCTATTCGTCTACTTGCGCAGTGGATTTAACTTGAATCGTTCCGCGAAATAAATAAGCCTGTGAGAGCTTCTCCACTTTCAAGATAGAATCAATTATTGTTTGTCGTCTTGTATCCTACATTTCACTGAACAAATATCCCAGTACACTTAAGGACGTTAGTAGAACAATGCTATAGAAGAAATGAAACTGTGCGCTATAAGAATAAGTGTTCAGTCCCCGACGTCTTTTATTATTTGATAAAGCTTTCCTAGTTTCTAGTGGAAGTTGTTTTAGCTAGAGGAACAAAAGTCAGGAAAGGAAAATACTTTTGTTAATTTGTATAATTTTCTACCCTTCATCAGCATGAGAAAATAATGTTTTACATATTAAGCTTTAAAACAACCCGTTAGTAAAACTATGTTTATATTTCAAGTACATTAAAATTTATAGAGAATTTCAAAAGATTTTTAGTTTTAATATAACTTAATAGATTTTACGAGAATCATAAGAAATTGAATAGCTTAATTAAAAACTTGAAATGGGTGAAACTGCTAATAAGTGAAAATTATCAATGTTAAATCTTGTAAATCTGTGAAGTTATTGTAAAAAACTGAAATGAATAGAAGTAATATGTTCATATGTTGGAATTGATACCTGTTATAGAAAGGGAAAAAAATTTAAATAACGAGTTGAGTTCTCCTAATGGCGAACATATTTGATTCGGTTCATAAGTTGAAAGTTGTAATAATTCTCAAGTTACGCATTTTATGCAACCATATATTTCAGGTTTACTTTAGGCGATACGGGGCGCTGTAACGTATATTTGCCAAGTAAAACCTATCAAAGAGTAGGTAAAAGAAATTCATATGAATAACTACAATTTTAACTGGAGCTAGGGATAGCATAGGGATTATACATAATGGGGTGCAAAGTTAGCTCGCCCCTCGTGGTGCATCCTGGGTAAAGCTAAAGAGCTAACAAACTTGGCAGCCGCACAATCTTTTTATCTCCCGGCTAAAGCACATGATGCCTGGCGCGACACTGAATCCAACCGGTCCTCTTTAGCACCTATGGACACGAAATCTTGAATCAAATCTCAAGAACTGCCAACTAAACATAGAAAGAATAAGCTGGGCTAAATTCCTAAAGTCCTTCATAAACGATATCGACATTCAGGAAACTCATACAGAAAACAAAGACCAGCTTACTAAAAAGAGGCAGGATTTCAGGGTAATACCTCATCGGAGCATCATACATCAACGCTTACGGGGTCGCAACCTAAGTTCGCTCGTCCACCTCACCCTACCCATCTGTCTATGTGGGAGATTTCAACAGCCACCAACACGCTGTTGAAATACAGGAATACAGACTACAACGGCGAAATATTACTGAATTGGGCACAAATAAATAATGCATACTTGGTGTACGACGCCAAACAAAGGGGATCTTTCATATCTGCAGCATGTAATCAGGAATACAACCCTGATCTATACTTTGTTAGCACAAACGACGATAACACACCATTAAGAGCTCCACGTAGAATTCTTGCAGACTTCCCTGATAGTCAACATAGACCAGCTATTACTTATTACATCCAATCCTCGACCAAAATGGAATTTCAAGAAAGTAGATTGGGAGAGTGACTCTAACAGACTCGTTGAATGCATAGGCTGGATCCCACGAACAACCGAAAACTATCAGAGGTTCATAGGAACGAATATCGAAACTGCAAAAAAGGCCTAATCCAGGGGTTAGTGAAAAAAATACATACCGGGATGGAATAATGACTGTGAGAAACAATATAGGACCTTGAGAATGGAGACAGAGAAATGGCTGACGAACTGTTGCACAGTCTGGATATACCTCTTCAACAGCGGTGGACAGAAACAGTCTCCAACCTAGAGTTTAAAAAATCAAGTAGAAACTTTTTTTACGAACATCATAGAAAAGAGATCCATCCCAAGCGCAATGAAAAGGTCCAATGTTATTGCTATCCTGAAACCAGGAAAGCCGATTAATGACTCAAAAAGTTAGCGCCCAATAGCGCTACTGGCGCAATCTAAAAGCTCCTTGAGCGACTACTCTTTAAAAGAAACGGAAGCAAAATATTGGAGAGGGTCCCCATCGAACCGGCAGGTTTCAAAACAAAGAAACATATTGAAGCAGGCTTCCAAGACAACCTGAAAACATCAGCTGTGTCCGTGGACCTTTCTGCACCGTACGACAATGTGTGGAAACATGGATTCTTCTATAAACTTTACCAAACAGTCCCATGCAAACAAACCCTGAAACTTATTGATAACATGCTTACTGGCAGAGTTTTCCAGGTTGTATTGGGCAGCAAAACGAGTTCGTCAAGGAGGATTAATGACAACCTTCCCCAAGGGTCTGTCCTGGCATCGCTGTTTTTTAACCATTATATCTCCGATATGCCTGAAGCTAGATCTCGGAAGTTCGGCTACGTAGATGACTGGGTGCTAACCATCCAACAACGTTTGTTTAAAGAAACAAAAACTGCTCTCACTGCAGGCTTGGCGAGCTTGGGAACATCCTTCCGTAAATGGAGTGGAGTCTGAGTCCCAACCCCAACAAAACGGAGCCGGCGTGCTTCCATCTCTCTAACAGAGCATCGAATAGACAGCTCCAGGTCTACTCGAGGATACGTAACTGCGCCACAGTACGCACCTGAAATATCTTGAAGTAACCCTAGACAGGACACTGACGTACAGGAGACACCTGGAGCACTCGGAACAACTTCCTTCAGCAATGCGGTGCTACATGGGGTTCTTCCGCTGAAACACTAAGAACTTCAGCACTTGGGCTAGCTTACTCAACTGCAGAATACAGCGCACCGATTTGGCTTAGCAGCGCACAAACCAAAAGGTAGACAGACAACTAAATGAGACCATGAGGATAATTAGCGGAACGCTAAAATCGACTACTCCTGAATGGGAACCAGTACTGATACCTTCTCCAGATCTCCGGCGCAAAGCATCTTACTCTAAGAAAATAAACGAATACAAGGCAATCCTCAACTTCCTATACCCCAGGATACGGATAAATCCTGCAGAACTAGACTACGATCCCGCCTTCGATCAGCACCGTAAAGTATGGACATCACTAAACAGTTGTTTTCTTAAGGATATTTGTGGCAAATTTTTCAATGTTTTAGTACTTCCTGGGAAATAACACCTTAAGTCGCGAATTGCTGTATATTCCAAATATTTCAGGGTCTAGGTCAGACCACGTTGTCAATTATGATGAAACTATGAGAAATAGGCCCACTTCTAAAAAAGACATTTTAGAAGTGCCTGTTCGGAGGTATGTAGCATTAATAGTATCAATGCCTTCTCTGAATCATTTCAAAATCTTTCATTTCTCTTCTTCCTCACCGGATGCTGGTTTCCGATTAAAAAGGTAGCTACTTATAAAGCAGCGACGAAGCCCGTAGTTCAGAAAAAAATTTAACAATTTTTTTTTAACACTGTATTGCTCGGTTAACACCAAATCGACCCAACTGGTATTTTGTTCACTAGTGAATGTTTTTTCTTGGGGAACATTTTTTTAGTTCAATCTGAACTGTTCATATTGATTCTCTTCAATATTTCATTATCCTCCTGTATACGAATGACAACTAGATTAGTTGGTAGATGAGCATACATTTCTGCTTATTTTCCAATTGAAGGTTAGGACTGATTAAATAAGAGAATTTATTTCACAGTGAACTTGTGACAGTTTGTGTAAGATAAAGTTTGTGTCTGGAAAATATGTAGAAAAGTAATGCAATGACATCATAATGCAGTAAAAACTTGAGTTTATGTAATGTCAATAAAATCACCAATAATCATAAAGCATTTCCTAGACTGTCACTTTTACGTTAGTTACGTTAGTTACAAATAACGAAGTTGTATATTTCATGCAGATTAACGGGCCGTGTGAAGAGAATATAACTATTAGACAAAAAGCGGTGTAAATCTGGGGCTGCTATCCAAGGATGCTAACGAATTAAAAATAAAAATGTGGAACTAGAACTGCCTAAACACAGCAGGTCTCTACAGATGTCGACGAAACGTATAGGTCTCATAAGAAATGACGAAAATAAGATGTGAGTGTAAACAAAGAAAATAGTGAGTTGGATTCTACACAAATGCCAACATTTTTCTCAAATCATTAAATTGTATTTTCCACTTTCATTTGTCAATAAAAATAAATAAAAAAAATTTAGAACTAAAAAATAGTTCAGTGAATATTAATATGTAAGATAAAAATAAAAGAATTATTTCCATAATTATTCTTTCTTGCATAAAAGTTCTGGGAAGCCTGTGAGCTTTAGTTTTATTATCCATTTCGCTTCATTCCTTTATTTAAACAAAGTGTAACAAAATGGTAGAGTTCGTTAAGAAGAATAACATATGGATATTTGTAAATTTAAAAGCGGTTAACCAACAAAAAGTTATGGTATAACAATGCAAAAAATCATTCAATTTAATTTTATCTGCTAGAGTTGATGGTTAGTTTTGTTATCAAATTTGTAGTTTATATGTTAGATTCCCAACAATTTTGATTTTAAATTTTCCTTGCCAACGCCTCTAACTCCATCCACTGTCCGAATTTTCGTCCATTAGTATTTACTACTCTACTTGAAATTTTGGATTCTCAAATAAAAATTAGAAGTATTGATATTATTTCAAGAAAGTAGTTAATTTTGTCGAAAATGTATGTTTATAAACAACTGTAATCTATACATCCCCTATTTACCTCCCAAGAAGAATACTTTTTAGATTTTGTAACTTACATGAACAGTGAATCTTTAACCAATCCTAGTTTACAAAAATTTGAGAATTTGTGTTAAATATATACGGCAAAGGCAATACTTATGAACAACCAATTTTCGTCCAGTTTTTAAAACACCCTGTGTTATACAACATTTTAAAAATTATACATGAATCTGAAAACGAAACTATATTTGTAATTGAAATGTACAGCTGATTAGGAATAATGTATTTCATGGAATCAGGAATAATCGAGGAATACAATAGTACTTGTTATAACATAAATTTTACCGATTATAAAAAAATTAAACAGATTAATGGAATATTGTAAAGCAGTCATAATAACTTTATATTGTTATCTAAATCATTATTTAGGATTAACATTTCTATTTTACTGACTACAAACTCACTACCTGGTTATATGGCATTTCCAGCAGTGGCACAAATGCTTAAGAAGTGAATAAAGCTTCTATAGTCGTTGAGGCAGTAATTATCCCAAAAGTTTCTTCCGTAGAAACTGTCGTTAGCAGAATTAGTAAAAGCATTTTTGATGTCATTTATAACAAATCATGTAAGTTTGGAGAAAGAATAGTCGTTTCGTGGAAAACATAAGTTGTGGGTTAAAAGTTCTGAAAAGTTATAACACACAACTTATGTTTCCAGAGTTGCTTAGTAATTATTAATTTGTCGTACACTTGTTGGAAAACTTGTTATCATCTCATGCATGAAAATTGCTCATATATGATATGCTTCAGAATATAAAGGTTTTTTCACATGTATCTCAGTATGGATAGTCTCCAACTCATGGAAGTTGTTCTAAATCTATAACGAAAGTTAAATTGTGTAGAACTTTTTATATCACTTATATAAGTATTTTTTATCTTTCAGAAACTAGGAAAAAATTTGGAGACACAGTTGTTCGAGTTCTACATTGATTGTAGAACTCGAACTCGAATAAAATTCTCCAAAACTGAATATATTTTTTACAATTTGGGATCTTTTTTTAACTTAAATAATATTAATTTCTCTACATTGTCTTGGAGCTTTTAATGGTTATTGATTTTTTTACATTCAGATATCAACTGTATATTCAATAAATTTCTCCCATATCCGCTGCTTTAGTACTAATTGAAAGGACAATATTAGCTTAACTTTTGTGGATAACAAAATATTGTGTTAGTTCTGTATTGAGGGCTGTTGGACATTGCTTAAAATGTTAAGGGGAAGTATCCTGCTATTTTGAACAAAAAAAAACTTTACTAAATATGTGAATAAGTATTAAGAATAAAAATAAAAAACAATATAAATGTCGGTACATTTGCGCATTTCTTTAATATAACGAATTATTAATTATGGAAAATAGTAAAGGACCCCGCACATTCCTTATGGAAATTTTGATATTTGGTAGATCTCAACAAAATGAACAAATGCCTTCATGGTCGATGACTGATGGTTTTCAAGTAATGGTTAATTTTATATTTATGGTCAGAGTATACCACGAAGAGCTGAGTCGATATGTATATGAGGAATTACTGGGAGTATTAATGTGAAAATTAGTATAGTTTTCGAGGAATAGGTTTTAGTTACAATATTCACAACTGTCTACGACTTTCGGTTCTACCGGAACTGGACCCAAACTTTGTTTTTTTTAATGGAACATCCTATTTTTTGTAGCATTTTTAGAATCTATGATGAATTTTAAGATAACTTTATTGGACACATCATATGTCTGAAGGGGTCCGGTTAAAAGTTATTTCAACTTCAAAATTTTGCTAGATCCAGCTCTTCACAAAATATTATTTTTGTGAAAGCAAACTGGATCACATCAAAAAGTACCAGAATTTGCCTGAATTAAACTTAAAGCTTCCTAAATTTGGCAACTCCATTTTTTCTCAAAACCATTGAAATCTTGCCCAAAAAATAGGAGTTTATGCTTACAAGACTAAATGAAACAGTTTTTATATACACTTGGAAATATTAAAATTTCCGTTTAGCTATTAGAGATGTATGAATTATTAGTAGTTTTTTGAAAGAACCGACAAGAAAAGTACATACATCACTTTACTTTCTTAACCATTTATGTAGAATTTGATATGGTTATAAAAAAGTATGTTTCCATTGCGATCTCCTTGTGACCAAAGCATACTCATAATACCATAACGCAGATCATTTCGTGACAATCTACCTTTGTTGTTAGCGGTGCAGCATTGACAATATTTATTATTCTACCCCAAATAAAAAAAGCTAAGGAGTGATATCGGGAGAACGAGGGGGCCGTCTTTGAGGTCCATTATTCTCTATCCAACGATCTTCAAAATGATGTCTAAAATGTTTTCACAGGTGCAATATTCTTATTATTCTCAACTCTAATGGATGTAAACCGTTTTCTAAAATTTCGAAATATCTCTCACCTAAAAATAATGTGAGGATTAGTATCACTCCAGTAATGTGGTTGACTATTCCCTAAATTTTGCCTCATCCGTCCAAATCATTTTGTGTAAAAAATGTTCGTCTACCTGAATTTTGATTCGATTCGAAGGATAATTCCGTCTTTGAGCGTCACCTGCTCTTAAATTCTTAACTAATGAGAACGCAAAAGTGTAGTTCTTATTTTTTTAGAATTCTCTGAAAACTAATCATAGATATTCTTTCTCTATACTGAGGAATTTTCTGGATATGCTCTTAAGTATGCGAAGACTGTAACTTAATTATCTTTATTATCTACGACAGGTTTCCCTTTTTCTTGCTTTTTAACAAACTGCCCATCTGTTTTGCAATTGTGAATGAGCCCCGTCAGCGTGTCATGAGTGGGTGTTGATCTATCCGAGTATCGCGAACGGAACTTAGTTACTAAATCCTACACGGGACATGATAAATGCTTTCCATATAATTGTGCTTTAACACCAAATTGTTAGCAAATATTGTTTGTTGACACTTCAGCATTTGTTTCTGTCGATTCGTTCAAAAAAAGCCTAGTGATATTTTAGATATCTCACAAGTTATGTACGCTACTGACCAGGCTAAGGCTAACGCCGATTCATCAGATCTGGTTACACGACGCAATTCTTTGAAATAATAATTTTGCATTGTTCTTTTTTAAGTAGTCTGAAATTAGCATTTGTAGTAATAGTTTCAAATAAAGTAATTTTGTTTTGTGCTTTTCAAAAAACTTTTTAGTTAATTGAAAACACATAACTGGCGCATGACAGTAGGATGCTCGACGATTTCGTTACTGAAAATCGTGAATTTTAATTCTTCATCGAGGACGATCCGAAAAGAGAAATCGAAAATTTTCACCGAGACTCATTACTGAAAATCGGCTCAAGAAAAGTGAATATTTGTTCAGAGACTTTCAACATCATTTTGGGTCAAGAAAAGAAGAAAGAAATGAGAACCGCACTGTAAGTTACTCATTGTTTCCTTTACCTCTACATTTTATTTCTCCTTTATGTCAGACTCCCCAATTTCGACTAATCAATCGATCGATCTTAGTTCAGAAATTGAGTTAGATTTAAGTGGTTCATTTAGGACCTTGGAATTAAATTCAGTTAGGATAAGAGATTTGCAAAGAGAATTAGTTTCGATCATGTCTAACCCAACAATTTCGACAGTTCACAGAACTATTCCTAATTTTGACATTAAATTGCTACAGATTATACCTGAATTTGACGGTAATCCTTGTAGATTACATAGATTTATTTCTACTGCAACCGATTTATTGAATACATATTATGACGTAAATCCAAATAATGTCAATTGTGCTCAAAATAGATTACTTATTAACGGCATATTTTCCAAATTAACCGGTCCCGCTGAGGAAGTTCTATCTATGTATGGTAATGAAAATTGGGATGTTGTAAAAAATTTATTGATAACTCATTTTGGTGACCAAAGAAATGAGAGTAGTTTACTTTCAGACCTTAGTGCTTTAAGACAAAATAATAATGAAAATTCATTACAGTTTTATGCTCGAGTAGTGTCAATTTTAAATTTGTTACATAATTATGTTAATCTTCATGAAAATGTGAAAGAAGTTATAGAAAGTAAGAAGCTTTTGTTCAATTGTCATGCTCTGCATACATTATTAGTGGGATTAAAAGAGCCACAAAGCTCTATGATTCGTGCAATGAAACCAATTAATTTAGCTGAAGCTCAACAGTATATAATTGAGGATAATAACATTAAATATTTAAAATCGGGGAATCTTACAAAACCACTTCCGGAACCAAATATTCCAAATTTTAACGCAAGAAGCAATTTCCCACCATTTGCAAATACTTTTATGAGACCGCCTATGCATTTTACACCTCAAGCACAATTTCCTAGAGGTCCAGTTAATATTCAACCACGGCAAATTATGCCACCCCAAAAATTTTTCAGTAATGCTCAAGTATTTGGCCCACCCCGTAATGTTTGGAGAAATCCACCTCCTAGTACTTCGAAACCAGCTCCAATGAGTGGGGTTTCACATTTTAGAAATTCAAACATTAATAAAATTTACCCTCAAAGGTCTACCAACTATTTTCAGAGAGATCCTAAACAAAAATTAAATTATATTGTTGAAGAAGTTCATAACGTAGAGCACCAAAATTATGACGAACAGTATGAGCACAATAACCCTTATTATGACTACCCTTACTATGACTACCCTTATAACGATTACCCAGAATCTGTTGATTTACCCCAAACTACTGAAATTTTAGAAGAAACTGAAAAACAAGAAAATTTTCAGGAATCCAGCCTAGATCCCGACAAGACGTAATAGAATTAAATTCAATTTATGATAAAAAGGAACTCCCTTATATTCAAATAAAAGATCCACCTCTTAAGCTCTTGATTGATACTGGAGCTACAAAATCTTTCTTGAATCCTTCTATTGTTGAAAAATATTTTCCAGACAACATTTTTAAAGAACCTTTCATTATAACGTCTGTGTTTCAAATATCTCAACGTGATTTTTGTGCACGTATTCCAGCTTTTAAGGAATTTAATCACAAATTTTCGCTAAAATTTCATTTATTTAAATTTCATGACTATTTTGACGGCTTGATAGGCCTAGATCTATTAAAACAACTATCTGCAAAATTAGATTTTACATCTTCTGTTCTTATTACTCCTTCTTCAAAAAAATAAAATTCATTATTATGAATCCAAGAAGAAAATGTTATTTTTTGTAGACATTGAACCAAATACAGGTGTTAAAATTAAAATTCCAGTTTGCAAAACTTCAGGCGAAATTTTAGTTCCACCTACGAAAATTAATAATTGTATAATACATGAAACCCTTACAACTGCGAAAAATGGATACGTTTGGGTAGAAGTAAAAAACCCAAATGACTTTAATTGTCAAATCAAACTATATGACCCTTTACAAACTGAACATTTTAATCGTTCAAATTTTGACTTATATAATATGAACATAGACCAAACTCCTGTTGAAAAACATGACATTTCACAACTTATTAGAACTTCACACATGAATGACGAGGAAAGATATCACATCTTAAAACTTTGTCAATCTTATTCAGACATCTTTCACTATGAAGGCCAGCAACTTACATTCACAAATCAAATTAAACATCATATTAGAACAAAAGATGAAGTCCCCGTTTACTCTAAACAATATCGCTACCCTTACATGTACAAAGCGGAAGTACAAAGACAAATCGACGAAATGCTTAATCAAAGCATTATACAACACAGTAATTCACCTTGGTCGTCACCCATCTGGGTCGTGCCAAAGAAAGCATATGCTAGCGGCAAGAAAAAATTTCGAATTGTAGTTGACTTTCGCAAGGTAAATGAAAAAACGATCGATGATAGATATCCTATCCCGAACATCAGTGACATGCTGGATAAATTGGGAAGATGCCAGTACTTTACAACTCTGGATCTGGCTAGCGGATTCCATCAGATCGAAATGGCCCCAGAAGATATTCCAAAAACGGCATTCAGTGTTGACAACGGACACTATGAATATCTACGTATGCCGTTTGGCTTAAAAAACGCGCCTGCCACCTTCCAGCGCGTCATGGATAATGTCTTCAGAGGACTTCAAAATTCATGTTGCTTAATATTTATGGATGATGTTATAATATATGGTTCATCACTCCAAGAACATATGACAAATTTGAAAAGGGTATTCCAGCGACTCCGCGAAACAAATTTCAAAATACAACTGGACAAATCGGAATTCCTTCAAAGAGAAGTAGCATTTTTGGGACATCTGGTAACAGCTGAGGGAGTAAAACCAAATCCCGAAAAGGTGAAAGCCATCATGAACTATCCGATTCCTAAAACAACACGGGAAATTAAAGCCTTCTTAGGACTGTTAGGGTACTATCGAAAGTTTATTCGAGATTTTGCAAAAATTACTAGACCATTTACTTTATGTTTGAAAAAAGGCGCAGAAATAAAACATGACGAAAATTTTATTAAATCATTTAATTACTGCAAACAGCTTCTAACAAACGAACCCATCTTACAATACCCTGACTTTGAAAAACCATTTATATTAACAACAGACGCTAGTGACTTTGCCATCGGCGCGGTTTTGTCTCAAGGGACAGTAGGTTCGGATAAACCCATAGCTTATGCATCAAGAACTTTGAATGATTCAGAAAAAAATTACAGTACAATAGAAAAGGAACTACTGGCGATAGTTTGGGCAACAAAGAAATTTAGAAATTATTTATTGTCTAACAAGTTCAAGGTCATTTGTGATCACAAACCTTTACAGTGGCTCATGTCACTTAAAGAGCCAAACTCTCGACTAATACGATGGAAACTTAAACTTGACGAATTTAACTATACTATAGAATATAAACGGGGTAAAGCAAATACTAACGCGGATGCTTTATCGCGCATAGAAATACACCCTAATGAAACTCAAAATCAATCCACTTCCAAACAACAAACAGAAAATCAACAAAGTGCTCTTTTACGGTATATCCAAGAGATTAATGCTAACTTAGAAAAGGAAACCGACAACTTCTCGACCACAAATAATGTTGGAGATAACGAAAACGAGGACGAAACTACGGACAGTGGAGAAACGTTAACGGGTGAAGAACAAGAACAAGATGAAGAAACTGACACTGCCGAAGAAATAATGGAAGCAAACCCTGATGGGGATAATACTGCAACTGATACAGTGCATACAAACGAAGAGGAACCTATACAGGGTATAAATCCAACCGAATCCTCCATAAATGTTTTTAAAAATCAAATATTCATAAAAAATTCACCACAACCTAGAAAACCCACTAGGAGATGCCTATGGGAAGCCAATAAGAAAAATTTATGGACTATTTACATAGTTGATAAAGACTTAACACCCATAATTTCCTTTTTCAAAGACTACGGACAACAAAACAATACTTATGCCTTTTTTTTCGAAAACAATGACAATGACCTATATATAAAACTCAGTAATCTTATGAGAGAAACCTTCAAAAACTCTGCTTTTAATCTCGTGAAATGTAACATTCAATTAGAAAATGTTATAGAGAAAGAGCGGCAAAGGGAACTTTTAGAATACAATCATGTCACAAAAACTAATCACAGAGGTATAATCGAAACAATACAACAAATTCGAAAAAAATACTATTGGCCAAATATTGCAAATGATGTTAGACAATTCATTAATAGATGTGATAATTGTCAACAATCCAAGTATGATAGGAATCCTCCAAAACTCAAATTACAATTGACACCAACTCCAAAAAAGCCCTTTGAAATTATACATATAGATGTATTTCAGGCTAATAACCAAAAATTTTTAACAATTCTGGATAAATTCTCTAGATATGGACAAGCCTTTCCACTTATAAGTGCCAATGCTCTTTCAATTGTCCAAAGTTTCATAACATTCATGTCATTTCACGGCTTACCACAATGTATTGTTGCAGACAGCGGCACAGAGTTTAAAAACTCCTTATTATCTGATTTCGCCAAACTTCATAAAATTGAGCTTCACTATACAACTTCCAAAAATTCCAATAGTAATGCCCCTGTTGAACGTTTTCACTCAACATTGTTGGAACACCTTAGGGCCTTAAAACTAGAAAATCCTCAAACCGATATTTTAACATTAATGCCCTATGCAATTTTCGGGTATAATCATTCCGTTCATTCGGTGACAAATCAGAAACCGATAGATATTATTAACGGCCACTTAGATGCAAAGGACCCGTTTGACATCAATTTAAATCATGAAGTTATTAATAATTACATCCAGCAACATAAGCAAAAAACGCGTATTCTATTTAATAAAATATATGAAGCTAGCCAAACTACCAAAGAGAAAATTATAGAAAGGGAGAATCAAAATCGGGAAGACCCGGTCCCTTACGCAAAAAATCTAATCGCTTATAGAAAAGATGCAAAATCGCGAAACAAAAAATTAAAACCTCCATATATAAAAGAAACCGTAAAGGTAGATGAAGGTATAAAACTTAGAACAGATAGGAATATATATCACAAAAATATATTTAAAAAACCTCACGAAAATTTAAATTTGTTGCAGGATGATCATTACCCTAGCGGCGGCGACCCTTCAGTCCAACATTAAATTTACAAAACTCAAAAATAATCCAGGAATCCTTCCTTTCGAATTAGGTCCTGCAAAAATTAAGATCGCAACTCATACCTTTCTACATTTTATAGAATTAAGTCCAATAAAAGCTGAATTTGAATCCCTAAACCAAAACTACCAAATAATAAAAAATCATCTTAAGAAACACCAATTAAATGAAGTTTACGAATTTTCTTTACAAACTATTCAACAGCATATTGAATATCAACTTCAATCTTTAAGTGAAAAACTTCTATCAATAATCCCTTTCCCTAATCGCCATAAACGCGGATTAATAAATGCAATAGGGGGAATTATAAAAGCAATATCTGGGAATCTAGACCAAGAAGATGCAAAGCGGTACGATGAGGCAATAGAAATATTGAAAAATAACCAAAGCGAAATTATAAAATCTGTCAATCAACAAATTTCATTAACACAGGCAATTTTGGAATCAAATAATAAAACCCTTTCATTGATTATTCATAACCAAAAAATCATAAAACAAAACATTCAAAATTTTCAAAAAAATACCTCTTATTTCTTTGAGACAATGTATACTTTAACAGAAATTAAATATAATTTAGATACCATTTCATCAATCATAGCAGAGATAGAAACTTCAATTTCTTTCGCAAAACTTGGAATATTACATCATAGTATAATATCTATTAATGAACTAAATTCAATTTGCGAAACCCTTCTGAAACATCATACACTAAATCAATTAGTGTTTCCAAATTCTAACGATTTATTTAAACATTATGATCATTTCAATAGAAGCTTATTTTTCGAAAGATAGGTTAGTCTTCGCTCTACATGTACCTCTTGTACACACAGAATCATTTATCCACTATCACCTTTATTCTATTCCTACCTATAATTCAACTACCATAATTCCGAAAAACACCTTCCTAACAATGAGTAGCGATTGGTACCAATACGACATCAAAGCTTGCCGATTTCTGAAACCTACATATTTATGTGAAAATAATCACTTAGCAAGCCATACACAAGAAGATTGCATTTTCTCGATCCTTCAACTTAAAGGTAACAACCCAAGCTGCAACATGATTCCAGTAACGATGAACAAATCTTTAGTTGAGGAAGTTACAGACTCACACTATATAGCCATCTTTCCATATCAAGAAAAAATTCAAACTAGATGTGAGCAGACGGATTTTATAATGATTCGTGGTACTTATCTCATTGAAGTACCATACCGCTGCAGTTTTTCAACCCCTGATGTAACTTTTACCAATGAAAAGGGAGAAGTAAAACAAAAACCATTACTTCTGCCTGAAATCAAAATCAAGAATATTATAGAACACAAGGAAATTATTTTGGATGACATTTCATTAGATCAGCTTCATGATCTTCAAATAAAAAGTAGAGCAGTTCGACCTTTAGTAAACAATCCCTGGAGTAATAGTCATCACCCATGGACAATTCCATTATACCTCATAGTATTCCTGGGGTTAACAGTTTATCTCATACGTCGATATGTAAGAAGACGGACAGCTACCAACACCACAGATGATGAAGACAATCAAGGCCAACCACCGTCAACCCCTCAAGTTTTGTTCTTCCAGCCCAAAACTTCAGCTTAGTGAGGGAGGAGTTATGTACGCTACTGATTCATCAGATCTGGTTACACGACGCAATTCTTTGAAATAATAATTTTGCATTGTTCTTTTTTAAGTAGTCTGAAATTAGCATTTGTAGTAATAGTTTCAAATAAAGTAATTTTGTTTTGTGCTTTTCAAAAAACTTTTTAGTTAATTGAAAACACATAACTCACATAAAAACAAAAATCCTTTAATTTAGGTATGGGTTACTTTTATGTAAAAACATAAAAGTAATAAAGAATATGCCACAAACAACGTTTAGAAGACAATTAGGTATGGAGTTTCAAACATAAAATCCATTCGAAAAAAAATGAGTTAACACTATTTTCGAGATAGCCGAATCAGGGCCAATTTCTGAACACTTCGTATGTTCTTTTGAAAAGTTTTCAAAGAGTTAGGAAGCTTCAGGTTTTATTCAGGCAAATTCTGGTAATTTGTGACCTGGCCCTCTTTGTTACCAAAATAATATTTTTAATAGAAAGCTGCATCTGTCAAAATTTTCAAAAAGTTTAAATTACTTTCAACTGGAGCCCTTCATACATATGATATTTTTAATAAAGTTATATTGAAATTAATGTAGAACCGGAAGTCGTAGATAACTCAAATTATTTTTACTGAAACCAGCTCCACGAAAACCCCTTGTATACTAATTTTCAGATAAATACTCCTAATAGTTTCTGATATACCTACCGGCTCAGCTGATCATGGTATACCCTGACATTAAATATAAAATTAACCATAACTTGAAAACCATGGGTCATCGGACTTTGGGGCCATAAAGACATTTGTTCATTTCGTTTAAATCTACAAAATAGGAAAATTTCGGCCAAATCCACCGGGGCCACTTTCCATAAGGAATGTGCGGGGTCATTTGAATAAAACCTTATATTCATTTTAACTTTTACAATAACGGAAGTTAAAACTATGTAATTTACAAAATATATATATGGTTATTAGTTTATTTATTTATTTCTTGATTTCAGCCCACTGTGCAACACCAAAACGGCTGAAGTCTTGTTCTATCTGTAACCGATAACGTTAGGTTATTGCTTCGGTAATGAGCCAATCGAGATCGTTTTAACCCGGGGCATCCCATGGATCAAGCTGTTCCATTAGTTATCTATTTTGATAACCTAGAAAGTCACGATTACCAACATAGAGAACAGGAGGCAGAGTCGATATCGTCTTCGGCGAGCACAAGGATTCGCTTTCAAGGATGTCAGCGAAGAATTTATTTGAGTAGGTCATTCCGTTACGCTCATGGATGGATATGTAATCTTTTGCGCTTTGACAGTCTCTTCTTACATCGCCACAAGTCGGTACCTGGAGATTCGTCCTTAATGGCCAACAGAAGTTCATTTTTTCATTTTGGTAGTCTTTGATGTTATATTTTGGTTGTTCGCTCTGTCCTAACGTCTAGGTGCCGATGACACCACAGAGGCCGTGTAAGTAGTGATTTTCATGAGAATGAAGAAACACCGAAACAACATCGTACTTGGAGAAAACTACTCATGCCCAAATAAAAGCGAACCGATTTCTGAACAAACATATAATATCATCATATAGCTTATTTTTTTTAGCAAGACGATGACGTAAGAGGCACAAATTTGAGAGCGTTGCGGATATGAACTTTTTTCCGAAATTAACAGAAAAGCAATGCAGTGTGTTCGACTACAATAAATTAAGGGCATTTGTTGTTCTATATTACCTTGCTTCTCTAATCAGGATTTCAAACGTTTAACATTTTTCATCGGGAAATATGATTAGTCTGTGGTGAAAAAACTTGTTTCTTTATAGCCTCATTTTGGCATTGTGACTTGTGACATACCGTATATATTTGGCTATGTTATTTGTTTATTGAAATGAGGACAAAGGTGGCAGATGGTAAAAAGATTTTAAAATTGAATCTTAACAAATAAATGTGTTTAAACATGGGTTAGCCCACATTTCATTCTCTATTAGAACATTTGAGATCAACATCTCAAAAAAAGTATAAATAACATGTTTTTTGGTAACTGTAGAGGCATAATAAAGTATGTTGTTTCATTTATTGTAGCTCAATTAACAATTTCTTTATTCCAAATGTATCAAAGGAATACTTCTTAAAGGTGCAGTCCATACGTTTATTATAAATATATGTCTAGTAAATACATATTTTTGTCCGTTTTAGGTACCAAAATTGCTCAGAATTTGTAAAATCGCCAGGACATTTTTGAGTATATAATTGGTGTATTCGATGGAAAATATTTCGTTTTTGATGCTCCTAAATCAGCAGCATTTAGTGCTTAACATTGATAGGGCATCTAATGGTGGAGTAGTTGCTAAAGTTCACTGTGACAGACATTCTACAGCCTAACAAATCCTTTATATATAATAGAAGGGTAGAGCTTACCTGGTGGAAATATAAAGATATCACATTTATGTTAGATGGGGTCTTTTCAGCTTCCAGAGAGGATACTTAAACCATATCTATTGAGAAATATGACTAACGAAATAGAAATTTTAACTATAGCATAAAAAGAGTTTAAGAGGTTATAGAAGTGAATTTGCGATATTCGTCAATTGACGAAATGATAATATGATACATTTAAGCAGCCATGTTTTACACAACTTTCTGAGGAACATTTGAAGTGCAAAGTGTGAAAAATAAAACGATATTGAACAAATTCTCCCAATAAATGACTTGAAATAATTTTAAATTTATATAATTTTTATTTAAAACCTATATTGCAATTGACAATGAGGACATCATTAGTTGGGTTCTACAGAGATAGATCTTAATTTTCTCTAAATTGATGGAGAGCTAATATATATTCAACACACAGTTTATTTTACATAACCACATACTGTACGGTGTAGAGAGTTTGCACGATGGAATACTTTTTTATACATGTATTTTTCATGTTGCAGTGTTGCAATTGTTAACTTTATAGACACCTATGTAATTCCAAAAAATATTAGATGTTATCACTTGTAATAAACTGTTCACATTATTACTTTATGTATCCGTTTTTTATGTTACATATCTTAATAAAACAGCTTTGTTAGCAAGATAACTTACTTAACTGCGTGTGAAATGATTGACTTTAGAACCTAATTGCATTAATTTTAGTGAATACCTTATAGTCACATTTTAAATATTTCAAATAGGTATCAGTACGATTACTACTAAAACAAACGGATTTCAGTTTTAACTAGTAAGAACTCTTTATATTACGGTGGGAGCAAAAGGACGTATTTTAGACGGTCCACACATGCATATTTTCATAAATTTTTGAACAAAACCTATCGATTAGCTTAAACCTTTACGAAGCTGAAATACGTTAAACAAAAAATATTAGAAGCATAAACTAAAACTTTATTTCACTCCGATTCTCACTTTTGTAATATTATTGACTTTTGTTAATTCTCACTTATCCATAATTAATAAATAACTCTTTTGGATATTCATTTATTGTAGAATCTTTCTTGTAATATTTTCTCGAAATGTCTGTAATATAAGGATCTGATGATACTAGAAGGTTATTAACACATCTTCGATTTTTTGAATTCTACTAAATTTTCTAGAATAATGTTCTGTATACATTTTTATGTCTTTATTCCTACACTCGTGACCTTCTTCTGAGAGTTATCCCAAAGGCACTTTAAAATTTTGTATTATTTCATAGCCATGGAATAAAGTTTTGTGTATTGTTTTTGGTAAGGGAAACCATGAATAATGTTTAATAAACAGCACGGTTGTCTTCCAACAAAAAAATTAACTTATTTGGTTTAATTGGAAAGGTACTTGTGAGAGCTAAAAGAATTATAAAAACTCGATAAACTATATTTTTGTTAATGCCCGTTCTTTTAGCTGACTCTTAGTAGAAATGAAAAAAAATTCTTGCCGTATTTCTGTTATTGCTACTTCCAAATCTAGGCTTAGGCTTATGTACTATGAGACCCATGTGTTTCTCTGAAATTAACTTTCTATACGTTTTCTTCTAATAATTATTTTATTATTATTTTCTGCAGCTTGAACTTGCCACTTACATATAGTTAGTCTATAATTTACATTCAAAACACGGATCTAAACATGTGGTGGAGATATTCCAAGCTTTAAGAATTCCTGGTTAACAATATTGGTAGACAAACTAAGAGATACATTATTGAAGTCTTTTGACGTTAAATGACACCGGTAACATCGTTGGTTTAATTTCGTGTCAGTTATATCATTTACCTCCTCCGTCAATCATACAAAGAATTAGATTTATGTCTTAAATTAATTTTACTTTATGACATATGATGACATTCTCAGAAGATGAACCTATAAATGAAAAAATAAATAAAACATATTTTCTTTTTTTAAATTTTATGTTTTTATTTATTTAATAAAAAGGAGAGTAGCACATAGCAACAGCCGTTGAGACAGTTATTAAGCCAAGATGCGTAAGTTGAATATAATATTTATAAAGTTGTCTGATTCTAATGAATTCGTAACTTTCTAAGCAAATAAAATAAAGTTGTATATTAATTTTATTCTGTTTATTGCAAGCAAACTTCAAAAAGTACAAAATCAACTTTAGAAACACAGATACATACCCTCAGGTTCACAATAGATGATAAAATGTTACACCAAACACGTTTAAAACACGACACTATTAAAAAAAAAATCGATTTAAACAATGTTCAATTTTTATTTTGGAGACGATCCTTTGTCGTGGTGGTTAACAAGTTAAACATTCGTTTCAAAAATTATAAGAACTGTTGTTAGATTCAATAAATCAATAAGTTTCAAAAATTAAAGTCACGTAACTGTCACAGCTTCGTATTTTGGGGTTTTGACCGAAAATACTTGAAATTCCGCCAGTGTGCGTTCGTGTAAATGACTGCGTCATAGGTTATTCATGTAATTTTTGTTAAGGGTATCTTCAGTAACTTCGGGTTGAAAAGACCAAACTTATTAGTGGTTGTTGTACAGTATTCTTAATAGTAATATAAGATAATAAAAGATTCATATCTTGTTCATATAAAATTTTTGATAAATATTATACTTTAATAATTTAAAATATTTTGTTTTGCTCAACCATTTTATTTGTGTCCTGAAATGGTTGTCTGGAGTCGCCCTTGCCGAAAAGCTACTTACTGATGTAATAGTTCATTCAGTATAATCTTTTTCGACTAGATTAGTATGAGAACAACAGGTGTTTAAATAAATTCTTACTCAGGGTCCTTTCTTAAGACATTAATTCATCTACAAATTGAGTGCATCTCTGTTGTCTTCTTCACTTCTTTCTTATAATGCAGTTGAAATTTGTTTCCTAGCCTAGTTTTTTTGTTGACAATTCTTATATTTCTGCTCCTTTTTTGGCTATAGATGGTGGTAAGCTTAGATATATATCATTTTGCAGCTTTTCATTCTGGTTAGCCCAATTTTTTATGTTTTATATATAATATAAATGTTTTGAAATATTCTTAAAGCTTACCTAATTCAAAAAGGATTTTAATATTGCCTATTTATTGTCTTTGGATTTTTATAAAGCTTTAATATTGGTTTATCAGTGTGGTTATTGTTGAACCTGGTATCTTCCATAAAGTGTTATATAAATTAATATTTTAAAATCCCAGAGAGGTGATCTATGTCTTAAGATAGTTAACATACGAAATACAAGAGACGTATTTAATTGCGTGATAAATTGTTAACCACGGTCATTGTAAATTTTATAAGTATCTGTTACGAAAAAATAATGCAAAAATATGCAAGGCGGTAAGACTAAATTACAAAATCCGTTAATGTTTAAAAGTTAAGGCGGTGACGGACTTTTAATTAATTATGGATACTTCGCGTCAGGTAACTTTATCAAAAATAGAAACATTATGCTAGATTTAGTTGACAATTTTCGACAGTTAATTAAATTTTTAATAGCGACGTCTGTTATTAATGAAAATATATTTCTATAAAAATACAAAACATATAATAAAATATTTTTTCCATTTAGAAATATACGGCAGATTTATTTCTTTTGGATATTATACCCTAAATGGATTTAACTAGAATCTTACTGATGTAATAGATTATTCACTTTTATGTTTTACGACTAGATCAATATGGGAACAATAAGAACTTAAATACATGTTATCTCAGGTTTTTGTGGCCTAAGGCATTCATTCATAGATAACATAAATGCATTACTCTTCGGTGATTTAAGTTCAGGCATCAAACACATTAGCAATTTGTGCGATAGTGTAGGTTTTCAACAAACTGCCTGAGACTGAGATAAGAAACGTTCAAAGTTCGATTGCAAAACACTACGACTTTATTTAATGTCAATCCTTTAAGCAGGGTTCTGTTAAAATATATATGTTAACTATTTTAGGTAACACTCTTTATAATATATTTAAGGTACCGCCGTTCCATAAAATTTTCAACTATTTTGTGTATGTGAATTTGGTAAACGTTTCAATACAACCAGACTCATCTTCCCAACTACAACGACGAACATTGACTCGATAACTCTTAAAATAACCAAATTTATGAATTTTCTAGGTTATACCCATGAGTTTGTGCCTGCAAGAATACAAGTTATAGCAATTTAAGACGCTTTCTGTAAGTGTTTAAATAGTATTTGTTTGAGTTGACTTGCAAACGTGAATTTCGAATATAAATTGTGGCATGACGTAGAGAGGATGAAATTGATGTCTCTCTATCTCTGATTTATGGAACTTAAAACGTTCGGTCAAATTTTATTCAAATACTTAATCTGCTGCGATGATTTACTTCAGATACATTTACCCATTTATTTTCAGTTGTTCTTTTTTATAAGTTATTAGGTTAATATTTTTAGCATTTTTTTATTTTTTTTCTTGCACGAAATTTTGTAGCAATATTTATTACTTTTAATTTTCGAAGATCAATTATTTTGTAATTAATCTCCCACCCACCTCATTGTAGAATTGCGATTATGGAAAATACTTCTGAACGGAAAATATATATATACAAATTTTCAGCTCTGCATCGCGTTTTGTTGCCCATGTACTAATATTCAAAAAAAGAAAGTTTTATTGCTCAAAAAATAAAAATGTCAAATCCCCGACTAAATTTAGTGCAATAAATGAATTGTTTCAAAATCATTAAACTTATTTCTATCCATTCGAGGAGAAGTGCTTATGTACCAAACTCGTCGTCTGTATTATTTTCTGTTTCAGCCATATTGAACTTCCCCAAACACAATAGTAACCCCCACTCTAACCAATAATTAATTTTGGCAAAATAACGAATTCTTTACTACTGTTTATTGGATAATTTAATTTTTGAGACTTGTATCTATTTATTTGAGGAGAACACATACCTATGTATGAAACTCTGCGTGTCTATCACTTTATGCTTCCACAATATTAAACTTCCAAATCAAATAAATACAAATCATCGATCCCAACCAATAATTAATATTGACAAAATGACAAATCTCTTCCTGCTCCTCTTGAAATAATTTCTGCCTGAGATATTTATTTATAAAAAGAATTAAAAAGCCTGGATATTCAAATTCTTATAATTAAATTGCCACAAAATTAACTGCGACTTCAATTAATTACAGAAAGGAAATTTGTTTGTCAATTCACCAACCTGCATTAGTTTTGGTTGGTAATTATTTCCGACACTCTATCGGTTGAGTTTTCGCTAAATGGTTACATTAGTTTCTATTCATACGAGGAAATTAGAATACTTACCAGTCTGCAGGCATTTACCAATTTCTGTTTAGGCAATATTCAATTTCCCTAAGAACTATAAAAGCCGATATTTGAATCCAGTCGGTTCTATTCATTTGAGAAGAAAACTGCATATACCAATTTTCGCGCTTGTACCACTTACTCCTCATCTTATTTCTCAAATTATTTATACACGTCTATATTCATTTAAAGAAAGGTTTATTCATGCGCAGTATGCAGTAATTTCGTTTAAAAAACATTTCCTTGTTTGTGTTTTTGGTTACTGGTTAAATAGCTGAGGGGAAGTGTGTCTATTTGGATTTTCACGATTGTAACAGTTTCTATTTCCGCGATATTCAATTCCGTAAAAACCTATCAATACACCAAATCCATTAGTCAATTTTTATGCCTTTGCTCCTTCTGAATTCAATATAATAGTGATCTATTCTAAAGGCAATTCATCATCTGTCCCCCATTGGATGATTAAATATGTGCATATACCAGTTTTCACATCTGATTCATTTTAAGTATCCCAAACATTTAATTTTCCTAAAGCAGTATCAGTTGAGTATTGCTAGGGATTATTCCTTAGAACCCAACAAAAATATTATACTCCAATACCTAGTACGCATCTTTACAAATTCGCCCGATTTTCATACAATGCTAGCTGACCCGTCACAGGCTAGACCAATCGGCTTATTTGACATATTTCTCTTGAACATTTTTTTAATTTGGTAATTTTCATATCACTTACATTTTTTTTGTGTAAATCATTTTAACATCATTCATAGGCGAAATTTATATGACAACAACCACTTCCAAAAATATATTATTTTCGGATTTAATATAAAGATCTTGACATATTTGACCTGTTCGAGATTTTTATATTTGATATTGTGGTTTGCCCGTTTTCTATTTAGGTTTTCTGACGTTTCAGTGCTATTTTTGACGTTTTTGGTGTTTTTGACGTTTTCAATTTTTTGGCGTTTTTGACATGTTTGATATTTTTGACGCAACCGAGTATTGATTCCGGTTCATTACTCTTATTGGCACAATCTCCTTTGGCACGAAGTTTGGAACCTTATTTTAGCAACAGCCTCTATATATTTATTGGAAAAGGTTCTGAGGAAGTTCTTTAGATTCATGGCAAATCATTGGAACTTGAAAATTATACCGACTTTTAAATCATTATAAAATAGGGGTCCTCCTATAGTGCCATTTCTGAATTTTCTGACATTTTTAATATTTCTGATATTTCTGACTTTTTGATATTTTTGTAATTTTTGAGATTTTTTAAACATTTGGGATTTTTTTATTTTTTTACTTTGCTTTACATTTACGGTGACGTTTTCTATTTTTCACGTTTTGGGTTTTTCCCAAAATAAATTTTGACAATTATATTATATTGCTGTGGTGTTTGGTGAATTTAGTATTCTTAATGTTTCCAGCTTTTTGGAACTTATTTTATTTTTTTGTGATTTCACGTGCGATAAATCATACAGTGAACATTTTGCAGACCCCTTCAGTAGTGGCAAAATAACGAATACTCTATCTATTCATGTAAAGAATCAAAGTCCTCCCCATTCATTAACAGAATTTTTGTAAAATGTCACAACTAATCTCTATTAATTTAAGGAATTAATATTATAATTTTCATATCTGTTTTATTTTTGGTTTCCGAAAAATAGTGATTTTTTTAAATACTTCTCTTGTCCCCTATCTGAAAACTGAATGTTCCCAAATTGATAAAACCAGCTTTTATTTATTTTAGAAGAGTAGGTATATTATGATTCAAACCAGTATTATTTTCTATTTCGAATATACCGAATTCTTTCTGAAACATTTTCCATAAGTTGATTAACTTTTTGCAAAACTCGTTACTTATTTACTCAAGTAGATGAATATATACACCAATTTTTATGCCTGTGTCACATTTAATTTCCGAGATATATTTTTTATGTTTAGAAAGTAAATATTTCTCTGGATAGGGTAATTCTAATCACCTAACGGTATGAAATATACTTTACGACCTATTCTCATACCTATTAGCCATATATGTTTTATTGTGTGTTGATTTCACTTCTAAGTTTATATTTAAGAATTTATTAAATGATGTTTAAAATTGTGCTCCTTATCTTCTGCTGACTTTTTTTTCTTTTCTCAGGACTTGGGTTCTTAGCTTAATTCAGCTATTTATTCACATCTGTGTTATTTTATTAATATTATTTAATGAAACCCAATTTTTTAGACTATTAATATACTATTATTTAATGATAGCTACTGTATTGGATTTGTCACTACAATTTATTTTGACAATAGTTGTCATATTACTTTTTGAAATTATATTACCACACAATTTTTTTCTGGATAAAGGGACTCCAATCACCTAGCGGTATGAACTATACGTTCAAAACTATTCTCATAACTATCGAATATATTGAAGTAAACTCTGTGAGTTCAATTAAAATTTAAAAACTAATTTTCACTCTCACTTTTTAGAACAAATGGGACGCCCACATTGTACTGCTGCATTCTGCTCTTGGTCCGGGTCTTCGGGCCTTTACTAGCTGCACAGGTGTCACATTTCCGGCACCAAACTCTGACGTCTTCGAAGTAATTTGCGCAGTAGTACCGCTGGCGAACTTTGTCTAGAGGTTTATTCATGCCCAGATGACCCCCCCGTAATCCCATAAGCTACTTCGGTCAGGATGGCTGGTACCTTTTTCTTTGGAACTACCAGTTGGAACTTGGTTTCTCGACCGTCAGAGCATTCCCAAATTCGCTTGAGCGTACCATTCACTACTCTCTACTCTTAGAGAGTCCCATTGGGCACATAAAGATGTCAAGACGCCTGAGTATGTAGCTACCTCGTCCCATCGTGGCCTGGGTTCCACTCTCTTTTTAACCGACTTCCAAAAAGGAGGATGTTATCAATTCGTCGCGTATTTTTTCGCTTTTTTTTGTATGTGTGTTACCTGATTTCTTCTCCTGTGGTGCACCGTTTTGAACGAATATGGTCTTGTTTAATAGAGTAAATATCCGTATTGGTGACACTTCAAATTTTGGAAAAGAATTCTATTGGTAAAGAGATAAAATTTGTGAATGAACACATGCGTGCATGGAAATCGACCAATATCCCTAATATTTTAGTCGATTTTTCGATAACTCCTTATGGATGTGTATAGTTTTTTAACGTTTAATCTATTAAGGAAGATCCTTAGGTGATCTCGTATACTTTTCTGCGACGTGCAACTTGCAGTTTTGCAGAATATCGCCGAAAATTCCAAAATTCTTATCAAAAATTTCATCGAAATGACATAACGGACATTTCCTCATAAATATTTTAATTCCAACGTAATTGTGCGGTAATTTTAGGCACTGGAAGTTTTAATAACGAATTTGAAAATTTTCTATGTACATCTCAAGCATATATGTAATAAAGCATAGTATTTTCGGCTCCTTAAATCAATGAGTACCAAGCTCGTTTTGTTTGTATACCAGATAAATACCTATTTAAATACAAATTTTCCATTTTGCGAAGACGGTACTTTTGGTTGTCACATTCTCCCGGCCTAATAGAAAATTCAGGGACAACACATGTCAAACTTTAAACTGGTACTTGGTGGCTTATAGACAGGGTGTTTAGTTATAGCAAACAAAATCACAAAGTAAAGTGGTAGAAGGAGTTGCATTCATATGAAGATTGAAATATAGGACGGACTAGAATGATAGTGGTCCGTAGGCAGCCGTATATACAGGATGGTTGGAATATAGGGTGGACTGGACGTAAAAAACGTATAAAAATGTTGAAAAAAATGTGAAATTAAAATTATATAGGGTGATTAAAAAACTGTTATATGATGTGGACATAAGCAAATCTTATACAAGATGGTTGAAATATATGCTGGAGTCGAATTATATTTATACAGTGTGATTAAAAAATTATTTCTTTTATAGCCCATAAGAAGTTGCATAAAGTGTGGAGAGGAATTAATGTTACACAGGGCGATAACATAAAATGTTAAAAAGGAAATAATTTATGCGGTAGCCCACAAGGAGTTATATACCATGGTTGAAATATGGGACAGATTTGACTCCGTAAATATAGGATGGATTCTACTCCGTCCTATTGTTTACAGAAGGCAGCTAACAAATTTATGCTTGTTCGTGGGCAGTCGTTTCTACAGGCTGATTGGTACATAGGTTGGAGTGGAATTATCTAGTTATACAGGGTTATCAAAAAAAGTTGAAAAAAGGTTACATGGCGTCCATAAGGCATAAATATATTTTGGGCTTATTAAGTCAACTCGTACTAGTACATTTTGTTTGTAAAGATTTACCTGTCAATTTAAATGATAAAGCATCATTGTGTAATGTTGAGGCTTTCGACGTTACCTGGTTCTGTCTATTAAGGTTATACATACATAAAACATTTAAAAAAAATATATAACCGACTTCTACCTATAACTAAAAAGCTAAAAATAAATATAACAAAATACAACTCTAGGAAATAAATAACACATTCAATGTTGTAAGGTACCTACCCAGGAAGTAAAAAATGTAAACATTTAAAGGTGCTCATTCTGTACAAATTAATTACCTACCAATCTAGTATATTTTTGAAGTCGGTGCCAAGCAACAATCAAGTTTGATGAATTAGTAGTTAAGTACGCAATGAAGGATTTTAGATTTGCTTGGCACCGACTTCAAAAATATACTAGATTGGTAGGTAATTAATTTGTACAGAATGAGCACCTTTAAATGTTTACATTTTTTACTTCCTGGGTAGGTACCTTACAACATTGAATGTGTTATTTATTTCCTAGAGTTGTATTTTGTTATATTTATTTTTAGCTTTTTAGTTATAGGTAGAAGTCGGTTATATATATTTTTAAATGTTTTATTAAGTGACAGGATTGGTTCGATATCTGGATCAGCCATTTGGTCCTGGATGCACTGTTCCGTTGTCCAGTCTTCATTGGCCTGCACTCAGATCTGTCTGATGGAGATACCCTCTCGCTGTTCCGTCTTCAGACAATGTCCGCATTCTGCTCTACAGGGTTTTCTGGATAGGGCATCGGCATTATTGTGCAAACGGCCGGCACCGTGTTTCACCTTGAAATCGTATTGCTGTAATTTCTCCATCCACCTAGCCAGTTGTCCTTCCGGTGTCTTCATGTCCAGCAGCCATTTTAGGGCTGCATGATCCGTTCGGATTAGGAAATAACGACCATAGAGGTATATGTGGAAACGGTCTACCGCCCTTATTATTGCAAGAAATTCTTTTCTGGTGCGGCAATAATTTCTGTCCTTTTCCGAGAATCCACAGCTGTAGTACTCGATCATTCTCTCTTCACCATCTTGCACCTGGGATAGGACGGCCCCCAAACCTGTGTTACTGGCGTCTAAAATGAACTTGCAGGGTGTGTAGGAAACGCTAGGATTGGACTGGAACATAGTGCTCCCTTCAGTCGTCTGAATGTTTTTTCGCAATCCTGATTCCAACAGAAGGTCTCTTTCTCAGTGGTCTGCGATGTAGAGGCGAGCCGATGGTAGCAAATCCCTCAACAAATCGTCTGTAGTATGAACAGAGACCCAAGAAGAAGAAGAGTTCATACAGGTCTCTTGGGACTGGTCAATCATGCATGGCTTCTATCTTGCCCTCGTTGGTGCGGATTCCTGACTCAGAAATGACGTGGCCCAAAAACTCTACTTCTTTTTGGAATATGGAACACTTCTTCGGGTTGAGGTCTCAGGTTGGCATTATTAATTCTGGAGAATACTTCGCTCACGTTTTTCAGATGGTCGTCGAATGTCTGACCCATGACTAGAATGTCGTAGAGGTATACTAAGCACGTCCTCCATGTTAACCCGCTCAGTAAATACTCCATTAGCCTCTCAAATGTAGCGGGTGCGTTACATAACCCAAATGGCATGACCGTGAACTGAAATAGCCCTTTATTGGAGGAGAACGCTGTCTTCTCTCTGTCGTTTTCGTGTAGACCAACCTGCCAATATCCACTTATTAGGACTAATGTGGAGAACCAACGAGAGCCTGCTAGTGTGGCCAGAGTGTCATCGATTCGGGGTAGAGGATAGCTGTCTTTCTTCGTGACGTCATTCAGCTTTCTATAATCCACGCAAAATCGGGTGGTTCCATCCTTCTTTTTAACTAGCACGACGGGAGCAGACCATGGGCTAATGGATGGCTCAATAACTTTATTTTGTAACATGGACTTGATGTTTTCCTCGACTGCCTGTTGTTGCCCCAATGGTAGTCGTCTAGGTGGTATTCTGATGGGTTGAGCCTTTCCGGTATCTATTCGGTGCTGAATGATGTCGGTGCGACCGGTGGTTTCATCTCGACTGCTAAAAATTTGCCAGTGGTTTGTGAAAAATTGCTTGGCTTTCTTCTGTTCCTCTGGTGTAAGTTGTGTCAAATGCTCAGTAAACTGTTGTAGGAACTCTTTTCTGGGCACTGTCTCCTTCACAGACGTCTGGTGCTCTTCTCTGCAATTGATGATGGTCTCTACTGGCTTGAAACAAGCTATCTCTTGACCATTGGCAATTCTGATATCGTTGTTGGACAAATTCAGGACTCTAATTGGTATATCTCGTCCGGTTATAACTATAGCCCGTCCAACTAAGTAGTCATGAGCTGAGTGTATGGGCTCCACCATTCCAACGCAGCTCCCAGGATTGCTTTCTAGCTGCCCATTAATAATCTGTTCCGTTCGACCGGGAATTCTGGTTAAAGGTTTTGCTACAATGCTCTTTGGTCAGTTCTTTGTGATCGTTCTAGTAGTTTATGGATTCCGGACAACACTGCCTGGAGGCATGGTTCTGGTTCTTCCTGCCCGAATGAAACTGCTCGCACGCACGGTTTGGACATGTTCATGACTGCCTCTACTTCCAAGGCCCGAAGTAAAGCTTCATTACTTTTCTTGGTCCCACTAAGTCTTAGATTTCTTTGTGCTTTCACATCTATGACACCGTTTATGAAGCTCTGCTTGGCCAATTGATCCTTCGTTTGCTCTGGCAGGTCTGGGTAGGACAGGTGTACTAATCGTCTAATCTCTGCTTCGAATTCTTGCAGACTCTCGTCGGGTTTTTGCGTTTTTCCAGTGAGTTGCACTTGGTATACCTGGCTCAAGGATTGATTGTCGTATCTTTTGTCCAGGATAGCGATTATCTTGTCGAAATTGCCCATCCATTAGCTGTAGCTACGGCTTCAAATTGCTGTTTATACATGGGCCAAGATGAGCTGCCATCAAATGTGGATGGTTTGCTAAGGGAACCTTTGGTACTCATGGTTTTCTGGTATTTTGCTCGCTGTAAGTCATTTTGCCGTTTTTTAATTTCTGTTTCTACCTTGTCTTGGATGGCATTGATTTTATCTTATACTTCACTTTGTACTGTTTTTTTAATGGAACTGATTTCGTCTTGAATTGTGTTTTGAATTGAACTGATTTGAAATTTTACCTGGCTTGGGATCGAATCGAGATCATCTACTTTAGTTTCAAGAGTATCCACGGTATTTTTTATGGTCTTATTGTCATCATTTATCTCTTTTGTGTCTGATTCAACGATTTGCATTCTTTCATTAACTGTTTTATTAACTTGTGCACTTTCTAGAACATTTATTACCACGTAAACATCAAAAACTTTATAACAGCTTATTTGAGTACAATGACACCGAAATCATAACAACAAACTAAACTTAACGTACAAAGTCAACACTCAACTCTCTCAAATCCAATCCTCTTTTATAGTATACTTTAGTTTCCTGCTTGTTCTAGACTTTTGGTACGCAGCGACTCCATTGCTACTTCTTGCTGGTTTTGAAGATTCCAGAGTTTGATGTTTTTATGCTGAATGAATACTGCGTTACGGTGCTTTGACCACAAACGCTGTGACACGAGAATTTTATATATTAGATATATCTCTAATTTCCATAGTAAATTCAGGTACTTGGTATGTTGTGGATTAGTAATAGTTTTTTATATACATAACTTTTGCTGGTTATTAATTTTCAAATACCACTGACATTACACAAACCTAATTTGAGGTAATACTTGTTTGAAAATTTTGCATTTCATATGCTAAGAAACAACAGAAGCTATAAACAAGTATTTTCTATCATCGCTATGATTTTGCAATAAACACTAGGTTAGGCTGGATGCTATAAATTACGGTCAGTATATCAGACGTAGAGGCTACAAACGTCACTCAATTTGCAAAATATTTATTTTCATGTGATAGAAAGCCCTGTGTATACCAAGTTTTATTCAGATTTAGACACGTGCAGTTAATAATAAAAAGAGAGGTTAGCAAATGGACTGTACCAAAGTACAGACATGCTCACTCGTTTGCTACATAATGTGGTCATTTTCAATTGGACATTGTGCGCATGCCTCGTAGGTTTTGAATCGTTTTACGCGGTTGATCACTTGAATATACAAAATGCAGTAAGATTACAGGTGCAATGTTCTGAATGAAAATTAGGTGGAGTTCGAAACACACGCATTATTATTTGGCTTGCATTCGGAGTGAAGAATTGGTCTGGATGGTAACTAGATCTCAAAATAAGCATTCATGGGTCCTACATATGCTCTATAGTACATTTTGTATAATAACGAAAATTATATTTCGAGATTTACACTTTATTTTATATACAACACGTGTTTCGGCATACAATGCCTTTATCAAGTTTCACAAAATACTAAAACTATTATTCTAACTACACCTTTATATATACATATTACTTAACTAAACTAATTATACAGAGCCATTAAAAAGATTTAAAAGTGGGGATGGATTAAGATCTAATTGGTTATTTAATAGTCTACCTGAATATTTATACCTGTTAATTTCTAGGGATTCTAATAGATTAATTTTACTGGGTTTATTTTCCAAATGTAATATATTTACAGTATCGTTAAAGTTGTGATTATCCTCTACTAAATGACGTGCATAATTAGATTTATTGTCTTGTGTGGAATAACTTCTTTTGTGCTCTCTAATACGAGTATTAAAATTTCTAAATGTCCTACCGATATATAGCTTGTCACAATTGCCGCAATTAAGTTTGTATACCCCGGATTTACAATTACTATCTACTCTTGATTTATTATTCATAATATATCAGGATAAATTATTTGAAGTTTTATAACTGACATTTATGTTTTGTTTTTCTAAAAATGATTTAACTTTAGTACTTGTTTCGCCGAGGTAAGTTAAAGTTTTGAAAAAATCATAAGGTTTTTTATCAATAGAATAAATTAAATTTAGAGCCTTATGGAATAATTTCTTTTTTACTAAGTTATCGATTTGATGGTGATCAAAACCGTTGTTTACTGATATCTGTTTAATGATGTTTAATTCTTTTTCGAAATTTAACGGCGTCAAAGGTACATTGATTAATCTATGGATCATACTATAAAATGCAGACATTTTTTGTTGGTAAGGATGATAAGAACTACTATGAATGACTATGCCCGTATATGTAGGCTTGTGATAAATTGCAAATGTATGTTTGTTATTTATTCTGGTATTTAGTAGAGGATAATCACAACTTTAACAATACTGTAAATATATTACATTTGGAAAATAACGCCAGTAAAATTAATCTATTAGAATCCCTAGAAATTAACCGGTATAAATATACAGGTACACTATTAAATAACCAATTAGATCTTAATCCATCCCCACTTTTAAATCTTTTTAATGGCTCTGTATAATTAGTTTAGTTAAGTAATATGTATATATAATGGTGTAGTTAGAATAATAGTTTTAGTATTTTGTGAAACTTGATAAAGGCATTGTATGCGGAAACACGTGTCGTTTATAAAATAAAGTGTAAATCTCGAAATATAACTTTCGTTTTAGTGTTTCTCATTATGGATTTACATCAAGTATCTGCCGCAACAATTCAATTTGTATAATGATTAAAGTGTTTTCAGTGGTGTAATAATGTGCCAAAATGGGGTAACATATCTTGTTTTGGCTATAATGCTTATAGTATCTATAGTTGTTTATTTTTGGGTGCGTACAGGGCTTACTGCCCTTCATGCACCACGTTATAATGATAATAGTGATGAATTAGCGAGTGATAATGAAATTAAAAGTGTTTCAGAACAGAATGCTGGTTTTGATGGCCAGGAAATCGATGTTACGGTTAACAAGTAAAGAGTGCTGCTAAAACCGCTCAAACAGAAGATGTGTGTCAGATCTTCTTCCTAACATTTTTTATGCTCACTAAATATGCGGGTATGGTGTGCACATCTCAAAAAACCGGCTAAACCTAAATTAAAGTTTAAATTTATTCTATTTACTGAAAGTGCAAGCAAAAGATGGAAAAACCATAACAACTCAGTAATAACGCACTTTTATTTCGTTCACACCGAACTGAGTAGGTTTTAGAGCTCACCTAGACTTAGTGTATAAGTCTGTTTTGGAATTTGTTTTTTCTTGGGGTCACATTACACCCACTGAAGGATGTACCCAGTATTGTTAATACATATTCTTCCTGATTTTTTTATGGTGCGTGACAAATGGTTTAAAGTGAATTCAGGTTTACCAGCTTACGTTTTCTGTATATAAATTATTTTATTTGGACGCATCATATCTTCAAATCATATTTATTGTATATTTCCCCGTCGGGCCCACATTAACACGTTAAAAAGTGATTTTTGAGGGTACCGAATTTTCTTTCAAATCGACAGGCATCCAAAATCCTACATCATTGATTTATACTAAACGCTAGACTAATTTCGTCGAAATAAATATGAATATTTTGATATATAGTAAAATATATCATAGGTCAAACAATTTTCTGTTAATACTACACAATTTGTTTCTCTCGGAATTCCGTAATTTGATAATGTGTAGAGTTTAAGAGGCACTACTAACCTTTAACAGATTAACCATTTCGAATATTTTAACCATTCAGCAATGTACATATCTTGCAACACTTATCAATGTTACCACGTTTTGGAAATGGTTTGGATATTTTTTGTTTCCATTTTAGTGGGTTTGAATAAGACTAAAATTTAGATGAATCCAATTCCTACCAATAATGTTTCTCTGGTTTATATATGTTATAATTTTTTTTTCATTATCAAATGTACAAGGTAAGGTAATACTGTTAACAAACTACACGTATCTTTTTTTAAATACATGTCATAAATTCCATAGTGATATAATATATTAGTAATAGAGCCACTATTAAATATTTTGCAAACTTCCTATAATATATTTAAAAATATAGTTAAATGATTTTAATGTCCTAAAGGAATATTTAATATATTGTTAATCTTTTTGTACATCAAATTTGTTTTTTTATTAAATTCCCATTGATTTTCGTTTCGTATATTCTTCTGGTTACCTGACCTATCGATAGATCAGAGTAGACATTTGTTGTTACAAGTAAAAATATTGAATACAGTTTCATGAACGCTATGCTTATTTTAGGACACATACCTTTTTAAGACAGCCGGTGGGACTTAAGATCCTAACCTAATACCGCTTTGGTCAGTTTTAAAGTATATTTCACTTTACAAGTCTCTTACTGGCACCCTACATAAATTTATTTTTTGGTTTATTATCTAACTTAGGCCCATAATTTTCCCCAACTAGGAGCAGTCATTTCGCACAAGTTAGTTGATTAACGTAAGTTTTTATTTGAAAAACTTTGAGTATAGCGTTTTATAATACCATTTTCACCACAATGCTTATTATTAAATAATATGGTTCTACTCAGCAGGTTAGAATATTACAGTAAGATGATTTATGCAGCTATTAAACAAAACGAAATAGCTGCAATAAAATACCTCAGATATAATATTTTGATTTCCCTTCATCATCATTAAAAGAGTTAATAGAGTCCAGACTCGTCGTTATGTATTGCCTGTATTAAAAACGTTGATCAATTATGCATGTTATAAATGATGGAAATAATAAAAAAACCATTTCAACTTCACCGCGCCAAACAAATGAACGGGGATTCTGAATTCCTCCGTTTGCCCTATTCACTCTTCCGTTCGCTGCCCAGACGAGATATTATACGAAGATATTTATTGCTATTTGTTGCCACATTCTGTAACCGACTTTACTTTGTCCCCAATAAATTTCAAATGAACATAAATTTGGTGCTTCCGACCTCCTCTTCAAGAGACGTTGGAAGAACAGAATAAATTTTCGATAAATGGATATTTCAGGACTCATAAGGAGCATATCATTACACTTTCATTTAGAATGATTTATTCAAAATGAATTGGATCAGGTCATTTATTCCGGTAAGATTACCATTACAGATTCGGCCAACGAACGATAATCGTTTGAGATAGCTCAAGTGTCATAATTCAGTTAAGCTGAATATAATAGAATAATATAACAGCCTAATTCAGGTAATTATGTAATTTTTATTCTAAGTACATATTCATATCGTTAATATTCTTAATAAAAATTCCTGAAACATTCTTTCTAATTAGGATTATTATTATTACACAATAATAAAGACCTATTGGGCTCATTTAGTGCCTTATTTACATGATAATATATATATATAATATGCAGGTACAACATAATTCTTTATTGTACATCTAGATAAATGTATCTAAAATTTGGTCCGAACTGTTATATAGACGTTGGGCAAACCACAAATTGTGGTGAAGAATTCCATCGAAAAAGAATTCTGTTAGAATATACATACATATTGATGGTACCACTAATTAAACCCTTATTTCCATGCAGTCAGTTATATTCAAATAAACGAGATAGGTATGCCTATTTTATTGAATTGCAGGAGTGCTATATTTAATTTTCATAATGTTTGTTTATAATCTAAAACATGCAGCAAGGGGGACATCTTCGTCGCAGGTCGTTCAACATTTTCCTTTATTTTGATGTCTTTTTTTAAGGATGGAGACCATATTTGAATACAAAACTGTAAATCAGGTTTTACATGTTAAGTAAATTTCTTTAAAGATGTATGGTTATAATTTTGAAAAAAGCTTTGCTAAGTAAAAGCAGTATCGAGTTTGCTTTCCTGCATTTTTGAAGTACTTGCTATTACCATGACACATTTTGGGTAATCAATATTCCCAGATCGAAATGCTACATCTTGTATTTCAGTCTCAAATCCAAATATATTATCTCACCAGGTTCTGACTTTTCAAGGACATACTCCAAGAATTTGTTGTCGTCAGCAAATTTGTTGATGCTGAATGTTCAGGAAGAAAACTTTGTTGATGTCCAGAAATAATCTCAAACAAAATTCCTATTTCTTTGACGATGATTCGTTCGAAAAATGTTCCTGCCACAAGATGGAATAAACACACCTCTTTAGTTTTCAACAAGGAACTTGTTTAAGTTTATCTATATTGCTGTAGCACCAGAACATTTCTCTAAATAGGGAAGCTGACGTAATAAAAAATAATTATTGAGAATGACTTCAATAGAAAATTTCCTTTTAGCACTATATTTTGTAGCACTTGCAGAGGAATGCGATCCGGTTCTATTATGACAGAATGTTTCAAGTTCCTCTTGAAACATTTTCTTTCTAGATCAGGCCTTGGCTGATTAATATGTTCGAAAGACTACGTTTAATACCAGTATCTGGCGATAAAATTGGCAAAACATGTTGAATATTTTCATTGAATTCACTCGTGGTCATCGACGACTGATCTGCTATATGACTTCACAACGGGAGTAGAAACCTAACTTGGTAAAAATATAATTATAAAATGATTTTTCACCAAAATGTGTAACGTGATTTTTATACTTTCATGTGCCTTTATTAATTCAAAAAACAACTTTATTATTGAGCTGTAGAAATATTCTGCAAAAATATCAAAACTCAAATAATATATCCTATCATATACAAGTAGGTACTTACGTTGGCCCAGCGAAATTTTAATGTTTTTGTTTTTTTATTAACTATATCTCTATAGTAATTAAAAACTTTGTTAATTACAATAGCTGCGAGCATTTACAAATACGTCGTTAATGTGTGTTTTCCTTACTATTTATACTTGTAACAGTTGAAAAAGCAATAATACCTAGTGTAAGTATTACCTATATTAAACACATATATAATGTTAGGTATATCACGACTATGGAACATTAGAATTTTACGCCAACTATGCTCTATATTTACGGGTAACTTGGTATCAGGTTCCTCAAAGTTTCCTTGGACTTACAGCGTCTGTGAGATCAATCATTTCAAAATGATGGAAAGCCAAGGAAACTTCGAGGAACGAGTTAAGTTGTCTACCAGCTTCAGACTAACATTGGTATCAGGGTCTTTAGGGTTGTTGTATCCAATGAAATTATTGCCTTTATAGAGCGCCATCTAGACAAGCAAGAAGTAGATAACAAATTTCTTTAGTTTTAATGCACCTTGTATATTAATGTAATTTTGGATTTATCATGGAAAATGAAAACGACTTTTTTTTCGAGATATTTATGTTAGTTTGATCTATTAGACTGCAAACTTGATTTTCTCAAATATTCATATTGGATGTTCCAGTTGTTATAATTGACTGAAATTTTGAAATGTTGGAACCAAAGTGTGTGGAACTAGAATACAATTAAATTATGTAAATTTATAGCGGTGTCATTTGATATCTTTGAACTTAAATCAATTTAACTTATTTTGATCGTTTAAAAACATTCTATTCATATTAAGTGTTTTATAAAGATCTCTTACAGTTTATTCGCAAAACACATTAAAACTGCAAATGCAATAAATGTATATGTGCATTGTCAACCATTTGCAAGAATTAGATTTAATTAACATGAACTAAGTTTCCTAGAAATCTACTGTAACAAAAAAATAATAATTAAACAAGGTGGAAACTAACGACCTTATTTTAATAGATTCACCAATTGTCCTCCTACAAAATCCTAGCATTTGTGAGCTCCTTTTAATGTTTCTGAATTTCTAATCGCTTCAGAGAACCAAGTGTTGAATACTAGAGTAACCCGATTAATCATGTGCTGCTTGGCCGTTACTGGTTTACCATAAGCACTAGTAGTGAGTATTATGTCTATCACATGGGTGATTTTTGCTAAACGTCAAATATTTATAATCTGTGAGTTATAATTAAAAACTAATTGAACTCTTAGTGGCCCACCATAGGTATGAATGAATCAAAATCCAATGAGTTTTTTCAACAAGAAGGCAACTAGTGTTCCGGGCAGTTTTCACAAACTACTCCTATATACCACACCTTGATTTTCATTACTTAACTTATCTTAATTTGTCAGAAAGCATTGTGAGGAGTGAAAATTAATGAACATTCAAAATAACTATTTGTCTCCTCAATCATTTAGCAACTATTTTATTATACTTTTAATTTATGTTGTTTCTATTTCTAAGGCCAATAGTTTCATACATTTTAACTAACATTACAAAGCTCATGATATGAATACAAATAATGAGATTTAAGTTAAATAGTTAGATCAGACACCATGGCATAAATTCTAATGTTCACCGCCATCTTTGTTGAAGCTGTAGCGAATTTGATTTCCGTTTGATATTTCATAACATTGTTAGCCGTTAGCTTTTCAATTCAATGTGAAAATCATCAATATATTATTTCAAAATTTCAGTTTCAATACACTTACAATAGGTGGCAACAAGTAAAGGTATTATTAACATAAATTAACACCGGGTGCATTGTATTTTTTATATTTTCTATACTCGTATAATACAGAAATACTCATCGCTACCTTTGAATTTAATTTAAGTTGATGAAGGTATACTAATTTTTAACATATATTGCAGTTTTGAAGTGAACTAACAGGTAGTTTTTATGTATTGTAATTATTTAAACTGCATCTTCATAGTTACTCATGAGTATCTTGCATTTTCTTCTTACAAATTGAAATCGTAATTGTAAAATATTTAAATAACCACAAAGCATTTTGGAAAAACTAAAGTTTAAAAATATTATATTTAATATTATTTTATTGTTTGATATACTGTTAACATTTTTAAATGTATTTGAAATTATATAGTGATAATTAATAATAAATGTTTAAACTTATGTATATATTATGTAAATCTGTACTGAAAATCTTCTAGATAATTTATTTTACATTACAGGCTCCCATTCCTACAAAATATGCCTCTTAATACACGTTTGATGAGCCTAAAATGTACTGTATTTAATTAAAAATCTATATATTACCCAAATTCAGGTACAATATTTTCTTGAGTTTTTTATTCTTCTCAGACAATTCTATAGCTTCTTCTGTTTAATCAAGTTCAGATTTTACATTACAGGCTCCCATTCCTACAAAATCATGCCTCTTAATACACGTTTGATGACTTTTGCCTAAAATGAATATATTGACATTATCTCTCAAAGACTGTGTCATGTTAATTAGGTTAAATACCGCCTTCGATTGTTAAATCTATATTATAATATACCATCAAATTCAAATATAGTTAGCAATTTTTATAATTAGTACAATTTTCTTCTGTTTGTCAACCGAATTTTCTTGAGTATATGTCTTTGCCTTTTTTCAACAAGTTTTGTCAATTAAAGCTAATCACAAACAAGTGACGGCCTTTTGTAACGACTATGTTATTTCCAGACAATTGCTGATATGATCAGTTTCCCTTCTGAATCGATGTTTGCTTATATTGCTGTAACTGAAGTTTATAACTTGTTGTGCAGTTTGAGAAATTTGTTTGTTTCCTTGGGTCAAGTAGTCAGATAAATGTAAGAATGTTGGTTTTGCTCATTTTGAGTTGTCTCTTCTCTTATATGTGCACCAGTTACATTTACTTGTTTTTTTTTTAAATCGAGATATATATTCGACGGAATGGAGGTATATATGGGTGAACGTAGCATTTCTTCTTGATTTCCAGGAAGATTTAATCAGCTTGATCTACAGAGTTTCTTTTGTGGACTAGTCGCGCCCTTTATTTGCTGGATCCCTGTTATTTGAAGAACATTTAGCAACTGACATTCTAGTGTTAGTTTTTTAGATCATCCTTGTAAACGTAGTTTAGTTTCCTTTTCTGGTTTGAATGGGAACTAACTTCACAGTTTACACAAGTATCTAGCTTTCAATTTTAAATTTATATTTTATTCTGATTTTCAGAAGTTAGATTATTACTTTGAAACAATTAGATTTTTAAGGCATACAGCCTTTCTCTCGTATTTTGTGGTATTTTCCATACAAACATTGAAAACAAAACTACAAGATACCACAAATAAGCTTCAGAACGTAGCGTATTTTGGTGGCTTTGTAATATGTGGTAACTTCTTAGCGGTTCCAGTGTTCTTCTCCATCTTTTTCGGGAAATTGTTGTATACCAACTGTTGAACATCAGAAAATCAATACAAATTATTAAAACATCATAATCTAACTATAATTATATAACTATGAATTAATGGTTAACAAAAATATGATAAGATATAAATTGGGTTTTGTAAAAATTCATATCAAATTAACTGAATAAATAATATGTCAAAACCCCTTTGTTCACTTTTAAATGAATTTATGGAGGAAATGATATGTAAGGTGACAATTTCTCAAATATTGGTAGGGAGTCATATTAAATAAAATATATAAGAGCAAGTTCAATTACAAATGTCTTTATTTCTGTTCTGTGTAAAATCTTTATATTCTATTTAATTATTTTAGCCTGCTCTTCCCTTTTTATAGTACCTATTAATGCAAAAACTATTATATCGTAAAGTAGAGTCAATTGCTCATTATAAAATTAATCTGAATTACTTTATTGTCACGGATTTTGAAATTCGATCCGAAAATGTTGGGAATTTCATCTAGCTGATTTACAAATTATAAGACCGTATTCTATCAACCTCTTTCAAACAGCACCCTAATTTATTATTAATTAGCATACTCAAAATTCCCAGGGTGCAAACATGAGAAACATTTTCTTACAATACGTAGAGTAATAGGTGATTAATAATTATATCAATTCATTTCTCAAATCAGAATTCACCAAAATATGCTTTGGATTTTCTATTTGCTTCCGAATGCGTTGTAAAAAGCACGCCATAACTCAGAATTTTGACAGTGATAGAGCACATACGCCCTTCGATTACATATTTATGAAATTTTAGTCTGATACTCCGCGGTTCTTTGACTTGAGTGACTGTAAAACTAATTATATCTGGCACCTATTTATATCGATTTAGTCTTAAATTACAGACTGATTAACTTTGTAGATATTCATTGTTATAAATATACTATTTCCTATCTTGGCCTTATCTGAACCAACGCCAAATCACACATCATTTTCAATAGAATTATTTTGCAAATTCATTTTATACTATTTTTGTCGAAAGGCCAAGGAATCGGTGACAAAAATAAAAGAGTAAACAATTAGCACAACGAGAAACGAATAATTACAGCGTTAACTTTTTGCAGCTACGGGCAATAAGACGATTTTATGTTGAAATTTGTTCCAAAACAAAGGGAAGACCGAATAACTTAACAGCGACAAATTTTAAAACAAAATGCTCTCGGTTCGTTTGGTTTTTACAGCTTTCACACCGATTTACAGCAACTCTCCTTTTGAAGTAATTTCCCGTTTGTTATCTAAACAAACTCTTTTAATAAAAGGAAGAACTTTAATTATCGACGACAGATATTTCTAATATTAAAAGTTCTGGTTTCTTTTGTTTGAAAGTCATTTAGATTTGGTTGGAGTGCAGCGAAAAACTTGTGATTAAACACTTGGTGAACAAAAGTTTGAATCTCCAGTATTTATGAAATTTCATTTTTATGTATAGTTAATTGAGTACATCAAAGTTAAAATATCGTAAAATTTTAACATTTTTTGGTGCTTGCTAAATTTATTTCTTTTAGCAACAATACTTTTAATCTCAAAATAACCGAGTAGGTTTATGTTATTTGTAAGAACGCCGATTATAGAATTTTGAAGTCATCAGGTGGAATCATTCTCAAATTACTCTCATTCCTATACTGATAGAATAAAGATGGATCTGAAAACGAAGTTGAGCAGTAATTATGAAGTTGCTTTAAGGAAAATAAGAAATCTCTAATAAAAATGTTAAGGTTATTGTTCATATAAAGATTCACATAACTGGTACTCAGTCTGTAACATGTGTGTTATAGAATACCTATTTGCTAATTTGATTATTCATTGTTTATGGGTATTTTTTAAATTGATATCCTCAAACCCAACCAATTCATTGAGTCCGTTGATTCCTATGCTTGTTTTGCTCCATTTTAAATCCAATTTACCTTAGGGATTGAAACATTTTTCGTAATTGTAGTGTCATGCATGGTGACATAAATTACCTTTATCAAATAGTTCCATCACTCATATATCCTACTTGTCCAAACAGAACTTTTTGAATAGTATCAAAATTAAGATATCGTACTTACGTTTAAGTAAATTAGGTTACGTCAGACACTTGCTAGAATTTTAATATTCCACTCGGCAATAATAACTAATTTAGATTCATCAGATTTAGATCCATCACAGGGCAAAGTTAAATAACTAATGCAAAATGAGGAACTTATTTGGAAAAATATCAGTAAAATTGGGTAATATAGTTTTTGAATTGTCAAACTTTTCAGGACGCCAGAGCATAGGTAAGGAATAAGGATAAGGGATATTTAGGCGAGAAATTCATGTGACAATATTAATATAGTACTAACGGATTAAATGAAATTGTATATATAAATAAAAATGTCTCACAGATAAAGAAAGGTTGAAATATGAAATGTAACTTTAAGATTTATAAGAAACGGCAATGGAAGTTGGTAACAGGTCGAAATCAAAATTTGACATTCATAGCCCAATGGTCTGAAACGTGTCAGTAGCAGTGATATGACAGGTGTCCTAACAAACCCCTAGAACGTAATCGGTATTAGCAGGGAAGTGGACAGCACCGAACTAGTAGACTAGTTTCAGAACATATCATGAACTACAGGAAAGAAGAGAGTGTATATATGTTTGGACGGTAGCTTAAAAAAAATAGAAGTAAATTTATATTGCTGTTTTCACAAATTTGCATTTGGTTACTTTTATGTTTTTTTGGGCAATAACACCACAATAGAAATAAAACGACGCATATTGAAGGAAAACTAAATGTTTCAAAGTCTATTCTGACTTCGTTGGCAATGGTTTTATATTTATTGATGTACATTGCAAAATGAAAATTTTGATATATGAACAATTTATGTGATATTATATATTGAAATGAAAACTGTTCACTTATCAATAATTTTTAAAGAACTTTTGTTTAAACCAAGTATAATTTTCAACAAATAATTTTTAATCACAAGAATATTAATAAACTGTGATTTGTTTATTTTTAAAATATCGGAAATTTATTTAGGAATTTAATTATTTGTGTTTTGTAAGATAATGTGACTTTGAATTATTAGTTATCAAAATTTATATAATTATATTTTTTGGATCAACAATAATCTGTGAGCAATTATAAGGGCAATCAGTTTTTTAATTTTAATTATGATTTGGAAAATATTTGCAATTATTTGAGTCTCAAAATGATTGTTTATGCTGCTTAGAACTCGCAAGTAACCCTGAGAGAAATTTAAACTGTAAAATATATAGCCCTACATATTTTAATTTGGCACATTAAATTTGTATTGGTAAATTATTATCCAAGCTAAATTATATTACACATATTAAAATTAAGTATACTAAATTTGTATTGGTAAATTATTATGCAAGCAAAAATATATTACACATACAAAAATTTAGTATATTAAATTTGTATTGGTAAATTATAATCCCAGCTAAATTTTATTAGACATATAAAAATATATTATATAATTTGCATGGTTAGAGTGACAAATGCTTGTTTATATGCAGAGTAATAGTTCACAATATTTTTTTATATTTTATTATATAATATACTAGCCGTTACCCGGGGTTTCACCCGCGTACGGAATGTCTAAGTCTTTGCAAAAATTATAACTTATGAAACATAAGGGTTATCCTATATAACAATTTTTCTAACTTTTTTGAAGCACCCTACTTAAGTTCAATTCCACCAATCCCGAATAGATTCCATCAAAACTGCAAGTACTTATAGGCCACCCGATATAACAATTTCATTCTACTTCACCCTATAGGGCAACCATCCTGTTTATTTGTCACCCAATGTAACTTTTTAAAACCTGACTATAACTCTATTTCTATGATTTAAGGTCAACGATATATAAAAATTATTTCTAACATTTTTTCAGCTTCCTTGTACAATTTCTCTACACCCTATATTTTAATCACCCTTTATATGCAACGTTTTCTTATATTGTGTTAAACACACTCTAAAACAGTAATCTTGTTTCGCCCCATATTCTAGGTAATCCATATATTAGGATGCAACTGTTCATGGTCTACCCTATATAACACTTTTTTTAAACTTTATTTGATCCAACCTATTGAAAATGCCTGTGGTGGCACAAATGTAAAAACACAGTTTTGCACCCTAACATCACACCTTTATTTTAACACTCACTCACACTGCAACTGCTTATTGGCCACCCTATATAACAATATCATTTAACAATGTTTTTGAACCGCCTTTTATAAGTATAACTCTACTTCCATCTATATTATAACCATTCTGTATATACCGCTGCTGATTAGTCAAACATTATAACTTATTTTTTAACCATCCTGTATAAGCATAATTTTAACTCTACAAAATATTTTAACCACATTGTATGTCTATGTGCTTAGGGGCTACCAAATATAACATTTTCTAAACCATTAACTCTCTGCTCTACTCACTATTTTAACTATGCAACTGCTTATGGATTACACTATATAACCATTTATTCCACCCTATAAAGTAATATTTGTCTCCATCTTATATTTCAACCACACCTCCTAATGCAACTTTTTCTGACATTGTTTTAATCACACTGTATAACTATAATTTTACCTCGATACATGTTTCACATATTGCATATATGCAACAGCTCATGTTCTATCACTCAAAAAAAATTATTCAACTTATTTAACTATAATTCTATTCCACCCTCTATTTTAACCACTTTGTATATGCAACTACCTATCGCTCACCCAGTACAACATTTTTGTACCACCCTGTATAATTATATATCCATCAATGCCCAATATATTTCACGAAAACTGCAAATGATTATGGGACAATCTATATAATAATTTTGTTCAACATTTTGCTGAATTACCTTGTATGTATTACGACTACCTTGTATACGCTGCTACTTATTTGGTTTACCAATATAACATTTTTTAAATACTTAACTATAGCATCTCTCCACGCTATATTTCAATTATACGATCTGTGAAACTGATTATGAGGTACAATATTTCAAAATTTTTCCTGATATTTTTGAATCATATTATAAAGTATAATTTCTCTCTACACTTCGTTTAAACCACCCTTCATTTGCAATTTTTCTATATTTTTCATATTACTACAATTTTTTCCCACCCTGTATAACTATTATTCTACTCCATCTTATATTTCAACAACCTTGTTATATGCAACTACTTATTTGCCACCCTATATAACATTTTTATACTACCCTGTATCCTTAGAACTCTACTCCACCCTATGCTTCAACCACGAGGTAAATGGAACAGCTTGTTTATCATTACATTTTTTTATAATATTTTTAAACTTACTTGTTTAGCTGTAACTCCGCTACATATTTCGACCACTCTATCTATGCAACTCCTTGTGGATATAAAATAATTTTTTAACCACACTATAAACTATAAAGTCCACTGCATCTTATATTTCAACCACCCTGTATAAACACCTGCTTCTAACATTTTCTACCCATTTCATAACTATAATATTTTATGAATATAATTCAAAGATCGTAACTGATCACATAACACATTTTTTTATCAACTCTTATAAATATTCTACCCTTATTTCAACCAAATTGTATATGCAATACATATAAGCCAAACAATATAGCATTTTGTTATCCACCCTATATAAATATAATTTGACTACGTCCGTTTTGCAACCACCTAGTATATGCTAGATTTGGCCCACTCAATATAACTTTTTTAAACCACCCCCGATAACTAATTCAATTCCCCTATTATTTCAACCACATTGTATATATGCATCTGCTTATGGGACACCGAAGAAAACTTTTTTAGAGTTTTTAAATAAATGTCATTCTACTCCTAAGTTTCCTATATATAGAACACCCTATAAAATTACGGTTGATATATCAGTTGATGTTTTTTTAATCGAAACATGTTGCATTGGCATATCCCGAATTTTGAATAGAAGCTAAGCTGATTCAAGTATCTAATATTTGGTGCATGCTGTGGAACCAATAGAGGATAGAGTAATTGTGTTATCCAACATGGTAGGAGTTTTTTCGTAATATTTAATTTAGGGAGATAAAATGGCTACCATATTTTAAGTCAAACTATAGGCTTTGCAAAAAAAAAGATTGAGCAAAATCAGTTCAGTAGTTCTTACGTAATGTCCGAACAAACAAACAAACAAACAAACAGACAAACTTACACTTTTATAATAGTATAGATTATAGTTTCCAACAAAAGTATGCAAAAATTTTATCAACAAGAAAAGGAAACAGAGCAAAAAGGTCATTATAATTTTTTTCACTCCTTCATGAATAACTTTTAAAATGAAGAATAAACTAAAATAGACTTGTTTTCCGCCGTTGCGATTCCAAATAATAACGTTCTCAGCGGGTTGCAGTATGCTCTATTATGAAGATGGAGAATCTTAACGTCTCTCCGCACTTTGAAAACTCTCTCGGAGTTTTCAGTAAACATTTTTATTTCCGTTGTTATTAAGCCGTTCATAAAATCTTTTTCTAAGGAAAACAGTTGGGTTACAGTTGTATTTTATACAACTACCGCTTCTTGACGATGTTATGCTTAGGGTTTTGTTGGAAAACTGTTTCATAATAAAGATTTAGGATTTAGTTATAGTTCAAGCAACCAAAAGTAATGACATTCGTTCACAAAATAAGCAGCTTATCTCAATTTTATTTATACTGGGCATTAGAATTTTGTCCACTTAAAGGAAAATTTGTTTCAGTCTGCTCGAAGGTAAGTATATTCAACATTGCCGCCTTACAAAAATTTTCGGGCTAATAATTTTATTATATTAACACGGTACAGGGCACAGGGATGGTTACGTAATAAAAGTTAATTCCTTGTTAGACCGGCTTCATCAAAAATAATCTAGAAAATTAGGTTTTAGTACTGATGTAAATGAAAATTTCAGCATACGTTTGGGTTCGGTGAAAAAGAGACCGTTGGAAAGATGAACTGTTGATAATGTGAATAACAGATTTGAAATTCTTTAAAACAACTGCTATATACTCCCGCTGACATGTTTAAATAAATTTCTGAAACAAGGCAAACCAGTTTAACATATTTCTGGAAAGAACTAACATTATTTGACATATATTGCACATATTATATTATATAACATCTATTGATGTACATTTTGCCAATTACTTTTAGCACGATAGGTTTTCAATATTATTTTGATCTTATTATCTCATTTGAAGTTTTTTTTCATTTAATATTCTGAATAATCAGCTCGGTTTTTTTATTTTAAATTTCATTCAAATGATCCTCTGAACAGATCAATCTCATTACTCCGTTGTTCAAACTCTTATTTATTTGTTTTTTTAATTGACATTTAATACTCCCATAAAGTTTCCTGAAGCATATTTGTGGAATATTCAATTTTTTTTTGTGATTTTCTAACCACATAGAGGAAAAATAGCTGTATAATATTCATTAATTTCAAACATTTAAAAGTCTTGTGGCTTAGTTATCAATGACATTAACATATTTTATTCAGTCAGAACGAGGTATTGAAACATCTGCATTTTTTTTAATATACAGTTTTTTCGTAAGAAAACCAATCAGATACTCACTTCATGCCCAACATATATAACTTGGCAATTTTTATATGTATTTTTAAAAAACTTTGTTTAATTAAGTGACTGATTCACACTAATTGTTAACCAATAAATTACTTAGATTACTTCTATTGGCGATAGTTGTATTGGTAAATTAGAATAAAAGAGTTAATGTTTTGAAGTTTTTCATTCTAAACTTCGTCTTTTTCAAGTAGACTTTTAATAAAGCTACCCATTAATTTATTACTAGTTGCATTCTATCTCTAGAAACGTAGTTTGGAGAAAAAGTTTTTACAAAAACTTTATATTTATCAAAATTTAGCATTGTATTATTAGCAAATAATAAATGGCTGTGTCAACCCAGTAGAGGTTATAGGCCGCTTCTAGCTCATCCCCTATTTTAAGGGGGTGGTTTTTCGTTGGCGTGTCCGAGGGATGGCTAATTAGGAATGTGGGGGTGTTTTTTTCTTTAGCATGTACGAGGGGTGGTTTATCAGGAATGTGGGGGTGGATGCAGGCAGTGCTGGTGGCTGCGATTGTCATCATTGTCGGCTTCAAGAAATTGTATTCTGTTTGTTGTTGGGCAAGACGTTGAATAATAAAAATGGGATGTAATTAAATGCTAGAAATATTTTGTTTGGTGTGTGGGTTGTAGGAATGCTGTATTATGGTGTAATTGGTATGTGTGTGTGAGTTTGTTGACCGTGCGATGAATCCGTGATTGCTTATAGATGGGAAAAACAAGCTGTGACTGGTTTTATCTAAATGAATTTTTTAAATAATTCCAATTAGAAGATGTGTGTGGGTTGGTGAAATTGGGAATAATAAAAAATAAATACACTTAGAGTCTTAGAAACAATATGTTCTATTAAAATTATTAAAAATACTATACAATTTTTCTAAATCTATTTGCGCTAATACATTAAGAGGAATTACAATTTTATAATTATTGCTTTTATTTTTTTCAACAAATAAATGGTTTTCTCCGTCCTCTGCCCATATGGTGGTTCGTAAATTGTTTTCATAATCTTCGGAAACCAGTACATTGTTATCGTCTCTGTATTTACTAATAAAGTTTAGAAATTGTTCAAACCCTCGTGGTGTAAAAGTGACAGAAGATATTTCGTCTTTTGGAAATGGATTCGTTTGATTGCACTCATGTTGAAGAACAGCTTCATAATTGTTTGAACGTAGGACAATTTTCTCAGCAGTAAATACTATGTTTGTTTGACATAAGACTACTGTAAACCATCTTACCCACTTCAAAATACTGTAGGAATACGTGTTTGCATTAAAATATATATTGTTCACTACCACTACCACGAATGCGGTTGACTCTCCCACCAGAGATAAACTAAATAATAATAAAAAAATTGGCCAGAAATGTTAGCCGAGAAATGGGATCGAACCGGGAACCTGTAATGGGGAATATACTTACCTCTGTGCATAACTCGGCGCTCTTTCCACTCAGCCATTTCTGGGTGAATACAAAACAGGGTGTAAAGGTATAAGTGTTGCATTATAAAATTGTTAACTGAAGAATAAAGACGTATACGTCATTTTCAATAATGATATTACTGAAAGCTAGTATTACTACTGGTTTTGTGATATTGACTTTTATATCACAAAACATGCTATACACAAATATACCACAGGGGGTGGAAAATGTGGCGGTATGCTTTTCTAGGAATTGCTCAAATAGATCTGATTTTTCACCAATGAGGCGGACATGGCTAAATGATGGGCTACTACCAGCATATTTTGCAGAATTTCCAAAAGATGGTACCCCATTACGCTACAAACTTAAAATTTTCTTTTACAATGGCACTGAAGAGGATTTTGATGGTTTAACAGCAAATTATGATTGTCAGCAGAAAGCCGAAGCCGCAGCAACATGTGGTCAACAACAGCTACCAAGTCCACTTCAGAGGGAACTCAATAACTTATTAATATTATTATGTTTTGCTGTTATATCTTTGATTTTATTGTTGGTAAAACTTATGTTGAAATGTATAAGATCTATACACTCGTTAATAAAATAATTTTGAGAAATAAAAATGCATGTTATACTTCATTCATTTATTGAGGTAAAATCTTATTGATTAACCAATCATAAATATCATTACAATTTTTTATAGCACATTTGTATTCTGCGTATTCTTCATTAGAATCTTCATAATGATAGCCACAGACTATGGGATATTTACTTGTCTCACGATCCTTCTTAGTCACATCTCTCAACTTTATGGCGTTGATGGTATGCTCCAAATTTACGAACTTTACATGATTGAGTCCAAGCTCATTTTTAACTAATAAGTCATATTTTTGGTGACCTCTAACGTAGACATGAGAACATCTGGAGAGAAGAAAATTCAAAATTATGTTCAACTGGCTTACATCCCAGATTCCACCATTGTAGCTGAGTCCATGAAGAAAATTCTCACAATATCTCACGGCTCGTCGATCTCCTTGCACAGCAATTCAAATGGCTGAGGAGGTTTAAACAGGTAATGTATGACACCCGTTGCATGTGTCTTGATAGCCAATTCTTTGGGAACAAATTCCCCGTTAAGAATGAAGCCTTGAATGTCAACGATTGCGATTTCCATGGTGAACTGAAGTTGTAATGTGAAGATATGCTCTTTTATGAGAGGTTTCGAACAATTTCGCTGAGTGGGAGAAACTCCATCAAACAATCGTAGATGATTATACAGAAGGCACGTGTTTTGTCAGGAAAACCTGTTTGAGATTCAATATCCAGACGTACATCCACAGTGGAGGATTTCATGCTGTCTTCACGTAAGGAACAATCGATTACGAAGAGAATGTGATTCTTGAAGGTGAGATAGACTAGGAGCGGGTGCCTCTTGTCGGCAAAACTAGGATAAAAGTCCGTGAAGCGTTTGTAGGCTTCTCCGTATTCGTTCCTGGGGAAATCCAATTGCCATCTTTCGTTCGGCCAAAATTCTCCATTGAGAGTTAGACGAATATTAGATATGTGGATGTGGGATTGGCTGCTATGTTGCTGTGCTTATTGGTCTGGAAGGCAACGATGACGTATCGAGGACTCTCTAGAGCAGCATAAGTTTTCACAGCCCAAATTTTTCGTGTGACGCCTGTCTTCAGAGCAGGCAACTCATGAAGTTCCCATTTACGAAAGGGAATAATAATGCCGGTATCCCGTTTAACAGCTTGCAGCAGTTCAAGTTTCATATCATCGTTGGGGAAAATATGCTGGACTTTGAGTTCAATGCTTTCAATCGTCACGTTTGTTTTTGTAGATTTATCAGTAATAATAAGACAATCATCATCATTTCTTGCTCGCACTAAACGTATTGTTTGCTTTCCGCAGGTCACTCGCTGGTAGTCGTTGAAGAGGGAAAACAAATGCTTGAGCGGGATGTACATTCGAAAAGATCTGTCTGCTGCATTCACAATTGGTTTACCGAAAAAATTCCAGCCAGCAATAGCTAATTCTCTTGAACCGGTAGGATCATAGCACAGATAACCTCGTATGGTACTTACGCGACCGAGATCGCGAACCGATTCCATTTCTTTACCCCACTGTTCGTAAGACCATATTATCGAAGAAAAATGCTCCTGCATTAGGGGATAGGGAGACTTCACCTGCACCTGCCGTTACATTAATTTGACCCTTAACGGCAATATACGAGTCCGCCATGGATAACCAGGAATCAGCTTGGTTCACAGTAGTCTCCACTATGTCGTTGTTCCCAAATGACTTTACATAGGGATAGTAGGTTCTGACTTCCATTCTGCGAATGCTGTCATCGAAACTGGGCTTTCGGAAGATATCGAATGCTTGAGTTGACATGATAGCCTAGCGATTGTAGAAATAGTTTATTGGTGACCGTAAGTGATCTCTTCAAAGGTTTCGTTGATACAGACTTAGGTCGTGGTATGTTTGTACTTTTATGAGGATGCTCAAATACAAGTAAGCGTCCCATTATTGCTGCAATAGCTGTTTCAGTTCCAGTCTCACAATGATTTCCTCCCCTCGGAAATTGACGAGTTCAGATTCCTGATTGAGAATTCTCAAAGTTATGTTGTGTATTTCTCTTCGGTTGATAGGTAGGTAGATAAGATGTTGAGGGGTTTCGTCAATAGCGAAACCAGGATCAACTCCAATGGCAAATTCGTATATCGTATGTGACGGTCTGTCGTTGTAGAATGCTCCCGATGCGATTTTACTATCGAGATGGATTGTTCGCACTTTTATGATATTGACTGGTAAATCAGAGCTGTGCACTTGAAGAGGTGTGAGCAGTCTCTTGGAAAAACCCAGTATGGCACCGATGCTGTTTTCCTTTTGAAAGTCTATTGCGTATTTACTGCTGTATATTTCGCACTTGAGTGTATTATTGTTGGGTTTCAATGAGAAAATCTCATCCACATCCTTCGAATGCTGCACACCCAATACTTTTTTAATGTGCGCTTCAATATCACCAATTTCGTTGCTGCCTTCAGGTAATTCGATGGTGGTTGCTTTCTTTTTCGAGTCGATTAAATGCACTTTGCTACCCTTCTCAATGTTCGGGATGCTGTTGTAGGAGTGGAAACTCAGCAAGGCTAGACCGTAATTGTAGTCAGGATGTAGTTGAATAGGTGGTTGAAAATCAATGGACAGTATTGAACTGCGTCCTTTCAGCGTTAATATCAAAGACATGACTGAAGATTTCCCTCAATGTTAGGTGTTATTATAGAGAAATTGCAGACACAAATGACCGCAATTAGATTGATTATAATTTTGGTAGGAGTCGTTGTTGTAGATTATCGATACATTGCTTCGTAAATACTCAGCCAGTTCACGAGGCGGTTTCAAATTACCAAAACTATCGAAATATTGCGCAACGTTTCCATTTTTAATGTAAGCTACCCAGTGTGTGCCTTTGTTGCGACTAGAATCCAAGTTGATGATGGCAGACTCGGTTCTTGATGACTGTTGTTTTTTAGGTAAGCATCACGCATAAATACACCTTTAAAATTTGGTATTTTCAATTTTTTTGCGTATTCAACAAGCTCATTGGTGTAAAGTGCTCGACTGGGTAATTTTATCGAAAGTTTTCTTGTTGTTTCTTCAAATAGAGACCGAAGCCTCCTTTAAGGGACTTTTTCAGGTAGAGCTCGGACCCTTTCTTTCCAATCTCCTCCATAGCTTGATTGTGTCGTCTGTCCTCTTCGAGTTTCTTTTTGGCATTTTTTGCGTCTATTATTGTTTTACCCAAAGTTGCAGCTCCTCCATTAAGGGTTCCAAGAGCTGAGAGTCCTGCAAATAGCGGGAGTAATGGGAGAATTCCACCGACTTTCGACTCGAAAGGTATCACACGAGGAACTCGAATTTTCTTACGACCGCCAGCTTTCTTAATTGCCATTCTAGCCGCTCTCAACGCCATTAGGGATGACTGTCGTAGACTTTGTCTTGCAGGAGAGTTAGCGATAGCTTTATTCGTAGGTAGCATGACATGCTTTCGAAATGGTAAAAGGGTTTTGCGTGTTGAAGATTTTCTTACGGGAAGATTTTTTCACACCTCTACTCCTTTTCCGCTTTTGAGATTTCATGCCAAGACCGAGTTTCTGTTTGGTTTTCATAGTCGTTGTTACGAGCCAAGCAGCTGCTTTTTCACTGAGTGAAGCGTCCTTAGATTTGAATCTCTCCCAAGCCCTATTCTCCAACTCAAAATCTGCCTTATGACGATCTGCTAGAGAAGTGCTTTTACTGTAAGCAATATCGTGATTCCGATAAGCTGCGTCGGTTTTGTTTATACCTCGCTGTCCTAGAGCTAAGCTTTTTTCGAGTTTCGTACCCGGTCCACAAAATTGATACCCAGGAAGGTGAATTTCAAAGGGTAACTTGTTGATTAGAGTGTTCACTACACTTCCACTACCTTCAGGGGTTAACATAATACTGACTGACGTTCAGAAAATAATTTTATATATATAAACATCCATCAAACCCTTCTACATCAGTTTACTTTGAAATGCATATAAAGCAGCAAGATATTCAATTGCCTATCGAAAATTTGGATTTCGTGACGGAAGTGGATGGTTATGGTAGTGCAGCATCGAAAAATGGAAAACTATGGCCAAATTCCGTCCGGGCAGCGTTCTGCGGTCCCAGCGGCTGCGGGAAAACCAAAGCGCTGCTCTCGCTTTTGTTCAACGAAAACGGATTGCGATTTAAAAATGTCTACGTGTACTCGAAATCTTTGTACCAACCAAAATACCAACTACTAGAAGAGGTTCTCAGGAGCGTTAAAGGTGTGTCATATTTCCCTTTCAGTGAAAACGAAAATGTAATTGATCCATCAGACGCCTGCGAGTATTCAGTATTTATTTTTGATGATGTGGCTGGTGATAAACAGAAAAAGAAATTTATTTATTGCAGACGTACAGTAAAATGCCTAAGCAACTAATACGAGACAATTGTAATGTGATTGAAACAAGATGAAATCAAATTAAAGCATGCCTATGATGAACACGTATCTCCGGATATGTCATTTGAAAAGTTCAAAGATTTGTGTTCAAAGTGCTGGCAGGACGGCTATGGGTTCGTGGTTATTGTTACAGAATTCGATCTGAATGAAGGACGATATCGCAAAGGTTTCGATCAATATATAAGAGTACAGGGTGAAAAATAATCAGTCAGTCAACAAAAATGTCTTCAGTGAGCAGGAACAGCATTGCAGAAGCTTTTCGCAAGAAAAAAATTTAACCACTAGCCCGATCTATTCGCAAGAAGTACCTCATTCTGAAACTGGGTAAATCGGAAAACGATGAAACCCTCAATAAGCTCTTTGAACCGGTGGTCGGACCTTTGAAACAAATAGTTTCAACTACCATCAACGTCAACAAAATCACCTCCGAAGTTGCCATCTATCAAACGAGAAACAATTGTGAAAAAAGAAAAACTAGAGCCGTTAACATCAAAATCAAGTCTATTCCTCGAAGAAGAACCAGTCGCAGAGACTAGTTTTTATACCGATGCTGAAGCTGAGGAAACGGAGGAAGAGAATGATGATCAGACTAATTACTCTGACAAAACCTTTGAGTCTTATATGGAGCAGTATCAAATAATGGTGCAAAAGTACGTAACCGAATATTTCCACAAGAGTGATACAATTGACAACATTTATGGACCTTCATACTATTCGAAAACCTCCAAATGGTACCTCGGTAACAAAGAAATCAACTTCGATACGAGGACAGGACGTCTTACAGTTGGAGACGCTGCGTTCCGAGGATCACCTGGTCTTTACCAACTGATATTCTACAAGGACCCCGCATACACTCCAGATGATAAAATCGTGTACCAAAAAGTTTTGGAGCAGACATTAGTACACCGGAATGTAAAAGGACACTTCGAAGGAAGAGGTATGAAATTGAAATATAATACAAAGCCTATGGAATACGTCTACTGGGACGATCCCAATGAATTGGTAGATCGTTTAAGGTTACTTGTTGCATCGAAAGAGGCCGGCAACACATCCCACGACAACGAAATTGTAGCGATAATAAATGAGCTCAAAGAAGACAATATTATACGCGACAAATAACCAAAGTAGTCATCAGTAAAATGTCTCTCGATAAATTTGGTCGAATTGCTGTTCAACAACAGAAACCGAGTGATTATGAGCGAGCAAAAATACCATTTTCCTTCACATCCGATGGAAATATTGATGTAGAGAAAGTGATAATTTCAAATGTTGGAGATCCGAAAGCGGATATGGATGCCGCCAATAAACTCTATGTCGATGACAGAGTACGTGACAAGTTGTCTCAAATTAAAAAGGACTTTCAAGTGGCATTTAGTGATTTCAGCGATAAGGTTTACAGCAGTATGCGAAAACTTGAGAAAAATCAACATACTATTGATAGCAGCTTAAGGGTTAATCAACAGAGCTTTCTGGAATTTCAGTCGAATACGAACGTTCAGCTTAACCAGCTTACGAAATTGCCACAGCAAATTGAAGAGAATCTAAGACAGACTATAAGTGATGAAATTTTGCAATTGAAAAACGATATTGGTGAAGTGAAGGCTATCAAAGAGAAAATGCTAAAAGTTGTGCCCGAAGTATATGTGGATATGCAAAAATTACACGATGAAATGAGTGATAAAGTTAATAAGATGAACTTAGAAAAAATTATCAGATGACATCAAGAGCGAATTGCGATCTCACAAAAACGAAGTCTCATCGCAAATCAACAATCAACTAAAAATGATTAATTCAAAAATTGTAGCCATTCAACAGCAACAGCAGCAACAACAGCAATCTGCTCTAAAGACTAAATAAAAAGTCATCAACCATGTTAAATTATAGTAGTCATCATGAATTATTCCAAGGAAAAAGTTCAAGTTGTAAAGGAGCTGCATCGACCTGTGAGAAAAAAATTTCCACGACGTCACACCATCATTAAGGGTTTCGATGATTTATGGCAGTCTGTTTTAGGACAATTAGATCTTTATGCGGGAACTAATAGAAATTTTAAGTATATCTTAGTGGTAATTGATTGTTTTTCCAAGTACGTTTGGACGAGGTCGCTGAAATCAAAATCAGGAGAGGAGGTGACAAAGGCTTTCGAGAGTATTCTCACCACTAATGGTGGCCGCCGCCTGAAAAACTTGCAAACAGATCACGGAAAAGAATACTACAATAGTCACTTTACGAAACTAATGCAAAAATATTCGATTAACCACTATAGTACATTTAGTGGGATGAAAGCAGCCATATGTGAGCGCGTGATAAGGACGCTAAAGGAGAAATTATTCAAATATTTTAGTTTAAATGGTAGTTACAAGTGGATTGACATTTTACCTGATATCGTTCAGTCTTATAATAATCAAAAACATCATACAACGAAAATGCGTCCTAGCGACATAACTGCTGCTAATGCTAAAGACATTAAAGTATTCAATAGGTTAAAAATCGCTGGACATAGGAAACTCAAGGTGGGCGATGTGGTGCGAATAAGTAAAGTCAAACACGTCTTTGAAAAAGGACATACCAGAAATTGGACTACAGAGCTATTCAAAGTACGTCAATATCAGGTAACGAATCCCATTACGTACCTGTTGGAAGACATGAGTGGTAGGCCAATTAAAGGGGGTTTTTATGAGGAAGAATTGCAAAAGACTGTCAACCCTGACGTTTACCTCGTGGAAAAAGTATTGCAGAGAAAAGGCAATAAAGTTAAAGTTCGATGGTTAGGATTTGATTCAAGCTATGACAGCTGGATTGAAGCTAGCAATAAGTTGTAACTTGCAAGCCGCAATACAGCAATACTTGAGTGGAAGGGAAGACAAGAAAATGTTATAAACCCCTTCTGCATTAGCTAGCACTTTCAGTAACAGTTTCGTGAGAACTAGTGATAGCAGCAGTATGAGCGATAGTTCTTTTGAAGATTTTGATTACACCGCAGACCCTGATAGAATACTAAAAATGTATGAAGAAGCAGCCAGAACAGAATCATTTTACCTCTTACATACAAAATTTCCCATCAACAGATCTGAGTATGAAATAGAGTGTGCTGTAAGTCCAGCCAGAACGTTTGCACCAGTAATTATTATTAAAAAAAAATAATGTAAAAATTTCTCTAACTGATTTTGAAAGGATGGATGTTGTGTGCGTTCTGAAGCTGATGCAAAAGAATTATTTGGAAAATCCAAACATTAGCAGCCACGAGATTGCAGCGCCAATTTCATGTGGAGAGTTTCTACATATAAGTCAAATCAAATCTGGATTGAAGCTAGCAACAAGTTGTAACTTGCAAGCCGCAATACAGCAATACTTGAGTGGAAGGGAAGACAAGAAAATGTTATAAACCCCTTCTGCATTAGCTAGCACTTTCAGTAACAGTTTCGTGAGAATTAGTGATAGCAGCAGTATGAGCGATAGTTCTTTTGAAGATTTTGATTACACCGCAGACCTTGATAGAATACTAAAAATGTATGAAGAAGCAGCCAGAACAGGATCATTTTACCTCTTTCATACAAAATTTCCCATCAACAGATCTGAGTATGAAATAGAGTGTGCTCTAAGTCCAGCCAGAACGTTTGCACCAGTAATTATTATTAAAAAAATAATGTAAAAATTGTTCTAACTAATTTAAGAATGGATGGATGTTGTGTGCGTTCTGAAGCTGATGCAAAAGAATTATTTGGAAAATCCAAACATTAGCAGCCACGAGATTGCAGTGCCAATTTCATGTGGAGAGTTTCTACATAAAAGTCAAACCAAATCTGAAGATGATGTGAAACAAGTACTTTTAATGCAAAATGTTACTGTGTTATATTTTTCTCATAGTGATGTAGTGGAACTTTTAAAAATAGAACCTATAATCTCTAGTAGAGTAGAAGCATATATACAAATGGACTTTTGTAAATATTATTTTACCATTTTAAATGAAGTTTGCTCGTGGAAACATCTAATTTGCTCGCAACCAGTTGAACGACTTTTGTCATCATTTTGTTTCGACAATACATCGCAACTCTGTATAGGACTAAGAGAGTATATTTATTATTATAAGGATAAAATTGTTAGTGATATTGTATCAAAAAATACTTAGTTTAACAAAAAATGTATAAAATTCATCATGTTTTGAATTTCCTCTCAGTTTAGGTATGAACATCACCATGGAATGTAGAGATTTTTATCAAGCCTATGAACATAGGTTACGCACCTTTGAAAAATGGACCTCGGAATTCCCAGCGTCGAAACTAGCGAAAGCTGGCTTCATTTACACCGACAAAAAAGATATAGTAAAATGTCCATTTTGTGGAACTGAAGGTTTCAACTGGGAAATGAAAGACGATCCAGTAGCTGATCATTTAGATTGGAACCCTAATTGTTATTTCTTTGATATAGATAGTACATATTCCATAAGTAGAAAAAAGGAATTTATTTACTCAGATAAAGCGAGTTTTGCTAATAGATTTGCAACGTTTGGAATTGGCCAATAGCACTAAAGCAAAGACCTAATGACTTGGCAAAAATTGGATTCTTTTATAGTGGTTCAGGTGACAAAATCATATGCTACTGCTGCGGCTTGCAAATTTCAAACTTGTTACCAAATGATGATATCACACAGAGACACTGTTTAGCATTCGGCAACTGCCTGATGATTCAAAAGGCTATGGAAGAACTAAAGCCTACTACTTTGCATTGTAAAATTTGTCTAGTTAATGAAATTTCCGTTGTATTCCTTCCATGTAGACATTTAGCTTGCTGTGTAAGCTGCTTTATAAATATCGAAAAATGCTGTATATGTAGAACTGAAGTGGGAGGGTATTTATTTCTTAAAAATAAAAAGTTGGGATTAATATAAGTATATTTTTATTTATGAAAATTACAATTACTACAGTATACAATTTGTTACTCACTGTAACAGTGGGTTTAAAAAATTAAACACATTTTTTCACAATAATAAAAGTTTTACAAATTACAACTAATTAGTACGTTTTAATAATGAAAAATATGTTTATGTTTCATTGTGAAATACAAATTACAACTAATTAGTACATTTTAATAATAAAAAATATGTTGATGTTGCATAGTGAAATTTAAAAGTTTAAGTCCGAATCAGACAAGTCGGAAAATCTTTTTCTCTTGGCTAAATGTAAATTTGCTATACATTTAACTCTTTCTTTCAATTTAAACTACAGTATACATGTTGTTACTCGCTGTAACAGTGGGTTTAAAAAATGAAACACATTTTTTCACAATAATAAAAACAAGTTTTACAAATTACAACTAATTAGTACATTTTAATAATACAAAAATATGTTGATGTTTCATTGTGAAATACACATTTTTTACAATAATAAAAACAAGTTTTACAAATTACAACTAATTAATAATAAAAAAATATGCTGATGTTGCATTGTGAAATTTAAAAGTTTAACTCTGAATCAGACAAGTCGGAAAATCTTTTTCTCTTGTCTGAATGTAAATTTGCTATACATTCACCTCTTTCTTTCAATTTAAATAAAATACTATTGAAACAAATCTTACACCAACTGTATTTATCATTGTAGAGGATATTTAAAGAATCTGCACTACAGACTCTATGGTAATGGTGAAAATGAAACTTAAGTTCCTTTTGCAAATAACGGAATACAAGTTTTAATATTTTAAAGCAGGGTCTGCATACATAAAGATTGTAACGTTTAATTTTATAATATTCTTGCACGACACAATACGCATCGTGATTCGTATATGGCTCTAGCATTTCAACACTTATTAAAGCATACCGTAATTCGGGGGATATGTCCCTTCGCTCATTCTCAAAATCGGTTAAAATTTCTTCATCATACTCAGTGGATTTGAATATAATAGATATCCATTTGTATTCTGGATATTTCATCAAAATTGTTTCTGTTAGAGCCCATGGCAAATCGGACAGGTGAACAAAGCTTGAAATTCTAGAAATGTGTTGACAAATGCTTTTGATACAGAGTTCTTAATTTTATAATATTTTTGCACAACACAATACGCATCGTGATTCGTATATGGCTCTAGCATTTCAACACTTATTAAAGCATACCGTAATTCGGGGGATATGTCCCTTCGCTCATTCTCAAAATCGGTTAAAATTTCTTCATCATACTCAATGGATTTGGATATAATAGATATCCATTTGTATTCTGGATATTTCATCAAAATTGTTTCTGTTAGAGCCCATGGCAAATCGGACAGGTGAACAAAGCTTGAAATTCTAGAAATGTGTTGACAAATGCTTTTGATACCGAGTTCTTTTAGGGTAGCTTGTAGGTGGCATGTTCCGCTCATCTAATAAGAAAAAATGAATTACGTTAGGATAATCGGATGTATCAAGTCGATGAAGATCTTTCTTTATAATCTCATATACATCTATACCCATTATTAAATAAATAAGTGAATCTGTATCGGTGTACAGTAAGAAAACCTTGTAAAAAGGAATCTCTTTCAGTATGTAGTTGTAGTGAAATTCATACATTATAATTTTAGATAAATCTAGGATCGCCATACCAACATATAAAGGTTTGTTGAAAATCAATTCAGTTTTATTTAGTTCCACTGCCATTAAATCATCATCAAAAATAGTTCGGTTATGAAATGCTGGATTAGCAATTAGAATTTTAGTAGCTCCATCGCGTGTTTCCCACTTATTGACCAATTTGAATACGCGATGTTTGCGAATATTTTCCATTGTCTTACCAAATACGGCATTATTCATTAATTTAAAGAGATTCTTTTCAAAATCATTTTTAGATGCTTTCCTAAGGTCTGTATTTAGATCTATATATGGTTTTAACCAGGGAGTTTGTTTAAATCTTAATACGCGATGAATTTTGGTAAAAAGGAGACCGTTTTCCAATGCTTGTTTCAGGTTACGGTAATGTAACACATATTTTGTTTTGTTATATAAAGTTGTCATTAACTTAGGGAGTTTTGAGCCAGGAGGGATACGATGCTCAGGACAGAAGGGTAGATCTTTGTGAAAATCGTGTAAATGTTGTGGATATGAAAGATCAACCTCTAAAAAATATCCTACTGGAGAATCAACAGGTATAGTTGTAACATCAATATGTGGTTCCACCCATCCAAAGCCTTCATAAGGTAAGGGCATTGTCATTGAGGTACCATAAAGGTAATTGCAGTCCAGATATAGAATATAGGAAGATGGTTTTGAAGGATTAAAAGACGACATATATTTGTTGTTAGCTTCAGCATATTTTAGAGAACAGATTTGACTAATACCTCCTCGAATACCTTTTTCTAGGAAAAGTAGCATGTCTACATCTTGTAATGTTTCCAACTTACAACATGTATACTTAAGCATACACTGCCAAGAATATCCGGGGAGTGTAAAAGAGTAGGCTGGATCTAACCCATATGTTTTATGTGAGGTCTCCCGGAAATTTTCGAAGACATCAGTTAGAAAAAGAATATCCGTTTTCATATAAAGTTCCATGTAATCTCGAAGAGTATGACAATGGGAAGCATTCCAAACTTTAATTGCATGTTTGTAATCATCTTCACTAACATTTTTATCATATAACTTGTTATAAAACTGCTCAATTGTGGGTAGCCTAGTCTCATCCAGTTTCTCAATCGATGTTAAATAATCGTAACGAAAGATACCCTTTCGCATAAGATTATGGAATTTGTCCTTCTCTAGATAGGAACTTAATTTATCGAGAGAGGCGTCTAGGAATCTAAAGGAGTCTATAAAACGAAATTTAATTTTTGTTTGCGAATCATATTTTGTGAAAGAGATATATTTCTCCTTGTTAATGGGCAAAAGTGAGATATGATCTCTCTTGGCAAGATCTCGAATTATAAAGTGACTATCATACCCAGAGAGGTCGTGGAACACAAGAGGAATAAAAAAGGATTCTCGGTATGCCAAATTGCAGGCGTTATGTGAGTAGCCACGAAATGCGCCATTTTGATGATTGTGGTCGCGAACTATTTTATCTGAGGGCAGGAATGGTTTTTCACAAATATGGCAATTTGTGGAAGCATCTTTAAGGCTAACATCCACATTCATTGGAACAACATCAACTAACTTAGATTGAATAAGTTGAGCTAATTTCGCCATCTCGTCAGAAAACCAAACCATACAATCCACTCCAGTGAAGCTCTTGTAGTATGATAAACTATTATCATAGAAACACTTGAAGTAGTAACCTGCACTAATAGCTCGATGTTTTTGGTACTTGGAAGTTTTAAGTGAAGAAGCAACTGTATCATTAAATGGTTCTAGAATAGACTCGAAGTCTGCATAAATGATGAAAGGAGCTCTTTCCTTATGTGTATAATTTTTAAATTCAATAAATTTATATTTGGGAAAGCTGATTTTAAAATTATTTCTATCCTTACAATACTCAGTATGCAATCCCAATTTTTCTAGACTACTGAAGTAACACAAACATCTATCGCATATAAATTTTTCATGTCTATGTTTATTTAACTGAGATGAAATTAGTCTGGAAAGATTCTTTTTCAAGACATAATGATATGAAATGTTTTCCTTAAAGTGTGGTGGTGCATCGAAATCATTAGTTTTAGGTAAATACTGGTTCTGAATCATTAATAAATTTACATGCTTGTTTAGTTTATGTTTTGTTAACCGGATTGGAACTGTTTGGAAAAACTCATTTTCTTTAGATTTTACCAATTCTAAAATGTATACATTAATAGAAATACTTTTTAGTTTTTCAAACTTTGAAATCTGATTAACTTCCATAGGGAATTCTAAACCGGAAATGTTTAATACAGTTTCAGGATTAGGATAAGATGACATTCCACTAGCATTTTTCTCAACTGGATACAATGCTGCAACCACAGCATAAAGAAAACATTTATTATCATAATTATGAACATTGATACAAGCATGTTTTTTTTAATTTGTTCTGGCAACTCAATGAAAGACCTACCACCATTGCTAATTTCTAATTTATTTATATTCATTTCTAAAGAGATTATTTTATTTAGCCCCCAACCGCTACCTTGCTCGCTAAATTCAGATAGTTTATTAAAAATTTTATCCTTTACCTTAATTGCAAACCATTGCTTTAAATTTGTTCCAACATCAATAATTTCATTTTTACTTATAAAATATTTATTTTCCAAAATTTCCTCCAAACCATTCTTTTTTATGAACTCTCCACAAAAAGTAGTGTTTACTTTAATTATTGGCATACTCTTTAAGATATTTCTTACTCTAATTTGGAAAAGTTGATATGCATCTGCAAAAAATGTTGAAATATTCTTATGGGATTTGTTAATAATAACGCCTGTCCTTACTCTATTTTTAAAACATGAAATAACATCTTCCCAACAAACTCGATCAGAAATATTTTTTCTATTAGAAATTTTACCACCATATTTAAATAAACTTTGCCTTAGCAATAATTGAAACCTTTTCAAATGACCTATATTGGTTTGCAGTTTACGTAAAGCACCTATCATAGATATATCAGTAATCCGTATAGCACGGTTAAAAAGTCTCAAATGTTTTTTAGTATGTAGCAACCATTTTGAAATTTCTTTTATTGAACATGCTGTTGTAAGAAGTTGAATTTCAACCTCTTTAAAACGTTTGATGATATCATCACTGAGATCGGCAATATGTTCATAATTCATTTTTTCTAAAATATATGCAGATAAGCCCCTTTGAAATATTTTTTATAAAAATGATTATAGAAAAGTTTCTTTGAAATATCGAACAAACTTTTAAATTTCACTTTTGAAATTAATATTTAAAATGAAAGTTGCTTATAACATATCATTATAACAATAAATGTTTAGTATTATAAAAATAGATATGCAAAATAAAAAACTTACCTTTATAGTTTTAAATTACTCTGTTATCTCAAAGAGAGTTCTAGGCTGAAACCCTGGGATGGTTTGCACCCCTTTGAATGTTAGGTAGTAATTGCCACTACCAAATTGTTCAATATGCGGCGCGAAGCTTTTCAGCACCCGTCTTGGTAGGAATGTTGATTTTTCCTCCAATTCTAACAGGAAGGTCTCCCCGTATTTCGTCTTCACCAACTTGGCAGAGACGATAGGATATTTGCGGTCGGCTTCTAGGTCCCGCACACGAATTATTGGTTTATTCGCCACTAGGAGGAAGAGACTGCATTAATTTCTTTTAGGAAACTCATCTAAAATAAAGCACAAACTATTTATTCTATGATTTAAAAAAAATGAATGAATTAAAATATACTTATTTTTCAGTAAGATCATCTGAAAACTAAGGAATATAGCTTATTCTAGTATTAATAATTATAACGATGGATGCGCTGTTTAATAATAAAACTGAATACGTTTAGTTAACTCCTATTTTAGATGGCTTCAGGATACCTAATAATTGCATTTTTAGCGAAACTATGTGCACATACAAAAAGTTGCACTTCAATACAACTATTAGAAATAGTAAAATCATCTAAATTAAATAAAATATATTAATTATGAACTTTAGACTAGTATTAAAAAATTCGAATAAAAGGAAAACGAAAATAAAAGTAAGCACTAGTTTAAATCAGATGAGCTTGATGATGTCAAAAATTCAGCAAAAAATAAATGATGGATACGCTGGTTAATTTAAAAAATCAAACGTTTAGTGACTACAATTTTAGACTAATATTGTATTTTTATTACGTGTGCAAAAGTTTCACTTCCATACAATATATGAAATAGTATATTTATCGAAACTCATCTAAATTTAAAAATAATATAAAAAGGAAAACGGAAAAATAAAAGGGTGAATGCGTTGGATTTATATATCAGATGAGCTTCAGGATACTTAAACGATTCAACAAAATTTTAATAAATAATAAAAAATTACTTACATTGATCAGAGATGCACACACTAAAACTGTAGAAAAAATAATTGTTGCTGAACGACGTTCACTATCTAAGTCAACTGACTGTAATGAGAGACTACCAATCCCGACTGTGCTTTTATATCATCACAGTTCTCTCCTACTTCGAGTTCAACGACGCTTATGATCTTGTGCTTACAGGTTTCTTGGTAGGATTTTTTATATTACAAGTTTCTCACCGCAATACCACACAGATGAATATATATGAACTTTTATTGAGATTCAAATAATAGGTTTGGTAAGGTAATTAATATTTAGAAAAAAAAACATGCGGTTGTGAAGTTAGAAACCTTAGTATTTCTTAGATTTTTTAAATTTATTGATGATGTATTAACAAGATTTTGTTCAACAGTACCTTAAGTTGCTCATATAAAGAGAGGTTTGGACATGGTATATTAAATTGATCTAACGTTATTTTATTCGTTTCTTGCAGAAACTGGGTAAATTCATTGAATGCATAATATCGATCTTTCACAAAAAAATAAAGTAAACCATTGGTATAACGAAACGCACTTCTTAAATTAGATTGGATACCACTAAACTGTTTGTCTATATATCCATATGATTTGGCTTCCAAAAGACATTCATCTATTTCAACAAATAAGTTTTCCTTTAGAAAGAAATATGTTTTCCCTGAATATGTTTTTACAGCAGAAATAATTTCTTCTACAGGAAAGGCAAACTTCAGATCTGTAATATTTATACTTCTAGTTAATTTATAACTAAACTCTGTCATATAAAAAATTCTCCTTCTATCAGCTACTATAACAATTTGCCCTGAAGGGCGCTGATAAATTGAAGTTATTTCAGAGACATTGGATGATAAAAAGTACAGAAATTTTCGTAGAGAAATACCCTTTGAAGTCATGTTTTTCGTATATATATCCATTATCCATAATCTGTCTTTATGTGTAATGTACATATTAGTGCGTAAGATTAAAAACTGCAAATCTTTAGGATCAAGTTCACACAAATCCAATATTTCAGGGTTTTGTTGTTTAGTTGCCGTGGTTGGAGGATGATTTGTTGTTGTTGTTGGTATCACCTTCTTTGTTATCGGTTTGTTAATTGTTGTGGTAGAGGAAGAATCGTTGTTGTAGAACCCATTTTCCTTGATACTGTCGTTCCATATGTTTTGGTTTCATTTACTTTTTCAAGCTTTTAACCATACAAATACTGAATTGCTTGTATATCATCATCAGTCAATTTAGAATTTCCATACCAGGGATACATCAAAGCTGAAGACACTGAGGAATGTTTTACCCTCAAAACGTGGGCGATTTCATGAGCCAGGGTCCAAAACAAACTCGTGTGATTTTTTGGTATATCTGCAATGTTCTCAAAACCTAAATACCACACTTCGCTACTATCCAAATGAATCTCTCGACATTGATTGTTGTTAGGTTGGTATGCATGTCCTAAAATGCCACCCTTTCCATCAAAATGTAATCCGCATTTCCCATTTTGACAGTTTCGATAATTTGAGTGTTCAAACTGCCCATCAGACATAGAGATTACAATATCAGGGTTGATAATTGTTTGAATAAATTGTAAAATTTGTAACATTTTGCCAAAGTTCGAAGGCTTTCTGTGCAATATTATTTCTTTCTGAACCAGCTAGTTTGAAATACCATTTCAAGGTGCTTTTCGTCCATTTTTCCTGCGATATACTAAATCCAATTGGAAAATCAAGTACTCCGCAACGAGGTCTACTCATTAGTTCTAAGGTTTCTTCATTTGCCGTACCATCAACAGTTAAATTGTATACTTCTTGAAAATTAACTAATGCTTCTTCCAAGTTTGATAGACTATTTTCTGTTTCCGATAAAAATCCGTATTTTTTTAAAATATTCTCCACATCCACTTTGGCCAACCCCCATTGTAGGAAAATACTGAATATTAAAAATATTATGTTTGTGCAATCCATCGTCAGTTTTTGGAGAGAAGTATACTGTTTTTATTTGAGAGAACAATACGTCTGTATTTATCAACTTACTAATTTAAACTAGTATAATTGTCTTCAAATATCAACTTTGAATACATTACAATGTACGGGAAAAACCATTATTTATAACTTCCATATATTGAACCACAAAGATAATTTATATGCAATACTCACCACTTTGCTATTCAACAAATCTCTTCAGAAACGAACTTTATCATCATCTTCTGGTATTTTTTCTATCTATAAATAATTGGGTTGTGGTAAAATTTACATATTCACCGAGTGGTTAATAAACTCAGTTATACATGTCAACGACACCATATGGCATTCCAAAACCTATCCACTTAACACAAGTATTTCTCTAATTTATTAACATCATTCCTTTTATTAGAAGACATGACACAAAACTGAAATATTTTTCCTTCGCTTTCTCATTAGACAAGAAACGATGCCGCGGAATTGTTAAAAAATTCATTTACATAAAACCAGCTTGTTATCCTCTATCTAGAAACCATCAATTTTTAATTTTATGTTTCTTGGAATGCAGTCGACTAATGTACATGAAGCTTAATGGATTCGTCTCGCGGCCAATCAACTCACACTCCAACCACTTCGTATAGCATTTCAACAACCCACACACATCTTCTTATTGAAATTATTTTAAAAAATCATTTAGATAAAACCAGTCACAGCTTGTTTTTCCCATCTATAAGCGATCACGGTATATTTTTTTACATTTTCTCGGAATGTCATCGACTAACCCACGCTAGGGTTCACGGATTCATCGCACGGTCAACAAACTCACTGACACCATAATACAGCATTCCTACAACCCACACACCAAACAAAATATTTCTCGCATTTAATTACATCCCATTGTCCATTATTCAACGTCTTGCCCAACAACAAACAGAATACAATTTCTTGAAGCCGACAATGATGACAATCGCAGCCACCAGCACTGCCTTCATCCACCCCCACATTCCTGATAAACCACCCCTCGTACATGCTAAAGAAAAAACCACCCCCACATTCCTAATTAGCCATCCCTCGGACACGCCAACGAAAAACCACCCCCTTAAAATAGGGGATGAGCTAGAAGCGGCCTATAACTCTACTCAACCCATTAAATAAAGCAGGTGTTTATTAAATCAATCATGAAAGTTGTGAATCTGTCTATCAAGAGTTAAGGCTAGTTAAAAAAGCATAAATTACATAGTTTGAGTAATATGGGAATTAGGAATTACACCAAATTATTATACTGATACAAAGCACTTAACATATTTTGCCCTGAGCATTTATATTCTGTTTTCACTTTTCTTTATCTTGAATATTTGGGGAAACTAAGGGAAATACATACTTAATTGTACTAAAACTCCAGAAATTTAAAAACACGCACACCCACCTCATATGAAAAACAACAGGTCAATACTTCCACGTAATACGTAAGTTTACTATAGGTCCGTAATAATTTTATTTTTATATAAAATAGATACCTTGATAATTATCAGATTTGTTTTGAATAGAAATAATAGAGTAAACACAAAATGCTAAGAATAATTTTCATACTTTACCTAAACAGACATACTCACGACCAAGACTTAGAAACACAAAACAGACATATAAATAAAAAATTCGATAACCCAATAAGAAATCTTAAATATTAAAAAATAAAATGCCTTTCTTGAGCTTTTTATTTTATTAAAAAACTTATTAAATAATTTGATGTTGATGGTCGTCGTTATGTAAATCAAATAAAAGTTGTAAACGATAACCAGTGGATTATAGAAGTACCTATTCTATGTTGATAACGTATGTAAGTCACGAAACAACTATATCCAATCGTTTAGTTTTTAGTTATAATTCATTTCCTCTGCAAAATTCTTCAAATTAGACAAAACCGTCAACGACGTATGTCCTCCGCCCATAATACACGGGCGGCTCTCAAGCGAACGCCCCTTATAAAAGCTATATAATATCGAACTACTTCAGAAACTTGTTAGATAGATTGAAGTACAAGTTCATATTTTTATTCAGATTTAAATGGCAAGATTTAGATATTCCTTATGTACAGCCTTTCTCAAATGTGGTGTTATTTTCCAAAAAAATCGCTAAATAAACTAGAAGATGCCACAAATTAGCTTTAAAAAATAATTTGTATATACCTATTGTAATTGATAATACATAGAACCCATGATAAAGAAATTGGAGCACTAAATACGGCTATATAGTGTTCCTTTTCTCATGCCTACGAAAGTCCATACTTCTAAAATTAAGTTTCAGTCATAACTCGACAAGTCACGCAAGGAATTCCGAAAAAATCCGATTTTTTTCAATATTGCCATACATAATTGAAATATTTTCACCGTTTTGGTGCTCTGTCTCCTGGAATGTTTCATTCCTATGCTTTCCAACAGCTGACATTAATTTTCTTTACCGAAGTTTGAATCCTATTTCATGGAAATAATCTGCAATGCAGCGAACAGTTTGAGCTGAAAAGCGCATTTGTTTGCATATATGCCGTATACACTGTACCACTCTCATGAAAATTTAATGCTTATGAATGTTTACCGTCATCAAGTCCCGTTGACAGAATATTATTTAATACAGCACCACCAATGTTAGAAAGCCTGTATTTTATTACTAGGGTATGTTTGAGGCCTTATTTGTAACTTGTTAACGGTTGCTATTCAAAAAATATACGCTACAGCGTTCAGAGAGCAGTCTTTCGAGAAGCTATATTCGTCTATTAATTCTGAGTTCTTTGGGAATAACACCACATAAACTTGAAAGTCTGTATATTTCAAAACCCCAAACTTTTCTAATCAGAGCCCTTTTTCAATGGTATTAACACAAAATGAACAATAAATTAAAAAATTAAAAGGATTCGCAATGGCAAGTATCGTAATCACAATATGACATTAATGTTTGATAATAAAACTGAAATTTTATATATACAGGGTAGCACAAAAAATTTTAAAGATCATGTGAAATAACAAAGATTCTTTCAAATTGGAAGAATTTGAAAGAGTTATCTTTAGAATTTCATGTGGCGTTCCTAGGTACGACTTTGTTATAAGATAGTGCATTCGCCAAAAATGAGACCAAAGAAATTCTGATGTTCCAGAGATCTCAATAAAGTCATAAGGGAAAATCTAGGAAAAACCTTATGAATTATCCCGATATAGGGTTGTTCAAATGGATATTACCAGTAGTAATTTCATCCTTGATTACTGGCAACCAGGAACAATTGCTTTCATTTAATAAAATTAAAGCAGACTCTTTCAACTTTCTTTTTGTGTTGTGTTCTTCATTGTGTAATATGGTTGAATTTTGAAATTGTATGTTATCACCAAGGTTCCAGGCATTTTCACAAATTTTTGACTTTTCGAATTGTGCTTTTTTTATATAATTTTTGTGTTCATTTATTCGAACATCTACTATACTACGGTATTTGGTTTTTGATAAAATTGATTATATTTCTTGTTTTGAAAGTCGTCTTCATTCAAAAAGAATTAACGCATACTCTTTTATTTTTCGTTTTGTGTTATGTTGTTCTTTGTATAGTATAGTTGAATTGTCAAGTTGTATTTTATGGCTTAGGTTCCAAGCAAATTTTCGATTTTTCAAATTGTCGTTTCTTTATGCTCATTAATTCATACAGTTAACTGTCTCGATGTTTTTTCAATATAAAATTTATTGCATTGGCTAGGAATCTTGTAAATGCAGTTTTTTTGTTGGTTGGTTTTGTTTTCAATGTTAGTGATTTCAGTGTATTACTTGTTTTGAATGCTATTTTGACATTAAATCTGTTTCCCACTCTTTTCAGTCTTTCTAAAAGACCCTGTATGTATGGTATCGTTGTTGTAGTAATGTGGTTATCAAGGGTATTAGTATTGTTTGGAGAAGCTTGGTGTTGACTGTTAGTTTCAGTTGTTGTCAATCTTATCTAACTCTTTATTGATAAACTTTTGAGGATAATTATTAGCAGATTTTTGATAAATATTTTTTCTTTATTAAATTTATTTATATAGAACAGTTTACTTTTGCTCTATCATATAAAGATTTAATGATACCTTTTTTACAGTATTTGGGTGATTAGAGTTAAAATTGAGATATCTGTTAGTGTGAGTCGGCTTTCTGTAGACTTGTATATCAAATGATGAATGTGTTTTTAAGATGTCTAAGAAATGTAGTATGGTATTTTGCTAAATTTCTAATGTGAATTGTACAGTTGGTTCTTTGTTGTTAATGTCTACTCCTGATTGATATACTGCTATATGACGATTTTGCATCATAAAATCATTGTGATATCCTAAATAATACATACAGAAATAGAAAAAGGGGTGTTTTGGAAAGTAGAGATATTGATTATACTTGATTATAATCTAAGGTATTTTTTTTATTTGCTTTAGTAAGTATAGATAACAATCAAATCACAGCCCTGCGACAAAAGTGACATAACTCAAAAAAGTAAATTTTTCTGAAATTACGAAAAACTGGTTCCAACTTCCAATAAGATTCTAGAATACTATAACAGAACTTATTTACCGAATGTTACGTTAAAGTATACGAGCGTAAAGTCTTGGTTGTTTTACTTTTGAACCCTATAATTACTTTGGTCAAGTGCGAGTTGGACTCGCATACTTAGGGTTCCGTACCACCTTCAAGATTCGAATATTCCAGTTTCAGACAATACTTACCCTTATATCTTTTAAAGGAAGCGTTTTAAATTTATAAAAAATATACACTTTGATTTTCCACACATAGACTTTTTATTTTATCTGCTTTAGGATTCGCTTGATTTTTATCACAATACATATGTATTTAATTTTCTAATTTGGCCCCCAAAAAGTAACATTAGAGTTTTATTTTACTAATAAACTTTCAGAAATGCCTTTTATAATCTACTGTCTGAGTTTTGAGGCTCTGTAGTTTGGAAGAAAAACGGCAAAATAGGTCAAAGTTTAAATTATATATTATTAAATCTGTTATTCAAATTATTTAAAAATATAAATAAAATATATTTTTCAAATTTTAAATAATGTAGTTTCTAAAGTGGGAATTAAGTCGATGTTTAATATTTTTAATATCATTTATACAAATGATTTAAAAATATGATATATTTGTAATTCACATAATGAGCCTTTTATCTGATATATTACATGATGGGTTTAAAAATTGAATCTTTATTTTCCATTTAATTGTATAATTTGTCCCTAAAGTTACTATGGGGGTTTTCTAGTAATTTATTTTCCGTTTAATTCTATTATTTGGAAGCCAAATAATAGAATTAGGTATTTTTTTTCATATTTTTCCTATAAACAAAAAAAATGAGGTCTTAGAGTTTGGGGAATAACGGGGAGAATGGGTAATTTTTTTAAAATATTTTTTTAATATATTTTAAAAAAATATTTGATATATTACATGACCCGTTAGAAACAATTATAATTTTTTATTTTACATTTAATTCTATAATTTGCCCCCCAAAATGAATATTAGGGATTTGTTCTTATTTTTCCAGTAAAGTTCAGGTGAGGGGCTACACTTCCAGTTTTTCAAAATTTTTCAGCTTATGGTTTCGGAGATAAGGGTGGGAATGGGTAAAAATTTTTAATATCTTTTAATTAATTTATTTTATAAATATGGAAAAAATATATTTGTTTTCTTCATAATGAGCCTTTTATTTGATATATAACATGCTGGTTTAGAAACAATTTTAATTTTATATTTTCCATTTAATTCTATAATTCCCCCCCCCCAAATAATATTAGGGGTTTTTCCTTATTTTTAAGTAAAGTTCAGGTGAGGGGCTATACCTATATTGTTTTTTCAAAAATTTCCAGCTTATGGTTTCGGAGATAGGGGGGGATGGGTAAAATTTTTTATATTTTTGTTAATATCTTTTAATTAATTTATTTTAAAAATATGAAAAAAATATATTTGTTTTCGTCATAATGAGCCCTTTCATTTGATATATAACATGATGCGTTAGAAACAATTTTAATTTTATATTTTCCATTTAATTCTGTAATTGGCCCCCCAAATTTAAAAGTAGAGGTTTCTCCTTATTTTTCCAGTAAACTTTAGGTCAGAACCTATAAATCCATTTTTTTCAAAACTTTACGTTTTATAGTTTCGGAGATAAGGGGGGGGGGATGGGTAAATTTTGGTATATGGTAAATATGAAAAAAATATATTTGTGTTCCTTAGAATGAGACCTTTCATTTGATACATGATGCGTTTGAAAATTTTTTTATTTTTAAATTTTTATTTAATTCTATAATTTGCCCCCAAAATTAACATTAATAGTTTCTCCTTAATTTTCCTGTAAAGTTCGGCAACGCTCTATATTTCCTATTTTTGTCAAAATTTTAGGCTCAGTAGTTTCGGAGATCAGGGAGGGGAACGTTCGATTTTTTTAGTTTTTCCCCCCAGAAGTACCCCTAAAATTAAAATTTTTTCTTTTACGATATGTACTCCTGATCGGGTCACCAAACTATACATTGATACCCAATTTTAACCTCTTCCGTCCAGTAGTTTAGGAGAAAATGGCTGTGATGTGACAGAGGCAGAAATTCTGAGTGATATTATAAGGGTATCCGTATATTGTATATACAGAACCCTAAAAAACACCCTTTTGGGTTATGACGCTTTATATATAATTCGCAACCTCTATAGAATGAAGTATATATAGTTCTGACAGATTTGGCGATTTTTTTTTAAACCAACATTGTGATGTGACATTTTTATTGATATATTGAGATTATTTTTTAGGGTTGTGATGGTTTCCAATTTAATTTTTCTTCTCTAGACGTTTCAGTTGTTGTTAAAAAATATTTTTTGCTAAAATTTGTAAACTTAAAAATGCACATATAAAAATCAGGTTAATATTGAACATAAGTTAATCCAAATTAAAAATACTCTTTTAAAACAACTCGTTATAATGTTTTTTATTATTTTTTCCACAAAGTAACTATACAGCCTTCTTTTTCACAACGTTTAGAGGCATTTTCCTTTTTAGGGTTCCGTATATACAATATACGGATACCCTTATAATATCACTCAGGATTTCTGCCTCTGTGACATCACAGCCATTTTCTCCTAAACTAATGGGCGGAAGAGGTTGAAATTTGGTATCAATGTATAGTTTGGTGACCCGATCAGGAGTACATATCGTAAAAGAAAAAAAATTGATTTTAGGGGTACTTCTGGGGGGAAAAACTAAAAGAATCTACCGTTCCCCCCCTGATCTCCGAAACTACTGAGACTAAAATTTTGAAAAAAATAGGAAATATAGAGCGTTACCCGAGCTTTACAGGAAAATTAAGGAGAAACCATTAATATTAATTGTGGGGGGCAAATTATAGAATTAAATATTAAAATAATTTTTAAATAAAAATTTTTTCAAACGCATCATGTAGTATATCAAATGAAAGGGCTCATTCTGAGGAACACAAATATATTTTTTTCATATTAAAAAAAATTCTTTAAAAATATATTAACGAAAATATACCAAAATTTACCAATCCCCCCCCCCTTATCTCCGAAACTATAAAAAGTAAAGCTTTGAAAAAAAATAGAGTTTTAGGTTCTGACCTGAAGTTTATTGAAAAAATAAGGAGAAACCTCTACTTTTAATTTTGGGGGGCCAATTACAGAATTAAATGGAAAATATAAAATTCTATCTATCCTCATGTTATATATCAAATGAAAGGGCTCATTACGACGAAAACCAATATATATATTTTATATTTTTAAAATAAATTAATTAAAAGATATTAACAAAAATATAAAAAAATTACCCATTCCCCCCCTTATCTCCGAAACCATAAGCTGGAAAATTTTGAAAAAGAATGCAGGTAGGCCCTCACCTGAACTTTACTGGAGGAGAAACCCCTAATATTTATTTTGGGGGGGCAAATTATAGAATTAAATGGAAAATTAAAATTAAAATTGTTTCTAACCATCATGTTATATATCAAATGGCGAAAACAAATATATTTTTTTCATATTTTTAAAATAAATTAATTAAAAGATATTAACAAAAATATAAAAAAATTTACCCATCCCCCCCTATCACCGAAACCATCAGCTGGAAATTTTTTAAAAAACAATGGAAGTATAGTCCCTCATCTGAAATTTACTGAAAAAATAAGGAAAAACCCCTAATATTTTTTTGGGGGGCAAATTACAGAATTAAATGGAAAATATAAAATTAAAATTGGTTGTAACCCATCATGTTATATATTAAATGAAAGGGCTCATTAGGACGAAAACAAATATATTTTTTTCATATTTTTAAAATAAATTAAGTAAAAGATATTAACACAAATATTAAAAATTTTACTCATTCCCCCCCCCTTAACTCCGAAACCATAAACTGAAAAATTTTGAAAAACTGGAAGTATAGCCCCTTACCTGTACTAAAATAGAAACCCCTAATATTCATTTTGGGGGGCAAATTATAGAATTAAATGGAAAATAAAAATTATAATTGTTTCTAACAGGTCATGTAATATATCAAATCCGAGTGCTCATTATGACGAATACAAATATAGTTTTTAAATTTTATTAAAATGAATATTTTAAAATATATTAAAAAAATATTTAAAAAAAAATACCCATTCTCCCCGTTATTCCTCAAACTTAAGACCTCATTTTTTTATTTATAGAAAAAAAAATGAAAAAAAATCCCTAACTCTATTATTTGGCCTCCAAATAACAGAATTAAACGGAAAATCAATTATTAGAAAACCCCCATAGTAATTTTAGGAACAAATTATACAATTAGATGGAAAATAAAGATTCAATTTTCAAACGCATCATGTAATATATCATATAAAAGGCTCATTATGTGAATTACAAATATATCATATTTTTAAATCATTTGTACAAAGGAAATTAACAAAAATATTAAACATCGACTTAATTCCCACTTTAGAAACTACACTATTTAAAATTTGAAAAATATATTTTATTTATATTTTTAAATAATTTGAATAACATATTTAATAATTTATAATTTAAACTTTGACCTATTTTGCCGTTTTTCTTCCAATCTACAGAGCCTTAAAACCCAGACAGTAGATTATAAAAGGCATCTCTGAAAGTTTATTAGTAAAATAAAACTCTAATGTTACTTTTTGGGGGCCAAATTAGAAAATTAAATACATATGTATTGTGATAAAAATCAAGCGAATCCTAAAGCAGATAAAATAAAAAGTCTATGTGTGGAAAATCAAAGTGTATATTTTTTATAAATTTAAAACGCTTTATGTAAAAGATATAAGGGTAAATATAAGAAAATGCACTCATTCCCTGCTTGTCTGAAACTGGAATATTCGAATCTTGAAGGTGGTACGGAACCCTAAGTATGCGAGTCCAACTCGCACTTGACCAAATTATTTAAATTCAATACCTGCATACGAAGTTTTTTAAAAAAAATGAAGGTGTTCTCCTTCCACCTTAAGAATTTTTATGTCAGGATGCCACTTCACTTTTGTTCTATCGACAATTATTGAAACGTTATTGCCTCATTCTTCCTGTAATAACTTGATATTCAAAAAGTCATCGCGTATTTGTGTATCGATATTTGAGTATTATAATTTTAGTGAGCCTAGCAATAAATTCTCTGTGCAGATCCAAATTAAAAAGTTTCCAGTAATTCACATTTTTTTTATCTTTCTTCGTCCGTATGTTTTTAAGTGCAACCGAGTCTACATTTTTCTACACAAGGAGGACGCATTTTTCGTGCATTTTGAACTAGATACATAATATTTACCGGAATTTCTCATCAATTGAGTTTTTTGGTTATCCAATTGTCAGGACATCGCTTCCTTTTCCTTTCCTTTTTTCCTTCTGGATAAACCCTATATGCAAAAATGATACAGTTCAAAATGAAACAATTTATTAATGAATGATTTCTTCCAAAACTCAACAAATCTGAAACAACTCTAAATAAGCTCCATCACGCTGGAACCCACTTTAAAGAAGAACCTAATTTTTTAAGCCTGTTTTATCTACAAACGATACTAATATATATATATATATATATATATATATATATATATATATATAGTTCATTTTTTGTAGTTTTATTAGTTACTGAGAAAACTTCATTGATTGTGTTTAAACTAAGAAATATTAGTAATAATACGCTGAATGGTTTTGTAATAAGTTCTAAATTGATTGTAGTTTATTGTAGTAACAACAAAATAATACTTTGTTTTATATTCTTTTAAAGTTTAGCAAGGAGGCTACGATAACGAAATTTTAAATCATACAATAACATTATTCCAAAACTACAAGTGATGTAGATGATTTTAGCGGAATTTAGATGTTTCTTGTTACTATGGAACTCTCATCAGCGATAAAAGAAACAAAATCAAGTGTTCAATAAGTCGATACGATAAGACAATTATGAGCCTGAGATTCTATATCGTTTGCAGTTTTAGACTAAAAAATATATGTATACATATACCGTCCCCTTTTTGTATAGATCACAAATCTGCAAAATGGCCATTTGCCGGAAACCATTAAAAACATTTATTCGAAGCTTTGAGGGTTTGTTTTCGCTAATAATCTCATTTTAACTCTTCAATTCGCGCCAGAATCTCTAGTCAAGCATGTTCCTGTAGCGCCACCTACATGTTCATATAGCTATCATTATTTTTTTATGCATTTCACACATATTTTTGTTTTGGTAATATGTGAAATTATGTTCCGAGTATTTTAATGATTATTAACGGTAAGTTTGTCGAACACTTTGCCCTATTGTAACTTCAAAATGATAATAAATTCAGTTTTTAAAATCTACAAGATGAATGAGGCGGTCTTTTAAAAAATAAAAAACTAGACATTATGCCAAGAGTGCCCGGATATTGAAAATAAACATAAGAGACCAGAATCCAAAAACAAATAGGCTTATTAATGGTAATTGCTTGAAACCATTACAAACGAAATAAGGAGTAGTGAAGCTGAGCAATACGTGTCCTGTTGATTCAGCTCTACACTGTGTACTTATCGCGTACCTGTATCGATTTATCGATCATAATTATATAGATAAAAACAACTCAGACGGATTTGAAATTATAAATTAATTTCAAGCAAAGGTATAAATGCGTCTATCAAAAGAGAGCAAATTTTATTCTTCAATTTAAGAAAATTGAGGATGGTATAGTTGACTGCAATTCAAACGATACAAAACTAATAATCTGACAAAATTATGTAATATTTTGTATATTTATTATTCAAATTGTATTGAGGTACTCATTTTTGTTGTACCACTATTAGCATCACAAAAAAAAATAAATTGTACTACATTCATCAGCATGGTTTTGTAGATAGAAATAAGAAGAAAATAAATATATTTTGCTTTTGACTATAAACGCCATAATTTGTAGTCTTCGAAGGATTCTACATTTTGTACAATCATTTGTAGTATACAATTATAAAACTACAATGTAGCTGTAGTTCTTAATATTTACCGATGTCCTTGAATTGTTAAAAGGCTTTATTGTACAATGCCAAGTTAAGCGTAAATGAACGATAGTAATTAAATGCTAGGGGTTTTAAGTTAAGTATGTACACATAGTCCGCTTTATAGGTAAACCTCATCACTACATTTTTTCGAAATTGACTTAATCAGTGAAACACACTCCTCAACACTTCTAATAAACATTTTTAATAGTTTCCCTAAAATGGCAATTTTGCAGATTTGTGATTTACACAGAAAGGGGTCGGTATATGTATCAATATTGTTATAAAAATCTATCCAGTCCGTCCTTGGTTTCATTCCGTGAAACATCAGTCGCTGGGATAGAAAAAAAAAAGAAATAACTCGACAATTGTCAAATTCATACTGGATTGTACGAGAGGATTCTATTTAAAAAAAGAGGGGCCCATCATCGCAGCAGGCAGTTAGTGCGGCGAAGAGCTTATGTTGAATTATTATTGTGATATTCGAATCAGCTGTTGTGTATATTTGATTTAAATTAAAGTTCTAGAAAGTGGTACTGAATATTAGTTATTAAATTTTAATTAATTGAACCCACGAAGTTTATAACAAATTTGGTGATCAGAAGTGCAGGATTAAGTGGAGTTAAAATCATAATTTGATTTATGGAAACCCGTAGTAAGGGAAAAATGGACGAAACTACCAAAAGAATAGTCAAGCAGGTTACAGAGGGACTAGACGAAAAACTATCCCAGATTCTGGAAAAACGTGACAACAAGGAGAAACAACATCAAGAAGAACTTCTACAAAGCTTAGTAAAATCATTTGATGAAAAACGTAAAATAGAATTAGAAAATCTTGTCACTACGATGAAAAGTGAACAACACAATTTAGTTGAAGGGTTATTCTCGAAATTTGAATTAACCAGACAAAATGATTTTAAAATGTTTGAAGAAAAACAAGAACAAGTTGAATTAAAACGACAGCAATTTGAACAATTAATGCAAATAGTAGGACAAGTTAATGAAACAGTTAATGAAATAATGCAAATAGTTGAGTCAGTTATAAAAGAGATAAATGATGACATTAAGACCATAAAAAATACCGTTTATAGAGCAAAATTGAAGTTATTTTCGGACATAAAATTCAACAGCAATTCGCTTATACCATCACGTCAGAAACAGTTTTTATATAATTATTGTAAACTCGTAGAAGTAAACTATTTAAATAATAAGAACCCGCAAAATACGAAGTTCTTTGTTTTTTTGCTTATATAATGAAAAATAATGAAGAAATCGTAATACCGTCTACAGATAATTTATAGATAATTAGAAGTCCTTCTAAATGAGCTCACGATGGAGACTATTGATTAAGCAGTTTTTTAAGAAATGGAATTTAAATAATTTAGAGAGTTTTTTTGTACAGCCTATCGTATTAACGAGACTAACACGACATGGATATACTAAAGATATTTTGAAAGTACATAAATTCCACTTCATTTTGTCTACCTTGCATTTTCGCTACAATGCGGAGAAATTGGTTTAAAATAATATTAAATATGCATTAAATGTACGAATATGCGACAGCCAGCTGAGCCAGCCACCGGTGCACTGACAATAGCTGTAAGGCACATGGACGGATCTAGAATTTTCTTAAGGTGCGGGCACGTGATAAAAATTACTGTAATTGTATTATTATACGTTTTATGAGCAGAGATTAGGTTTATTTAAATAACTATTACATGCCCGAATTGGCCTATTTTTCCATTGGTTTACCAAGTTAATGGTTACCTGTATACAGTTTACTGATATTAATCCTTTTTTCCACGAACTGGATCCGCCGCTGTCAAAACATCTCTGAGAGAAGAAAGGGTCCGTCGTTTAAGCCAAATTTCAAATGCAGTGTTAATATATTAAATGACACTAACAAAAATCCAAGATATACGAAGTAAAGGGCATTTATGAGCTTTCAAAAGATATTTTGCATATCGCTATCGAACTTTCCTGGTTAATACGATACGTTCTGAAAATATTTCTACAAACTTTAAACTGAATTTCTAGAAGATCTACTTAATATACAATATCGATCTACAGCGTTATTAATCTCAACGTTATCAGCTATCACTAGGTTCCAGCTGTTATTACAACCAAGTTCTGAATTTTTAAACAATTACTTTACATCGGTTTCTCCAGCTTTTCTTTAAGAAAAATGCTGCAATCAAAATTTATAAACACTCATTTTGAAGATTTTCTGATTCTATGCAGTTTGTCTATTGACGCATTATGCACAGATCATACCTTCCTTTTTACATAATAACCAAAAAACCAAAATACCCCATATTTTTTGGGGTTTTTAAGGCTCAAATAATTTACCTCTACTAGTTTGCTGTTCACATTATGTCAGCTATGTCTTATAAAACTATTATTTACGTAATGGCTTATACGGTTTGCTGTTTAATTTTGTCACTTAAAAATCTCTATTGATTGGTGTAATATGTTATTTAGTAGGTTAGCAATTTATAACGAAAGTAAAGCTAAAACACACTTCATTAATATGTATAATGTATTACCATATTATGAACTTATGACAGTTCTACAGTAACTAATCTTATGAAAAATGTAATAATTTAGTTGGTGTTTAGGACCGAAAATAAATACTATGAGTAGCTCAAAATACTAGTACTTTAATCTCAAATAACCCTAGAACTATTAGAATACTGACTTCACTAGGTTAAGTTCCAGGTATGTCCTGTATTACACATAAAGGACAATAAATTTTCAAATTATAGTTTTCATGAACTCATATTTTATGAAAATTGGTTGGCAGATATTGCACCCTTTTCATATATTAAATAAAGTTGTAATTTAACAGTATAATGTAAGAAAATCTTAAATTAAGCAGAACGCGCAATCATTTGTTAACGTTTTATTGTTGAGCTCCCTGTTCAGATTTAAACCTTATTTGATGATATTGTTTAAAATTCATTTTACGCCACCTCTGGAAAAATTAACGAACCTTCTAAATTCAACATTCCGACTAAAGCAACGTAAACATTTAAGCCGGCTGAAGTAACAAAAAAGTGGGATCCTGTGCAAGGTCGACTGGAAATTTCGGTAAGACTTCCACAAAACGCTTCGAGAACTAAGAGATAACACTAAAAAAATACCAAATAATTCCATGTAAATAATAAAAGGACATTGTATATTTTGTGTAGTTAGTTTTCGTTTATATTGCGTGTGAATTGAATCACGAGATCAGCTAACTAACTAGTGGATTATTGTTGTGTAAATAAAGTCATCGGAAGTAACCATGAATATCGGTGTGATAATTCGATTGTGAACGCACGAAATGTATTAGAATATCTTCTATATTCGGTGCATAATATGCATTACAAATTGCTTCTACGTTCAAACTTAAAAATTTATAGAAATAAACTATTTAAAAATTGCTTTGCTGCAGTAATGTGGATAATTGCAACACTTAAAAAACCACTACGGAGGATATCTTTACCGGTAAGGCCTTTTGAGGTCAAAAGAAGCCTGATGGCAAAAACTCTTAAGAAAAATATCAATTTATACCTAATGTAGCTCTGAGGCTGGCGCCGTCGCGGAAGGTGTGTCAAATATGTATACAAAAGAACATATAAAATGTTATTAACATGGTAAGACAGTAAAATCTCCTATTTACTAATATCTTGACAACACAGTACATTGTATACATGTAGAGGCAAACACTTTACACATTAAAATCTTCCTAAATGCTTCTCAAAAGAATAAAAGGCGTGTTTTAAAAGATAATTTTTCACTCTTGCTTTAAAATGATATACGTTTAAATTTTTTGTTTCTGCAGGCAGTGCATTAAAAAATTTAATATAATAATAGTCAGCACCCATTCTCGTTCGTTGCAATCTGTGACAGCGGAGAACTAAGTATCCTCCTTTCCTCGTTGAATAGGAGTGAATATCGTTGTGTGTTCACATAGACAAGACACTGAAGGATGAAAATGCAAGGAAGGGTAAGTAGTTTTAGTACGACAAAGTCATCTCTACAACACTCGCGGTACTTTACTCCTGCAATAATTCTAACACACCGGCGTTGTAATTTAAAAATTTGTGCAGATCACGGAGAATGTGCCCAGTTTAGAACTCCGTAGGACATATTAGAGCTAAAGTAGCCATGATACGCTGTCAGTAATGTACCCTTAGATACATTTTTTGATAGGCTCCTTATGAGGAAAGTTATTTTACATAATTTGGAGCTAAGAAAATTAACAGGGGCTTCCCAGGATTAAGGTAAACCCCTAAGAATTTAACACATGCATCACTTTCTAGTCTCGGTGGTGAAGATTGCAATGTAAATTAATGTTCTGGGTCTTACTATTGTTGAAACTAAGCCTATTGACTAAAAAAACATTCTCTATTTCACGCTGTTTGATTTGAGTCCAATGCAGTATTGGGTCTGAAGGTTGATAGCACAAAAATGTTGTAGTATCATTAGCAAACAGGATTATCTGGAGATTCAAAAGATTGTTAAAGTTTGGCAAGCCATTTATATGAGGAATAACGGAGTACCCTGCACAAAACCTGAGGTACGCCACGTCGAATCCTTCTATTCGTCGACTGTTGATTCTCAAAAAGAACATACTGTTCTCTCGCTTCTAAGTAGGACTGTACGAGGGTAATACTGCTCGAATCAAAGTTGTTGTGAGATAGTTTCTTGTAACGGATTTCAAAACTTATATAATCGAATGCCTTCGTTAAGTCTAGAAAGTATCATATGTATATGCTCATTTTCAAAGTCCTTTATCACAATCTCACTTAGTCGATTAATAGCCAGAGTTGTACTCTTTTGTTACGAAAATTGGTTGGGTATAAAGCTATTATTTACTTCAAAGTAGTTAATTATTTAGTCCTTCAATTTGAGAATTTTAGAGATTCGTGGCAATCGAGATATAGGCTTATAACTGGTTACATCTTCAGGATCACTTTTATTTTAAAAACAGGTATAATTTTTGCCAACTTGAGAACAGATGGAAATATGCATTCTAGGATGCCGAGATTAAACAAGTGAGTCAGAGGTTTGCTAACTATATCTGTGAGGTATTTAAGGATTCTAGAGTTGATGTCATAACAGTCTCTGCTACCACTATTTTTAGTGTCGAAAATTTTATCGGAAACCATCTCCAATGTATTGATTTGATAAGTAGTCATTGAAGGAGCTATTGGAAGTAGAAAGATTCTAATCAGCTCGTCTGCAACTGTCATAAAGAAATCGTTGAAAATCTGGGCTGACTTTCGGGGCTGGAGCGGGGATTTTATGATACTCCCCATGGCTGACACACCTTAATTGAGAATTAGACTGAAATTGTCATGGGCAGCTTTTTTAGAATCTGCTATCTCTGTGTGATACAGATTTTATAATTACTGACCATTAGCCTACGCGGCGGAATGAGATACCATTAAACAAAAAAATATTGTGGGATTCTCGTTAAAACAAATTGTATTACTTTTTGACGGAATTTCATTGATATAATTCTTGACAAATATATTATAAAATTAATAATTTTTGTTCTTAATTTAAGATTTATACAAATTATTATCCCGCTCAATAGAAATTTCATTAATTAACTTAAGTTTAGAAATCTAAGTTATATCTGATTTTCAAAAATAACTAATACGTGTATAACAGTTTTGGGTCTAGTAAATAATTATATACTGAAAAGTGTTATATAAAAAATTAGATAATGTATAGTATATTCACCTCTTAATTCATTATTTTTATGTGTTTTTTCTTGAAATTACACCACAATCCAAAAAATTCTGTATACAGGGAACGAAACGTTTCCGGTCTAATCTGACCTCATGTTCCATGGTTGTAAACATGTATTGAAAAATAATTGCAAAATGACATCTAAGTTGACATAAAAAATTGTATTTACAAGTATTCTATATTTACAGGGGTCTCTCAGAAAGACTTGGAAAACAGTGGGGCAACAGAATTTTTTAATGTTCAAAATAGCACTCAAAACAAGTAATACACTGAAAA